>BNCR01000008.1:17258972-17858972 GCA_014656515.1 Oryzias celebensis
TGTCGCAGGACCTGATCAAGACTGATCCTTTTTGCAAGATCCAGTGTTAACATTCCCTTGATCAGGTCAATAAAATGTTCTACGCTAGTCCGTTCTGTCTCAGAAGAAGTTCCTGACTTCTGTTGGAAGTTTCTGAAGTCATCAGGCAAAACAAACTTGACGTCTTTGGGGAAGTAATCAATGGACCACACACATTTTCTCATTTATACAAACAGAAGTCACTCAGACTGTGAAAGCTGAAGCTTCAGGGCTGAAGTTGTGGTTCTTCAAAGCTGCTCATAACACCTGAAAACATTGTTTGGTATTAATTATTAAAGAAACATAGACCTGAATAGATAGAAATGTGGTGAAAGAACTGCTTTAAGACTGTTAACTCTCTCAGACTGAGAGTTCTCATTAGTTTTGACTGTAAAAAGTTTTGATCTTTTATTGAGCAGAATTCAAACTTTTTTGAGGACTGAAGTATAACTACGAAATGGAGAGTTTAGAGGCATTTTGACCGAAGGGTCTGCAGCTAGAAATAAAAAAAACATGGAGTTGGGCATTGAAATAAAATTCATTTGACCAAACAATAAACCAAAGGTTAAAATACACATTAAATGTCTATCTTTAGTATTTTTTATGTTAGAAAAGAAAAGAAAACATTTGCAAATAAATCCAGAATTACATATAAAGTCATCAAATATATAAAGTTTTAAATGTTTACAAAGATTAATCTGTTCACAGTGTGAGACATCATGTTATTTTATAAAGATATTTTGAAGCTTCAGAACTGTACAAAAACATTTAACCTTCTCTTTTGCCTAACTTACCAGCAACAAAACAGCACATCCGTGTAAATTAATACAATTTCTTAGAATACAGACTGTTATCAGAGCTGTTAGGAAAGTACTATTGATGTGATCTGAACTCAGAAAAAGAAAGTTTGAGTTTTTTTCAACATCTACACCTTGATCTCCTCCTCTTCCTCAGATAAGGCACGTGGGCTTTTGTGGGTTTTGTAAACAGTCGGGGAGGCGGTGTTACTGTTCCTCGTCACCTTTGTGAAAGAACCGCCTCCATAATGACGGGCCAGAACGTCAGCTGCTCTCTGGAACCGCTCTGCCTCCATTACAGGCACCAGCCCAAGAGGAGACCCTGTGGAGACATCAGAGGTCCTTCCAGAGCTTCTGTCCCTCTCTGTCCAGTTAGAGCTCCTCCCATTAAGGCTTAGAGGCTCGCTGCACAGGGAAAGGTTGGGCGAGGTCACTTTAGGGGTCTGCACGGGTGTGTCTGTCAGAGAACTGTCCTCATTCTCGCCTCCATCCTCTTCCTCATCTGCTGCCTGCCTGTGATTGGACACCTGAAGGTAGCTGGTGTTGTCAATCAAACTCAACACCTCACTCATGAGAGAAGGGCCTAAATCCACGGTGAAGGAGGCCATTGAGTCGGAGCGTGTCAGTGCGCCGCCTGTGGAACATTCTCCATCTTGGAACTGTCTTTCAAAGCGTGGAAGGCGGGGCAAAGTCACAAACCCAGACTGCACCCCTGCAAACAAGAACAGGATCAGTTCCTGGGATCCAAACGATCCGTTCTCACTCAATATTTGAAACACACAACAACCAAGCATCTGAATGAACCTAAAGGAATACATCTGTCTGATAATCACTTGGGGTTTCAATTTAATAAAGAAAGGATCAAAATATAATAAGGCTTAACTAATTACAGTTGTTTAAACCTTTAATTGTCAAAACTCTTGAAAGAAACAATTCAGGTACAGCTTTATTCTAAACACTTTTTAAACCGTTGATCAATCCGAGTGTCACAATATTTGTTAATCTGTATGTATATTCACATATGAGTGTGTTTGCATATGTGTGTAATGGAATTTTATGCAAAGATGGAGACTTGGCCTTGAGTCACATTTAAGTCTCACAGGTAGAATCTTGACTTGTAGCCTTGATTTTTGGGACTTGTAAACAATACAAGTGTGTTTATTGTAACATTACCTCCAGGACATCACTGTCTGAAACATCTAGAACAGGGATGTCAAACTCAAGGCCTTGAGGAACGACCTCCTGCTGGTTTTCCAGAAATTCTCTCTCATCTGCTGCTGATTTCCTGGATCAGGTGTGTTTAGCCAATAAGGAGCTTTAATGGCAGGTTGGTTGGAAAGCATGAAGGACACTGGCCCTCGAGACGTGGATTCTGACACCCCTGATCTAGAAACACCAATTTCCTTTACTGTATTCTCACTATTTCTTTAAACTATGACATTTGCTACAGTAAAATAAATAAGCATTCCATTTTAAAACTCTGGACATGACTCAAATTTAAGACTGAAGTTTGAGATCTGACTTGGACTGCCAACAGTGACTTATTAGCATTTGAGCCTTGTGTTGTTGGAGCTCAGTTGCTGTTCATTGTATCACTGGTTCACAGTTCAAACAATCAGTGCCAATAAGGGAGCTGCATAGATGTTGGAAGATAAAATTATGTTAATTTATCAAATCACATAAAATAAAATCAAGTTTTATTTATTTTTCATACTAGAGTAATGAAAACGATTAATGGCGTACACTTGTAAAGCGCTTTTCCACCTTCCTTGAAGGTGAAGTGCTTTGCAGTCACAGTCCCATTCACCCACACACACATTCACACACTGATGGGAACTCCGCTGCTGAGCACTGGAGCCAACCTTCCACCAGAGGCATTGTGGGGTTCAGTGTCTTGCCCAAGGACACTTCGACACATGTGCAGATAAGAATTGGAAGACAGCAGTCTTCCAATCAGGGGTCGACTGCCCTATCCCTGCACCACGGCCGAATGAAAAGTACTTTCCAGACTTACAACAAATAAACAAAATGATAACACATACATTTTACCCATAGTTTTATTAGCACTGGTTGATCCTGACATGTGCTGAAACTCTGATGTCTTGAGCAAAATATTGATGATTTTGAAAGTATGTGTGTTTGCTTACAGGTGGGGAGAAAATAATATTTCTTAGAAATTAAGCCTTTAGAGATTGTATATAATTTGTGAGTTTTACTTGTATAACTTTGTAATAACTATTAGCATTTGTACTAAAAAATGAGTGAACAGAACATTGTAAGGAAGACTTTGGTGGTTCTGACTAACTGCAGAGTCATCATTTTTTTGAGAGAACCGGTTTTGAATTATTGTCAAATATAAGATGTTTTAAAAATGTAGTTTTTGCAAAATATAAGAATTCATCTTTTTTAGACTTTTTTTCCTGAAATTTCAAATTGAAGCACAAACAGATAATTAGAAACTGGTTTAAATTTTGGTAAATGCTACATTACTTTTTGAATTTACATCAATAAATGATTTAACTTCATTCATTCATTTTCTGAACCGCTTTATCCCTTATGGGGTCACGGGGCTGCTGGAGCCTAACCCGGCTACTAATGGGCGAAGGCAGGGGACACCCCTGGACTGGTCACCAGTCCGTCGCAGGGGCATAATTTAAATTATTTAATGAAATCTATTGAATCTAATTGAAGGAATGAACTGTTATCAGGATTTCTCTTCTAAGGCAGTTCATTGTTTTCACCAGCAGATGGCAGTCCAGGTTAATTCAAGAGAAATTGCATTGTTGTAAAAAAAATCTTAATAGCGATAATTCTTTTAATTTATATAAGTTGATAACAGAAATAGTTCCAAACTAAAAATAAAGAAAATGTAATGATAAAATGTCATTTATAAGGATAACTTGTAATAGGAAACTGTGGATATAAATGTACAGCAGTTTTTCAAATGGTCAATAAAAGAAGTAATGATCAGTAGCAGAATATTTTCTTAATACAATAACTATAAACTTATATTCAGCAAAGAAAAGAAAGCATTTGT
The DNA here is from genome assembly GCA_014656515.1 of Oryzias celebensis. Lineage (NCBI taxonomy): Eukaryota > Metazoa > Chordata > Actinopteri > Beloniformes > Adrianichthyidae > Oryzias > Oryzias celebensis. Next base: position 17,262,825 of record BNCR01000008.1, read on the forward strand.
CATGAGTGTCTATCTGAGATCCACGTCACTCCTCAGATTCCTGATGGATTGAGTAATAAATGTGGAGAGGGAAAGGGGACTTCCAGCTTTAAAATACATCTGCCTGAACGGCTGTGATTGGACACAAATTCTGTGTTTATGTTTGTTCCTGCAGAGGAGAAGTTCCCCTCAGTTCAGTAAACCAGCTGTGTGTGTGTTTGCAGCACGACTGTGTTCAGGTGTTTCCAAGGTGATTCCGGATGAGTCCGAGCATTCTGTCTGTTTTCTCGTTGCCTTGGAGGATTGTGGGAAAGTTCAAAGGGTTTTTTAATGAGTGTCTGCTGACATTTGAGGTGCTAATTACACTGAGACTGAAGAAAACAGAACAACAGCAAGTGACAGTAAAGAAGAATTGATCTGTTTTGAGCAGGTTTTCTGTTGCAATATGTTGATTAAATGTCCACTTTCAATGAGTCTTCCATATACAATGTTGTAATCAGATTACACATTAATAAGATTACAGGAGCAGCCATAGAGCCAGTAGAGCGGCCAACAACTGATTGGAAAATCACAGGTTATAGGTGCCCGCCGTTGAGTTGAAGTGTCATTGGGCAAGACATTGATAAGACTTGGTCAGCCTGATTTTTTTTTAGAAAGAGGTTCAAAAATACATTTGATTTCTTAAAGAAAACCTAAGACAATCAAAGACACGCAAAGTGTTTTATTAGAATCAAAATGTTCTCACCAGATTAACCAATATTTTTCTCATTGACATCGTTCAGTGAGTTTTATCACAGCTCCAGAGCATTCACGAACACAAGTGAGGCTCTTGTTCATGAAAGGCTGTGTTACACATGAAAAGAATGACAAATACCACAAAACATGTTTGACAGTAGTAGTCAAACTACTTTGTAAGAACTCAATGGGACTATCTTCTAGATTCATTTGATCAGATTCATGTCGGAGCTTCAAAATTTTGTTTCTTTTTGAGGTAGCAGTGAGACAACATCAGGAATTATGTTTTGGAAAGAAGATTTCATTGTATCAAAAGGGATGAATGTTCACTCAATAGAGGAAAGACACAACTGCCATCTGCAGCAAATGAAAGTGCAGCATCTGCAACAGTTCCAGTTTTTTTAATCAGAAGTGCAAAAATTATTGAATTATTATTGAGTAAGCGGAAGAAGATGGATGGATGGATGGATGGATGGATGGATGGATGGATGGATGGATGGATGGATGGATGGATGGATGGATGGATGGATGGATGGATGGATGGATGGATGGATGGTAATATTAACTTTTTGACTGAGATTTAGTAAAAGGCAAAAAAAGTACATAAACACTGAAAAAACAAGCAGAAACTATGTGTTTTCATTGGTTTATAACAGTGTAATTTACAGGAGCTCAAACCTGCAGCTAACATGAACCCTTTAAAATCATATTTTTATCCAAAGAGTAACTTAACTAATTACTGTTTTGAGGTACTATGTTCATTAGATGTTTTGGATTTGGTTGTTTTTCCTCTTTACATGAGTAAACTCTGATAAACATCAACCAGATTCTAACTATCACCTCAAAAGGTGTTCAATCGAGCCACAGCCAAGTGTGTATTATTCAGCTTAAGTGTCTTCCTGTTAACTGTCACAGTTCTCTCAGGCGCTAGGAAAAACTGATCCTAAAAAATTAGCAAATTAACTTTTATCACTAATAAAATCCTTTAGTTAAAAATAATCACATATCTACTCTGAGGTAAAGTTTGGTGTCCCTGTTTACTGATTTCAACGTACAGTTTTTAATACTAATTATTGATCACTATTAATCTGTACTGTTGAATTTGAATGAAAGGCTCATTAAAGCAGATGGATCCAGCAATTCTGGTACCTAACAGACCAGCTGAAGTATAGAAATCTGTGGCTAAAAAAATATATGTAAAGTACATGTAAATAAAGAATAAAGATTATATTCCATCCATCTTCTAAACTTGCTTAATCCCTGTTTGGGGGTCCTTTCGATGCTGGAGCCTATCCCAGATACTGTGGGGCAAAGGTGAACTGTGTTAAATAAATTAAAATTCAGCATCTTGAATGGTTTTCTGTCAAATAATTGGATATAACGAGGGTTCCTGAAAAACCCTCACGTTTGATTGAGTGCACTCACAAGTATTCTCCCTGCTCACTTTTAAAGAAGATAATCTCTGCTAAGATGCTTTACATGGATCTCATGCAGGAGGTGATTATGGGAATTATCTCACCATATGTGCAGAAGGAGTCTGTGGAGCTGATGGAGCTGGGAAACAGCACCCTCTGCAGGCACCCGTTGGGAGAGTCGATGTTTAGCTGAGGCAGAGAGATTGCATTCTTGATGATGGGTGAGATTTCTGGCGGTAGGGAGGACAGGTCTCTGGAGCCCCCGCGCGGCCGCTGCGTGGAAGTCCTCCGTACGTGACGAAATGTCCGCGTGAAGAAGCCGGTTGACTTGGAGCTGTTGGCAGAGTCCGGGCTTCCTGGCTCCCTGAAGCCTCCATAGTTGCTGAGGAAGGAAGTGTCTCCAAAAACATCCCCGCCGCGGCCAACATGCATCGTGTGTCGGAAGTCTCCCATCGGGGGGCTGATCATGTCCACTGAGAGGTCACTTTTGAAGCGACGCTTCCCCTGAGAGCCTGACATGAGGCCTTTAATCCCTGGCAGTTTTCCTGAAGTCATGGCAGGAGAAGGGTTGTGTAACTTCCCCTCAAACTGAATGAAAACGTTGGAACCCGGAGAATATGTCAGTCAAGTCAGATCCGCTTTTGGGTCCACTGTAAAACCAAAAAGAAAGAAAATGAGAGACTTCCCTGACAAGGACAGAAAACACATGTTCATTCAGCCAGAACAGAAAGTGTAAAAGTCACAGTCAGCTACACATCCAAACGTTTCTGTTTGGATCAGTTCTGGAAGATGTCAGAGTGGATCCAGAACCTGCTGTGCCCCCAGACTTTCTCGACTGCTCCTCTTAAAAGTCCACATTCAATTTCCTGCACAGCAGCAGCTTTCAGTCATTACAGAATGACAGAAATGATAAATTACAAGACTATAATTCATCTTTTCTGGTCACTAAGTCCATATCGTTGGACATTTTGAGGCAAACCGGGCTCAGATTTTGTTTTCTTTAGTGAAAGAATGTCCAGAAAGCAAGACTCCAGCCACAACTGTATATTTACAACAGTTATTTCAGCCAAACAACTCTGCTGCTGTTGGGGTTTTGAGACATTGTGGCCGTTAGATTTTCATTTTGGCTGTTTGAAGACTGGGAATCTCACTTGCAGCATTAAGAGGATCACCTCACTGGGAAGCCAAGCAAAGCTAAAAAGAGTCTGAAATCCCTTTTACCCAAACTTAGAAAAACGTGTTTTCCAGTTCTAAGAAAACACTGCTTATCAACAATAATTTCATTCCTAAACTTTTCTGTCTTTTACTGACTAAGACATTGCCTTAGAGCAATAAACAGTCTTTTCTTCTCATCAACTTTCACATTTTCACAGAAAATCTTCTGAATCTCACTGTGAGTGACACCTGTCAGGGAACAGGTCAGAACTTCTCCCCGGATCCTGGATGTGCTCCACAGAACCAGTCCACTCCAGTATTCCTCAGCAGTCAAACTGAAAAGACGAGTAGGACGGTTCTGTGTTCCTCTAAAAAGGTTTATCCATGTATGTGAAAGCACATGGTCCGCGGAGCGTGTTGCCTCCACGCCGGTATTCCTGCTTCCTGTGTTCTTCTGAACTGAAGAAAGTCTTCAGAGGCGGTCAGTGTGACGGAAGAACCAGGGTGATGCTTTTGTGAAAAGGGCAATAAAGTAAAGCGTTGTAATCCACCAACTGTTTTGTCTGCATCGTCTTGGAAGAACGATAAAGCTCTTTTAGGATTGTCCACAGACTGGATTAGCTGCTAATCCCCACTCCGTCTTCGCTTCCTCTCTGGCTCCCTCGACCGCCTTCAATCCACTTAGTTTTCCAGGTGGTGATGGTGGGATGCCTGCTTTCATTCAGGTCTCATTAGCACAGCTGAAGAGTGGAGAGAAAAAGAAAGAGGAGTCAGTGACAAACAGGACAACTATCCATCCATTTTCCAAACACTGCATCCCTTTAGGGGTCACAGGGTGGCTGGGTCGCTAAAGCTATCCCAGCTACTGCTGGGAATTTCAGCACATAAATTATGTTGTTTAAGCTCTAAAACTGCAGAGATTCAGACCTCTCCAGTTAAACATATTCTTTTTCTACTACTTTATGTTTAAGTTTGAGGATTAGACTTTGTACTTCTGTTCTAAATGTCTCTCAAATCCCAAAGATTCAGACTTCCAAAACGAAGGACTCCACTCTCCATCTGCTGGTTTTAGGCTATTTCTGAAATGTCCATAAGCAGAACAGTTGGCAGAACTGGCACAACCAGGCTCGTCTTTTGTTGAGCCAGCTTCCTGTTTCAGTTCAGGGGACAGACACCAACGTTGTCTTTGATGATGGATTTAAAACTCTCCTTTTGTATGAAGCTTATTGGCTGGTCAGGGTGATTCCTTCCTTCAGCCGTGCTGTAACAGGCAGTGAGACGCACTGCGAGGTTTTCCTCACTTTCCCGACTGTAGACATGTCCTCTGTCTGCTCCGTTTAGCATCCATGAATAGAAGCTCAGTGTTATGTTTGTCTCTTTCTGACCTTTTCAAACTATCCCAGTCTGGTTCCACTGGACGCAACAATCCAATTAAGACATTTTCCTTTCTATTCCTGTTCTGTTGCATGTTCAGTGGATGGGATTGCACTATAAATTAATTTGATGTAATCTGATGTGCTGACAGGTGAGCGCTCCACACAGGTGGTGTTGGATTAGCATGACAGGCTTCTGGAGTTGGTAACAAAGGCTGCTGCCTAGCTAATCTTAAACGCTGACGTACTGATGTGTTGTCCTCGGATGACTTTACCTCTCTCTGTTTCTTCCATTTTTTAAAACATTTTCAACAGATGGTCAAAGGTGACTATTTGAGTGAAGAACATGTAGAATTTCACAGTCTGATTCAGTTGGTGGGACATTTTTCTGCAGGTGACAGGAGAGTGGATGGGCTTTAGCTGTTGCCTGACCACTCCTGACCTCACGGCTCTGGAACACTTAAGCGATTAAATCCTGTGAGACACGAGAAGGTGAGACCCAGATAAATATTAGCAGAGTCCACAGCAACTGTCAACCCTGAATCAAACTACTAATGCGTGATTCCATGTGGTAAATAGATGTTTTTGTTCCCATTTTAATACATGTTTTTTTAACCTGATGTGTTTTTGAAACTGATATAGTTTGGATTTTCTCACAGAAAGACTTTTTGAAGCAGTTCATTAACTTCTGTGTGTTCGTCTGCCTCCCTCCCAATTTTGCGAGCAGTAAATTCACCATAAATGTTCATGTAAAGTGTAATGACAGCATATAAATCCACTTTGGGAACTTAACTCCTCTCTTTATAAACATGCAGAGAGGAGCTTGGATCCATTACACGTGGTATTTATCCCTAAACTGTACCTGCAGGCGTCCATAAACAAGCCTGTTTCGCATGAGCTGCCTGGCTGATTGCAGACTCAGACGCTGAATGTAATGGCGATGTCGTGCATTGTGGAGAGTTAAGCCAAGGCCATCTATTCTGACGATCACATAAAGGATCCCGGAGGCTGATGAGAAACACATTTTTACCGTCTGCGTTTTATGCCCTCTATTTCTGACTGGGACATCCATTAATCGAGCTGCATTTCTATTATTTTGTCACAGAGACGCGTCTCCCTGCTGTAACTCCATTGGAAGTTGTATGTTAATCACATCACCTCAAAGGCTCAGCTCGTTGTGCTTGTGATGAAGTTAGCTTTAGCACAGGCAGGCTGTGGTTGAGGTCAAAACTCTGACCATCATGGTGAGCTCAAAAATATAACATGCAAGTGGTTTGCACGGATCTGCTCCTGCAACGTGGCAATGCAAACCCCGTCTGCTCCTATAGAAGAGTGTGCATCTCGTGCATTCTGACGGCTTGTGTTTCATCTAACTGCGATTATAGCCGACAGCCATGACTTTCGCGTGTCCAGCTTTGTGATTTGAACTTAGTTGTGGGATTCTTGTTTCACACAGAGAGCCTTGAATCAACAAAACTCTCACAAAAGGAATTTCCTTCAGGCGCTCTCAGTGCCGTATTATACAATCTACAAATACTGTAAATGTGAGCAGGTAAGCTGGTCTTTCCAAGCAGGCTTACGCTTGGTAATGTTAGCTAGGAGTGGGTTTTCTGTCAACAAAGTTGAGGGAGAATGCGGTTGAGCAAGAGTGAATCACAAATCGATGTCATTCTACTGAACAGTTCAACCTGAGAGAGACTGCAAGGAGCTATTACTTCTCCATTCTTCCACATAGCAAACATAAACAGAGAGGTTTCATACTTCAATATAAAACCAGTTGCTTAACGAAAGGTCGTCTCCTCATCAGAAAACCCCAAAAAGTGTATTTAAGTGTTCTGAAAACTGACCAATAAAACCAACAGTTGCAGTTTGTATATTTGTTTTAAGTGGAAACAAAAAGACCACAGCATCTACGCCCAAATTCTTGTCAAATGTTTTCAACTAAATCCTCAAGTTTCAGTCAAGTTTCTGGACCGCTCTCCAGCTTCAGTCCATCTATCCTCCAGATTTTCTCCCCAATGAACTGTTTGGTTTTATTTCTGGATTTGCTGTTGCAGATTCCTCCCAGAACCTTCATAGACGCTATAAATCCGGCACAAATACTCAATCTTCTTTGAGTCGACTTCCTTCTGCCTCCATGGATAGACAGGAAGTAAGCAATGAACTCTCATGGAACTCTCACTTCCTCATTTCCCTCTGAAATGACTGTGTTGCCTTTGCAATTTCATTGCTTTTGAGCTGGATTGTGAAAAGATCAGAGATTTGCTCTTTGATCAACCTCCTGTCAGTGACAAAATTGAGTTTTTGACCACCAGTCTGGGAAAATAGTCAGTTTAATCTAATTTGTCTAAAAAGTAAATATTGTGGGAAAATATAATGCCATCATTGAGCGTCTGCTTTTTGTTGTGTGGCAGAATGATCATGTTATTCCCTTCATTATCAATAAGTGGCAGCAGGTAGAATATTTGCCCACGTACTTTCAGATAAGAGAATTCAAGACAAATGTGGCTGAGAAGACAGCAGAGACAGTGATAGCAGTTTTTAGAAGGAAAAATGTAAACTGAACTCTGGAAAATGTATGGATCCAGATGAACAAATGGAAATAAAAAAAAAAACTGTAAGATGGTGACACCTATGTCACACATCCATACAGTGATGGCTGTATCATACTTTTTGTTACAGATGATGAAACAACACCAGCTCCACTACGCTTGGTGTGCTGTAAAAAGCAAACCAAAGGTCCTGGGGACCAAAGTAAGCTTTAACGTCATCTCCAGACAAAACCTACTTCCTGCAAAAAATGGAATTCTGTGTCTGCGCCAAAACTGCAGAGAAAGAAGCAGCTTTTACTGCAAACATAAATGAGATCTAAAGCGGGTGTGAACATTACTGAACTTGTTGCATAATTTAGAGATGTCATATGGCTGAGTGAATGAAACATCCATGTGCAAAGACATTGATAAATGAGATGCTGGGGCCAGAAGCGGTTGAAGAAGTCGCCGAAGTCTTTCTACCGGATGACTCTGTTTCTAGTTGTATTGGTGACATGTCTGCAGACAGGGAAACGCGTATCAGTCTTTTGACTGAAGATCCAAATCAATATGAAATTTGCTGTGCAACTTGATGAGTCTTGGACATTATGTTGAAACCACTGACTCTAGATAAAAGTAGGCTGAGTGACCCCTCCCCCCTGGCGTTGCAAACAGGAAGTACCTGCTAAAATCCCATAGACCGCTATAGTGAAATAAGGAGTTGTTACTCAGTCCTTTCATTTATCACAATAACCATTCTAACTTTGATGACTTTTTGACATGTTCTTGTTAATCCATTTTTTCATGATAATATTTCTTTATGGCAAGTTATTCTAGTTATAAACTAACCAATCAGGAACCTCAATCAAATTAAGTGGTGTCATATTTAACAATCAAGATGTTTGATTGACAGATTCTCCTGAGCCCTGTTTCATTGAAGCGATGGCTTAGATCAACTAGTGCCAATCAAAGCTCACTGACGATTTCCGGTTCCAACATGGCAGCGTCCGTTTCGCAAAAAAACTGGCGATTGAAATGACTTCATTTGGTTGGAGACAGAAGTAAACTATATTCTAGTGATTTGCTAAATTAGAATTTAGGTGAGAAAGATATTTCATTGTCTGCACTGATGGAGCTATGCAGTCGAGCAGAGTGAAGAAGTTAAAATACAGTTGTTAGTGAGTTGTTTTTTTTTTACAATGATAGGCAAGACTTTACCAGCAGGCCTAAAGTTCCTGTGCACATACCATGATCTGTGAAAAGTTATTTGTTTAGTTCTCTTTGTGAAGAACTGAGAGTGGAGCACAAAGCCTCGCTGTTTCTTTACTGGAAGTCTGATGGTTGTTGCTCAGCAAAGAGCTGGTTCACGTGTATGAGCTACATGTGGAGATTAAAGTGTTTCTAACAAACAAGAAATGCTTGCAAGCGAAGTGTGATGAGCTCAGCTGGCAAACCCGGCTGATGTGTTGCATTATTTAAATGAACTGAGGAGGACTTTACTGATCTGAGACAAATCTGCTGTTTAAAGTGAAGGTTTGCTACTTTCAGACAGTTTTGTGTTGTTACGGCCAAAAAGTTCCCTAAACAAAACAGTTCTGATAGTTTCCCTTTTGTGTTCGATTTCTTTCTTTCTTTAAACCTGACTGCTCTGAAAACTATAAACACACAGACAAAAAGGAGCTTCAAGTTTTTTGTTTTTTTATTCCTGTCAGCGCATCAGCGTTGTTTATCCAAACAGGTCCAGATTTTCTACTGAGGAGGGAAATGTGAAAATCCTGAAAGACTTTGTTTTAAATGACTATGCATTAATTTTTAGGCAACAGTTTATTTTTATTTAACCTTTTTTTGTTTTGGTCTGCTTCTGAATTTTTTTTTTCTATTTAAAAAATATACTTTCACTTCAATAAATTGAAAAACAGTGATTTAGGAGATATTTTTGCTCAGACCGATTTGATGGTTTCTACATTTGCTAGTAATGTGGAGTAGAAGTGTCTCAGTCAAGAGTACAGTATCCTCTTTCACTGTCCCTGTGGAGAATAAAGGCGCAATTGAGATCTGTCTGACTTGATTTCTTTCAGTTGTGTTCTCACTGACCAGGACGTAAAAACGTGTGTTTGTTCTTTTCTATGTTCAAAATCTTTTTATTTGAATTTGAATTTTCTTATAAACATACGTATATACATATATGCAGAGCAGCAACGGCAGTCGGCAAGCTTAGAGTGAAAGAAAAAAAAAAAAAAAAAAAAAAAACAGATGAGCAAAAAGTAAACAAAAACAAAACACACATGAACACAAAAAAAAAAAAAAAAAAAAAAAAAAAAAAAAAAAAACACATATATGTACATATACATACACCTAATTTAAAAAAAAAAAAAAAAAAAAAAAAAAAAAAAAAACCCCATGCCCTCCCCCCTCCCATTCTCTGTCACTGCCAGTCATCTTTGGGGGGTGCCAGCACGCTAGCACCGCATGAAGAGCTTGAAGCCGGCCTATGTTTGACATCGCTCCCAGATCTGCTGAAATGTTTCCAGAAAAAAGCCCCACATCTCCTGAAAGTTCCTGCTCTTATGATTGAGTGAGAATCTAATCTTCTCCAGTTGTAAGCAAGACATGATATCTGTCAACCACTGTTTGTGAGTTGGGGGGGCAGCATCCTTCCACCTAAAAAGAACGGTACGTCTGGCCAAGAGGGAGGCAAAAGACAGAGTTTGACGTTTGTCCCGAGTTAAACACACCCTCTCCTCAGCGATCCCAAACAGAGCAGTCAGAGGATTTGGCTGTAGTGGGACTTTGAGGATCCAGGATAAGGTTTGAAATACCTCCATCCAGAACCTACCGAGGGATGGACAGGACCAGTACATGTGGATGAGTGTGGCTTCACCAGTTTTACATTTGTCACAGTAAGGACTGATGTTTGGGTAGATGTGGGATAACTTAGACTTAGAGATGTGTGACCTGTGTACCACTTTAAATTGGATTAAACAGTGGCGAGCACAAAGAGATGATGAGTTCACTTGTTTCAGCACCGAGTTCCAGGTCTCTGGAGATAAGGACACGCCCAGATCCTCCTCCCATGCTGTCCTGATCTGGGCTACCGGGTGAGATTTTAGGTTTGACAGCAGGTTGTAGAGGAATGAGATAAGTCTCTTATGGGACGGATTTAAAGAAAGGACGGTTTCTACAATTGTTGAGTCTGGGAGAACGGCGATGCCAGGCCTGAAGGAGTGGAGATGCTGTCTAACCTGCAGATATCTGAAAAAATCGGATTTTAAGAGACCAAATGCTCTGCTTAACTGTTCAAATGAAGCCAGTGTGTTATCCAAAAACAGATCTTTAAAGCTTTTAATACCCTTCTTGTGCCACTCCTGAAAACCCATATCATGAAGGGAGGGTATGAAAAGATGGTTCGAAGCAATAGGGGTCAGAACGGAAAAGTTACACAAGCCAAAATACTTCCTAAACTGGACCCATATCCTTAAAGAGTGTTTAACCACCGGGTTGCAGATGTGTGCAATGGAAGGGAGAGGGAGAGGGGAACCCAGCAATGCAGGAAGAGAGGTTCTGGGCGAGTGTAGTTCCATTGCCACCCAGTCAGGGGCACCAGATCGATCCGCATAAAATGACCAGAATGCCATACAGCGCAGATTTGCAGCCCAGTGTTTGTTCTTTTAAAGGGATGGAACTCCTCGTGGTCAAAAACTGTAACCTGTTAGACTTGATGCAGAAAATGTGGAGGATAATAATGAGACTGAGCATTAGTTTATATTTGTCTGTTTGCAAACACGTGTTTAGAGGCAGAGTTTGATTAAATTAGGTTAAATTCCTGCAGTTTCCAAACTTTCTTTAGGCAAAACGCTAAACCGCACATTTTCTTCCAGATGGGCTGGTTAAATTTCTTTTTTCCATATTATTTCTTCTTTCTGCAATCATGCAGTTGTTCTGCTCCAGTTTGGATGCAGCAATCAGTCTGGAATATTTCCAAGAAGATGGAAGACGAGCAAAGCTGCAGGTGAGCAGACATGCCAACCTGTGATGAAGACTAGAAGAGAATCTCTGAAACAGATCAAAATGACCTTCTGTGAGCCACAATGCAGGAAACCTTTTGTGCCTGAGATGCTGCAGCACAGCAGGTATGCAGACGCACAAACAAGCCAACCATTCCTCCCAAATAAAAAATCATTGCTTTTCAACACTTTTTTCCCATTTGTAAAAAAATTGTAAAAAGAAACAATTATGGTGTCGTACTCACAACTTGAAAAATTTTAACCAGAAAATCAGTTCAATGGCAGTCAGCAAAGATTAACAAATGCAGTTTAAAAGAGAACATGGTCACAGCATCATCTGTCTCTGCAGCATCTCTCAGATGTCACACCGTTGAGTCTGACTCCATTGGCTCGTGGAGACAGATGGAAATATTACACTGATGGGAAGCCGGGAACACAGAGAGCACAAACAAAAACTCAGAGGCAGAGAGGAACCACAGCAGGAGCTACTGTTATTAAATTTAGGACTTGGTGTTTTATCATCCAAATTAGCTAACAGACTCAAATGGACTTGCATCCAAATGAATGGAAGAGATCCGTATTTTCCCCAAAGTCTTCCATCAGGTTGTTCTGTTGACCTGTTTCATTCCTTTATCAACCTCTTCCAAACGTTTTTTTTTTTGTTTCATTTTGAGCTTTTGGGCTTCCTGGTTGCAACTTATTTGAATCCTTTCCACTTGTTTTGTCAAAAAGACAATAAAAATGCCTTTTTTGCTTTGAAGATTGACTTCAATTGTCAGATTGAAACATTTCCCAGCTTTTTTTATTTATAAGTCATGTTTGTTTATAACAAATATTTGTTTTAAAAGGTTTTGCGCGTGATGTTGTGAAGCTCCAGACATGCAGTGTTGTGCAGTGAGGGAACAGACAGTCTTTTTACAATGACACTGATGGGTCACCCTCTAATGATCAGAGATGTGACACAGATTTTTTTTTCTTTTGTTGTACAGAATCTACTGATTTTATAAATTGATTTTATGCAGGACGAAGAATCCCACTCTCATTTCCAGTGCAAGGACCCAGCAGTGAAATGAAACATTCAGACAGAAAAAAAAACATAATTGTAAAGTGACTGTGCATAAAAAGCTTACTTTTTCCTCACGTTGGGTGGTTGCAAATATGCTTTTATTGTTTGCAGAACATGAAAAGATCAGAAACATGCATGTGTTACAGTACTTTCCAAAAAAAGCACTACAGACTGCCTCAGCTGTTGTTTCTTCTGCTTTTCTCCTTTTTATGCAAGCACACAATGAAATGTTACTGACTGCGACATCACACGTGGAACATGAAGATTCACTAGGAAGTTTTGCAAAGTCCTACCTCAAAACAAGTCCTGGAACGGCCTCCATGACTTCACCTGCTGTCCTTCTGCTCAGTTTGCAGTCTGGAGCCCGGCTTCCAGCGCGACTGCTGACAAGTGAGCTAGAAAGGGATGGAAGGGAGAGAAAAGGGGAAGGTGGGTGGAGGAGGAAGAGGTGGGTGGACCCCAAAAGTGGTCAGGGTTCAGCTCAAACTGAATAAAGCTTTAGGTTCAAATGTATTTAGAACTTTTTTGAAGGCAATGAGTCGAACATGAAGCGCAGCAAAAATCTGCAAGACATCATTTTCAATCTATGAAAAGTTTGGTTCTCATTCAAAGAGCAGAACTCAAGACTGCAGAGGTTAAAGTCAAAGCAGGCAGAGATCTCCAAAGCCTGTGAAATGAAGAAGAACCATTCAAAGCATGTTTTGTAGCACTGAAATCTCCAACAATAAACCAGCTTGAAACTTCCCACACTCCTTTGAGCCTGTGTGGTTGTGCTTCTGGGCTCAAACTGGTATTGTTATTGCATTTTTTTTGCATGAGCTGCCTGTTTGCTTAGTGCGAAGAGCCCCCTTGGCTGTGTCAACTCTGGGGCAAAAGCGGTCGTAACTCCTAATCAGACACCGCATTGTCCTTGACCTTTACTCTGCTCTTCAAACACCATCTCCTCAGCACTCTCTGAGGGTCATCCAACTTTTCTGTTTTGAATGACTCCCCTAAACTAAAAACATGCATCACAGTGACAGATTTTTTAAGGAAACATAAAACCAGCAGTTTCAAATGTGCTTGGTGACATGGTGACTGACTGCATAGTTTAATAGGAGAGTGTTTGGCACAGTGGTTAGTTGTCAAATATGCAAACTTAGAACCGAGAGCTTTACTAAGCATGCAAACAAGCATATTCAGAACAGAATCAAAACACTTGATTTCATTTTACTGACATTTTGCAAACATTTCTGTAATAAACGTCAACTTATATCATAAGCATTTCACATATGTCATTCCAAGTAGTTTTCTAACAGTTTTCCGGTGACTTCCATCCAATGGAATCTCTGATTTGATTCTTGTACCTGAAAGAAATGTAGCTGATAAACAATTGAGTGGTTCGTGGATGGAGAAGCAGCAGGACATTAACTTAATCTCTCTTAATCCAATGTATGAGGCAGTAATTCATAAAGCAGCTCAAATACATCTCCTAAACAGAAAAATCTGGCAAAAAACAAAATGACAATTGCGGGGAAAATGAATCTTAATCCAGACCAGTTTAGTTCGATTCAGACTGTATCACAAATGTCATTCAGATCAGACATTTAAATGCTTAAAAAGAACAGGTCTAAACCCACTTGGATGTAGTTGGTGATAGTGGAGAGGAATGACTTCCTGCAGAAACTCCAGACTCTAACTTGATTTGCTCTTAGGCCTCATGGAAGCTTGTCAGGTTGAGTGAAATGGATCCTATAAACTGCTCAGAGTTCTCAGGAAAAGAGTTTTATTAAAGTCAGGGTCTGATGGAACTAGTAGCTTGTTCATGTTAATCCAAAGAGGGCGTCAGGCACGCCTGGAGGGGGGTACAGGTTTCCACCTCAGGCTGGCAGATGAAAGTCCATCAGAGACACAGGTATGGGCCAGGCAAACATGGTAGTCCAGAACAGAACGTGAAGCAAGGAAATCCAAAGCCGGGAAGTAGACCATGAACAGGGTGCTACAGAGTCTGTGGCTGCAGAGAAATTTCTGGCGGAAGGTCTGAAAAAGTTTGTTTGTTTTCAGTTTTACCTTTAGAGCATCACTGTTACAACTAACACACAGAAAAGTAGTAAATTAGTAGTATAACTTTAGACTTTTCAGATAAATTGGTTTGTCTCCTGCTCACAGACAGAAATCTCCTGCAGAACAGAAGCAGGTCAACTGGACACGGAAAAGACAAACACAAACAGTACAAAACAACCAGCCTAAACACAGAGAAACTTTAAATGTATTAAAAGTGCCTTGCTTGAGTCTTAAAGGCACCACATAAATATAGCTATTAGAGGAAAAATCACTAAAATACTCTAAAACAAGTTGTAAACATACGAGGAAAAAAAACTAAACTCATACTTAAAGAGTTACAACGCCTGGAATGATGAGTTTTCAGTTTAGAATCAAAAAGTCATTGTTTTGAAAGTTGAGTAGCAGGGATTTCCATACCTGTAGGACACCGTGGCTAAAGCTTTCCTTCTTGTAGATGTTTGACCAACAAATGAAACATTGAAATGCAGTGAAACAGTGGGGACATGAGCAGGTTTGGTGGATTAGATCAAAGAGGTTTAATGTTTCCAGGTTGTAAAAAAAACATTTGGTCCTATTAGTTTTATTGTATTTAGTAAGTAATGAGCAGCCAATGGAGGTCCTGATGAGTGAGAGTGATGTTAAAGGTGGATGAAGATCTACCAATTTCTGTGCAAACGGTGGTTTATGGAGGGTTTTTAAGGAAGACTGACTGAGGTTTACTACTGATGTGGGACGGTACCTGGAAAGCAGAAGGGATGGAAGTGTTTTTTATCAGAGAAAGAAAAACTCTTGAATAAGATGGCTTAATGCAGACACAAGCATTGAAGTCTGTACTTGCTGTTTGTCAGAGAAACTTCACCCTAAAAAGGAAGTTGTTGAAAGGTGAAGGTGGGAGGGTGGAGTTAAAGGAGATGTAGAAAATGGATGTGACCTGCATAGCTGCATGTCATGAGTGTGATACACAGAGAGAAGGACATAGATGAAGAATAAACAGTAAGATAACGATGTGGAAAGATGGAGATTCACCACCAATCAACTAGTCTGCTTTTTGTGAAAAAGCGATCTAAACCAAAAAAATTACATTAATAAAGTACTAACAATCGATTAAATATTTATTTCTTTTGTAAGTGACCATATAATAAGTGGAATAATGCAGGACAGAGAGTGTGTTTTGAGAAATTAATGCACGCCACGGAAGCCTGAATTGTACCACACAAGCAGAAGACCATTGCTTTTGACGTGTAATTAATCTGTGTAAAAAAACGCTTTATGGTTTTTTTTATTAATCTTGTGCGTTAACGTTGACAGCCCTAGTCAAAACTCAAATATCTAAGTTCTCAGTTTGTTGGAGTCCTTTGAAATGACTAAATCCAAGAATAATCCATGCAACAACAATTAGCATTTTATGGATCATTTAAACAGATAGTTTTCTACATGTGGAATACAGCTGGTCTAATTTTAGATTTTCTTTGCTCCAAAAAAATAATAATTTGAATTCTTCAACAGTTTGAAATCTTAGCACACAGATGCTCATGGTTCAGTTTTACTTAAAGACTTTTTACATTTTTATTTTATAGAAGAATCTCACTGTTTTCTAATGACTTTCCTCTTAGGTTTGACTTTGATGAGACAAAGCTGCCATGTTCATGTGAAAGAAAGAGAGGTGTTGAGGAGATGCAGATCTGAAGAGCTGGGCTCTGTGTTGACAGCTGTTATGAAAAACTGTGGTATCATCTTGACTAAGTGACCTGGGAGGGTGATCTGCTATCCCAAGCATCATGTCCTCATTGGAGAGCAGAAAAAAATGGCAAAAAAAGAAGAAGCAATAACAGGAAGCCAAACACCAAGAAATATGTGAGAAAATATTTTGCTTCTGTTGTCCATTTAGGATAGAATAGAGCGTGAAAAAAGCAGAACAAACAGCCCAGAATGTGGTGGGTAAAGGAGAGGGCAAAGGAAAGGGTGGAGAATTTCAGTCAAACAGGATAAGAAGTCTTAGCCACATGAACATTTTCTTCACAGGAAATTGCTTCCTCACAAATCACAGAGAAACTTTAGCTCCTTCACAGCCTTGAACCTCAACCGTTTTCAGCATCTCAGTGTCGTGCAGAGCAAACACAGTCACATCGTCCAGTCAGACACGTATAAGTCAGAGAGGAACCAATTAAAATTCAATGGAACTTTTGCCAGAGTATCTATTGCAGCTCCCCCTATGGTGGAGGACACTTCCAGGTAGGCCAGCCAATTCCATAAACCCCAGATGTGCTTTCAAAGGAAGCGACGGGTTGATGATATTAACATATAAAGTTGCATTAAGCAGTACAAAACAGAAATGGATCTTAGTGTCTTTGATGGAGCTGCTCCACCGTTTCCGCTGCTTTTGACCCACCAGGAAGATCACTGTTGGCAGTTGAGAAATGAAAAGCTCATCTTAAAGACTTTTTTGGCCACGGTTAAAAAACATCTATTAAACCGGGGCTCTCGAACATCTGGCATCAGTAGATTGTCTTTAGAGAAAGAACTAAATTGAAAGATATTGTTGAAAAAATATATAGTTTCTGAACATTTATGTAAACCTCATTTTACATATCTTGAAGTTGATTCAAAAACAGTTAATTACTCCCTGCATTAGTTCAGGGTATACTTTTCTGAAATGTTTTACACATGTATCTAGTCTGGTTAACTTTTTTCACACTGACAAAAAAAAATCAGAACAGTATTTTCCAAAATAAAAACTGACCAGAAAGAAAAAACCCATTCAGTGTAGCTGGTTTCTACCATAATAAATGGATTTGGACTCTGCCTAACAACAGGAAGACTTTCTCTTTATTAGATTGTTGTTCAGTTGTGTTTTTTTTTACAGTTCTTACATTACATTCTCTTTTTGGTTGCATGGTTGGATAAATGGTCACCGGTATACAGTGTGATCATGGCTGATGTTAATCTACACAACAATTTCACTACAGACAGGGAAAAGCAGGGTAAGTAGTGCAAAGTTTTGCCTAAAGTGCCTCTACAGCAAGGAAACTACTGTAATGCCCCCAAGTAAACTATGTATTTGTAACTTAGGATTTTGTGCATACCTGGAGACAATCACTTTGGATCTCAAATAAACTTTTGGAAAAATATAGCTTTAGCAAAAAAGTTTTTTGGTTGTTTTTTTTTCTTTAAAGAAAATTGACTGGGGTACATTTTGCTATTGATGTTTGAAGTACAACAGATCTTTAAAGTCTCACAAATGATAATGCTGTATATAAACAATACAAAATCAATTGAAAGTCTGGGACAAAAAGTATTTAGTCAATTAGCCTTATCTAGTCAATTGCCACCAATTGTGCAAGATAAGAGAGGCCTGTAATTTTCATTGCAGGTATGGCTCAACTATGAGAGACAAAGAATGCATTTGTAAATTATGGTGGAAAATAAGTGTTTGATCACCTACAAAGTAGCAAGATTTCTGGCTCTCACAGACCTGTAACTTCTTCTGTATGAGGATCCACTGTCCTCCACTCTTTACCTGTATTAATGGCACCTGAACTCGTTATCTATAGAAAAGACACCTGTCCAAACTCCACTATGGACAAGACCAAAGAGCTGTCTAAGTACACCAGAAACAAAACTATTGACGTGCACCACGAAGACTGCATCTGCAATAGGTAAGCAGCTTGGTGTGAAGAAATCAACTGTGGGAGCGATTATTAGGAAAAGGAAGACATACCAGACCACTGATAACCTCCCTTAACCTGGGGTTCCCCTTAAGATCTCACCCTGTGGGGTCAACATGATCATAAGAACGGTGAGCAAAAATCTCTGAACCACACGGGGGACCTAGTGAATGACCTGCAGAGGGCTGGGACCAAAGTAACAAAGAAAAGTAACACACTCTGCTGCCAGGGACTCAAACCCTGCAGTGCCAGACGTGTCCCCCTGCTAAAGCCAGTACGTTATAAAGTTTGAACTAAATGGCTCTTCAAAATTGTGTGGTCAAGTCACATTCGTCTTCAGTGTGTGTGTGTTTTTTAATGCCCCTTGGCATGACTTGCCCCACTCTCCCCTACCAAGCAACTCACCCTGATGTACAATTCCTGTCCATCCAACAGTAAAAAGACAACCTTCAACATAAAACAATCCCCAACTGATTTCTTTTAACAGCTTCTTTGTCTTAACAGAATTTTACTAAACTGAACTTCAATTCTTGCTCACGTTTGAAGTTTTTGGAACTGAACTACCTGTTGGTTTTGTTTATTGCTAAATTCATTTTTTGCTTTTGTTTTGTTATAACTTTGTTCTAAAACACTTACAATGTAATTTTCTGTTTCCAGTTTTCACGTGTTTGAATAAATCAGCAAATGGAATTTTCATTTAAAAGTTTTTATCGTGTGTGCATATTAAAATATATGAAGATCCACTTGCAAATGTCTTTATTACAGTGTTGCTCATTGTTTTAGCGCTATCCTCGACATACTGACTTTCACTTGAACATACGTCAGAACTGAACAACACAGTTGATTTCTGTCAGTGCTTTAAATCATATTTGTATGAAAGTCTTCAAATAGAAAGTACTAAAAAAAAATTGAAAGATTTTGTTTGCTAATCCAGAGATAGCTTAAAGAATAAAAAGATTGCCTCCTGTACATCGGTGGTCAGCAGCACATGGAAATGTTTGCAGTGAGAAAAACTGCTTAGATAAAGCAAATTAGAGATGTGTGCAGACAAGACTGAACAGTTTTCAGACAGAGCATTTTTAAGATAACAGATTTCAAGGCTTGACTTATATTGACCATTATTTCAAACTATTCTGCTTTTTAATGATAAATGTATTAGCATCAGAGACAAAACACTGTCCTCCATCAGTTATTAAAAAGTATGTTTATAGTTCCACTGTTCCCAATGGTCTTTTAAGTATGATTGTGCCGTTTTAGCCAAAATCAAAATATCCTGAGTTGTTTTCTAGGACATAGTTTCTGCAGAGCAGCAGGAGTTCATTAAAAATTTGCTTCTGAGTTGTGAGTGGAACCATTGATGAGGGGTGAGTCCTCCCTCACTTCCTGTCATCCATATGTTTACACTCTCTACCGCTAGCTTACAGCCCCTCACACTCCCAACCTCACATCACCTTTGCAACAAAAATGGAAACAATATCAGATCTATCCAGCTGTACAACTTTGACCCAGATCTCAGCTCAGACGAGGAAAACAAAGACGTTCATGGATCGAGTCGTCTACTGTGGATGCTTCAGAATGGAGCGAAGCAGGAAGCTTGTGACTCGCCCAACATACTTTCTACTTAAACAGCATTTTTTTCTTCTGTTCCTGTTTCACAATAATTTGAAGAAAGAAATCCTTAGAAATGTGATTTAAGCTTTTCTTTCTTTCTTGTCCTCCGCTATGAGAAAAATACCACAAGAACATGTTAAAAATACCACTTCCATCAGTGTGGGTCATTAAAAGCAGAAGAACAACATTTAAATGACCCTTTGCCACAATCACATCCCAACAGAGTTTATTGGATCACACCAAAAAAAACATTGTCATGTTTAGATCCCTGTCACGTTAACACACTACGCTATTTTTACTTCTGCAGACACATCAAAAGCAGGACAGAACACTGTCTCCTTGGGTGCAATCCCAAATGCAAAGCTGGAAATGGAAACAACACAAAAATCAAGTTTTGTGTCAGGATCAGAAAAGCAGCAGTTTCTTGGAATCATAAATGACTCAACTGGGATCTCTCTCCAGCTCTCCTGCTTTATTGTTTTGTTTCTCAGGAATTTGGGTTTTCCTGATGGTGCATGTCCTGCTCATGCCAGGGAAAACAGGAATCTCAGAACCACCTGGAATGCGGGGCTCACAGTAGGCGAGGAACGCGGCAGAAACGAGACTCTTGTCTGAAAATAGTGACCTCTCAAAGTCATTTCCAAATGTCTCCACTTAAGCCTGGTTACCCGCAGACTGACACTCACTAAATCTGCTCAACTATACGCACAAAGACTTTAGAGCTCCATGAGTTCTTTGTCACAATGTCAGAGCTTAATCCTGTTTTATGGATGTTAGCATGTGGTTAGTGCAGATGCATTGGACTCTGAATCTGCAGATCGATGTACAGTGGTTGTGGAATTCCATATCTGCAGTTTGACTGTGTGGTGAGCTCAAATATAAATGTTCGGGTTACACCCTGTAATTCAAGCAAAACCTCACTGCTCTGTAAAGAAAGTTACAGGAAGAGGAGCAGGCCGGGGCAACATGTGTGCCAACATTTGTCTGTGTTGGTGCAACAAACACACACTCTGGGCTGCTTTAAAAACCCACCAGTGACAACTGGAGTTAAGAAGTAACTCATTGTAGGGGTATTATAGTCTGAGGACTTATTTTTTTGTTTTACAAAACTACAATAAGGCATTACCAATAACATTCTATGACGTTTTGCTCAAAACATGTTGGTTAACGTCTGTATTACAACAGACTAACCTCCTAAACATGATTGTTGACATGCAAGCTCTTACAAATATGACATGAAGATGTCACAAAATGTGTATTTTTTCTGCTCAATCAGCCACTCCTGGTCAGTATATTTAAGCAAGTTCCACATTAGACTCTACTTCCATCTTTGTGCATCTCGTTTTGTTTTTATGGAGAACCAATAGCAGTATGTTACGGCCCCAGCCGTATTTGGATTTGTTTTCTTTGTATTGTGTACTTTTTTTTGTCAGAGTGGGACCTCTTTGTTTTTTTGTGGATCTTTGTGTGTTTCTGTGTGTCTCTTCTTTAAATTGTTTCAGGTGTTGTGCTGGAGGGTGTGGCCTCCATTGGACCCAAGCTGATGGAGGCAGCTATAAAAGCACTGCGTGGACCTTTGGCTGGTGAGAAGGGAGCCTGGCAGCAGCAGCAGCAGCAGCAGCAGCAGCAGCAGCAGCAGCAGCAGCAGCAGCAGCAGCAGCAGCAGCAGCAGCAGCAGCAGCAGCAGCAGCAGCAGCAGCAGCAGCAGCAGCAGCAGCAGCAGCAGCAGCAGCAGCAGCAGCAGCAGCAGCAGCAGCAGCAGCAGCAGCAGCAGCAGCAGCAGCAGCAGCAGCAGCAGCAGCAGCAGCAGCAGCAGCAGCAGCAGCAGCAGCAGCAGCAGCAGCAGCTAGTCGTTGTTTGTTGTTTTGGCCTTGGTTCACCCTGAAGCCTTTTTGCTTAACTTTTTGTAGTTAATGATGTAAATAAATTTGTTTGTATCATTTTATGGAGATGTCTTTTTGGTGTTTTTTTTTTTTTTTTTTTTTTTTTTTAAATATTATTTTACCTTTATGTTATGCCCTGCTCCCCCTAGACAGAAAGGGGTGTAACATGTCCAATTGTTCTGGGCTTGACATGCTTTCATGAGGTTGCACTAATTTTAAGTTTCTAAGGCTTCTAAATTGGTCCTTGTTTTGTGCTCCTGGTGCATTAAGTTATGCAAAACCAGACAATTTAACTATTAATCATTATTATGCACATCATATTCATCCATCCATTTTCTAAACCCACGTGTTCTCAAAGGAGGAGACAGGGTCACTGGAACCTGACCAGCTACTGTTTGAACAGTTCACCCTTCAAATTATCACTTATCTAAATGAATATAAATTGAGGTACATTTGTCTGTTCACTTTATGTTCTACTGCAGTGCAGGAATCAAGTGACATTTCAAAGTTCTGTGACAGGAGGCAAGGTCAGTAATACTTTTAAGTGTTTCATACATTACAGTTAAAGTATATAATATGAAAGAAAAGCAGGGTTTGACTAATGTTTCTGTACCAGCTTGTCTTGTGGACCACTTCTGCTATGTCTGAACTACCTCTGTCTCAATCTTTACTTGTTTACATATGGAAAAAAACATGTGACACCATCTTGGCCAAGTATGACATAATTAAACTTTAGACTTTGCCAAAACGTGCAAAGAGACAATAAAAAAACAACAATCCCGAATGTTTAGATCCTTAATAGGATTTGATGTGCAAAGTCTGAGCAAAATTTTATTTCTTTTGATCATAATTCTGGACTCGTATATAAGCTCAGAATGTGAATATACCACTAGGTGGCTTGTTAACATTCAATTTTAAACTTGCCTCAAACAGGAAGTGACAGGGCCTGACTTTTTATCATCCCAAGTCGAGATCACAAAATAGTAGCTGCATGTAAAATGCATGCAGAATTAGGATTTCGCCTGCCCTCTGGATTGCATATGTTAAATCATGGTGATGGAGATTTAAAAAGGAGCACTGCTGGAACAAATAAAACAGATTGTAGCTCAACGATGGTCTATGTTTTGCATGAGTGAAGCGCTGATTTCGGCAAAGTGAACTTTAAGGCAGGACACTCAAAAGTACAAACGTTGCAGTGCTGTGCGTGCAATGTCGATGTTTCAACAATTTCTTTGCATGTTAGTTTAACACACACAATCCAGCTGTCAAATTACATCTTTAGTAAAACTGCAACAGTGTACAAAAACAGTAACGTTCTCTCTGAACTCAAATTTGTTTAACAGGCTGATGCCGTCCAAACACTTCCAGCGCCTCATCAGTTTTACCAGCTCATAATAATTTCAACAATCTTTTTGAAGGATTTTTGGTGCTATTAAAGTTCTTTATTCAATCTAATCCCCATCAGAAATCAGTAGCCGCCCCTGCACACAATATTTCACTCAACAAGAAAATTCTCCTTCTGTTAAGTCATAGACAAACAGCTTTGAAACTTTTCTGTGTTTTTATTTTTCCAAGGCTTTTTATTTGCTTTAACAGGAGCTTTTGCCTTCACTCTGCTTTATTGTTGTTGATTCCACTTTAAACAGGAAATTGTTGGGTATTTATTCTGGGATAACTGGAAGGTTTTCTCAGCCTCTCTCCTGTTTTAGTGTGAGAACACAGAATCGTTTTCATTGCAAACAAATCTTCTTGATTCTTTCGTTTCATTTGTCTGTTATTAATTTTCCATCTCTGTAGTCTCTGATCTTATTTTTCAGCAGTGAAAGCTGGTGGCTTTCCGACAAAGGAAGTAGAACTCAAACGTCACAAAATTTGAATCCTTCTCGTAACTCAGGCCCCACCAGGCTCTTTCTGTTTTCCAAAAAAAAAAAAAAAAGTCAGAAAAGACGCATTCTTTGAGAAGACAAAGGAAGAATTCTGTAGAGCCGTCAGGCTTGAGTCATAGTTGGAGCTTTGGGGTCGGCAGCTGGATGAAAAGCCTGGCCTGTTGTGCTCTGAAAAGAAGGAAACAAAGAAGTTGAAGTCAGGAACGCTGCTGCAGTTTTATTTTTACCCCATGGAAGGCCTTGTTTGTGCCATTTTTAGCCATTTTGTTGTTGTAGCTTTTAAACTGGGCATGCATTTGTTTGTTGCCCTGACTGAAGCTCCACAAATCCTCATGACAATCAGTTCAGGGTCTCATGTTCAGAGGGACGCTTTTCTGAAAAGGAAAATAGGAGGTCTGGAAGTGAAATCTTGCTCGAGATTTCAAAGTCGTGACAGAATCCCACATTCCTGCACGAGCGAGCCGTGGGGTCCGGCGCTGGGATCAATGGCTCCTCTGTGCCGCTGTCACCTCAGAGACAGAAACAGGAATGCTCTGTCGCCCTCCCTCCCCGTGCACTTTGGAGGCTGGACGGGTGCTTCTGCAGAGGGACGTTTAACAACAGAGTTAGGCTGAGAGCGAGCAAAACAAAGAGAGGAAGGCCAGACAGCAGAAACACACAAGAGGGTGCAGAGGCAGACAAATGTGAGATCCAACTCTGTCAACAGTGATCACACAGAACCAGCAAGAAACTCAATAACATCACGCAAATGAAGAAAAAGACAAGCTTTTCTTAAACCTACTTTGAAAAAAAGTGCTTTAAAAAACAAGAAAAAATATAAATTTCACACTTACAATGAAATAAAAAGTAAACTTTGTTGACAAAGCTCTTTTCAGCATCAATCACCAATTGCTTCACATTAGCCAAATGTGAAAAGAGTAGCAAGGAAATCTGTTTTAACCTGGGAGAGGAATACAGGACATTTTTAGTCAGAAATAAGGATCTTGTGCATTTACAGCTGCAAATGGTTGCTTTTATTTATCTGCTGTATCTATTTATTTAATTGAGATAATCCACTTTAATGAATATCAGACAGTATCGTGTAAATCTGTTGGATTCTAGCTAATGTACATCCACTGTCACGCTGATCAAACCTTATGTGTGACGGCCACTAAGTCATGCATTTGATCCCTATATCAATCTTTACTATGCATATAAATGAATCACTCAGTCTGCTCTGTTGTCATGAATGACATTTTCTCACCTGCACCCTGAGCGTGTTCTCACGTCAGAGAATCCATACGTATGACCCCCCCAGCACTGGTTCTTTTGACGACTATGATTACTCAGTTCTGCACTAATGCACAGCTAAGCATACCGCGCAGTGGCGCTCTATCATGCGCCAAATCTGTTATGTCTGTCCTCGGCTGAGTCCATCAGCATTCGCCACAACACGAGCACAACTTCAAACGGCACTTTGCTCAATGTGAAAGACTTTAGACGTAAACACAACACAAGTATTAACAGATCAGTGTTTGATCTCTATGCTGATGTCACATTCTGGCAGCAAAAAAGCGTGCAAGGCCTTCTTAGTTTCCATTTACCAAGTGAATGTTGATGCTAAACACTGTGTGGAATCAGTAGGGGGAACAAAAGTGCTTCCACCCAGCTGGAGGCACCCAGATCTGTGAATGTGACCAAACAAAGACACTTTTCCCATTTTTCTTTTTGACCTTTATTAGCAGTATATTTTTAAGGTATGTCATTTACAAATCTAATTGGGAATATTCTGATTTTTTTTTTCTCAGAATTTAAATTCTGATAACATCCATCCAGCCATTCATCTTCAGAACCAACACAATCCCCTTTGGGGGTCATAGGGCTGCTGGAGCCTATCCCAGCTGCTGTTGAACAAAGGCAGGGTACACCCTGAACAGGTCACCAGTCTGTTGCCGGGCCGCACAACTACACACACACACCTGGGAACAGTTTAGAGGTGCCAAACAACCTACATCACAAAAAACTGAATCTTAAGAAAGTCAATAAACCCTTATTTCAAGAAAATATGTCTTAATTTCTGTCTTGCAATAAAAAGAATCTCATCAAGAAAGTTCTTCAATGGCAAAATAATCTTAGTTTACGAAAACGAGCCTTAGCCACTACAATGTTTTTCTTAAAATAAGAATTCTTCTTTATTGTCAGATTTACGATGAGGTAAGAATTCAAATACAAATTTTATTTGTCACATACATATACATACAAAGTATGATATGTATTGCGAGACTCTCCAACAGTGTGAAATATGATAAAAATAAAAGTTAGAGTGACTAGTAAAAGACATTTCAATATGACAATATAACCTCCTTAAGGTCACAACAGTCCATGTGCAGCAGAAATGTATCCATAGTATATAAACGATATAACTGTGTCTCGGATGTGACATTTGCATTTTTTATCCCCTCACCTACAGCTATCAAACATGCAGCAGTTTCTGCATCCTTTTCCTGAAGCGTGCAGCTAC
The DNA here is from genome assembly GCA_014656515.1 of Oryzias celebensis. Lineage (NCBI taxonomy): Eukaryota > Metazoa > Chordata > Actinopteri > Beloniformes > Adrianichthyidae > Oryzias > Oryzias celebensis. The sequence continues at coordinate 17,288,671 of BNCR01000008.1, forward strand.
GTGACTTTGTTTTCTTTTCTTCCCCGCGTTAACCTGTCTGACGGGCTCCATCAACGGGAGGCCGACACTTTCTGATGAGCAAGAGGACAGCCTGACATTTCCTGCCTGCATGTTAAGAGAAGGCCCACATTCTTCTGAGGCTGCAGCGCCTTTTAGCAATTAAAAAAAAAAGATCATTTGTATAATTTTTCCTGTGAGATAGAATAAAAAACATTGAATAAAACATATTGACAACTTTTTTTTAATTTTTCTAAATTGTTTTAACCTTTAAAAGTGACTTTAAGCTAAATTGTAGCCACTTCCAGCACCACTGATCAGTCTTCATTTTTTTACACTTGGTCTGCTATTTCCTTATCTGCACTTCTTGATGGGTTAGTGTTCCTCCTGAAGTGGAATGAGTCAGTGCCATATAGTTTTAAGACTCCAGCCTAATCAAAGGTCAACAGGCATGGAAAAGGAAGAAAGAAAATAAGAAACCGTGGTGTTGAAACAGTCTAAACTTATGTAAGAGATCATCTGGGATTTTCTACAAGGAAGGAGTTCCTGTCAGTGACTTTTTTCCTAAGCAGAGCCCATATATAACCTAAAAGGTGAGTGATTGTTCAAATGAGTCATCACTTCTCCAAAACATGCTTCTAATTATCAAAAAGCCCAGAATTTAAAAGCTGACACTGAACATTTCAAAACTTCTACAGCAGCAGAGATGGTGTGAGCTTTGGGTTCAAAGCGCCCTCTAGCGGTGGAGCTCGTGGCCGCTTCTGCGTGTGCTCATTGGTCAGCAGAAGACTCTCCTCGCCGCTCTTGGTGGTGTGCGCGCTCGGAGGAGTCTCCTTAATGCTCGGTGCCAAGACCAGCAGGGAGACATGAGCGGTAAGACAGCTTTTGACCTGTCTGTATGTTGATTGTGCTTGATGTTACTGAGGAGCCTTCGCTGTCTATAAGGAGACAACTTTAATCTGCCTTATGAGGCTGTGAAAGTCCTCTGAAAATCACGACTATTATTTTTAATTCTTAATGCTTCATCTCTATAAGTCATAGTCATGGTTTTATAGCTAAAACTACTAATTTCTCCTCTGTTTTACACTTTAAAATGATCAGCACCGTTTTTTTACTGAAATATAATGAATCCTAATGATAGACGAACATATATGTTAGTGAAAAATAATTCTATGAAGAAGTTCCATCTAGAATGATTTAACATGTCATTTTGCTTTATTATTCTCAAAGTTGTGACGTCAAATCAGTTACTTATAGTGTTGGGTCTTCTGTTAGTGGAAACACTGGGGTTTCATTGCAGATTGGTAATCCAGAACAAAGTTTATTTTTGTTTTCCTGGATTTAGTGGAAGTGTTGCAGTCCCCTAAAAAAAAGTCTTGTTTCAAAGTAATAACAGAGATTCCTGAATGTCCTGACAGGCCCAGACCTGCATGAGAAGCCACTCTCACATTATCAGTGAATCATTGACACAGCTCCTATAGATGCTTCTCTGTTGGCCTGCAGGCTTTAACAAGTGCAGACTTTATTATGTTGTTTACAGGCTGTTGCTTCTGTTATTCCATTTCATCTTTAGAAACTTTCTTGCAGGTATTAGAAAGTCGTGATTTGTGTCGATTAGTCAGAGTTGTTGACATTTGCCTTCACTAGCGACATTGTTGTGTCTGTGTGAGTTTTCAGGTGTGTGAAATGAATCACAGCCGTGTTTTCATTTCTGCATTCTGGGACAATGACCCACAGGATCCCCCCTCCCTACGGTTTTGTGATCTGCACAAGATCAGACATCTCTGCTCAAAAAATAAATCCTCTAAGCGCCTCTCTTCACTGTTAATTGAGGCAAATATTTGATCTCATTGGTCTAAGTCCAGGCGGATGTGTTGATGGGACTAAAACTCCCAGACTGTTTTTTGGAGGCTGTTCAAAAAGCTGCTGTTTCATTTCCTCGCGACTGAGCCGATCCAACTTTCCTTTATAAAGGTTTTGGTTATTTATAGACTTACAGAGTGAAGCAACAAACAAAGCTTTGTGATTCTGTTCTTTGTAAGGAGCTTTTTATGTAACTGTTCATAAAGTTTTGGCTCAAAAACTGTTGCAGAGATGCAGATAAGATCAAAAAAGACTGCTGTTTTTGGAGGGTTTTGGAAAAAGTCTGCAGGTTTACCTCACGTCACTGAAATCTGACAGAAAAGCTTTGAAACCTTCCTGATAACCAAAATCTCAAAACAGTTCCCTGAGTAGATCGCTCTGGTCTCCTGCAGGAGTCATGGTGCAGATGGAGGGAGACGCAGCTGAAGATGAGGGCAGCTCGCCTCCCCAGTGGTTGGAGGAGCGCTGCGAGGAGCTGTGGGATCGGGTGGAGGGCGTTCGGCACAAACTCACCCGCATCCTCAACCCGGCCAAGCTCACCCCGTACCTGCGGCAGTGCAAGGTCATCGACGAGCAGGATGAAGACGAGGTGCTGAACTCCTCGCAGTACCCGCTGCGCATCAGCAAGGCCGGTGAGAACAGGAGGCAAAGCCGCACCGCAGCCGTAGGACACGTTCAAAAACTCCACAACACGCCAAAATGTTCATATTAGATGCAAAAATATGTTTCTGCGTAACTGCTGATATTTAGTCATAGATATTTTCAAAGATGCTCATCATTGTTCTTATTGCTTTGCTTTAGGAGCAAATCACCCACCAATAGAAGAAAAGTGATGTGTATGAAGCATCTGGGAAAATGTAATCCAGATTAGGACATCCACACAAACTGACGTGCTTTTATGAAATAGGGAAGCAGCTCTTTTTACAGCAGAACACATCCGTTTCTATACTGCAGCATGCAGAGTCAGTTTTAACTTAATGTTTTACTAAAATCGTATTTGATAACTCATAAAATAAAGAGATTAGAAGACTGGGATAGAAGAACTGCAGTTAGATACAAGAGCAAGAACTAAAAGTTGCTCATAATTGAGATGAGGAGGGTGAAGATGAAGGATTGGAGTCTCCAAAGAGACCTGAGCTAAAAGTGAATTCATGTTTCATTTCTGGTTTGGCTCATGAGTTCACATCCATCATGTTGTGCAGCTTTAGCAGTGAAGGGTAGATTAAACTCTGACCTTTGAGCTGAAAGCCATTTCTGTTTTTAACCAGGAATGTTTTTCTGGCTGCTTTCTCCCTCTCAGGCCGTCTGCTGGACATTCTCAGAGGTCAAGGCCAGCGAGGCATTCAGGCCTTCATGGAGTCGCTGGAGTTTTACCATCCAGAGCAGTACACGCACCTGACCGGACAGAAGCCCACACAGAGATGCTCCTTGATTCTGGGCAAGCTACAGTTGCTAATTTGAACAGATTAAACAATCAGACTGACATTAATTTCATTGTAAACTTGCATGATGTTTGGAGTCAAAAGTGAGCCTCTTGGTGACCTCTACTTTAACTTAGGGATCTGCTTAAAAAAATGTTCTTTAACACTTAAAAGGCTTCTTATTCACACCCATATGGACATTTTGAAGCATCTTTATTCCAGTGAGTCAAATGCTCTGTTTAAGCTGTTTTTAAAAAATAGTGAGAGCATCATGTCATTTTCTAAACCTTTGAATACATTTGGACGGTAGGAGTTTCTGGAGATTTGTGTTGGAATGTTATCTCATTCCTGAAATACGTTATTCCTTTGAAACCTTCTTTGCTTCTGTGTCCCTTCCACACAGAGTTTGACGTGAAGTAACAGAGTTTTAAAAGTCTTTATATACACTTTTTTAGTTCATTAGACAGTCTCTGCCCTTCTTTACTTTTGAGAAACTCAAAGTCTTGTCATTGAACTGATATCAATTATCTTAGCTAGTTGGTGGATGTTCTTTCAATGGAATCTTTTGATCATTTTTCATTATTTTTTTGGCTGTTTTGTGCTCCAATGCCACCTATTGTCAGACCTGTACCAGGCTTTAAGTTTAAAATGAACTCATAGTGGTTCAAGTGTAAGGTTGTTCAGTTTAAAGTTTAAGTTTGCTCTGAATGAGCTGTTGCGGATAAAATTTGGGATTATTTATCCTTCTCTGGAATTTGGGTTGGAAAAAGTTATTTTGAGGTTTAGCAAAGATCTGATTGACCCAGATCTCAGTCGGTGAAGGTTGATCAGATTAAGACGTTCTGTAATCTCACTTATCTGTTTTGTCTCTCTTTGGAAAATAACTTACAAGTGTTCCCCACACAACAACGTCCCTCGTGTTCTTCTCTGCAGATGAAGAAGGTCCAGAAGGTTTGACCCAGTTTCTGCTGCTGGAGGTGCGGAAGCTGAGGGAGCAGCTTCGAAACAGCCGCCTGTGCGAGCGCCGCCTGTCTCAGCGATGTCGGGTGGCCGAGGAGGAGCGGAGCAGAGCGGAGCGCAAAGCTCACGGGTTGCGTCACGACAAACTGCAGCTCGAAAGGTCTGATTTAAAAAACAAAGCACTGATTAAAAGCAGATAATGTGCCGTAAACAAGAGGGTTTGTTGAGGAAGAAAGGCCTGAATGTTCTGTGTTTAAAGGCTGCGGCAGGACTGGGAGTCCGCCAGCAGGGAGCTGGGAAAGCTGAAAGACAGACACCTGGAGCAGGCGGTGAAGTATTCCAGAGCTCTGGAGGAGCAGCACAAAACCACCACCAGAGAGAGGGAACTGCTCATGCAGGTGAGTCGCTCAGAAAAGCACAAGTAAAAGAGAAAAACATCACGGAGGTGTTCGTTTGCTGTGAAAGAAAAAAGCTTGGAGCAAGATTCTCCAGATTTGCACCGCTTTGACATTTCACACCAGGCCTCTTCCACCTGTGAGTACATGTGCTGGCATCAGGGAGACCTGTGTGAACACTGTATGCTAAAAGTGCGTTCAAGAATGCGAGTGTAGCGGGTTCTTGAATGCACATCCCTTCCTGGGCTTCAGGAACTCTGAGAGAGACCATGAAGTGAAGCGGTGGATTATCTGTGTGGAGGTTCTCAGCCACCATTCAGATTAGTCTGTGTTGTTGCAGCAGGTCGTCCTCAGCGCTGAGGCAGAAACTGCTGACTGGAAAAGCTACTACCACCATCTTATACAATAATGACCGTGGTTAACAGTGGTTAAGACCTACTGCACCGCTCCAGTGAACCGATAATAATCACTGAACTGATACGAAGCTCTAGATGTGTTCTGTTTACACAGAAATGTATCTTCACGTTTTTGTCATTTGTTTTTGGTCTTTCTTTCCACAGATTGAGAATCTTAAATCCAGGCTGAAAGACTTGGAGAAACAATCACCTGAAACTCCTGATGGAAGTGAATCATCGGGTGTTATTTCTAACGGAAGTGATGGTTCTCCGCCAACTCTTCCCAAAAAGCCGCTACAAAACTTGGAGGAACAGAAAACAAACGTGACGAGCCCAGCTCCCAGCACTGGAGTCATTGTGTGTTTACCAGCATTCATTAAAAATCTGAGAACACCTTCTGAAGATGTTGGGGTGAGTCTTTCTGGTTTCTAAATGAGGTTTCTCTTCACATCAGGCGTTGATGGACATCCTGCAGCAGGACCGCGTGGAAGCGGCCGAACAGAGGCAGGAACTCTGCGATCTGATCACCAAACTGCAGCAGGAGCTGCAGGGTGCCGACGAGCTCAGGGGCAAGGTGAGGAAATGGATCATACCATCAAAATCCCTGGATTTAAGTAGATTATCTACCCGATCAAGTGTTCTAATAAACTTCTCTGACTGGATTTGCAGTTGCAGTCTCAGTGTGAGCAGCTGCAGCTGAAGGTGAGGACTCTCCAGCTGGACTGGGAGACCGAGCAGAAGAGGAGCGAGTCCTACTTCAATCAGATCATGGAACTGGAGAAGGAGAGGGATCAGGTCAGTCTCAATCCAGCCTGACCGTCTCAGTGAAAGTCCACGTTTGAAATGAAAAGGGTTTCTGTAGTTTGTTCCTACTAATTATCAGGTTTATTTTAAATTCTGTAAAACAAGGAATTTGAGGAAAAAGGAAAACTTGGTGTTCTAAAATCAAAAAGTAGACTCTGAATCAGATTAAAACCTGGACGAAGACCCAATTAAATTCTACAAATTAGGTCTCTGAGGAGCAGCTTCTGTTTTTTCTCCAGTCTTTCCTGCTTTACTCACTGCTGATCACCTGGCTCAGGTGTGTTCATTTAGTCAGATACTGAATGTCGCTTTGTCTTTCTGCCCCCTCATAATCTAAAATGGTATTTTCCAGATTCTGACTAAGTGAACACACCTCAGCAGCAGTCAGCATGGAGTTATAGCAGTGAGTAAGACAGGGATGGCTGCAAAACAAACAAAGCATTGACTTCTAAGGACCAGATTGGGATCTTTTAATATTTTCATTTTGATTACTCAATATGTGATGTTGTCACTTTTCAAGAGCTTGACTCAGCAAGAGGATTTTTCCCCTGTTAGTCTGATGACTTTTGCATGTCTGTCATCACAGTTGAGGATGAACCAATATTTTGACTGGAGATCAGTTCTCTTTTACTCGGTTTGCCTGCAAATTCATACAGACGGATGCAATAATACTGCCACTTCCGTACCTAAGTGCATTTCCTGTTTGTTAGCATATTTTAGGACCAAAAAAGTGTAGTTCAGTCTATTAGAAGTCTTCAAGAAGAAATGTCATAACACCACTTCTGCTCTTCTTCGTGTAATCTCTAATCTTCTGTGAATCTTTGTGTTTTAGAAGCATCTGCAGAATCCCAAAGACTGCTAATATCAGCTTTTTTGTTGTTCATTAATTCAGTCTTTTGTGACGCAACTTGTTTCCTTATCTTGATTAGTTTAGTGTTTAACCCCTGATGTAAATTTTTTATTATTTTCCCATTTTTTTCTAACGAAAACACAAAAACACTGGAGCCAACTTTATCTTCTTGGTATTTCATCAATTTGTGATGTTTTTTTGTACAAATGTAGTTGTCTTTTATTTTCCCATTTCGACCAGGCTCTGCGGAGCCGCGACAGCCTGCAGCTGGAGTACACCGACTGTCTGCTGGACAAGAACCACCTGCGGAAACGCATCGCAGAGCTGCAGGCCAGCATGGAGCAGCAGCAGAGGGAGCTGGAACGGGAGCGGGAGCGGTGGCGAGAGCAGATGGAGCAGAACGCCAGTCTTCACTGCGTGAGTGGAACAAGACTCATGAGACAGGAGTGCGGTGACGGATCATCACTAGAAACTGATCTTCCCCATTTCTTCTCCGCAGTCCCACTTGTCTCTGTGCAGTGAGGAGCAGTGCTTTGGCCTCTGCTGCACACCTGACCTGAATCTGAGCCCCAACCAATCAATATCTAAAAAGGTCAGAGCTGCCCCCCCACCACACACACACACACATCACAGTTAGGTTAAAGCATAAACGCTGCAGATCTGGCACAACTTTGGTAACAACTTGCACAACCAAAATCAACAATAACTGTCTTTTGTAATGCAAGCAATGCAACTTCTGAAAGGCAAACTTCCTCCACTTCAATAAGATCCCATGTTGATTAAGAGAAATGTTTTCTTATGCAAGTCTTTTTTCATGCAAGCTTGTTTCTACTTGCAACATCTCTCAGTGGCTCCATTACTTTTACTGTGTTACAGGCCCAATCGAAAGGCCAAACGCATGAAACATCTGGGGGTAAGTCTCCAGTTTACACCTAATATGATAAATATGACAATAATAATGAGAATAATTTGATTTAGAAGCCTTTTTATTATTTAAAAAAAACTGGATGCTGATGCTTTACAGAAAATAAATTAAAACAAAGAAAACAAAGAAATATTTGTTGATTTCATTTGACGAAATAGTGAATGTTATGCGGAATAAGCTCATTTAAACATGTGGCTGGTTGGGAAAGTAAGTAAAGGAGAGTAAAGGTCCCAAGACGGAGCCTTGAGGCACACCGAATATAACTGGGATGTGTGCGAGTGGAGCTGAATAAACTGAGTGTGACATAAAAGTTATGAATCAATGAACTAATGTTCGTTGCTATAAGGAGGTCAGCAGTTTTTTTAACAGAGCAATTTCAGTACTAAGGCGGGGACAAAAAAACAAACTGGAAAGCTTCTTAGAAGCTACTAGACATGCTAGATATCACTGAAGTTGAAAAGCAACTTTTTAGAGCATTCTGGAAATGAGGGGGGGATAAATTTAGGAAAATTTGGAGAATCTAGTAAATGAAAATTTTCATTCATCCAGGTGACGTTGAAGTTGAATCGTGGCATTTAGACGTATCTTCTCTTAGGGATTTTAGGACAGTTTTTTTCTTTAGAATCAAAACCACTATAACAATTACAGTTTTGAGGAGAGTGGGAACAATTAAAGCGGAGAATGAAGAATCAACGAAAGCCATAATTAAGGGAAGCAGAGAGGGAAGGCAGGATTTAACCAGAAATGATAAGTGGAGGGCTTGAATGGATGAGATGGCAGATGTCAGAGTTGCTGGGAATTTGAAAAGTGTGGAAAATTTGTCAATGTGAGGGGAACTTAGAAGAGGAAGATGTGAGGAGGTTTTTGGGAAGTTTGCATTGAGAAACTGCTTCATGGAGCTGCAGGTGGTTCTGAGGACAGATGAGATAGAGAATTGGAGCAGCTTAGTCAAAAATAAAAACACTCTTGGTGTTACCTTTATTTATAATATCAGAAACAGTGATCCCCTCATCAGGAGAGGATGAGGAGTCCAGAACTTTTGTGTCCCTGTTGGAAACTATGCTTTCTGATGCTTTTCAGGCTCCTGTTCTAACTCAGAGGAGAATCTGCCGTTATTGGTGAGCATCAAAGCTTCTGGATAAAATGAACTTCAGTCTCAGATTTACTCCTAACCTGTGTTTACATGTGTGCCATCAGATGCAAGACAATGAAAAGGAAATCAATCGGCTGTCGACGTTCGCATTTCCTCCATGTATGAACTCTATTAACCGCAGGGTTACCACAGAGTGAGTTTATCCTCTTTGAAGCTTTTTCTTTCTTTCTTTTTTCCTCATAGTAAACTTTGTTTTTGTTCTCCTGCATAAAAGGTTTGACTTAGACTCCTGGGGCAGTGATGACAATGAGAACATTGGAGGTATAATGACATATCAACTCTATTTTGTTATTATTAGTTGGTATAAAAGAGCAAAGGCTTTCTTTGTTTGAAAAGAGAACATCAGAAGTGTGTTTGGTGTTTCCAGGTGAACAGACAGAGCCTTCTTTGTGGGATTCCTGGACTTCCCTACACTCTCACCTCTTCCCTCCGGACCTTGTCAACCTGCCCAGCATTCCCGCAAATCAGCCCAGTCCCAGCACTTGCAGGTACAGCTGCTGAACCTGACGGCGGAAATGAACTGCTTTTCGTGTCTAATTAGCATGAAAACTTCCCTGCTTTCATCCATGTGTCTGATGGTCGTGAAGCCCCACTACTACCTCACCGGAGCTCGCAAAAGCCAGTCTAGCCGAGGACATCGTGATCATCGGCGGAAACCGAACAGGGATCTTTGTCAGTCAAGTCAAAGCCGGCTCTGCTGCAGAACAATCTGGACTGAAGGAGGGCAGTGAGCTGCTAGAGGTGTGTCTGTACAGGTTACGTGTAAACATTTTGTGGCTGAAAAGTGTAGAAACTGTGCTTTAAATGTAGCAGATTGCGATTAGATAAAAGTATTCTGCCTGTTCTAACATGGAAAAAGATCCCAGAAGAGATGATAACCTAACATGCCGGCTTGTCTGCATGCTGTTTAGCTGGAGCGGGTTCTGTTTGGTGGAGGAAGTGTGCGGCTGAGTCAGTGTACCGCAGAGGTGGCCCACTTTTCCCTGCAGTGGTGGAACGAGCCATCAGCGCTCAGATATCAGAGCAACCCAGAAGGCAAGTCTGCAGCTTTAAAAAAAACAGCACGAGGGAATTATGGTTGAACAATTTCACCCACACCCCCTCATGAGGTCTTCTTCATATGATTTGTTATTTTCTAAACAGGTAACATTGTTTAAAAAGGCTTAAAAACGGTCAAATACTACTGTTTAATTAAGTTTATATTTTACTATTTTATATTCTCCCCATAACCCTGCAGACTGCATGAAGAGCCTGCTAGTGCGCGTCCCTTGCAAGCAGCCTGGCTGTTAGAAATGAGGAAATTAGACAATCAGGGTGTAGTTTGACCCTTCATGCTGGGTTTACTTGTGCCTTGAAAATACAGGGTTGTACCAAGAAGGGCATCCGGTGTAAAACTCTCTGCCAAACCACCTGTGTGAATCAGTGAAAGCTGAAAGGTGAACAACTTACGTATCACCTGCACGCTGTGTGACGTGGTCAGTAAAAAGCCATCACCCACACCTCACTAAGGACTAGAGTACGGCGTAAGGACACCATACCTCAGCATCACCCGTACATCATGAGTGCGTGATACCTACATTATTTTCCAAATACTTCATGATGCATTTAACGCCCCCACAACAGTGGTACGATCCACTTTCATGACGTCCCTTATGGTGGTTGAAGGGAACTGCAAGACACACCTGCAGTAAGATCATTGACTGTAAATGGAGACAAAGTGATTGAGACGCCACCCATTGAAAATGACTTACTTCCAGTTCAAACCAAATGAAGTCAATTCAGGCGCCAGTTATCTACTATATGTTGAAACCAGATGTCCTCTGGAAACTGTGATTGGTCCGTGTCAGTCTTAGTCTACATTTCTATGGCGACGACTCTCTCCAATCAGTAGTGAGCATGTTAGAAGGCCACACCCCAACACCTGAAAGCAGGCTCAGGAGAATCTGTCACACGCTTTGAACGTTCGACGCGAGGCCACCTGCTGTTATTGAGGCATCTGATTGGTCAATTTATAACTTAAAGAACTTACACTACAGCAAAAATATCATGAAAAATAATTATTGTTATCAATATCAAGTTAACATGAATCAGAACAAGAATGGTTATTCTGACAAATATATTAGCTGTTTATTTCTATGTAGAAGTCCATGGAATTTTGGCTTTTTGGGACCAGCTGGTGCTTCCTATTTGGAAAGCGAGGTGGGACGGGGTCACTCAGTCCATTTTTATATATACAGTCACCAAGATGCAGCTCATCCTTTCTATGACCCTCTATGGGCCCAGACAACCCAAAAACCAGAAGCACTCGTCCAGCTCAATCCTCCATACTGGTGCATGTGACTATGGCACTAAGCAGAGTGGCATCAGTACAGGCAGAAAGAACCCTGCGTTCATAAACGAGTGGAGAATCCAGAAGAAATCTTTTGAAAAAGACGTTAAAATATTTTATTTGTTTGGTTTTGACTGCAGCAGCTCCTGAATACTATTTAAACAGATGTGTAACAGGCGGTTTTTCCCGAACACACTCACATTCTTTTTCTAAGATCCCGCTCACTCATGTGTCAGAGGTTAAACCTCCGTTTCCCCCGTCTTTAGGATATTCCAGACTTTGCTCTGAGCTGTCATCGGCCTCCTTCGTGGGGGCAGACTCTTTCTACGTGCGCGTTAACCTCAACATTGAGCCGCACGGAGATCCGCCCTCGCTAAGCATCGCCTGCGATGACATCGTTCACGTCACAGACTCAAAGTACAATGAGAAGTACCACTGGCGGTGTTCTGTGGTGGACCAGGTCAGCGCCAAACCATTGCAGACAGGGACCATGCCCAACTATAACAGGTATTTTCATTTGGCTTCGACCCTAAATGATAATAATGAAAAGTAATATCTGTTCATAAATTACCCAAAACAAACAAACAAACATGACTTCTTTTCCCTGTCAGAGCGCAGCAGTTGTTACTCGTACACTTACGAAAAATGTCTGTGGAGCAAAAAGACTTTAAGAAGAAGATGGTAAGGCTGCTCAGACTGAAACCACAGGAACAAATGCTGCCTTTACTGCTTTTCTTTAACGTCTTTTACATTTTGTTCTAGTTTTTAAAGAAAACTTCAGGACGCGTTCGCTTGGTGAAAGCAGTGGATCCCAGTTTCCGTGGTACTGGTTCCTCTCAGCAGATCGTTTACACTCTGAGCAGACGTGAGTTTTCAGCAGCAGCTCAGGCTACTGTTCTTTACCACTTCTCATGGAGGCTTTTTTTTCTCACCAGGTCATGAGGAGCATTTGATCCCCTACAGTTTGGTGCATCCGATAAAGGTTGAGACCAAGCGGCCTGTTATCTTTGCCCCTTCACTACTTTCTCACGGTTTGATTGAGAGACTTTTGCAGCCGGCAGAGTCAGCTTTAAAGTTCAGCACCTGTCAGCCAGGTGAGCAAACACACACATATCTGTTAGATTTATAGAAAATAGAGGTTTTGAGTGTATTTTGGGTTGATTTTCTGCTCTCAGAACCCATTCAGGCTTCAGACAGACAAAACAAGACGGTATTCTTGTTGGATTCCAGCAGTCCAGAGCAGCCTCTGGGCATACGATTGCAGTCCATACTCGATGTCATCAGCCAGGTAAGAGCAGCAAAGGTTTGTGTTTATGAACGAAACAAAATGATGATAAACCGTTTCCTCAGGAGAGGCACTGCCTGCTAGAGCTGGGACTGTCCAGCATTGAGAGTCTGCTGAGACAGGGCATATATCCCATTGTCATCTACATTCGCCCCAAAAACAAAAAGCACAAGAAGCTCAGGTGGGTGCAAACTGTTGTTTTGCAGCTAAACTAAAACAAAACTCTAGTTTTTTTTGTGGTTTTCAAAACTGCAATTCTCCCTTCAAACAGGAAGTTTTTTACCCGATGCGGGGAGGACAGCTTCATGGAAGATCTGTGTCAGGCTGAAGAGCTGCAGCTGGAGACTCTGCCCCTGAGTTACCACACTGTGGAGCCAAACTCCTGGAGCTGCACCGAGGAGCTGCTGGAAACCCTACGCAATGCCATCCAGAGCCAGCAGAGGGCAGTAGCGTGGGTTGAACTTGATAAGCTGCAATAAATCAGGGATAAACCGGATCACATTTAATGATCAAATCCAACAGCTACTGAACATTAACAACGGGTACTTTGTATTCTTAGCTTTCTCTCATGCATGCATTTTATGGCTCTCTTTCTTGTGTGTTTATATCAACAATCTTCTTTATCTACATTATGAAAAATATGAAAAGGTTTAAATGTACAGAACTGCTTTCTACCACAATAGATGTCAAGACAGGCCAACCTGTTTGGAACTTTCTCATAAATGTTACTTTTTCTGCTCATAGACTTAAATACAAATCATGTTTTTTAAGAGTATGTTTCTATCGGAGCTCGAGAATGTGATGTAAATACAGATCATCATCGGATAAATGTGTTGCCGTCAAAACAACGTTTTTTCTAGTTTTATAAATACATCTTTAAAAAGTTTTAAGTTTTAAAGGTTTTAAAAGTTTTAAAGGTTTTTATTTATTGGGGTTTTGTAGTATAAAGTGTTTTGGGTAAAAGATAAACATCTGGTTTAATGCTCAATATTGTGCAACAAGGTGTTATGGCTCAAAAGCTTTTTACATGTCAAAAAACATTTTTAAAACCACTGTAATTTTATGCATCATTGCCAATGCTGTTAAATGTCCCGCCATCTGGAGTTCCCAAATGTCACAAAGCTCAACAATCCCTCTGCATGAGGGAAGCAGAGCAGCTTTTGCCTTCAGCAAATTCAGATTTTGACTTCAAACCATGTTTTTTTAAACAAAAAGACTGAAAGATGGCAGTGATTTCAGAAAACACTGATGGGTCATGAGGTCCTTTCAGCAGGAGCATCTGCAGCTTCAAAGTGGAGCCATTGTCTTTTATCCATAGGGTTGGTGGTTCAATTTCCAGCTTCTATATTTGCATTTTGTTGTGTCATTTCACAAAACGATTAAAGCATGAGTTTTATAGTGATGGAGGATAAGAAACAAATGCTTCCCCATCAGTGTGTGACAGTCATGACATGAAAGCTGTGTAAAAGTTTTGAGCTAATTTACTAAAATGTGTCAGTGGAATTGCAATTAAACATTAAGAGCATTTCTAAATTTGTATATACATCTGGAAAAACAAGAATAACACCAGATATTATAAAGAATAGCATTGAAAGATTTTTTTTATGCACTCAAAATGTGATTTATTATTGCCAAATGTGATGGAATGTTAGGAGCCACAGAGTATGTTACATTAGGTTACTGTTCAGTGATAGTAACCGTTTAGTCATTGTGAGCCAATTGCTAAAGAAAGCTGTTAAATTTAACTTGTTGTTCTAAATAAATAAACCCAGAGGTTAAATAAAACCATTTCCTCTGCCTTTTCTTTCCTTTACTTCATTACCGGTGAAGATGCAAAAACTCAACAGTTTGATGAACTCCTAAATCTACTTGTGAAGTATGAGGCAGTAAATCTTTTTGCATGAGTATTGTTTACTGAATAAATGAATAAATATTGTTTTTTTTATCCACCTGTGTTTCAGTCTGAGATAAACACAGTTTGCATATTTTCTGGATCTGAACAAGCATGAATTCACATTCGCACACAGAGTCAAAAAATGAGAGAGAGCACTGGTTATGTAAAGGTATGACCCGGTAGAAAGGTACTGTCATTACCAAAACAGTCCTCTATCACTTCTTTGGTTGTCCTCAGGGCTTAAGTCCACACGGCACGCCTGTCCTGCACACAACGCAGGCGACTTTCTGATGAAATACTGCTGCCCTGCAGCAGGTTACTTGAGTTTGGCTAAAAACGGCATGATCATAAATAAAAGGCTGATGGGAACTCTTTGAAAAAGATCAAAATATGATTAGAGTGGGACTTTATCTGCTGTTGAGAATCTAAAATGTGCACTCCTAAAACTTCAGCACTTCATCCCACATTTTATATTTTTATATGTTTCACTTTTTACTCTAGAACTGTTACTTTATGGAACTGAATGGTGTGCAGTTTTTGTGTTTTGTTAGCTACCAGCTGTCTGTTATGCATTCTTATAAATGCAGCTTCTGTTGACTCCTAGTTCTCCCCTGTTTCATCTGGCTTTAGTTATGTTAATGTTATGCAGCTGACATGAATTCTCCAAAGTGTGATACATTTACAGAAGATTTAATATACAACAAAAAGAAAACCCGACACGATTTCAAACACAGCTGTTTTCCATTTCCCACGTGTTTGTAGACCATTTCTCCCATTTTGGCGGGTACTTTAGAACCTCCATGACATCACAAAAGCCGATTAGACAAACGGAGCGCTCGATTGTCTATTTTTAGCTTCATGCGTGTGCACTGCTATGGCTCCCTCTTGTGGAGAGTCTCGGTATCGCGGTTCCCCTCCTCCCCTCTCTGATCAACAAGCAGCGCGGTGATATAATATGCTGCTAAAGCTTCCCTCAGAAGCAAAATGGCCGATAGTAAACTAACCGATCCTACGGCGTCTGACAGTCATCAAGGGTTTATGCATGTTTTGTTTACAGCTTGAGAACTACAGTCGTTCACAAAAGGATTTTCGCCTTTTTTCCTTTTTTACGATTTAGATTTCACCTACTTGCGATGCTATTTCACATTCAATTTAGCCTTGAAAGCCTCGAAGAACTAGCTTGCTAGGTTAGCTTCTTTGCTAGCCTGCTAGCAGTAGGTCTACAAGAATTTTTGCACAGCTGCACTTTATGTCCTATGTGATTACTGAGGTGAGTCTTGAACGCAAATATGGAACTTTATATCAGCTTGTGGCTCCGCGTGCGTGTATTAACGACATTTGTGCGTCGTTATTTACGCAGCTGACCAGAACACGGGGTTCTCGGTTTGGGGATAGCTTTCGCTTGTTTGGTGTTGAATTGCTAACTTGGTCGTATCATTTGGCCTTTAGGAACAACTGTGTTTGTGTTCTCTGGTTGAATGTTTACAAAAGTTTTGCGTTTGATTGTGAATTCTTTCCTTATAAAAACATAAGTCCCGTGTGGTTAACACAAACCGCTTTAAAAGATGCGACGCACTCCTGTTCTGTCGGTTCTGTCGTTCCGGTTCTAGTTACACGGAGCTCCGGCGGCAGCTTCTGTGAATCGCCGTGTTCTGCAGCGGTAATTGGGGTCAAGACACGGACTCGTCCGCGTCTTTAAGGTGGACTAGTTAAGCATCTCCTTATGGAGTCACAGATGTTCACGTTGTTTGCATGAAGTCCTGGCTAATTGCTCCCATGTATGAAGGCGTCTACTGTGCAGGGCTGGTCCTTCATTCTTAAACTGATTATCCAATGCACTGCTAGTTGGTGCTCGTCATGGTGATAAGTTAATGTAGTCAGTTAGCTGTCTAACACAGGATGTGCAGCTTAAGTAGAAAAATGAGGGCCTTCTTTCCCTTTTGTAGTTCGTGTTACCTCTCTGAGGAGCGAAGGCCTGCGTTTAAACACTCCTTTATCATGGTTAAGCAATCTTCCTTAAAACATTTTTGTTTTGAACTTAAAAATACATTTTTAGTTTGCTGTCATATAACTATTTACTTTATCAATTAAGAGTCTTATTCTTACTCAATTTAAGGAAATTTGGTTTCCTTTAAAGTTCCAATCTTTCAAAAATTTGGTTTTTGGTGTGTATTTTGAACATGTTCTTGTCATTTTTCTGATGATAAAGGACATGGATGTTGTTCACCTTTCGACTTATCCCGTCGGGGTCTCTACAGCGAACCAGTTTTTATTGAAAATTGAGCATAAAACAGCATTTCTGTGTATTTCTTTATTCCAATTGTCGTGGATCAGGAGCAGACGACAAAATGCAGTTTGACGAGGCTTGTAGATATGACAGTGGACCTAAAATTGGCAGGCCACAAGCTCCCTGCTCCGCTCCATTCTGATGCAGCCACTTGCAGACAAATAGATTCATGCACATCTTTGTTTTTCTTCATCTGAACTGTGTGGCTCACAATTGTACGACTGAATAGCTCCAATATTGCTCACCAGACTTACTCCGCGCCTGTCCCACTCACAACTCAGGCAAATTTCAAATGAATCACTGCTGCTCTGCAGAAACTCTCCTAGAAAAAGACACTGATATGATTTAATATTTTGGTTTAAAATGGCATAATCATATTTAAAAGACAGCTGGGAACACTTTTATAATCCAACAAAGATGATCGGTTGTCTTTTTATACTACTCTGTTCTTTGTGGTTAAAAAAAGTGTGACGTATTAATTTATTCAGGTATTGTTTAAAGTGCTGTGGTAAAAAAGGGTTATCAGATGTTTAGTGCGCTGCACACAATAACCATTCCTCACTGGGGTTCACATTCAGTCAGTTGTAATTGACATGACTTGGTAGAAGTAAGCTTGTGATTAGACGTCTTTTGTTTGCATCACATGTACATAAAAAGAAAAATACATAAAAAAGAGAAATGGACAAAGTTTGCCAGAAACCAAATCTTTACTTCCAGATTGATTTTCTACCTTTTTCATCAACAAAATCTTGTTTGTTTTCACTTTTCATACTGCTGTTTCTCTTATAACTAGATTTATTTTTTATGAATTTCTCTATCCTTAAAATGTTTACATTATTTTTGTTTTCTGTGTGGGTGAATTTGTACTTTTTTCCAGATTTTTCACTTTCTATTCCAATGTGTTTAACCTACTGTGTTGACTTACTTATAGGTTATTTGGTTCTGAGAAATCTCTGCTGTGGTAGTTTTTTACTGTGCACATTTCCGTGTATATTCTGCAGTGTTTTCACATGTTATCTTTGCACATGTTAACTGTTTTGGTTGGGAAGGATTCACCCGTAAGGGCACAAACGATGCGTCCTTCATAATAGTGGACAGCTGGCTCACTCATTAGCATTGAAGCTGGTGTCCTCTGGATCGTGCTACCTTCACAGTCCCCACTGAAACGAAAGCCATCTGACTTTTCCAGCAGGGTTTTGTGTCGTGATATTGTGGCTGCTGCTTGTGTCGTTTGTCATTTTCAATCGCAATGCTTTGCTGGTTAATGAATTATGCAACAAGGAGCTGTGCTAGCAAGGGTTGGTGTCAACCTGTGTGCTCAGGTTTAACGTTGTAGTTTCTGGGTAACGTCGGAGGTGTCAGAGTACTCTCACCCGTCATCTGAGGAATACACTCCTCCAGTTTTGAGTGAAAGCCTCTCAAGATGTGAAAAGTGCACATTTTTGAATTCCTAGTGGGATTCAGTGTGTCTAGAAAACATAAATAATTCAATGTGTGCATTTCTCTGTACAGACTAGAGAATCAAGAAGGGGAACAGTAGTTCATGGAAGACAAGAAAAAGAAGAAAGAAGAGAAGAAGAAAAGGGAAACCTCTCAGAAGGTAAACTTTATTCTCTTATTACAGAAGTTTTTTTTTTTTTTTTTTTTTTTTTTTGTCAAGTCACCTCAGAACTTTTTTTTCTTTACGGATTTTTCCTTTTCACTTAAGGTAATCTTTTCTCTACTTTTCTCCTGTTTTAGGTGCCAGAACAGAAAATCAAAGGTAAACTTTTTTCCTCATAATTCTTTTCCTTTCTTCTGTTTTTCATGGTTTTGTGGTATTTCTCTCTGGGTTCTCCATATGTAATCACAAATAATTCATTTTCTAATTAACCTTGTTATTTAAAAAAAAAAAAAAATAACACCGAAATGATTTTTGGATCTTTCTGTTTTAAACTGATTTCTTTGAAGTGTGTACATTAAATTTAATTCATTTTGGCATGTTTAACAACTTTATCTTTGTTTTTGTTTTTTCTTAAGTGCCAGAATCAGCCAAGCCCTCCGGTTCCCAGCCCCTCTCCACCCCAGGTTCAGTGTCCCCCAGCCCTGGCCCCGTCTCCCCTTCCTCCCCAAGTCCTGGTCCGGGCGGGGTTTCTGCCCAGGTTCCTCCTGGTGGCGGGAACAATGCAAAGCAGCGGACTGCTGTGGCCAACGGACAGCCCACCTCCTCCTCCTCCTCTTCTTCTCCATCTGGAAGTCAGACTTCCCAGCAGCAGCAGCGGTACATGTCCAGAGAGGTCCCACCGAGATTCCGCTGCCAGCAGGACCACAAAGTGCTACTGAAGAGGGGCCAGCCTCCGCTGTCCTCCATGCTGCTGGGCGGAGGAGGGGAGGGGGCTGCGGGAGGAGGCAGTGGCTGGGTTCCCACTGCATCCTCGCTGGGTGCAGATACCCACAATACAAATGCATCTGGACATGCAGGTGAGCATTGACTCTTGATCACCTGTTTGTCAACAGCTGTTGTTTAGGAACCCTGTAGGGTTATCTGTCAGCCACAAAAATACTTATTATGGAGGCAGTGATTAAAATGTATGAATCTCTGTCATTATCAGTGATTAAATCACAAATATAAATAACTTTAATGTATTTACCCCACAGATTCCAACATGACTTCATCCTCCCCTTTACAACCCAAGTCGTCATCTTTGTGCGTCGCTGCTTTGTCGTCTTCTACTACTTCAACTTATGCAAATTCCACATGGGGGCAGGCCCTGGCAGCCAGTCCTCTTCTCAGGGCTGCGAGAGGGTGATTGTGGATGGGACTGACCTGGAGGACTGGCCCGCCATCACAGGCGGGTCCAAACAGAGTTCTGACGGTATTGCAGGGAGGACGCAGGAGCAGGACTGTCCCAGTAACAACAATAGTGCCTCATGGGGTGAGAGAAACATCCAGCAAAAGGGGGGAGTGATAGGAGAAGGAGGAGCAGGGAACACAGACAATCCTTCCCCACCTCGTTCTTCTCCCCTTTCCTCTTCTTCCTCTCTTAATGAATGTGCACAGTCAAGCGGTGGTGCGTGGGGCTCCTCCACCTCATCCCAGGTGGAGGCCGGGCTAGGATCAGCAGAGTTTTACAGTTCCAAAGTCTCCCATCTTCTTTCTGGGTCTCAGGAAGGCCCAGTAGGTGGCAGCAACAACAGCGGTGTCACTGGTGCCAACTTTAACCCCAGTGTGAACCCCTCCGCTTGGCCCGCCCTGGGACAGAGTGGAACTTCAAACAGTGACAGCCTTCCGCTCCACTCGCCCATTACTTCAGCTTCCTCATTCTCTGCCAGCACCACCCTCATCACCACTCAAACACTTTCATCTGTGAATCAAACTGGTCTCTACCAGCAGCACACTGACACAGCTGTGGGAGCCAAAAGTGAAGAACAGCAGCAGCACTTAGAGAACCCGGGCTCGGATCTGGGTTCAGGTGGGGGATCAAGAGAAGCAGGACCAAATCAAGAAGATGGCAATGAGGCAAACTCTGGAGTTGTTGCTGAAGTAGAAGGAAGTGATGATCTTTCTGGTTCTTTGTCTTCCTCCTCTGTTGCCTCTTCTCGGAGATCCATGCCTCCTCTGTCCTCTGACCCAAGTTCATGTGCCTCACAGGCGGATGCGTGGGGTGGGGGAGGTACTGGGACTCAGGGGCAGGAAGGGACTGTTTGGGGGTTTGGTAGTCAGGACGACAGGGCGGGGTGGGAGAGGGGGAGTGGTGGGGACTCAGCAGCTCCAGTGGTATCTCAGGAAGTGTGGGAAGGAGGCAGTTCAAAAGCAAATTGGGGTGGCTCTGCCGAAAATTCAAGTAATTTAGCAATAGGAAATCAAAAAGGAGTAGATGTTGGCAGCAGTAGTGCCGGAAGCGTAGGTGCTGGTGGCAGCAGTTTGGAGGACTCTGCCTCACCAAAGTTTGCTACTATGACAAAAGCTTGGGACAATCAGAAAGGGACGGAAAGTGGGGATGTTGCTGTTGGGGAGTGGGTTGAAGGAGGAGTGCAGGGTGGAGTCACTGGAGGTGGAGGGCCCTCCTCCTCCAGTGGAGGTGGATCCATAGCTGAAAGCGGAGGTGAGGGGAGCGGTAGTGAACAGAAGCAGGATAGGTCTTCTTCTGCACGACTTCGCTCCCAACTGTCCTCCAGTGCTGAAGTGGCCTTACTGAGCATGCTCAACCGATCTGATCTGGACCCCAAGGTTCTGTCCAACACGGGGTGGGGGCAGACGCAGATCCGACAGAATGTGGCCTGGGACCTAGACAGCAAAACAGGAGGAGGAAACAGAAGTGAAGGAAACCCTTCTTCTGTATTTCCATCAGCCAGCATGAACACTACAGCCAGTCGCAGTTCTAGGTACCTGCCCAACACGGGTTCAATCCCTGTTGATTCATCTGTAGGCAGTCACTCAAGTGGCCAAAATTCGACTCCCTCTACTGTTGAAGATGGAGGTTCTTTTATGCCTAGCAGTGCTATGAAGCCAGGCTCGTCAGACGATGACATGGAGGGCAGTGCAGCTACAGGATGGGGCAACGCCCCACCAGAAAACCAGGGCAAAAGATGGAGGAGTGAAGAGCAACAGTGGGGCGACCGCAGAGGAGGTGGAAACAACTGGAGGGACCTGGAAGAACAGGCTAGTGGGTGGGGAGATGGTCCAGAGAATAAAGGTACAGGGGGTTGGAAGGGATCTGCCAAATCTGAAGCAGGGGGTTGGGGAGAGGAGTGGGGGCAGAGAGACTCTGCTCCCGGAGGTGGGTGGGGAGATAGACGTAGTAAAGGTGGAAGCAAATCTGACGACGGACCTTCTTGGGGAAACATGGATGAAGGCGGATCTCAGCGGGGAGGGTCAAGTTTGGAAGAGGGTGTTTCTCACCAGGATTGGGGGAGTACCAAACCCCTTGCAGCACAGATACCAAACAGCCAAGTCGCACCAATGAAAGCCCCAAATCAGCAGCAGCAGCAGCAATCACACGGCCAGCAAGCAATGGGAGGACCCATGCAGGCAGGGTGGAGCGGCCGCTCAGGCGGAGGAACTGAAGGTCCATCTTTCAAGGGTCAGAACCAAAGTTTGGGCTGGAAATCTGGCCCCATTCCCCAAATTTCTGGAGGTGATACACTGGAGCCCAGTGGCTGGGAAGAGCCCTCCCCTCAGTCCATCAGTCGCAAAATGGAAATAGATGATGGCACATCAGCATGGGGAGACCCGACGAGATACAACAACAAGAACGTCAACTTATGGGACAAGAACAACTCTGCGCCCGGTCAAAGTCACAGTCAGCACGGCCCCCCACCGCCCATGCAGCAGCAACCCCTCAGGAGACAGCCGGGGATGCAGCACAACACCAACAAAAATGTCGGCTGTGGTGCAGCTGGTGAGAGACCACAGTCATTCACATTTATGTGTTTTTGTAATGCAAACCAAGGTTTAGTGTTAAATTCTCATGAATGTCCAGGCCCAGGGATGTGGGGAGGAGTAGGAGGGGGAGGAAAAGGAGCCCCACCAACTGTGGATAACGGGACAGCTGCTTGGGGCAAAGTGTCGGATGCAAGTTCAGGTTGGGGAGAACCAGATGAAGCTGGCAAAACATCTGGATGGAGGAACCCTTCACCCAACCCTGGAAAACCTGGTAACCGAAACTAATCCTACATAATCAGTATTTTTACACTCTTAAAGATCTAAGTTGTTGATCTTTTTTTTGTTTGTTTTTTAAACTTGTACACATGATTCATCAGACTGGCAAGTTATAATAAAATACATAAGTAGAGCCCTCTCTGCTTTATCGTTTAGAACATTTCCCAAAAGAAACCTGGAGTCAAAGAGAAGCACCTTCTCGCCAATCATCTGTTTGTGCTGCAGGAGTGAAGTCGGTTGAAAGTTGGGGTGGAAAGGGCGACGGCTCCATCACTGCCTCCAGGCACCCCAGCTGGGAGGAGGACGATGATAGCGGTGGAGTATGGAACAGCACCGGCTCCCAGGGAAGCAGCTCCTCTTTCAGCTGTGGTGGGTGGGGTCAGACTCACGGAGGAAAGAGAGGCAGCATGAAGGTGAGGGGGGAGGTCTCAAAAACATTCTTCTTAGCGTGTTTTTGTTTAGCTTTCTTCAGAAAAAATGGTTCTCAAAATCCTGTTTACCTTTTTCTGGTTCAGATTAATGTTTCAATTTCTTTCCTAAAGAGTGGCGGAGGAGACAGCTGGGTGAATTCTGTGTCACGCCAATTCTCAAATATGGGCCTTCTGGTAGGACATCAGCAATATCAGTATTTCTATACCTGAAATCAACAAATATTAAATCCATGTGATTGGTTAACCTCTTCAGCAATGTAACGTTACTTAAAATCTAACTCAATACTATAATGAAATGTGAAATTCTAAAGTTGTTTGCTTTGTTTTTAGGGAGATGATTCCAGTGTTGAAAAAAAGATGGAAGCGGACAAGAGAGGAATGAATGACTATAATGGAGAGATGCGCAGAGGAGGACGAGGTGGTGGAGGATACCGCATGTCTGGTTCTAAAGACATGGGTTCTGTGGACATGGGAGGATACGGTGACAAGGTAAGTGTTTGTTTTAGAAACTTCTGTACAGTGTTACTGTCGCTCTCAGGTTTTCAATAGCTTTAATAGTGTTGTATTTTGATTTGGAGCAAAAAGGTAGATGGATCTTCCTAAGTTTGATTAAACTGTTTTCAGACATTTGACGTTTCTCCACCATCTTTTTGATACCACAGGTGGGTGGCCATGGAGTCTTTGTGCCCGGCGGAGGAGGAATGCCTCCACCTCGAGGGATGCACCAGCCCGGCATCCATTCGATGAACCCGCCCCAGGGGCTACGTGCTCAAGTGCCTCATCAGTTCCTGTCTGCTCAGGTCTGCTTTTATTTCTCCTCTTACCTGTTTTCAGTCTAACCTTTTTTTCCTATCAGAGGTTTGGCTTGGTCTTATATAGCTTTCATAAACAGAGCAGCAGCTCTGTGCGTTTGGAAAAAGTTCAAATTCTGTGACTTTAAAAGTTGGCATCTTCTTGTGTGTGTGTGTGTGTGTGTGTAGTTAAAAAAGCGAAATACAATATTAAAGTGGCAATAAATGTTTCTTTATGTTAAACAAGAATTAAGGCAAAACGCTGAAGTAAGTGAGGAAATACAGTTCTCCTATTTTTTTTACTTGTGTTGTCCTGTAACATTTGCTTATGGAAAAGTTTTTTTTTTTAACCAAAGATTTATAACATTTTTTCCTCGTCATTGTCAAGATCTGGACTTTACTCTCTTCAAACCATCCTTTTTTTGCTGGCTTCCTTGAATACTGTTGCTGTTGTGCTTATTTTTCTTCAAATGTACCCTTAAAGTCAGACGAATCTGCTGCTCTAGTCATATCCATTTGTTCTGGCTTTGATGGCTAAACAGCTGGCTCTGGTTAAAGAAAATGTACCACAGAAGATTTTAAGCAAAAGTGTAGATTTTTGTTCATTCTGTGAAAAAGTCATTGTTTCAGAAGTATTCTACAACTTTACAAACCAAGTCAGTGTTGCTTCTTTATATGGAGAAGTGGTCTTTTAATTATGATTATGCTGTTTTTAGCCTACATCAGAAAACCTGTTGTTTTCTAGGACATGGTTTCTGCAGATTAGCTGTAGTTTATTAGAAATTTGCCTCCAAGTGGTGGCAGTAACTGTTGCAGCGAATTAAGCCCGCCCACTCTTCCCGTCACCCATCCATCTGTTGACACTCTCCTGCTATCTTAAAGCCCTTCACAACCCCAGTCTAACATTACATATGTCCTAATGCTACGCAAACGTGTTAAAATGCTATTTTCATTGGATTGAGATTTAAAGAAAGTCATACTTGAGTCATCTGTTTCTAATTATCATTTTAAAAGTTTGACATTTACTGTCCACCTTAATGCATTTTAACGGGAACATGAACTCTTTCGGGTTTTGGAAAGCTTTCTAAACACTGCAATATTTGACCTTAGGGTGACCTTTCTGAGATGGCCTCACACTTGTGTGACGTTAATGTTTTTTTTTTTGTTTTTCTTATATTTTCCTATAAAAGATTTATAAAATACACTGAGTGGATAAAAAATTGCTCCTGACAAGCCCAGCTGATAAGCAACTGTCTTGTCATTTTGTAAACCTCTGAATTTTGTCAATTGACAAATATCACCAAACTGTTAAGTCAAATGAGCTGCATTCAATTTAGCTGTCCTTAACTTTTTAAAATTTCTGTAGAGGCAGTAGAAACAGACTTCATTTTATTTTATGTGCTGCATCTCCACATTCTCTGCTCATAAAATCAACTGATGGATAAAAGTGGGCTTTTTCCCTCTTTATTACTCAGAACATATTCATTTCCTGTGAGGGCAGCATGGATGTAAGCTCATACATCTGAAATGAATACTGACAGCTGAACATGGTGTTTGTTTTTGTCATGGTTTGAGTCATCCGTACCCTCGCATTCCTGTGACCTGCAGGTTCCGGGTCCAATGCTAAAGCAGATGCCCTCTCCTGGTGGCAGTGTGGGTGGAGTTGTTGGAGGAGTAGGAGGTGTTGGTAGCGTCGGTACAGGGGTCGGCAGTGTTGGCGGAGGAGTGTTCCCTCCTCAGATTTCACCACAGCAGTTAGCAATGCTTGGAAACATATACCCTCACATGCAGCAGTTCCATCTGGTACGTGCAGAACGCACCGCATTATGACACTGCAATGAAAAGCCTTTACACTCTCTTTAAACGGTGTCTAAGTTTTCCATCTACCGACCCACAGGCCTGCCAACTATTGCTACAACAGCAGCAGCAACAACAACAGCAACAGCAGCTTCTGCAGAACCAGCGGAAGTTCCCTCAGCCTCTCAGACAGCAGCCAGACCCACAACAGGTGACGAGTACTTTCTACATCTCTTGAGTCTTTATGGTGATTTATGTGACTGTGGTCTGATACAAAACCAGTTTTAGTAACTTTAAAATGTTTAGTTACTTTAAAAACAAAGCAAGACATTTTGTTTTATATTGTTTTAGATTTTATATAGAAAAAATGTTTGAATATATTGAAATTTGTAAACCTGAGACTTAATGGGACTTTTTCTACATATATTTATAGGTGTTTATGGATTCATTTATGTATTTTTGAACAATTGTTGGACTTTACATGCAACTTTAGTGGCTGATTTGCTTCAACAGTTATTTGCTAAATCAGCAGGGTTTTTTAAATTTGATTACACAAATCAAACTGGTCTTTATTATTGGTTTGATTTCAGTTACATTTTTTTATTTACTTCAGCAACAAAAACTACTCTTGTTTTTTTATTTTAACTTAAATTATGTGACAACAATATTTAATGACAACCAAATGTTAATTCTAAATTGAAAAATGATTTAATTATATCAATTGAATCAAATTTGGAATAAGAAACCAAAAAGTTTAAGTATTCTTTGGTAGAGATATGCTTAGTTTATAAAACAAAGATCCCTTTGTGCTTTTTTGTTCAATATTATGATTAATATCAGATTGATTATTGAGTTTTTCTTCATTCCTTTATCTTGCACGCTGCTCTTTGCAGCTCGCAAGGATTATGGCTATTCTGCAGCAGCAGAGGCAGCAGGGGGGAGTTGGTGGAGCAGCACCGGGAGGGGGGAGCTCCAAACTCTCCCCATCTCACCTGGGTGGAGGGCTGTCCAAACAGGGGATGGTAGACCCCCTGACACATCCTGGCTTGGGGGGACCCTTATCAGATCCTTATGCCAAATCACAAGGCATGTATCCTGGTGAGTGCAGCCAGCCGTCTGCGTGTTTTCTGTTACTGTTCTCCCCATCCAGCCCAAAGGAGCCTTGGTGGACATGCACTGAATGTCTGCATTTCTTGCAGGTCTGGCACCTGGCAGCAACCTGTCAACACTGGAGCTCAGTCCCATGATGGGGGGGGTGAAGGACATGGGGGGACAGCAGTCTCGCTTTAAATGGATGATGGAGGAACACTCCCCAGCTCCCTCTCCCCCGGACCCAACGCCTCACAAAAATGGTGGGCTTGTGGATTCCCTGCAGAATGTTGTGGGGTTTTTTTTCTTAATGTAAAGAAGTCACTAACTTTGAACCTTCATGATGCACCTTCTCTCAGGCCCTTTGCCCAGCTCCATAAAGGTCAGAGGAGGGTCCCCCTTCTCCCAGTATGAAATGCTGGGCAGCGAAGGTTTGGGGATTCCCCCTCAGGGTTCCGCAGACAACTGGCATCGGACTCCTGGGAGCAAAATGGGCAACAAACCTGCCACTTCAAGCTGGCCACCAGGTTAATTCATATCTGTATCTGCTCTTTGTTACTTAAACTGTATTTTTTTTTTAAGAATAAGCTCTGAATTTAATCACATTGATAGAGATGACGTGGGTGATAATGATGACAATAATGCTTATTAAGGATAATAAAAACTTTCCGTTCTGTGGTGACAGAGTTCCAGCCTGGTGTGCCCTGGAAAGGAATACAAAGCAGTGGAGACCCAGAATCGGATCCCTACATGACCCCTAGAAGTGTTCTAGGCTCTCCAGGATCCCCAAACCTTAATGACCCTGACCACCAGTTGCTGCGAGACAACATAGGTATAAAGTTCAATGTTTCAGGTGTAAATATCGGATTTGAACAACTAATTTGCCAACTTGTTCCTATTCATACAAAGTTCCTGGAACTTGGTGTGAAATCAATTTACAGCTTTATTCCTTGTAGGTATGTTACAAAAATTAAAAAATACAAAATGCAATGTACACATGTGCAACTTAAAGTAACAACAGTTTGAAACTAACTACACACTCAAATCTTTAAAAATTAGACACCAATCGCTTGTTACGCACACACAAAACCACATTTACGCACAAATCTGATGAGAGTCTTTTCACGTCTCCAAAATTTGTGCGAGACCATGGGAATGCTCATATAGGCAATCAGTCTCATAAAAATCCCAGTTTATCCAGCATATGCGTGGAATGATGTTTTCAAAGCCATAACAAGACTACACATGAAAAAGAGAGGGAATATGACGATCATACTAGGATATGTCTGTCTGCTGTGAGCATTACTGTACCGAGCTGCATACTAAAGCAAGTTCCAGAAATTGAAAATAAATCTTTGGATTTTGTCTTTTCCAGGGACAAATCCCCCCCTCAACACCTCGCTGCCTTCACCTGGTGCCTGGCCCTACAGTGCCTCTGACAGCTCCCTGAGCAATGCACATAGCACAGGTATTTCCTGTTGTCTCCATCATTTCCTTTTTCCAGCTTTGATTCCAAATCCTCCTCCATTCATTGACATATTTTGTTTTTTATCTTTAACTTTTACTTTTTTTGAACATTTAAAGACTCCCTTTGCTGAATTTTGATTATTTATTTTAATAAAGAAGAAAAATGTATTCAAATATTGTGATTCCTCCGTTGTTTTTCAAATCTTTTTCCCCGCTTCCCCTTCTCCCCACTTCTGCTTCAGGAAAGTACTCCGAGTACAAGCCCAGCTGGCCTCCAGAGCCCATCGGACAAAATAAATTATGGAAGACTAATCGTAACAGCTCGCAGCTACCACGCCCTCCTCCTGGCCTTACCAATCAGAAACAGGCCTCACCATCGCCGTGGGGAACTGGTGTTCCACGGTTGGCCAGGAGCTGGGGAGGGGGCGGGATCAATCAAGAGTCAAGATTTGGGCCAGGTATTTATTTACATTTTTTTTTTTTTTTTAAGAAAATCTTCAAATCTGTTGTCTGTTTATAACAACAATCATTACAGGATGATTTGTTTTTCTTTCTTGTAAAAGGTCATAATTGTACTTTCTGTTTCCTGGTAGGCTCAGCTTGGAGTGATGGTACTTCCTCTAGAAGCAGCTGCTGGTTACTGCTGAGCAACCTGACCCCACAGGTAAGAAATCCCTGAACAGCATCCACAATTGTTAGCACATTTTGAACCAAAATGTGTCAAAAAGTCAGGGAAACATCAACATGCAAGCAGGCTTTAGACATCAGGGCCCCCTCTGGTGGTGACAAGTGGCAAAGCTAAAGAGGTCAAAAACTGCCACAATTACAAGAAATACTGGTTTAAATTGGGGTCAATAAAAAGGTTAAGATGTGCAAGATCCCAACAAACATGTCAGAAGAAACATACATGTTGTCCTGTCAAACTAAATGGAACACAGAAAAAACCATGTCCCAGCTTCCTTTAGAAGTCACCTGTTTGTAAAAAACAATATACATTTAAAAAGGCATGGCTCTAATTTATGTGATAGTAGTCAATTTTTTTCATTGAATGAGTTATATTTGTGCAAAGGTTGAAAGTAAAATAGTGAACTTGAACATCAGTTTTAACATTAACTCCTGGGACTGACCTAAGTGAGCTTTCATGTGCATAAAAAAAGCCTGCCAGGTAAACGGTACTTAAGCTGTTATTTTTTTGTTCTAAATTGTACAGGTTTGCAGTGTTTATATTGTTTTGTGGGGTTTTACTGACCCAACTGTGGGCAGCAGGCACAGAAGTGTCAATAGAAAGTCAGAAGTGCCAATGAAATCAGGTTTGTTTTTGAAATTATGATGTTTTTAAATTGAACTAAAATGCAAATGCAAACATGAGGTTTTGAGGATTCTAAAATGTATTGTTTTGATGACGGTGGATTTTAAAGCTTCTTTGTTAGGGTTCTACCTGACTTTTGAGGCAGACTTTAAAACAGGAGGCAGAACTCAAGATGTCGAGGTTCTCTTGGGGGGGGGGGGATCGGGAATGAATCCTTCAGTGGAACAGATCATTATGTGTTCTGGAGATGAATGCAGGGAAGCAGATTGAGATGGTTTGGACTCATTGAGTGGAGGATCAGTGATGACGCTGAGGTTGGATCTACTAGGAAAGGCAGATGGAAAAGGACAACAGAAGAGGTTCATGAATGTAGTAAGGGATGACACGAGGGTGGTTGGAGTGAGTGAGGAGGATGCAGAGGAGAGGGTTAGACTGAGGCAAATGATTCATCGTGGTGACCCCGAAAGAGCAGCTGAAAGATGAAATGTGGGAAGCTGATTGTTTGTTTGACATTATTGGAATTTTAGAAGAGTTTGCAGGTCATGCATAGTTAAGTTGTCCGGGCATTTTTCTACGTGACTTTTCTAAAGTGTGAAGAAGCACTGAAGAATGTGTGAGCTGTTTTTATTCTGTTGAATTTTTTGCTTAAAACCAGTAAGCTTGTGGATGGTGCCAACACTTATTACAACCATAAAGCTGAGTTCATCCCTGTCATTTTTGGGATGCTGTATCATGGCATTGGACTTGGAGATGGGGTTTGAAACTTGTTCTGGATTCATTATGAGTACTACCCCTGATTGAGGGGGGTTTGGTGTTTCAGTAAAAAAAATAAAATAAATAAAGTCTAAATTTTAAACAGGTCTGTCAGTTGTTTACTAATTCAAAAGCACTTTTCGTCTCAAGTCTAAAAGGTTTTTTTTTCTGCTTCAGAACATGTAAGACCATAAAGCTGGAGCAGGTGTACGTTCAGAAGTATTAGGCCTGTGTGCTCACTTATCTGTGTTCTGCTTAAGCCTGTCTTACGCAAATCAACATAACAATGCATAACCCAGCTATAATTGGATTGTGAAGACGGATGAGCCATTAAGTAAGTTATCTAATTAATCCATGGAGATAAAATGCTCCTCAGGTGTTTTTATCATGTGGCATGCAGAAGCCATTGGCACAAATGTATCTTGTTGGAAAAGCTTGGTGGTATTGAAAATATGTGCTTTTCTATGACCATACCTGCTGTTTTAGTGTATCTTCAACAACTGTTCCCAGTTGATTCCATATGATGAGCCCTCTGTTTGTGTGGGTTGGACACACATATGGTACACACTGAAATAAATGTGTTTCCATATTTGATCAAACCATACTGAAGCATTCATGCAATTGTTTGTTTTGAATATTTACTTATGGAGTTGTGACTTCTTGTTTTTACTTCTTTCTTCTTCAGATTGATGGATCAACATTGCGGACGATCTGTATGCAGCACGGCCCCTTACTCACCTTCCACCTTGGCCTCACGCAGGGCAGCGCTCTGATTCGTTACAGCACCCGGCAGGAAGCAGAGAAGGCCCAGGGTGCACTGCACATGTAGGTTCATCAGTGTCTTTGCTGACACATGAATGGAACTCTTAATGAGAATCTAAAGAGTTTGTTTTTACCTCTTCCTCACAGGTGTGTTCTGGGCAACACCACAATCCTGGCAGAGTTTGTGAGTGAAGAAGAAGTTGCGCACTATTTTGCACATTCCCAGGCTGGAGGGACAGAAGGGGCCAGCTCAGGTGGAGCAGCAGGCGGAGGGGCACCTGGTTCTTCTGGAACAGGCACAACTGTGGCCAGCAGTGGCGGAAGCTCCCCTGGGAGTGAACGGGCAGCAGTGGGCACGGCTTCTGGAGGAAATGGAAACGGCGGTGGGGGAGAAGACGGCGGCGCTTCAGTTCTTGGTGGTGTGAGGTCCTCCGGCGCTGGCTGGCAGAGTCTCGATGGTACAGTCACTTCTTCTGAAACCCCTGCAGCTCAAGGATCTGGACTGGGGATATTTTCTCAGTGGAGCACCAACGGAGCTGGAGAGGGGGCAGTTGTTGGGGGAGTGGACACTGGGAGGTCTGGGCTTTGGGGGGGCATGTCTGCAGGATACCCAAGCAGCAGCCTGTGGGGGGCACCACAAATGGAGGAAAGGCACCAAATGGACAGTCCTGCTGGATTGTTGCCTGGCAACCTGCTGGGGGGAGGAGCTGATTCCATATGATGAGCCCTCTGTTTGTGGGTTTGGACACACATATGTTATACACTGGGATAAATATGTACTTAATATGGCACACACACCCTTACATGGTATGCATATTAATGTACTACATACGTAAACCTGCATACGTAAAAGTAGTATGCATAGTACATAATGCAGAAATGTGAGACTTGCTTACACACATTCTCATGGCCAGACTTAAGCTATTATTAAAAAATAAATAAATGCAGGGACTGTTAGACGTGTATACAGCCTTTTTCCACAGATGAAGATTTCAACTGCTTAGACTTGAAACCTAAAAAAGAATGAAAAGTCAGTCTCAAAGACTTGACTGGATTGCAGTGTGCTTAGTAAATAGGGGGCTTTGTAACGGATTTACATAGACATGCATACACCAAATACAGAGAAGCCTTCAGACAGACAGGCACTGTAAACAGCATTACCTTCATCGTAAAATAATTTCAAACTATGTGATGTGAGGTTTAAAGTGCAGTTTGTATTCACATCCCCTTAAAGATGGAGATCGAATTCAGACACATGCAAACAGCTCTGATTGACAGCAGAACTGTATCTTACTGTGTATGTTGGTTTTTTCTGTTTGTATGATTTTACTTTTTGAACAGTACAAATATTGAAAAATGTCATTGTTCTGTTTTCAAGATGCTGACCTCCTACTGTTGTATCTCACGCACTCTTTCTCTGTTGTTCTCTCTTGAACATGTTTGTTACTGTTGCAGTGATATTTGTTAAATTGCTGGCAGTTTCAGGCTAAATGCATTTCTCCACGTGTCGATACTGTGTGCAGTATCATACACACTATACGAGTATGAGTGAGACTGAGACCAAGTAAGTGGATTAAACCACCGCATTTGTTGTGCGTACGCGTGTGTGCGAGTGTGAGGACAGTGTGTGTGCATGTTAATGCCTGTCATAATGTGGGCAAGGCTGCTTACTATACAGAAGGTCTATACAAAATATTTTGAGTGCATTTGGTATACTGCTGACTGTGTGTTCAGAAATATTGGCACTAATGCTTTTTTTCTTCTCATTTGAAGTTTTGTTTTTTAAGGAGATGTCTTTTTTTATTGTCTGACCTGCAATAATAAAAAAAAACATTTTAATGAAACAAAGAGCTGAAGGTATATGCGTTTTAGAAAATGGACATGCCAAATCTTATCAGCTGTGTGGAATGGGAGGAATGGGTGGGGGGTTCGTTTACAGAGTAAGCGTTGCGTACGTTTTTAATGTTCTGTTGTTGTGTATTCATTTTAAATTAAGACAGGCTTTAACACTCCTGTTCAGTGTTTTCGTTTTGAGATTTTACAAAGGAAAAATTTATTTAAACATTGAGAACAAGATTAATAAAGAAGAGAGTTTTGGCTTCTAAGTGTGTCTTTATTATTTTATGTACACACATGCACACAGCGCGGGGGCGGGTTGTTGTTCTACTTGAAAAAACAAGTTTGGTATTAAATGTTTGTCATAGATACTCGTCGGAAGAGACGGAATGTAAAGAGGAGAATCCAGGAAATTATTGTATGATTTTTCAGAATTGATATGTATAATGGTGCCAAAAGTAAGTATTTGGTCTGAACAAAAGTTCACCTCAATACTTTGTAATGTAACCCTAGTTGGCAACGACAGATCAAACATAGCTAATACTTTGTCCCATTCCTCCAAGCTGTGATTTTTTTTGGGACTGTTGTTGGAAAACATGGACTTTGAGCTCCCTCCACAGGCTCTCTGCTGGACGTAGATCCAGAGACTGGTTAGACCCCTGCAAGGCCTTTCAATCTTTTTTTTTTTAATTTACATTGCCACTTTTTGTTGCCTGGGTAATACGTTTGAGATCATTGTCATTCTGGAAGATCCAGCCATGTTTCATTATCAATCCTCTCACTGATGAAAGGAGATTTTTACCCCAAATCTCACCATTTATGGCCCCATTCATCCCGTCCTTCATTACAGATGAGAAGCCTCTTTCCCTCAATAACAGTCCCAAAGCATGATGTTTCCAGCTAATGCTTCACAGTGGGTATGGTGTTTTGGGATGCAACTCAGCATTCTTCTCCCTGCAAGCATGGTGAGGGGAGTTTATACCAAAAAGTTCTCTTTTGGTCTCCCCAGTCATCCTTTGTATCATCCAGATGGTCTCTGGAGAGCTTGAGGCAGGTCTGGATATGTGCTGGTTTAAGCAGGAGGACCTTTAGAGCTCTCCAGGATTTTAACCCATCATAATGTATAATGTGTTACTATAGTAATCTTTGTCACTGTGGTCTTAGCTCTCTTTGGGTCACTGACCAGTTCCCCATGTAGTTGTGGGTTGTTTTCTCACCATACATGATCATTTGTACCCCACCAAGTGAGAAGATGCATGGAGCTCCAGGTGGAGGGAGATTGTCTGTGATCTTGTATTTCTTCCATTTTCCAACAATTGCTCTTCAGTAGATCTCTCCTCATCAAGCTGCATGTTTGTTGTAGGTTAGTTCAATCCAGTCTTGATCAGATCGACAGTCTTGGCCCTGATGTCGTTTGACAGCTCTTGTGTCTAGGTCATGGTGGAGAGGTTACAGTCTGACCATTTAAGGGTGTGGACAGGTGTCTTTACAGATAACTCGTTTAAATTGGGTAACTGTGGGGAACAGAGGAGCTTCTTAAAGATATAGGTCTATGAAGAACAGAATCCTTACTTGTTTGTTGGAGCTAAATACTAATTTTCTGCACCATTACATAAATTATGTAATTGTTTAACATTCATATGATGTTATTTCCTGTATTCTTTTTTATATTCTATCTATCAAAGTTATATTGTATCAATGATGAATATTACCGACTTCACATCTTATTTTAGTCAGAAACTTGCTGAAAAATGTATGTTCTAAATAAATAAACTGGTTCTGGTAGTCATTAAAAAATATTGTAACCATATTGTTTCAGTTTTTCTATATACATTTTTTATATCATGCTTTATTTTAGATTTTAAAAGTCTGTGTAAGAGATATAACTGTGAAGGGATTGACAGATTTACCCCATATAAGGCTGGTTTGCAGTACAAATTGAGAAAGAGGCCTTGTTTCTACACAGCTTCATGTATGAAAACTCTTTAAAGTGAAAGAAAATTTTAAAAAATAATAATTACAATTAAAATAAATTCTAATGTTTAATGTGTTTACGTAAGTTTTTTTTTTTTGATGGACCATTCCTTTTTTTTCACGGTGCTGTGACGTGAGGAGGGGGGAGGTGACATCATCGACGTTGTCAACACGCACGTTGTTAAGTAGCGCGAGGGGGGAGGCGGTCTGGAGTACAGAACGGCCGTGTGTGAGAGTGGAGCTTCTCAGGGACCATCAACAGGGAGCGCAACCGACGACTGAGCGTAGAGCTTGGGGTATGAGAGCTGCCAGAATCCGCTCTCATCCTCATCTGGTCGGGCTTTTGTCCGACTGACAACCATCGGATCAGAAACTCCACTTCATCAGCTGTTGGACGAACCTGGTATCGGGTGAGTGTTCGGTCGGGGAAGCGGAGAAACCAAGGGGGAAAAAGGGAGCCGATCCGACCGAATCGCAGTCTTCTGTTCACGGCTTACAGGAGAGAGGGGGAGGGGGCGAGTAGTACGAACGGCTGTCTTGACTGATTAGTTCAGTGTGTATAAGGGTGCGGTTGTAAATTGTAAACAAAATGTAGCGAAAAATATTCGTATTGACGTTTAATTTTATTTTACATTAAAATATAATGCCTTTGTTGTGTTCGGTTCGATTAGCACTAGCTAAACCCTAGCGGTCCAACGACTGCAACCTATCAACATACTGTTAAAAAAGGCTCCGCAGCATCCATTATATTATTTTAAAAAAATATTCAATACTTTAATTTTCCCAAAGAAAAAAACATTTTAAGTACAAGCGTTTGCTTTACACATGATAAAGCTGCCTATATTTGCCAGTATACGAGTATAGGATGTGGGTTTAAATTCGTCTGTGTGATTTAGAAACAGGCTACATGGTGTAATGTTCGAGCACCGTTTTCTGCTATTGCGAAATTGTGCGCCTTTGGTGTCTTGACATTTCTTTTCCTGTTTGTAAAGAGGACGGTTCACGTCCACGTAACCTAAAATAGTCAGACAGTCTCGGGTTCTCAGAGACGGAACGCACAGGAGCGCACTACTTTGTTGCATTGAAGTTTGGACCATCATGTACCACCCATACTGGGACACCATGTCTCCACGCTGCCCGTTAAGTCTCCCCCTGACCAGCAGATGTGCTCTGTCCCATCTTGGCCAATCCACTCTCAGGGAGACGATTACTACCCTAATGGCACATGTTGTTTTTCCAGTGCAGTGTGACGGGCTAATTCCAACTGCTTGACAATACTCAGGCCACCTTGGAAACTTTAAACCGAGAATTTTCTCCAAACCGAGTTAGCCGATTTCTTCCCAACAAAAGCATGTTGTGTTGCTGTTCTGTTTTGCTCCATTAATCAGAAGCACATTTAGCTCTGTGGTTCTTGTTGGCCTCTAAGTCTGGTGCTTGGCTGCAGGACCTATGGTACCCTCTCGGTATAATGAACCCTAACCCTTGCTTAACCCTGATCCATCTGGCTCCATGACATAGCAAGCTGTCCTTATAGGCCAGAGTTCGTTGTAGGTTAAGGACTTTAATTTGACGTTAAAGACCTATTCAAATGAAAATTGTGTTTTTAACACGTGCATGTGGTATTATTCTCATGATGGAGGACATATGTAAATAAAATTTATTTTAAAATGGCATTTCTCAGTATTTTTTATCCAAATTGTTGTGAATCAGGAGCAAATGCAACAATGCCGTTGGAAAAATCTTGTGTGATATAGAAGCTACTACAGCAAGTCACAAGCTCCCTGCTTCAGTCCATTCTGATGCATCTGCTTGTAGGTGACTAGATCGCTTACATCTTTGTTTTCCTTGTCTGAGCTGGCATTTGGCTCAAAACTGTAAGGCTGGATATCTCCAATGTTTCTCCCCATTTTTGTTGCACCGGTAATCTTAGGTTGGGGTTGTCAGGGGCTAGCAAGAGTGTGTAAACAAAGGGATGATGGAAAACGCGGGCAGGCTCACTCTGTGCCAACAGTCCCACCTACAACACAGAGGGAGATTTCTAATGAACTCCTGCCGTTCTGCAGAAACTATGTCAGAGAAAGCGACAGTTTTTTTTAAAAATTTTGACTTAAAAACTGCGTCATCATGATTAAAATACAGCAGGGAACGATTTGAAGGTGGATCGCAAGATGATTGGAGTGAGACTTTAAAAGCATGTTTAATAGAAGATGTCAAAAACTTACAAGGTTAGTTTAAAACAAGGCATGCACTGCTTTTCTTCCTCGACTGCTTATAATTAAGCAGACCGTAATGAGCTATTATTCAAGTCACCAGCTGATTCTTGAAGGGAGATAATCAAAGTGAGGTCTGGTTGCTTAAGTTGTCGTGAGAGTCTTGTTCTGCGATCAGGTTAAACATTTGTACCCACAAGAGGATGTTGGTTGAGGTTATTCTTTAAAGTGCAACCAAGAAACGGGTGGACTACATGCTTTAGCTGTACTTATCTTGAAAGTATTTGTAAGTTAAGAGCTGCTGGGTTTCATTATGGCTTAAAGAAGACGCTGCTGTTTTTGTCGTAGTCTCACTGAATAATGTTTGACAATGTTTCTTAGAAATGCGACTGCATCAGCGCATTGTCTGCAGCTTTTTTTGTTTCTCTGAAAGTTCATTGTACATAATTGCGCGTGTGTTTGGAGCCCGCCACTGTTCTGTTTGTGCTCATGCTTTCCATTCTGTGGCAGTGCCAGCACCAAGCAGCATAGAGCTTAGCCTTGCTCTTGCAGTGGCTGCTCAATGTGGCGTGGTGGAGCGTGCTAAATAAATGATCATGCTCTAGCATCACGTGCAGCTCAGCTCGGAAAAAAAGAGAGAGAAAAAAACTGTATTTCATTTTTGTGTGTGCCAAGTTGTGTTGCTCTTGCAGCTTTCGTCCATGGTTCACTCCTCTTCCAAGTAGAAACGGCCATTTGCACGTTGCCCTCATTTCTGTCTTACTCCTCCCTTGCCTGCTTGTTTAGCTCACAGCAACCCCCACCCTTTCACGCCAAGCTACCCTACAAATCTCATCTTGTATTTCTGGAGAGCGGACAGCTGTTTGCTGATCAGTTAGTGGTGCTCAGGCTGACTTCTCAGAAGCATGTGATCGCTGTCTGGTATTGATGCAGATCATAGGAAAAAAACTCCTGAACAACAGCCTTTCTTTTCTGGGCCTTTTGGAACAACTGAGAACTTCTTTCTACTTTTATTCTTTGTCTTCTCGTCGCCCAAGAAAATCAGATTCATTTATGGAAAAAATTAAAATACCTAACATGAAGGGCTTTTTTCCTTGTTTTAACCAAATTTACATTGTCTTTTGATTGCAGTAACACATTGCAACAATGGAGCTGAGAGTGGGAAACAAATACCGGCTGGGGCGAAAGATAGGGAGCGGTTCCTTTGGAGACATTTACCTTGGTAAGTGGTAAATGCCACGTTTTAATAACTGTAGATTTGGTTTATCGTGTTGATGCCTTGGTGGAACTTCTCATTTTAAACTTGTGCATGATGTTCCTCAGGTGCCAACATTGCCACAGGTGAGGAAGTTGCCATTAAGTTGGAATGTGTGAAGACTAAACATCCACAGCTGCACATCGAAAGCAAGTTCTACAAGATGATGCAGGGAGGAGGTGAGCAAGGGTGGCCTTGATGCACTTACATGTTATTGTTGTAGGTAGGCAAATCTAAGATAATACATGATGGTCATCAGCATGTGATCTAAATTAAACCTTTTCTTTATTCACGTTTTTATGATTTGGCAGCAGTAGCTGTGTGGGAAGCAAGGAAAAGTAACATACTGCTTTTGTGTTGGTTTCTCCTTTAGTGGGTATCCCATCAATAAAGTGGTGTGGTGCAGAGGGCGACTACAATGTGATGGTTATGGAGCTGCTTGGCCCCAGTCTGGAGGATCTGTTCAACTTTTGCTCTCGGAAGTTCAGCCTAAAGACGGTCCTGCTTTTAGCAGACCAGATGGTATGATGTCGACATTTTTGGACATTTTTCCTGTTCATTTGCAAACTGTGCAGACACTCAGTTGGTTTAGTCCACGTAAAAGTATAGTGAGACCAAAGCAATCTAAATTATACCCACTAGATTGCTCTGGTCAGAAAGAACCCCGTGGCCTTATCTGTTCTTTTGCATCCATCCACACTTGCTTTGTTAGCATGTCTTGTGACAGACCAGGGTTGTTTATTTTCCAGCTACACCTGTCCTACATGCTACTGATTACCAGGATCCGGTGTGTTCAGTCTATCCTAATCTCGAATCACCTGCTCTAGATAATCAGCAGTAAGTAGCTAGGGTTCCTGCGGGTGTTATAAATTCTTCACATTACAAATGTACAAATGATAACTTTAAAATTTCTCTTAAAAAAGCATTGCCAGGAAAATGTAATGATGATTCCACCTCAAATTTTTTATTGAAGGCAGGAACCAATTAGGGTGAGTTTTGAAGCCCCAGGGGAATGTAATGCCAGAACACTGTCAGTGGAGCTAACATCTCACAAGCGGCATTTAGAAGTTTCAAATTTTATGCTTCGGTTGCAGAAAAGTTCCTTGTCCAGTCCCCAGTGAATCAGGACATGTTTGAGGCTCGCTACACCTTCTTTTGGCGTGGTTGTAAAATGGGCATTAGATACAGTTCTAAGTGGCCTTAAAAGGCTCTTAAATTGAACCTGTTTTAATCCTGGCATGGCAGAGATGGATGCAAAGCAAATCGGGGAGTAGCATTTAAAAGCAGGGTTGGGTAGACCTGGGTTTGACCCGTCTGACCTAATTTATTTTCATGGATAACTCACCTTTTGTTCCAACCACAGTTGCTTTGTCAGTCCTCTATATATAGCTGCTTGCCTCCCTCTGTACAGTCCATTGAAGGCCTTCCTATGCCTTTTTTTTTCCATGGGTCCTGTTGTCCTCTCTGTCCTGTCGTGTCCTACTTCGCCTAAGTCATCAATGTATTGAGTGTTTTCAATCCATTCTGACAGAGAGACAATAACTACGAAAGCAAGGGATGACCATTTCAGTCTTCCTCTATTCCAGATCAGTCGCATAGAGTACATCCACTCCAAGAACTTCATTCATCGAGATGTAAAGCCAGACAACTTCCTGATGGGACTTGGCAAGAAGGGCAACCTGGTGTACATCATCGACTTTGGCCTGGCTAAAAAGTACCGGGATGCTCGCACACACCAGCACATCCCCTACAGGGAGAACAAGAACCTGACGGGAACGGCCCGTTATGCATCCATCAACACGCATCTCGGAATTGGTAAGATTTGAAACGCTCTCGGGGCAAGACATTGACTATTTAGACATGTACCTGTGTAATTCTAAAAAAATTGGAATGTAGAGCCAAAATTATGCTAACAAGTTCATCATTTTTACTAATTCTTAATTATTATTTATTTCAAATAAAAACGTATTGATGGTATTCTTCCTCTTCCATAAACACTTCAACATTTTTCACTTTTTCCATGCCACTTTGTCACGTCTGACTTAAATTTAATAGGGCTTTCTCATTTTTTAGACCGTAAGGCACAAAGTCGGGCTTCAAAGATTATGGAATTTTTCTTTTCTTTTTGATCTTTTTCATTCGCCATGATTAAAGCACACGCAGTTAGTTCAACCATGTATTATGTTTTGTGTCTGCAGAGCAGTCCAGGCGTGATGATTTGGAGTCTCTGGGATATGTCCTCATGTATTTCAACCTGGGGTCCCTCCCCTGGCAGGGCCTCAAGGCTGCAACCAAGAGACAGAAGTATGAGCGGATCAGTGAGAAGAAAATGTCCACGCCCATCGAAGTTCTCTGCAAAGGATACCCATGTAAGTGTTACAAATGACTCTGTACAGAACAAAACAGTTATGCCAAAAATAATCCCTTCTGTGTTGGTGACTCAGTGCAGGGTTATCAATACAGTTCAATAGCAGAGTAATCAGAAATATTTTCTGTTATATCTCCATTGTGTTTTCATTCTGGGCCATTTTCTTTGGTTTTTCTCTTTTAGCTGAGTTCTCCACATACCTGAACTTCTGCCGTTCACTCCGTTTTGATGACAAACCTGACTACTCCTACCTACGCCAGCTTTTCAGAAACCTTTTCCACCGACAGGGTTTCTCTTACGATTATGTCTTTGACTGGAACATGCTCAAATTTGTAAGTTTGTAGTGATTATACCTAAATCTTTGCAAACAATTCTCAGCTTTTTACTTGGCTTTAACTTATCAAACATGTTTGTCAGGGTGCCAGTCGGACAACCGAGGATGGAGATCGCGAGAGAAGGACAGGAGACGAGAGGGAGGATCGGATAGGTGGAGCCCCCAGGGGTGCAGCT
The DNA here is from genome assembly GCA_014656515.1 of Oryzias celebensis. Classification (NCBI taxonomy): domain Eukaryota; kingdom Metazoa; phylum Chordata; class Actinopteri; order Beloniformes; family Adrianichthyidae; genus Oryzias; species Oryzias celebensis. The sequence continues at coordinate 17,329,422 of BNCR01000008.1, forward strand.
TCTCGTGGGTTACCTCCAGGACCCACCTCTGGAGCTCCCAACCGAGTCAGGAACGGACCAGAACAAGCCATCTCCAACCCCGCCTCACGAGTCCAGCAGTCCGGTGAGTGTTCAGCTAGTTTCCTCTTAGGCCCGCGGCTGATCTCAGAATAGTGTCCATATGGGCTGATCTGTGCTTAATTATAGGTAATACGTCACCTCGTGCAATTTCTCGTGCAGAGCGAGAGAGGAAAGTGAGCATGCGGTTACACCGCGGAGCCCCCGCTAACGTGTCATCCTCGGACCTCACAGCCCGGCATGACCAGTCAAGAATTTCCACGTCACAGGTGAGGATCCTAAAGGGGAAAGTCATTTAGCTTCCATGCCAGTAAAGTATTCAAGCAACAAAAATAACCCAAAATAATCATTTCTTAATGTCCAAACATGGGTTTGGAAACACCAACTTTGCACATTTTTGCAGGTTTTATTATTTATTAACGTTGATCTGTGTGTAGTAGAGGTGATTGCTGTTCAGTTGCAAAAAGTAACTTCCTAATGTCAAGGAAGTATTTTTGAGTCTCTGTCTGGTGTATTTTGCAGGTCAGCGTGCCGTTTGAGCACATGGGGAAGTGATCATTTTCAGCTCTGCACGCACATGAAAGCAACAGGTGAGTGTTTGCTTTTAAAAAGTAGATGTAACCAGTGAAACCAACAGAAAAAACCTTCTCTAACCGTGATCTCTGTTGTTGCAGGGCTGTAAGGAATTTTTGCCTGTCTTTTTTTTTTTTTTTCCTTTGTTTTTTTTGTCCCATACCTTGCTCCATTCTTTTAACTTGTTCAGTGAAAAAGCTGGTTGTTGATGTTGATTCTTTTGGAATGAGATATTAAATTTTTCACAGATTCAAAACTTGTTTTTAACCTGCATTTTTACTTGGACTTTTGTGTCCTGAACCCTGGATCACAAACCTCACAGTACTGAGTCAGGGCAGCACCTTTGCTAGATCTTTCCCACCCCTTTATCCCCCTGAAGCATTCCCTAAACACTCACAAATATGAAGTACAGGGGGCATCAAAGGAGCAAAAAGGTATCAGGAAAATGCCCTTCTTTTTTTTTTTTTTTAATTTAGTTAAGTGCAGCAAAGATGACTTCTCACATAAGTCCTCTTCATTTCCATGAATGTTTTTTTTTATATTGCTTTTAAGAAACGCCAACTAAAATAAGCATTTAGTTGAGATGGAGAGATGAAGGTGAGAGGAAAGCAAGCTACTAGAAAGGCGACTGAAAGGTTTGAGTAAGTCATGTTTTAACTATTGTAATGTTTCCTGCTGTTGCTTCCCCCTCATTCATTTTGTGATGATTTTCTCTCAATAGTTAACCATCTAAACCCTCAGCACCCCTTTATGTGGCCTGTTTTGACTTTTTTTTTATATTGTTTTAGGGGGAGTTGATATTTTATAGACGCACTCCTAATCTTAAGGAAAACTCCTCTGAAAACTCTGATAATAGACCAGAAACCATAGTTTTTGGCTACACTTTTTACAGTAGTACCTAATCTTTTCCTTTTTTTATTGGACCCTATAGAGGAGGGAAACGCCCTGTTAGAAGTAAAATTATCAGGGTTCGGGGCATCATTTTATTTAATTTGTTTTCCCTTTTGTTTACTCCACTGTAAATATGTTTTTTTTTTAATTATTTCACTGTAAAGCCAAATGTGGTTAATTGTTGTAAAGGTGTAAAGTAGAAAATGCAAACTAATGATCTAGGGTTGGGACTTGGAGGGAAGACTTAACTTTAAGACGGGCGTCCGTTGCAGTGCCAGCTGGGTCATTCAACAGTTCCTTTGTGTGTGAGTGACTGAATCCCTGCAGAGAACAATAAAGTTACTTTTACATATTCTTTAATTTTTAATATTTATGCAATTTTTGTACATCTTTTTATTTACACGTTTTTAGCTTTGCTCTTTTTTGTGCTTTACCAGGGTGTTTAGCCCTCTAACATACTTCAATACTTGAGACTTTTAATTATTCCTCCAGCAAAAAAATATGTCTAAAGTTTTTTTTTTGTGTTCTTTGGATTTTTAAACTTGCAACAACCGTGATAATGTCATTTGAAAACAAGATGTGACTGTAAAAATGCAATTGCAGAGATGATTGTGTATATAACAGTGTAATGTGTGTAACTACCTTTGTACAGTTCAACATGACCCAGTGGCATTGTAACTGTAGATGTGGGGTGGGGGTGACCTTCAAGGAGATGAAGCAAAGGGGATTTCACTTTGTGTATTGTGTACTGATATCCTGTACAGTTCTTTAACACTTTACTTACAGTATTTGTGTATATTTTATGAAGTAATAAAAAACGTTGCCGACACTTTGGTCTGGGGTGTTTTTATTTTTTTATCCTATCTTGCGCTTCTGCATCTGATTAAAAGTTTCTGTCGAAAAATAGTAAGGTGGAGTTTGACCACAGCACGCATGCGCACTAGCAGCTACTGCTAGCGACTGCTGTTGACATACTGCTGGTGATATGGGAAATAACGGTCCGCGGCTCAGCAGATTTAGAGTAGAAATGGGAGTATTATTCTAGTTTAATTGTTGTGTGTTAAATCGCTTTTAACGCATTAGCTGGAAATAGTTTTGGTTATTATCAGCTAATTGGAGAAAGTAAGTAAAACGTTTGATTAGCAAGGGTTGCTAACAAGCTAGCTAGCAGTAGCGGTGGTTCTGCTCAGCGGCTCACACTTCAGAGGGGACAAGTTTCCGGGGGCGTTAAACGAAAATGCGGTGATTCGATACGTGGCTGGATGCTGTCGTTCGTCGTATCGACTAAATTGATGTCTGGACTGAAAGGACCGAACAAGAGGTAAGTGGAACGAAAAGATGGAGATTTATCCCTAATCTCCCGCTACCATCTCTCCGTTTTCTGCTTTAACTCGACACAAAGCGTCATATAAATCAGCTGTAGGGGAGGCTCGCTTTCGCAGTTTTTTTTTTTAATAATAACCTTTTGTTGTTAGAGTGAACTCTTGGTTAAATCTGGAAAAAGTCAACTCTTCATTTTTTTACTGACGAGTTTCTGCAACCCCGCTCTTTAATGATTTGCTTTTAGGTGATTGCTGTTTGTTCCAGATGAAGATTTAAGCTGAGTCTACTGATGTCACAGCATTTGAAATATCTCCAGGGATGCTGTCAGCAAGATTAACCAGCTTCCTGTACCTCTTGTTTGTTATTGTTGGGTTAATCTAGTGTTTGTGATGACCACAGTCCTTCTTTCCTCACACGATGGCCTTTCAGATGTTGCCGGATGTTCTGTCTGATGACAAACAATCATTGGTGATATAAACATTTTCTTTTTCCCAGGAAGATGCTTTTTCTTTTTTGTTGCATCTTGGTTTTTGGCTGATGCTGAGGCAGAGTTACCGGTTACTCTCCTTCTGTTTGATTGTTTGAGCAGTCAGATCTGGTCTGAGGTGTGCAACTTGAATCCCTGGATTCTGCAGGCTGATAAAGGTTAAGGAGCATGAGTCATCAGTGACAACAATTCTCTTCACCCCATACTTTGTTGTTGCACAAGGAAGAGAGAACCGCTGTTAAATGATCTTTCTTTGGGGATAATTGCATCAATGTCTTTCCTGGAAACCACACTGAAGTTCCTGACGTAACTGTTGATGGTGACAGATGATATTACCCTGGATGCAGTTTGATGGTGAAGGTACTTGAATGTGTTAAATACAGTTATTCCTCTCTGTATTTCAATTCACTTCCTGTGTGACACACATCACTTCTGGGTCCCCTGTTCCAGTGAAACATCTCCGCAGCTTTTATACCCTCTCACTTATGAGTTTGTGCATTTTACTACTTTAGTTTCATGTCAAAAGCCTGCAGAACGTATAGTAAAAAGGTAGTGTCTGTGTTGGGTGATGTTGCTGCTTTGTGGAGGCAGATCACTCTTGTTTGCACCTTATCCCCCACTTTCACATTTTTAACTTAATTTTGCTCAAATGTCATATCTGCACAATCTCCTTTGGATCTGAGCGCTGTCCTACTTTTTGTTTGTGTGCTTTTATCCCCCTCTATTTTCATACCAGCATCAGCAGATTTTGGTTTGATATTTAGGTCATTGCAGATCTGTGGAGGTGCAGTGATTTATTCTGGCTTCATAACCCTAAACATGAAGTTCTGCACTTAATTCTTACATTAAATGTTCTGGCTGATTTGTTCGTGGTCTTAAATGAAGCGTAGATGTTGATGAACTCCTGCTTACTTCCTGCAGATGAGTCAGCTGTGGTGGCGAGAGAAGCGCCTCTCTGAGGATTTGGGGAATGGCTCCCCCAACGGCCTCCCAGCCTCCGTTGGCCCACGAGTACCCAACGCATCTTTGGCCCCTGAAACTCCCCTGGTCACACCGGAAGAGCCTTTTTTCCTCATGACCTCCACTGCTCAGACCATATCAGGGTTTTTTGTTTGGACAGCACTGTTGATCACATGTCACCAGGTGAGAAGGGGACATTTGAGGTTCAAATATGTCTTTTATAGTAGATTATAATGGTACACAGGGTTTATGGGCACATCTAGATTTTACTTCAATTGATTCAATTCAGTCAGATCTATTTTTAGCCAAATATTCATTAATTTGTATGCATTTCAAATACAATTTTCCTGATAATTAAAGAGCATTTTTACATAAGTGTTATTAAATTAGATAAAGGTAGAATTTGCATTAATAATTAATAAACTAGTTATTGCCTTTCTCACAGGCAACACAACAAAGCAGATTTCCACTATGGAAATACAACAAAACTTATTTTAAAGGAATTAAATCAATATATTTTATAACTCTATATAAAATCTTCCAAATGAAAATACTTTTTAATGTAAGACATCAGATTCAAACCAAGTCTCTTTTGTTGTTGTTCTGTGTAATGGCTTAACCAGAAGCACACTGTTTGTTACGTAGTGCTGAACGATGGTGTCTGCTTTCATAATCTGTTGCTAAATATCAATATCATCTGCAACGGGGAAAGATTTATGCTTGAGTATGAAGCAAAAGCTTTATGTCCTACATTTTCTCGTGTAGCAACAGGTTTAGGCTTTATCTCCGAAAACATTCAGTCAAAATTATTCCACATTTGTCTCGTCTGTTGATGAGAGCAGTATGGTTACCCAGAAACATATAGATTTACGAGAGCCTTTTTTCTGAATTCTGTAGTACATTTGTTTCATTTTTTGTTGATTTTCATCAAAAAGCTTAGAGGAGAGGACATATGAGTTGTAGAGGGATGTGTGGGAGCTCCACCTTCAATCAACGCGAAGGCTGATTTGTAGGAGCCAGTTTATGAGCTGATTCTTACCTGGTGGTGGACAGGAGTGTGGGAAAGCTGTTTTATGATTCATATTTATGTGAATAAGTTCAGTTTGTTGTCCCTCTGTTATGAAAACGTATTTCTCTTGTCCTTTGTGTGCGGGAGATCTGTTGTAGCTTGAGGGGTATTTGAGTTCCATTGTTTACAGAAGCTCATCACTTACAGGGTCAGAGAATAGCCTCGTTTTTCAGGTAACAGGTGCTGCAAGCTCAAGTAATCGATGAGCAGGAGGTGTGTGTGTGTGTGTGTTTGCCTTTGTGTGGATGCACAACCATCAGTCACCTAGCAACAATGTCCACGATTGCACCGGCCTGTTTCATGTGCTGTCACCCACTGTTTGCTATTCTACCCGAGCTCTGTTTACAGCCCAGGAAAGGTGATAGGTGTGGGCATTGTGTAAGTGGAAAAGGGGGGCCTGCTCCTCCAGCCGTCTGCTCTTGCTGAATGGGAGTGATGAAAGCTGCATATCAGTTTCCTAAATCAGCTCCCACATGTTGGTGCACACGCCCTTCAGGCTTATGCTGCTCCAGTGTCTGACTTTGGCAAATGCATACTCTGCACAGATTCAGGTTTCACAAAGTAGTGTTCTGGTTCCTTGTGCATGATACGTATAGAGACAAATCTGCAGTTTTACTAAAAGAAAACACTGCCCCCTGGAAAACTCCGGGATTCTATTCTTTTGTTCTTTGTATATTTTTTTCTAATTTTTCTTCACATTTAAATAGAAAAAAAGCAAAAAACTTACTAATGGTCGATCTACACTATGTTTACTGGTTGTTGTTGACTTTGATCAGTTCTTTATTTGAGTGTTTTCCCACTTTTTTCTTCCTTTTAGATCTACATGCACCTGCGTTACTACAGCTCTCCAAATGAGCAGAGACACATAGTCCGGATCCTTTTCATTGTCCCCATCTATGCCTTCGACTCGTGGCTCAGCCTCCTGTTCTTCACCAACGAGGAGTATTACGTGTACTTTGACACAGTCCGAGACTGCTATGAAGGTAAGTGGTCCAAGAAACGCTGCTGTCATCATCCAGCGCAGTCATCCGTGAGTGTTTTGACTCCTACTAAGAATAAGGGAGTGAGTCACTGTGTATTGTGATACTACAGCATCTGTCAGGTGGCCTTTGTAGTGTCTTCATTTACCAAGGGTGCCATCTTTGTTCCCGCGCTTCTGTGGCATGCTGGGGATGCAGAGGAGGGGAACCCAGTTTCCTAGCAACAGTGAGAAAATTAGCAAATTCTGGAGGAAGCATCTCACTTTGAACAGATTTGTTAAAAAACTGAAATGTGTCTTTCCTTCCCAAAAGAATTTAAAAGTTGTCACAAAGCGTTTCAGAATAAAGCTGTTATATAAAGTGCTTGGTTTTGTTATTACATAATCTACTTGTGGATGAGAATTATGAGTTCATGATGTAATTAAGTTATTAGTTCATTTATATTAGGGAAAAGACATGAAATTTCTTTTAGCTTTTTTGTCTTTACAGCACCATCAATTAAATATTTGAACCTTTCTGTGGTTTAAAGAATCATGTTAGTGATGAAAAAATCATTTAGTTCATTTTTTCTTAAATAATTGATCTAATCAAACATTAAAGTGATCTTTAATGTTGATTAGCGTGTCAGTAAGAAGGGGTAAGCGCTTGTGCAGCATGCTGAATTCAGCGTTTCCTGTGGTGTGGGAGGTGTTCAGAAGGCCTCCCAGAGCACCACCTGCACCTGTAATGCAGCGCTAAAGGTTACCTCACCTAAACGGTTAATGTTTGAGCCGTATTAAACACTGAAAAGCTGTTTTCTGGAGTGAACCCTGGCTTTGTCGCTCCACAGCTGAACGGTAGTTTCTGCTCGGTTTCAAAACATGCAATTATTTATAACTTGCATTGGTGTTTTTAGGATGGGAGGGGTCAGGAAAATAAACACAACCATGCACAGACCTGCTCCTTCACACAGTTTATGAGGTGAGGGTTACACCCCCCCACCTTTCTTCATAGCAAGCACCATGCTTTTCAAACAATTTAAACCTCATATTGAGCAAATGGAAATTCAAACATGGCAACCATAAAAAAAGATTTGTTTCTGTTTGTCAGTTGCTAACTCTTATATAGGTTGTTATGAAAATGGACATCTTTATATTGTTTACAGTTCTCTTTCCTGTATGCTGTTAGCATTTTCCTAATGCTTGTGTGTGTGTTGATCAACATGGTAAATGTATTTTTCTCTCATTCTTTAGCTTTAGAGCCTTGGTTCTTAACTTGTTCCTCAATCTGTTTGTTACTTTGTTGTGTGTTGTTTTGAAATTGTGGATTTTCATATTATTTTACACAAAGGCTAACGTTTATGCACTGCACTGAAAAAGCTCCTTAACTGAAAGCACATAAAGCTACATGATCAAAGTGTGTTCAGTTTACAGTTCTTCTGAAACATCTTAAGAAATGCTACATTATCTGAGAAGGAAAACTTTAGTACAAATCTGAGTCAAAGCTTCAGGAATGGATCTCTATCTTAACTTGTACTGTTCTGGTAACTTCTTCTGTGTTTGACATTAGCTGCTGATCATACACATCGGTTTAGACAAGTTTTGTTTTTCTCTAAGAGGATGAAAATTTCCACTTCATTGTAGCCTCTTCATCATTTCCCCAACATGGTTTCCCCTCATTTTCTGAACATGGAAGCTGTAGTCTTCAAAATCTCAGTTTCAGTTGTATTTAGAAACTGGATCCTCGTTGGGAAAATCTTATATCTTTATAAAATATTTTTAGGTTACTTTCGTAGATAGAGTTAAAACAAATCACAACATATAATCTGAAAGTCTTGCAGATTAATCATATTTTCTTCGTTACCACATTTATGTTAAATGCAGAGTCGGATGATTTAAAAACAGGTGGAAATAGAGAATGTGGGATTGTGGACGAAGCATCTCCACGCTGGTTCTGGCCGGAGTTTACAGTCCATCACATTTGCAGCTCAGTAGTAAAAACAGAGCAGTGGGCTGCTGGTATCCATGGGTTACCCTTGAATTAGAGTGAGAGCACCTGGGACATCGGATGGAAAGCATTTTGTTGACTCAGAGGTCCTGCTGCGGTCCAGGATAAAAAGGCTCAGGAAGTCATGATCAATTGAATGTCTGATGCAGCTGCTGTGCATGTTCATGTGAAATATTAGCCTCAGCAGAAAGTCAGAAAAGTTTAGAGTAACTCAGCTCTTTAACCCTTTAAACTTATGCCTATGAACACTATTAAAACAGTTTAAATCCTAGTAAATTAACCAAGTAATTGCCAAAAAGTAAAGAAATGTGGTTTTTAGACAAGTAGACCGTAATATTGGCAAAAAATGAGTATTTTTTTGCAGTAATACTTTTTTTTTTACCTCTAATCTTTGTAGTAACCATAAGCGGTGACATTTTGAATAACATTTCTGGTTTATTATTATGAGACTACGCCACGTCAAATCTGAACTATAACCCTACAATTTGTAATCCCGCTCACTCGGCCTGCTGGTATCTCTGCCTGGAAGTACAAACCCTGCAGTCAAAAATCATTCAGGAAAATCTGATGTACAAATGAGTTTCAGTTGTCTGCAGTTGTAGAGGTGGAGTTACATAAACGTGTAAATTAACAGTTTTTATTCTCTTTTCATTGAGAAATGAAATGATAGGGACAAAGTGAAAAAAAAATGCCTGTGAAGGTTGATCTTGTTTGAATAGGGATGCTTGTAATTTTCTTTTTTTCTGCTTATTTTTATTTCTGCAGCCTTTGTCATCTACAACTTCCTGAGTCTGTGTTACGAGTATCTGGGAGGAGAGAGTGCCATCATGGCAGAAATCCGAGGGAAACCTATCGAGTAAGTCTTTTTGTTGATATTTTGCACTTATTTGATCATTTTCAGTTTTGATTATTTGACTTTATTTGTCATTTTTACAGGGTTTGACAAAAAAAGTCTGTTTTGTTTTTAGGTCGAGCTGCATGTATGGAACCTGCTGTCTGTGGGGTAAAACCTACTCCATTGGTTTCCTCAGGTTTTGCAAACAGGTACAAACCTCTGTTCTTTTCTGTGCAGTTTTTTTTCTCTCCAGGATAATGAGACAAATATTGTCTGGTGTGACAATTACTGAAAATTCTCAGAAGCTGCTTCAGATAAACGTTTTTTTTCCTCAGGCCACTCTGCAGTTCTGTGTGGTAAAGCCCCTGATGGCAATGATTACCGTCATTCTTCAGGCTTTTGGAAAATATAAAGATGGAGACTTCAAGTACGTTCCTGCATGGAATTTTCACTCAGCTTTAAACATTTTTGTGTGATGATCAGATAAAACTTTTGTGTCTCTGTTTCTTTCAGTGTGGCGAGTGGCTATCTGTACGTCACAATAATCTACAACATCTCTGTCAGTCTGTCGCTCTACGCACTCTTCCTCTTCTACTTTGCTACACGTGAGCTGCTGGTTCCGTACAATCCTGTGCTCAAGTTCTTCATGGTCAAGTCAGTCATCTTTCTCTCCTTCTGGCAGGGTATGAATTGTTTTCCCTCATGACATTTATATAGTTTTGTTTTACAAAAGTTTGACTTAATTGCAGTTTCAAATGAAATGCTGTTTTGTAAATATTTTGCACAACCAACACTTCAAGAAACCCATCAAAGCCCCTCTTAATTAAGCCTATATGAATTGAATTAATAAACTGAATGAGTTTTACTGAGCATCATCTCAGTAAAACAATTCCTACTGTCAAGCACAGTGGTAGAAGTATCATGCTAGGGGAATGTGATTAAATGAGGGACAGTGAAAATACTGGTAGAGTTTTTTAATATTCTACACTGAAGTCGCTGTAGTGCATGGAAATTAAAGTAGCTCTTACAAATAGTTTTCCTCACACTGTTGTTCCTTTGGTTTAGGAATGCTGCTGGCCATCCTTGAGAAATGTGGAGCAATTCCTCAGATCAACTCTGCTAACTTCTCAGTCGGTGAGGGAACGGTCGCTGCAGGTTACCAGAACTTCATCATCTGCATTGAGATGTTCTTTGCTGCTGTGGCCTTGCGTCATGCATTCACTTACAAGGTCTACATGGATAAAAGGCTGGACTCTTACGGTAAGGATCTGCATGGGACGTTTGGCTGGAGTTAGGAGGTTTGTGACTTTCAGTAAAGCTTTGAATGGAAATGTGAGGTCATAACGTGCAAACGAGGAAACTCTAGTCAGTCTGTTTCCTTTCACTGCAGTTCCTTACATCAGGTTAATGATTATGAAGAGTTGCTCTTCTTTCTTGTTTTCTTCCTTCATTGTCAACTTGACTTTCTTTGTTCCTTGTCTCTATCTCGTTTCCTTCTTGCTGCGCTGTTCTCAAAGGCTCATTTTCTAACTATGGACAGTACGGTAGGTCTGGCATCAGCTACACATGTTAAGCTTCAGTTTGGTTGGTTTTTAACATTTGTTAGATAACATTTTTTTCTGCACACTGAGTACAGATGATATTTTTTGTTCATATTTTTCATTGGTGTTTATGTTGTCAGCTCTTTCAGCTTTTGCTTTTTTCCCCGTTAGATTTTCTTTAAAACCATGTTGTTCACTTCAGTTTGTCTTACTCCAACTGAATACAGCCTCTTTAAAGGTTAGACGGGTTATTAACGGAATCAGTTTGTAAGTAAAAAAAAAAAAAAAACTGAAGCTCTTTTTTTTTTCTTTCCATAAACTTGTTTTCATTTAAAGAAATACATAAAACCATAAATTTATGCTCTTGTCTGATTTCAAATTTGCATCTGTAAGTAAGAAAAAAAATATTTTTGTTGGAAGTTTTACATTCATTTTATCCTTTAGCTTCTATTAATAAATACACTTTCACAGTGCTTCAATATTTATGAAAAGGCTAAATGAAAACCTTTTTGTTTGTGTTTTTTTTTTATACTCGTGACATTCTTATACCTTCCTCCTTTCTGGTTTTTTCTCATTCTCTTGTACAAATATTCTCCCCTCCAGGGCGCTGTGCTCCAATGAAGAGTATCTCCAGCAGCCTGAAAGAAACCATGAATCCAGGTGACATGGTCCAGGACGCCATCCATAATTTCTCTCCGGCGTATCAGCAGTACACCCAGCAGTCCACGCTGGAGCGAGGTGGGGGGCCGCCCCTGTCTCGTAGCCACAGTAACCTCAGCACCCGTGGAGACAACGAAAAGACGCTTCTGCTCAGCTCTGATGACGAATTCTGAGCGCCCAAAACTCTCTCATGCTAATCTTACTTCTACAACTCAAACAGAATCTATGCCCGTTGAGACAAGTTATTATTTTTTAGCCTTAAAATGGAAGGTGAAATGACGTTAAGAAAACAACAACTAGATGTGAGGGAGTGTGCTCAAAGGAGGTCAAACTCAAGAGCAAAAAGCTCTGATGTCATATTGCAGTGATGATTGTTTTCATTTGCTGAATATGAATTAGAACAGGCGGTATACCCATGCCTGCGTTCAGCACCTTACACTTGCACATTAGAAGGAACGGCAGAAAATGTGTCACTTATAAGGCAGGGAGGGAAAAAAAGTGCCATTTTGAACTGAAACATGCAGCTTGATGGATTCTTTAATTTTGCTTTGACTCTGATCTTCGTCTTTTGACTCTATTGCCAAAAATAGGGAGCAGAAGTCAGCATCTCACTGTGGGCCAGTTTAGATTGCTTTATTTTGAATTATGTTGTATAATCTTTCAGTGATGTCATTTTAACACTAGTTTGCTGGAAAATATTCTATACATGTTAAATATACCATATATTTTGTCATTATCGTGGGCTGGCTGTTTAAGTGAACCACAAATGTAATAGTGAGTGCAGCTGCGGGTCTGCCTCTGTGATGTTTGGATTTTGTAGCACTGAAGCAACAGCTGGACTACAGAGATTTTTTTTTTGCGTGGGCAGAAGGACTAACGAGTAAATACACTCATGCAGATTACAGAAGAAACGACGCTTCCGACAGAGCCGGCCCTGCTGTGATGTGCCGTGGATTATAATCTTGTCATTAATGGCATTACGTTCTGCTCAGATCAGGCCTGCCTCTGGTGGTGCTGCTTGAAACAACACTATTCTCACAGTGTTTGTGAAAGATGTCAATCATTTCTTTTGAGCAGATTCCAAATAATTTGACTGAATGGCTGAAGTTAGCAGCTGCAGATCAACTCTAGTGGAGTTTTGAGGAAAGAATGTATCAAAGAGGGGAAATTATGAGCCAAAATGAGATCCCATAACAAGGCATCAAGTTAACAGCATGCAGAGAATATTTAACTCATTTGGTTTGCAGTTGAACCTTATTACACATATCTGTAGTGCTATAAAATTTCATTTGCTCCACAGGTCTTATCTGCCGTCTCTGTGGGGCCTCACTTAAAGTCAGGGGGTTGAGAACATGAATAAACGAACACTTAATCAGTTCTAGTAAGGCATAGCAATTTATTACCTTCAGCACATCAAGCTCAAGCTTTTGTAATCAAAAACCTCATTTAAATAATTGCTTTAATACAAAACGACTCTTGCAGCTGCATAAAAAAAGATTGCCGTAATTAGCATCAATAGAGAGCACCGTGAATTTTTCACAGATACACCATTGTTTGGTATGGGTTTTGATATTTTTGTGTTTTAATATTTTAATTTTAAAAATGCACCTGTTTTGTTTTATTTTTGCTGTATCCTTTTTACAATGTATATTAAAAATATATGGTGTTTTGATGCTGAATAGATTTTTATTGGTGTTGCAAAGTAAATAAAAGATCAGTTAAGGGGAAAAAAGCCTCTTTTTTTCAATACAGCAATATTCCAGAGAATCCACACGTCATCGTTCAGAAATAGTAATTGTCGTTCCATATTTACAGTTTCAAAAGTTGAGACTTTTAATTTGAAAGGTTCATGCATGGAGGCGGAACTAGAACCTTTATCTTTATTGGTTAGTAAAGTGTCAATTATAAAAGGGGGCGGGGCTTATCAATATCTGACCAGTCACAATTGCTTCTGTTCTCCGCTTAAGGCTAAGCTAACAACACCATAGCTGTCCAGTCTGTTGCGTTCTAATAACAACCCCAACTAACTAGAAGTTTGAATAAAATAAGTCGCATAAAATTGAAATACATTAATTTCCCCCTGATTTTAAAAAGAACTTTGAGAAAGAATTACATTTCGACTCGGAAGAAGGCGCGTTAGGTTGAACTAACGCTTGAGCCAAGGCCAGAAAAGGTAGCAACAAGAAAAAAAAAAGGATTAAACAAGGAGAAAGGGTTTAAAAGAAAAGAAAAACAATTACTGTTTATCTGGACTCGTGGCACCAGAATGAGAGGTTCTTATGGAGACAGAGATAGAGACCGAGGTCGTGACAGAGGGTAAGGCTTATTAAATCAGAATACAACTTAATTCTAGCATGCTAGCTAAGACGTAACAGGTTGTGTTTAATGCAGATAGAAACAACAACACATCTTTAGTTTGTGGAGAATTGCTTCGTTTTGATCTTGTTCCGTTTCTGAAACAGTAGTCCTCGGTTTGGGTCCAGTCGAGGCGGAGCACCTGCTAAAAAGTTCGGAAACCCAGGAGATCGTTTGCGCAAGAAGAAATGGGATTTGGATCAGCTGCCCAAATTCGAGAAGAACTTCTATACTGAACACTCTGAAGTGCAACGAATGAGCCAGGTAAAAAAAAAAAAAATCAAACCGAACTTTATTGATAAAAACAACACTGTTGCGAGCATCTCAAAATGCTTTGCGTTTTATTTAATAAAAGGCAAATTTTCAATTAAGCCAACTCACCCCTTTATTAACTTAAAACCAAAAAAGGTGCTTACTAGTAGTGTAGGGATTCATTTGAACAATCCTCGATTCGGTGGTTGCAGAATCGATTCACTTTCAATATCGGTTAATTTTAAACGATCCGATTTGATCTGATTTACTGACCTCAAATCAATCCAGGACATCTTTATCCAAAACCTCAAACAGTGTGACTCAGAGATGAACACCTGGTACTGAACGGTGCAGGTGAGCTGTTCCAGATTTCTTGTATTTCGTGCAAGACAATCAAGTGTAAATTAACTATTTAATTTTACTTGTGTACAAACAAGTAAACAAGAATTAAAGTAATATCCATTCCCCTTTTAGTTTCAAAAAGTACAGCCCACTGTTGTTTTTCCACATCAAAAACATACAAAGGGAACATTATTAGAACATTCACACTGTATATATGGTAAAAACTTTTTTTTTTATGGTGTAGGTGGATTTTGTATTGTTTCTGCCTCAGACAGATTGTAGGAATAGTAAGCGATTCATCGTTACACCCCCTAGTAGTTGCCAAAATTTCAAACCAAACTGACCCACCCCTTTGCTCCCCAACATCTGTTGTCCACTGATACACATCTCTAATATCAAAAGACAATAAGAATCACTGATATGTGCGTTTGACTTATTTTTTGTTGTCTGCTGTCAGTTTGATGTTGAGGAATTTCGCCGGAAGAAGGAAATAACAGTTCGTGGTTCGGGATGCCCAAAGCCGGTCACCAGCTTCCACCAGGCCCAGTTTCCCCGTAAGCCTTTAAACTCTACTTCACAATTTCTGAACCTGCTTTGGCAAAAAATAACTAAGGTTTATGTGTCTGACTGTCTGTCTAGAATACGTGATTGACGTGCTGATGCAGCAGAATTTCAAAGAGCCCACAGCCATCCAAGCACAAGGGTTTCCTCTGGCCCTCAGTGGGAGAGACATGGTGGGAATCGCTCAGACTGGCTCTGGGAAGACTTTAGCTGTGAGACACATCCTATTAGATAAATCTTGAACAGATATCCAGAGCAGTGCAGGATCCAGTAACCTTTATCTGCTTGTTTTCATCAGTATCTCCTGCCCGCCATAGTTCACATCAATCATCAGCCTTACTTGGATCGAGGAGATGGTCCCATTGTATGTGAATACCAATACATGACTTATTTCATGCTGCTCTCCCGTGTTTAACTGGGCATCTCTTGGTACGATGTGACATTTATTGTGTGTGTTTCAGTGTCTGGTTTTAGCTCCAACAAGAGAACTGGCTCAGCAGGTCCAGCAGGTAGCATGCGACTATGGGAAATCCTCGCGCATCAAAAGCACTTGTGTATATGGGGGCGCTCCTAAGGGACCTCAGATTCGGGATCTGGAGAGAGGTGAAAAAAAGGACTTTTTTTTTTTTTCCCCATGTGGATTGTCCCGCAATGAACGCTTAAAAATGGCCTATTTTAGGTGTTGAGATCTGCATCGCCACTCCAGGACGTCTGATTGACTTTCTTGAGTCAGGAAAGACCAACCTGCGGCGCTGCACCTACCTCGTTCTGGATGAAGCCGATCGTATGTTGGACATGGGCTTTGAGCCGCAGATTCGCAAAATTGTGGACCAGATAAGGGTAAAGCATGTCTGTAGTTACACAACTTACATTTTATTATTTGAAATATTACAGCACAAGAATATCATAAATTCCTTATTGCTCACTTGATGTGGTGTTTGTGCAGCCGGACAGACAAACGCTCATGTGGAGCGCCACCTGGCCTAAAGAGGTGCGTCAGCTGGCGGAAGACTTCCTCAAGGATTATGTTCAGATCAACATTGGAGCGCTGGAGCTGAGTGCCAATCACAACATCCTGCAGATTGTGGACGTTTGTATGGAGAGTGAAAAGGACCAAAAGTAAGCATCAGGTTTAACCACTAATTATTCAGTGTTTGATACATCAAACAGCGGTTTATTTTATTTTTTTTGCTTTTGAAACTCATGTTCAGTCAGTTTTTTATAACCTGCATCAAAGTAGCACCCCATCTGTACAGTGTAGTGACTTACACCAGAATATAGAGTTGCTTTTTTTTTTCAAAACTCGGATAGATAACTCAGATCTCACAAATTGTAAAATATACCTAAAATCTTCATTTAGAGCTACTATTATTTGATTTTTATAAAAAAAACTTGCTTTTACCATGTTTAACTTTTTTCCGGTCCATCCCTCCGTCACTTTCTAGCTAGGAAAAAAATAGTTACTTTTATTTGTTCCCAGTTAAAATAAACTATTTAACTTTTGCTGGTGTTTTTCAGTGGCATTTAAATAATTTTAAGATGTTCTAAGTGTTTGTTGTAATCTAAAAAGTGGGTAATGACTGTGTAAAAGTAAATGTTTTCTATATAGGTTATACTGAGGCAACAGAGTTCAATGCAGTTTGGTACCAGTTTTTGAACAAAAGCAATGCTCTTATTTTGTAGGATTTGTGCACAAGTCAGTTTTGTGTGCAGAGAAAAAACTTTAAAGGAGGCATTTGCATTTACTGTGTGTTTAACTTTTTAAAATGAGCAGCAAGACAAAACATGTTGATTAGAGGTGATGATGCATGTATTTTTAAATGTTTTAACAACACAAATTCAACATTTAACTTTTTGTTTGTGAAGAAAAAGCTTTTAAAAGTTGTTTAAGATGGATGGAGCAGCTAAGAAAGCAGCCACTTCCCTGCAGGTTGATCCAGCTGATGGAAGAGATCATGGCTGAGAAGGAGAACAAGACCATCATCTTTGTAGAGACCAAGAAACGCTGTGATGACCTCACACGCAGGATGAGGCGTGATGGGTGAGAGCGACACGCAGCCATTGATCAATGAATCAAACATACACACGTTTTAATCATTTCTGATCTTTTTTAGGTGGCCGGCAATGTGCATTCACGGAGATAAGAGCCAGCCAGAGAGAGACTGGGTGTTATCGGGTAAAAAACAAACTTCATTTTGACCACTTTGTCGTCTCTTTAGCGATAAATGAATGAACTTGATCACTGATTGTGAATGTTTCAGAGTTCCGCAGCGGGAAAGCTCCCGTCCTCATTGCGACTGACGTGGCTTCACGGGGTTTAGGTACGTAAAGTTCTGGCCCACAAAGCAGAGGGTTTCATCTCAGCAGACGAACATTTGAGCAGAAGATTAAAAAGCCGTATCTGTCGGGTAGGAACAGGGCATCACTACAAAATGTGTTTAAAACATTTGAATTCACAGTTTAGATCATAATTATTTTCAGTTTCTTCTAGAAAAACACATTTTCTTGGTTATAAAGGATATAACTAATACTTGAAAGTGAGTAAATGTTGCCTTGGTAAAATAGGTAATGCTCACCAAAAAGACAAAAAGAAGTACAGAGATTCAAGAAACTGCAAAAAAAAAAAAAGAAAAATGACAAAAATTATTAATATTTGAATAACTTTTTGCATTTCTATTTCAAGCTTTTGAGATTTAGCTTTACTTTTGAAGGTTTTTTATTCTACAGGTGAAGCAGAAAAAAATCCAAATGTAAAAGAAATATTTGATGCTTCTCATATTGGAGTCTGATTTGAAGCATCTGATAGGTTCAAAGTTGAACAAAGTGTGTCAGTGTGCGGGGCGTCGCTGGTAAAGCTGCTCCCTGCAGGTCTGCAGTCAACCTTTAACCTAATTCTGTGTTCATTTGTTTTCTTTTTCATTTTGTTTGTTTGTTTCAAAGTCTCTCCTCTGGCAACTAGAAGCACACAGGCCCTGGGAGCCTGCAGCCGGAGCTAGGCATGACTAATCGAAAGCTGACTCGGGGAGAGACACAGCCCGAATTATCAGTCCCAGATGCTCCTGAAAAAGCCTGCTCACAAAACCCTCCCCCTCCTTCCAGGACTGTGGTGGCCTGGGCCATTTGGGGTGGGAGGGGGCAAGCTTGGGATGCTGCTGGGCTTCCAAATTTGGTCAGTGTTGGGGGCAGCTGTCAGATGAGAGGGCGAGTGTGGAGGATGCTGGACTCCCTTTGGTCCTGCTGTCACTGCCGTGTTGATGAAGGAAGCTGCTGCAGACTCCCCAAGAACTTCTGTCACCCTCCCCACCATCTCAAATTTTGGACTAAATCTAAATTAGCCCCATAAATGAGGATCTTTGATTGAAGCTGGGGAGGTAGTGGGGGCTTTCGAGAAGATGGAGAGAAAGAAAGAGGCCACAGGTGGAAAGACTCCCCTCTGAACTGCCTCCTGCTGCAGCCCCTGACACCCCCTGGCAAGCGGCTGTGGATGCCCACCTCTCCCTCTGCGGACGTCATGTCTGGTCCTGGCTGGCAGGAGTCCTGGTCTGGAGGAACCACCTCTCTGATCAGTCTCCCCTCTTCCTCTTTTGTTCTATCCTTCAGCAGCTCTGTCTGGAACTCTTCTTTATTTACTTGTTTCAATCCTCGTTTTCCCTCCATTCCCTCTGACCTCTAACATTTAATTGTTCCTTCATCAAATCCACTGTGTGGCCGCTTCACTCCATTTCATAATCTTTGTTTACCTGGCTGCTAAGTCGGGTTAGAAACCGCCAGATCAAACTTGCAAACAGGAACCCACTCAGATCTTTACTCTTCCTCTAGTGTCTGTTTCTTGTTACTACTTTTTTTTAAAAGATGGGCTCTTTTACACCACTGCCTTTGGAAAGAAGTGACCCGGAACCACAGCGATGAAAGCCCTCTGAGGGCCCTCCACCACTTCCTCCTGATTAGAAAAGACCCGCCCCTAAAGTAGTTAAGACACGCCAGAAAACCTGCAGTCCAGCTGGAGTTCTGGTCCCAGCTTTGGGAGCGCTGTGGAGGAGCGGCGAGGTGGGAGAAGGGACTCCTTTTTGTCCTGTGAGCTCTCCTCGTGCCCCTGCAGACCTCCCAGGACTGTCGGTAGGGAGGGGGACAGAGAGTTGACTCTGATACAGGGTAAGTACTGTCCCTCGCCCCCTTCCTAAGACTTGTTTTCTTCTAATCAGCAGTGATTTCTGAGCCCCTCATCTGTAACGAGAAACAGACCCCCACCTCGGTCTAAATTGGCTTGAAACCAAAGTTCTTCATCAGCTCCGGGTTTCAACTTAGACTTTATAACAAAGACATTTAAGTCCCTTTCATGAATAGAATACATCTGATAACTTGATTATGGTTAAGCCGTGCTTTAGTATGGTGTGTACTGTACACACATCAGCTGACTGGTAAGTTCCACTTTCAGAGGATGATGGTATCTTGCAGGTATCGTACGTCTGAATATTCTTAAATCAACAACTGTAGTTTGATGAATTTATGGAGCCTTGAACCTGTTCTGAGTTTCACTCTGACTTATTTCTGTTCTTTCCTCCTCGAAATTGACTGGTTTATTCCAACACCTCCCTTCGCTGTTCACTCGCTCCCTCTCAGATGTGGAGGATGTCAAGTTTGTCATCAATTACGATTATCCCAACTCATCCGAGGACTACATCCATCGCATCGGCCGCACCGCCCGCAGCACTAACAAAGGCACGGCCTACACCTTCTTCACTCCAGGGAACGTCCGGCAGGCCCGGGAGCTCATCCGGGTGCTGGAGGAGGCCCGACAGGCCATCAACCCCAAACTGCTGCAGTTGGTTGAGACCGGACGGGGAGGAGGCGGTGGAGGTGAGGGCACATCCACCCGAATCCGAGTCTATAAGGACGTGCAGGTGTTTGTTGAGAACACGCCTTGTTGTTTTTCAGGTGGCCGCTCCCGTTTCCGTGGCTCCAACTCAAACAATCCCAACCTGATGTATCAGGACGAGTGTGATCGGCGGATGCGCTCCGTGGGTGGAGGCAGCAGCAAGGAGGGAAACGGCTACAGCAGAGATAACCGTGGAGAAACCAGCTCCTCTTCCTCATCCTACAGAGACCGGGGCAGCAGAGGCGGTGGCCGCAGCTCCAACTCCTACAACCAGTACCAGAACAACGGCCCGTACAGCAGCTCCAGGGGCGGCGCAGCGACAGGTGGAGTTCCAGGGGTGCAGGCCCCGCCTCCTTTAACAGGCCCGCAGCCGTTAATGGCCCAGCAATTCAACCCGCCTCAGCCGATCATGGGCCTAATGGGTCAAGCCCCGTACCAGTTCGCTCCTCCGCCGCCATCGATCCCAAGCAGGAAATGATGTCACACTGTAGATGGGAGGTTTGACAATCTCCAGGATCTGAACTTAAAGTTTTGTTTTCTTCAGGCCTCAGGCGTTTAGACCACGTCAGGATGGACAGATGACCGGATCAGTTTTAGGTTTCTCACTTTTCTTTGTGTTTGTGCGTCCTGGTGTGTAACAGGTAGGTGCGTGAGTTCATGTACAGCAAGTTCCCCTTTTCTGTCTTTAAACAATAAAACTTCTGATATTTAAGTTTTAGGCAAAATTATGAAAACGTTAGCTTTGTTTTTCCCCACACGGCACATTTTCTTGTAAACTTGTTGGAGTTAAAGAGCTACAGTCTTTGCTTCAGTGATTGAGATATTCTCGTTTCCCTGCAGTTTAATAAAGATATTCGGTGCATGATTGCCTCATCTTTTTATTTTGTCGATACAGAAATAAGAACAAGACATTTTGTATAGAGAGAGCAAATAAATTTTTTACATGATCTGCAAAACTAAAGATTCATTCATGGATTTTTGGATGTCATTTCATAAGGGAGCACACATCTTCATAGTTTGTTTTTCTTAAATGGAAACAAACTTCAGTTTGAAATTCAGTTTTTTGTTTGCAGAAAAAGCATGTTTCTGCTTTCGCAGACTGCACGGGTCAAAAGTACAGAACCAATCTGCTATCGCTGGCATTTCTTGGGAATCAGTGCAGTGGAATGTGAGCCTGTTGGGGGGGCGTGGTTTGCAGAGAAGCCGACATGCATCGGTGACTGCAGAAACAAGCCGGATGGGTCTGAGTCGAGAGCGCTGTGCTGACAGCGGCTCAGTTTGCATATTCTCTATAGTCCAGGATAAATGCTTCAACATTAAATTAATAAGTAGAAGTAGAATTTTAAGTTAAATGGTATCAAACATGAATATATTAGGATGTAGCTGATCATCAGACCGAACATGGACATGTAACAGATGAAATCATTCAAAAATCACTAAACTTTAAATAAAGTTACAACTGTAAAATAGGCACATATGGCAGAGAACACACATCACAGTAGACTCTTCCTTACACCAGATAAAGAGGGAATACAGTACTTCCAAGACAATCATTCTCTGGAATCAAAATGTTAAACAGAAACACCACATAAAGTTGAGTACAGCCTTTGTTTTTTGCAAACTAACTAATGTTTACTGAGCTGGATTTTTGCAAGCATGAGTCCAGTGTTTACAGAGCATGCTGAGGTGAAAGAGCAGAAACAAAAAAAAAACTCCTCAAGCACAGCTAGTGAGCCCATAAGCCCGCCTCTTCATCATTGCAGTTTAAAATAAGAGTGCAGCATTGTACAGCAGACACCTGGCTAATGTAAAGCCCATGACTGAGCATGAGTGGAACCCAAACGACAATGAATTCAGTACAGTTGGATTGTAAAAGAAACCGCTTTCCAAGCAGTGTTGTGCTGGACAGGTTTACAGAGGTGGCGGTGGGGGCACGTCTCAAAGCAAAGTTTATTGGTTTCAGGTTGTGTTTGGATGCTATAGCTGCCCCCACTTCTCCGGAGGAGGAAACTGTTCTATGCTGCCGCTCTCGCTGTGCTGCTCCTCCCCTAAGCTGAAGGTTAACGTGTACTGCAGCTTCACTTTCTCCTGAGGAAACAACACAAGCTTCAGCCTCCAGAATCACTCACTGGTTTAAAGACCCACACCGATGATGTTCTTGTAGGATTTTGCTCATGGAGGAGGACATATATGAAGAAAATTAAGATTAGAATTGCATTTCTTTTCATTCAAATCTTTGTTCGTTGATCGTTTGAAAAAGATCCTATTTGTTGCATAGAATATACGCTGGGGGAGCAACAAGTTCTGATCCATGTACAACTTTACAACAATCTGGCTTAAAACTGGCTGGATGGCTCCACTATTGCTCACCGTTTTTATTGAACTGGTCATGTTAGGTTGGGGTGTGAGGGGCTGTAAGCTAGCGGCAGAATGTATAAACCATTGACTGTATAAGAGAACTGGACCGAGTGAGTGTGACATCACCCACAGAAAATGACTTGCTTCTGGTTCCAGCTAACCAAAGTCAATTCAGTCGCCATGTTGGAACCAGACATCACTAAGCAGTGACTGGTCAGAGTTTGTATGAGTTATTGTTTCTATGGCCACCACTCTTGTTTAATCAGCAGTGAGATTGCTGGACATTGCATTCCTACTGCTTAAAGCGGGCTCGGGAGAATCGGTCAAATGTTTCAAGCGTTCGATGTACAATCATATACTTTCATTGTGGCACCTGATTGATCAGTTTTTAACTTAAATAACTTGCACAAAATAAAAAAATATAATGAAAACAAAATTAGGATTATTAAGAACATGTTAAAAAGATGTATCAGAGCAAAAAGGATTCTTCTAACAAATAGAATAAGTGAGTAAGAGTCGTCTATTTAACAATAGAAGTCTATGGGATTAGCGGGGACTTTGAACGCAGGGTGTCAGTCAGACCAGAGAACTCCGTTATGGCTGACCGGTTGGGGGTTTAGGGTCACTTATCACCGAGATTCCCGCCCACGTCTCGGAGGTGAATTTCTAATGAACTCTTGCCGCTCTGCAGAAACTATGTCGTAGAAAACGATAGGTTTTTGGCTAAAAATAGCAGAATCATAATGTGGCAGATGGACGTCCTCAGGCTGCCCAGCGCGGTGGCTGTGTTTGCTGCAAATACTACACAGCAGAGGGCTTATTGCTGAGGGTGTGACCCATGAATGTGATGTTTGGGGTTCTTGAATTTCTGTATTTTTAAAATTGGCCTTTTAAAAAATAATAATTATTAATAAAGAGTGTACATCTATTATTAGTAGAGTAAATATCTATTAATAAATATTTGTATTTTTCATTATATTATTTGTCTCAGTCTTTCTAGTCAGAGAGCCCTGCGCTGATCTGTTTTTTTTTGTTTTCTGGTGGCTCGCTCGGCAAAAAGAGGAAATCATAAAGCCACAATAATTAAAAGACCAATGGGGACACTTTGGCAATAGATCAAAAGATAATCGGAGTGGATCTTTAAAAGAGAAAAAAAAAAATCAAATCAAAAGCAGAGACTGCGAGTCTCTTTCTACCTTGTTTGGGTTTGATACCAGCAGGATCTGTGTGATGGCAGCAGGGGGGAGGATGGGGTTGAACGCCGGGAGTTCCGTTCCTGATGGAGGCTGCAGCTTTACGGCCATGGACTGCAGGTCAATAAAGAAAAAAACATTGCTTATTTACTCCAACGATCAGCTGCAGAAGACTTTGTTTATTTCCACTGACCTTTGGAGCGCTCAACTGGAAGTTGATGTTGGTGACGGGGATGGGGGCGGACGACAGCATGGAGATGATCACCACCAGCACGTCAGGCCGAGACGGCGGCGAGTCACGAGCAAAATGGAAGAGGACCCGCAAACTGTTTCCATCAAACACGGTTACAGGTAAGAGACTACCTGCAGCAGAAGAAGGAGGTTAAAAATCTGACCGGACTCAACAAAAACGAGCAGGAAACTGAAACGATGATGTTTACACTTACTGGGCTTTATGGATTCTAAGGGAACAAAAACATCATTTAGTGAAACTTCAGCAGAGGGAGCTTGTAAGTGAGTTGGGGATTTTTCCAGCAGCGTGGCTCCGAGGTTCGGAAGACGAGCGGAATGCTCAGGAGTGAAGGCTACAGAGGAGCTTGTGCCCGATTTGTTCTGCAGATCTCTCAGCGTTGGTTTGGACTGCTGCTTGTCCCTTAAAAAGAAAAACAGAAACTCTGTATTGCATCAGCGTTAAGCAAAACTCTAAAGTTGAATAAACTATTTATAAAAACACATCTTAGAGAACACAAGGTGCCGTTACAGAAAAGTAAAAGCATTCACACACAGAAAATAATCAGTCAAATCAAACCGAACATCATGAGGGAAACAGAGTTTAAGATCAATGTAATTAAAATGGATAAGTAAAAATGAATTAATAGATTAGTTATTGATGCTAAAGTGCAGTTGCATCATTTATAAAAATACAGATCAATAAAATCTTGGATGGAATAATATGAATGAATTAAAGCCACAAGCAACGTTGTATGGCCTGTAGGCGCTATCCGCCCTCGCCGCCCGCCTCTACGCGCCATCACCGCCCTCCTTTGACCAGACCTCACTTGCTTAGCAAACGCTACTCACCATTGACTCCTTCCTTCTGCCACTGTCAGGCTGGTCTGAGCTGCATGTGAAAAATTGATGTAAAAAAACACTTCTTTTCCCCAAAATAGCGGCTTTCCTGTTGGTTTCATCTCCATGGCAACCATTTTATGTTTTCTAATAAGTTCATGTCCTGTGTTATTTTATTTGGTTCGACTTTAGCCAGGGATCCATGCATTAGATTTTCACAATATTCGATTAAAACATTTGTGCGAGATAGGAGAACCTCACTTTTGCAAGCTCGCCACGCCCACGCCGTTCAAAATCAACTTCTAATTCCAACATTTTTTCTCCAATGGGGCCTAATTAAATTCAAGAAGTTAGAAGACGATCGATGAAAATCCCTAGGCCATGTTTTCATTTGTAGCTGGTACAAAAGGTGTTTTAAAAAAATTTTTTTATTCAGGATGGGGGCCTCCTCCAAAAGTCAAAGGTCAACGAAAATGCTGTGATGGATGTAGACTTAAGCTGGGAGCAAATGTGTAAAATTTTGTGAAAATCCCTCAAACAAGTTTTTCTTTTCCCGAAATGTGGGGAAACGGAAAAATGGTCAAATCTCACATTTTTCCACAAAATGCCGTAGGTTGTGTGTCCATTGCCTAATAATTTCAAAACTTTCTTTGGATATTCCCATCACGTGTATATTGGTTTCATTAGTGGATTTAAAAAAAATGTTTCTGAAGCCCCAGAGGAGATTTTTCATCTTTGTTATGATGTCATCGTTTTAGGGGTTCACTATGCCCCAAATTCATGTTGGCTGGGTACTAGATGTGTGCAAATTCTGGTGAGTTTTCGAGCATGTGGCGGCGGTCACATTTTCTCTCAAAAGGTGGAGACATTTTTCTGGAGGTAAAAACGATTTGGTCCTTGAAGTCAGTGACTGACCGGCTATAAATAATCAGCTGGATCTGACTTGAGCCGCATTTTTAAGACGTCAGAATTTTCTCCCCAAAGAAACTAAACTAAATCTCTTCTCGGACAAACGGATTTGTTTTCCTTGTGTATTTAGCAGCAGAGACATTCTGACGTTTGGTACCATTTGACCTGCAGGCCCTCAGGAGGCAGCGACTGCTGCAGCAGCGTCTTTCCCAGCAGATCCAGCTCATCCAGAGCAGAGTTCCCGGGGGTGGAACCAGAAGAGTGTGGCTGAGAGAGGCAGGGGGGGTCAGGACTCAGGAGGAGGCTGGGTGCCACTGGGAGTTCTGGCTCTGTGCTCTCAGAGGACTGGAAGGAGAAAAGCAGAGTGTGAACGTGCCCATTCAGATTCCACTCAAATGCTTTATCGGGTCCCCACCTGGAAGGAGTCCCACGCTGTGGAGTCCTCAGGCTGGGAGGGGGGGTTTGAGGCCTGCGTTCCATCACTTAAACCTGATTAAAGATTGTATTAGCGTGTGTTCACAATTGTGCGTCTTAACATTTAAATACAGGGAGGATTCAATGAAAAACATGTTACCAAGTGACATCAGCTCGTCGTCAAGGAGACTGATCCCCATCTCCTGTGATGGGGCGCTGAGGCCATCTGTAGGAGTGGGAAACTCTGGAAAGGAGGGAGGTGACTGGGGAGAGGTGTCCAGACCTGACAGATCCAGCAGTGCTGTCCCTCCCCCTTCAAGATATAACCCAGTTCATGTCTGCTTTCAGCTCATAATTCCAAACTTCCATGTAGCAACGCTCTGGCCCTCCTACCTGGTGCTTTCTGTGCGTTTAAGGTGTTGTTTCCGTTTACAATCTCCCCCTTCACCTGCTGCTTATACAGGTTGATGACGTGCGTCAGGCTGTCGTTGGCCTGCAGGATCTCAGCTGTGGACAGACGTCAGAAAGGTCACTGCACGTGGAAAATCAACCTGCTGTGAGAGGAATGCCTCCAGAAAGAAATCAGACACATTTAAAGTGCTCTAAAACATTAAAAACAACAAAGATTCATGTGGAAACGAGTATTCCAAACATTTGACATGAAAGCGTGTTAACATTTAAAGCCGACTCGAGTCGGATGCCAGCTCAGACGAGGAAAACGAAGACGGACATGGATCAAGTTGTCAAAGACACAATTTCATTAAAGTGGGTCTTCACATTTTTGACATGAGACAATAAAAACACTGTATTTTGTAGATTTGAGGAGTGCAACTCACCCAAAGCTTCATCGTTGTCCTCTGTGTCGCTTGCCAGCCTGAAGAGTGTGGGTCTCATCTTCTCGCAGCGCTGGTAGAGATCCTGTGCCCACATTCAAAAGCGGAAAGCTCTGCAGTGAGTTGATGAAGGCAGAGCTATAGAGTGAAGCTGTGGGTCTCTCATCTCACCTGGATGAGCTCATTGTTGCTCTGGCTGGCTGTGCTGCTGTCATAGTCCTGCAGGAGCTGAGTCAGCAGAGCCACGCTCTCCTTCACCTCCTGGATGGCATTCACCCGCTTTGACACCTTCTCTGCTCGCCGCTGATCCTGGAGTCCAGATCACACAAGAAACAGTTTCAACTGAGATCCCCAAGCATCCGTCTTTCACAGGCATTCCCACACCGGGAGGATCTGGGTCTGGCCCACATGCTTTTGAGGATGGAGGCTGTCCGAACGACACTGACACTCCTCGTCATGATTCTGTTCTGAGCCCTCAAATCCATTTCTTTCATCCACAGAGCAAGCACAGACAAGAAACGTCAAAAGATCGAGTCTCAGACGATAAAAATCTGCTGGGAAAACTGGGAGCTAGACCCTGAGTTACAGGAGTACCAGGAGCAGGTAGTGAGAGAACAGACCTCCTGAACCATTTCCTTGATGAGTTTGTTGGCGGCTTTCAGGTCCTCGGGGTGTGAGCTGTTCAGCAGGCGGGACAGCATCTGACCAAAAAAAAAAAAAAAACCACACGATGTCACAGAAGAAGGGATGGACTTAAACCGCTCACAGCCCCTCTGCATCTACCTTGGATTTCTCCTCATCTTCAAACACAGCATTCTTGGGTCGGGGTGGAGGAAGTTTAAGCAGCTTGTCAGGCGGCAGCTCCGGGTCTTGTTTAATGATTCCTGATTACAAGGCACAGAAGAGGGGTTGATTTAGAATATGCATTTTCCTAAAACCAAATGTCACATCTCATCGTCTTTACCTTGTTTCTTTAGCATCTGATAGGCATCAGAGATTTTGGCCTCATCAGGCAGAGCCAGAGTCCAGCTGTAGATCAGCTCCAGAACCTTCTTTTTAACGGGTTCTGGGGACCGGGAGCCCAAGTACTGAACAGACAAAACGACCTTTTATAGGAAGGAAGTGTTTTTGGAAAAAACTGTGCCGCACTAACAGACATTTTACCTTTGGAGAAACTACTTTGATCAGTTCATTCAGAAACCGGAACTTGCCCACCTCACTGTGAAACCTTTTCCCACAATTTTTCATACAAGTTTCCAGAACCTCAAGAGGAAAACAGAAAAGGAAGCAAGTTCAGGTTGATTATATATAAAACCATCAAATTCTAAAATGACTCAACACTTCTGAACTTACCAGCAGAGCCTGCATGGCCTCCCACTCCTGGGGGGACTGGATCTTGTGGGCCAGGAGTCTGGTGGCAAGCTGAGGCCTAAAACACAATTTACACTTGTTCATTTTTTGTATTGCTCCAGAAATCGCTCTGGCCCAGATTGCTCTTACCCCTCCAGGTCATTGTTGAGCTGGTTACAGAATGCATGAATGCTGCTCCAGTCCGTCTCCCTGTTCAGAGGGTTCGTTGCTCTGTCTGAATGGATAGAAATATCATTTCATAATTTAACTAAAAGTTCCACTATTGTTCAGCTTACATCCCTATAAGGGTTTTTTTGTAATCAAACAAATAGTTTTGCATGAAATTTTGAAAAAAAAGTGTTTGATCAAACTGTAAACTGAATGGTGAATGAAATTGTTCTAGACAGTGAAACCTCAAGGAATACATTTTGTTTTACTCCTATTTTTGGACGATGTGGCTAAGTTATTTGTGCGTTTCTTTCTGCATTGATTAAAGGACAGAATACAGAATAGATGTCAGTAAATATTGCAGCTGTAGGTCTGCTAGAATTGTTGTTCTAAAAGTGATGACCACATCTCTCGAATTGGATACCGGATTTCTCAACTGAGAGACTCCAGTCAGTCTGGACAGAGAACAAGCACCAAATTAAACTCTGGAGCTCCGCAGGGCTGTGTGCGCAGCCCTCTGCTGTTCACCTTGCAAACTCATGACTGTGCAGCAATGCACAAATCCAACCACATTGCTGATGACACGACTGTGGTGGGTCTCATCAGCAAGGATGATGAGTCAGCATACAGTGAGGAGGTGCAGCGGTCTGGCGTAAAGCCAACAACCTGTCTCTGAGCGCCGACAAGACAGAAAAGATTATCACTGGCTTCAGGAGAGCAAAGAGTGACCATTCTCTGTGGATCCTCTGTGGAGATCATAAAGACCACTAAGTTTGCTGGTGTGCAGCTTACACAGAACTTCACCTGGTCACTCAACGCCATCAAGAAACCCAGCAGCACCTCTACTTCCTAAGCCTGAGGAAAGCCCACCATGCTGACAGTGTTAGGAACACACTGAGCAGCTGGACCTTAAGAACCTCCTGCGCAAAGCGAGGACAACTAAGAAGATCATTTGAGTGTCTCTTCCCCTTTACCAAGGACATTTACACATTTACGCTGCACACTGTTCACATAAAAGACAATGCCACACACCCCGCACACACACTCTCCTGTTGTCTGGAAGAAGGTTCTGGAGCCTTCGGACCCTCACAACCAGTGACCGGGTTATTTCTTTAATCTGTCAGACTTCTAAACAACCAGGATTGAAACTCTAACAAACAAATATTTGCATGTACACAACCTAGGAACTGTACTGGTCCAACACTATCTCTCAAACACACATGCACACATTAAGAACTGACAACTGTTTTACAATCATTTATATGTATATGTGATTACGCTATTATTACTGCAAAGTTTATACTGTCATCTATTAAAAATACTCCATCCACGCACAATTCTTGTAACTCCGACTTGAATTGTTGGCCTTTGCTGTTTGCATCGTGTTGCACACTGTGCACTTTCATGTGGCTTTATGTTTAGGTAGAACCAGGTCCCTGGAGAAACATCATTCACTACACTATGTACTTAAGTCGCTTTTTGTGGTTGAAATGACAACAAAGCCTCTTAAATCTTGAATGATCAAATGAATGTTGTCACTGCTTAAACAACTAGAAATTGCAAATCATCATTTTAATGCAGGAAAAATCTGCAAAGACAAAAACTCACAAATATAAAAAGTCACTCGTCTTCAATCACACAGAGCAACAAAAACGGAGGAATAGTGGATAGAAATGATCAATTTAAAGGAAAAATAAAAGGTTATCTGGGAAAAAAAACAGCAGATACAGATTGTTTAGGAATTAAACTCTCAAATATTGCTATAGTTTTTATTTCCTAATATGCCGTTTGTTTTGTAATCCTTTACAGAGAATCTTCAGCACACAGGTGAGGGGTCACACAGGCTTTACGGGGTCAATTCAATAAAAATAGTTTGAGAAGCAAAGCACGAGACTGTCATGTTCTGGTTTAGGGAACCAACCACAGCACGAGATCATTGTATTACGTCACTTATTAAAATGGGGAGAAATTATAAAGTTTGTAATTAGAAAATCCTCCACGTTTGACCACAGAAAGCAACCTTTGTAGTCGGTAACACAACATGCCAACTAGCTCACACAGCCGGGGCTACTGTCACACGACACAGCTAGCTAACATTTTGATTCTGTGGTCTGTTCTTGGTCACGTTTGTCTAATAAATTATTCATAGCCCCAGCGGAATGGGTATGCTACGGTTAAATGCTGCCCGAGCTGTGTCTCGAACGTGAAACCTCCAGTGTCCGTAGTTGTGTTCATGAGTTGACAGCTCGGGAGCTACATTAGCATACTGTATGCAGCGGCGAGGTGTCTAGCCCCCCTGACCGGCAGCGTGAGGCTTTAACGCGGCGTGACTCCCTCCACATGCCACCGAAAATACGCGTTTTACTCCAATGCTTGAGACTGAACTCACTTAACAAAAAAGAGGCTGGAAACACTTACTGATACAGGACTCCAAACTCTCCGTGTCAGGCGGTGCAGCCATCACAACGAGATTTATGTCGTGGCGTAGTCTCGCGAGACTTGCACTGAGACGTGGCATGAAAACTGTGAGATGGCTTTAACTTGATCTATGCCGTTGTCTGCAATGTTTCAATATTTCCTCTCTCTTTCTTTATATAATTATGTAGGTGGACTGATCTGTATATATATATATATATATATATATATATATACATATATATATATATATATATATATACATATATATATATATATATATATATATATATATATATATATATATATATATATATATATATATATATATATATACAGGATCAAATGTCCATCATTTAGTCACTCAATGAATTTTTAAATTGCTGGACCAAAGTCTACATACATATCGTAATGTTTATGTATGTTTACTGTAAAATAGGAGAAGAAAATTGTATTTGTTGGGTGCAGCCTAAAACTATTTCCAAAGCTATCCTCCGGGGTATAATACTCTTGTTTTGTTTAATTTTTAAATCTCTTTCTTTAGCATTTTTAATTTTGAAAATGTTATAATTAACGAATAAGATTAACTTAAAATAATTTATTGAAACATAAAAAGGGATTGTGCTTTAAATAGATTTGTCTTTTTAAATATTCCTTTTTAAAGCAATATTTTAAACACAGGGATGGGGGAGTTACATGAGTGATTAACA
Organism: Oryzias celebensis; assembly: GCA_014656515.1. Lineage (NCBI taxonomy): Eukaryota > Metazoa > Chordata > Actinopteri > Beloniformes > Adrianichthyidae > Oryzias > Oryzias celebensis. The sequence goes on from BNCR01000008.1 coordinate 17,360,588, forward strand.
AAGAAACAAAAAAAACATTTAGAAACTTAAAGGCACAACGCTGGGGAATTCTTAATTAACAAGAAAATACAAACTAGTTTTCATAAGAAAATGTTCTCCATGAATATTCTTTTATTTTATGTTCGTGTAAATACATGACCTTTGAAATGTAGGAACATGAAAACAGCTTTTAAAAAAAGTGAAATTAGAAACCTTTTCTTCCTAATTATAGAGCCGAAACTGCTCTGTCTCCCTCTAGCGGCAGCTATTGAGCACTGCACTGATTGCGGAGCACAGACAGAAGGCAGCGAGAGGGCTCCTGTTCAAATTTACACTCTTTATGTCGTCGGTTCAGTGTAGTTCTGCAGACATTTGAACACAACTCACTTAACGGAGGAAGTTTGTGACGTCAGAACGAGCCGTATGAGACTTCTGTGGTGGACGAAAGCCGCCAAACTCGCTGCATTCGCGCATCAACGAGACGTTTGTTTGTGTTTGACAAAGAAAAACCAAATTGAGGGGGGGGGGGAGACTTCCCTCCTTCCTTCCTTCCTGTCGCTTCTGTAAGTTTCTGCTCACTTTTTGAAGCGCAAAGATTCGTGAAGAAGATGCTGCGTTCTTGTGCCGTCCGCAAAAGTGCGCAGCGCCGTTTGGAACCAAACGCGTAAAAAAAAGCGCCTTGATCTGTCAGCCCGCGCGTCACGGCGATGCTTTCACGGAAGAATCTGCAGGAGTGGTGCTGCATCACATGCGCCGGTTACCCCAACGTGGACATCCAGAACCTGTCGAGCTCGTTCCGGGATGGACTCGCTTTCTGTGCCATCATCCACAAACACCGGCCTCACCTCATGTACGTGTTTTCTACCAAACTCTGTAAAACTCTTCTTTTTTAAAAACATAGTGCAAACTTTTCTGTTGTTATGGTCCCAGACATTCTGTTCTGTTGAATTTCTCCGATTGACAGTCTAATCTGCGCAGACTAGGACTGTGCAGGACTAATCTGATGTCCTTAATCTCCCCCGGACCTTCCATGTCGCATTTGATTGGATCATTTTTTTTTAACTCAGATCATTTCATCTGATTTGTAAGATTCTATACTTACAACCATTTTTGTGTGATTTCTTATTCAGAGATTTCACTTCCCTCTCTAAAGACAATGTTTATCACAACAACAAACTGGTGAGTCATTTCGATTCAGAACTGCAGACTTGATCTCACCTGACTCCTCATGGGTAAATCCTCTCACTTCCATCTGTGTTCATCTGCAGGCGTTTGAGGTCGCAGAAGCAAAACTGGGAATCCCTGCACTGCTGGATCCGAAGGACATGCTGTCCACCCAGGAGCCTGATGGTCTGAGTGTCATCACCTACCTCGCTCAGTTCTACTGCGTCTTCAACTGTAAGTCTTCCAGTGTGTTGGGTATAGTCTTTGATTCATTGTTTGTTTTTAGTCTTAGACACTTGCAAGCAAGAATAATACCTATGTTATGTCACAAAAGGATATTTTATGGGCATGTGTTTTGTGAACAATGCGGACTAAACGAGAAGACAAAAATCATTTACTTGATTGATGCTGCTAAAGTTGACACCAAAACTATATCATTAATTTTCAATGTACTCTTTTCCAATTGCTCTATATGCTATATCCCACATCATTTAAAATTGTTAGGATCTGGGTTCTTAGGGTTCTCTTTACATTTTTCTACCTGTAATTTTAGAAAAACTGCATTTATTTTTTGGTTTTAAACTTTCTTTTGGCTTTTCTTTTACAACCCCACATCATGAAACCGCCACTGCTGTACTTCACAGTTAGAATAATGTTTTGATGGTTTCCCACTTTTTTCTCCAAACATGATAATTATGACTAAATGATTGTAATTGTAGCTTCATCACAAAAACAATATCAATAAAATGAATATGTTTTTCATTACATATCTATAAAACTGTAACCGGGTATTTTATGGCAGTTTAGTCAATTCAGAACTTAATGCTCATGTATCTTTATCTGAATTTTCTTTGTTTTCCATATTTGTTTCTACATAAAACTCTAAAATTTGTTCCTTTTCAGTAAGCAGCAGCTTTGTGAAGATTTCTTTCAGTTGTTTAAAAACATTCCTGCATGTCTGGACTTTTTAATCAATGATAAATCAGATTTTCAATGATTAATGTGGTTAGAATAACCCGTGATGTCTGGAGTTCCCTGTGTGTGATCTCACAGATTCACATTCAGAGTTTTCTGAGCACTTTAGAGCCACAATCAACCATGGAAGGACTTTTATGACTTTGATGAAGTTTTCTTGTAAAACTTCTCCATTCAGTTCTTCAGATCGCAGCAGAAACAATAAGTAATGATTAGATAAAGGACGAGGTCACATGACCTGGTTTGTGTTGATATGAAGCCTGGGTTAACCAAATCGCAGTCATTACAAACCGGGCAAGTATGCGGGACAAACCACATTAATTCACAATTTTGAGATGATCTATTAATGAGAATCTTAAAAAACAACCATGTATCAAGTTAGAAATATCAATTATTTAGATCAAACCATCCTTAAAAGTACAGTTAATGTTTGTTTTAGTGTTGGACGATTAAAAGTCTCCTCCAGTGGTAACTTATTAAACAGCACCGGTTTCCAGTTTGGTTTTTTAAATGAAAGCCACAAGGCTGCTGCACAGTTGACTCTTTTTTATGTAAATACGAAAGAAAAAGAAAAAAACCAAAAAATTGACACTCATTCAAAGCTTAATCTTGAGCTCACAGGGTTTTTCTCTTGTCGTGGATGCAGGTCCCTCCTCATCACAGTCGTTGCATCTCTTAAGTAATGTCACAAAGACTCCTGGTGAAACTCCTGATGGTCACAAGTCTCTGAAGGTAACAGTCTCTTCTGCTCTGTTTCACTCGGCTACCCGAGCAGCAGCGTTGATCAGAACTGGTTCTGGTTTCTCTTCTCCTTTCAGAGCTCGGTGGATCTGGAAACCAGCAGAGAAGGTCGCTTTGCGATCAAAGTGACACTGGAAGCGTGTAGTCTGTGCTTCAAGCCTGTCCACCTCGTTCAGAGGCATTTGGTCAATGGAAAACTTTACCATCGCAGATGTCTTAGGTAGCTGCTCATATTCAGAACGTTCCTCAACGCATATATGATCATATTTGCTGATTTTACGGGATTTCCTTTTTGATTCATTTCTTCCAGGTGTAAGGTTTGCCACTGCACGCTTTTACCAGGATCCCACACTCAGGGAAGTGATGCTGTCTCCATGACCTGTGCTTGCCATGTCACAAACATCAAAGCTGTCTCCTCCACACGCAAGTCTCAGGCTGACTTCTACTCTTTGAGTGGGCTGCCGGTCACCAGCGTGCCTCAGTACACCCAGAAAGTGGTTTGTGAAAGTCCACAAACTGAAGTGGAGGAAAGGAGGGAGGAGGGCAGAGAGAAAAAAGAGAGAGGAAGCTCAAGTGTTGGACCTCCTCCTCCTCAGCCCAGTGTTAAAGAAACAACACAGGGAGCGGATGAGAACAGAGTCCAGAACAGTGCAGCTTCTGGTGCACAGGAGACTAATGGGAGAACTGTTCTAGTTTCCACCCAGAGGTCAGACTCAACTGTGGTACCTGTTCCTGCACCCAGAGGTAAAGCTACCCACACAGCCAAGGACGACTCTGCTGCAGGTGAGATGCTTCATGAAGCCTTTTGGAGTCTTGCTGCTTCAGTGAACCACAGAGCTAATGTTAGCGAGCAGATCAGCCACTTTCACGGCAGCGACAGTCTGTTTACATCCTGTCAGCTCTTTACCTGAGTCGTCTGATTCTCCGCCACCAGATCAGTCTCATAATGCAGAAATGGACACAATCTGCTTCACTAATGCACATGCAGAACAAACAGAACTGCAGAGCATTTCCATTTAATAAACAAAATGCAAAAGAAATCCCAAAATGTTCATATTTATTTTTTATATTATTTATTATGTATTTCTTGTTTAAATGTATGTAGTAAAGCTGAAAAATGGAAATGACCATGTTGTTTGAAACATCAGACTCTCAGTTGATCTCTAAAGCAACATTTCTTTTATTTATAAAGTAAAACTTTGAAATATCATTTATGTAAACAAATGTAGGACTCACTTAAAACTCATTTGCTGTAGTGCTCAGAAGATTTTAACATCAATATATTTTGAAAAATGACAGTTCTGCATTAAAATCTCTCTTGAGTCCTTTAAATGGAATGTATAATAATGATTTTCCACATATTTTATGTTAGAATGAATACTTCCCTGATACATCACTGATGCACAAATGATCAGAATACGACCAAAACATTAAAAGGTTTATAAAAGCATTTATCCTTAACTGCTCATTAATGTTAGCAATAAATGTGTTATTAAAAACGATTTATTTAGACGTCAACATTCTGCATTCATGAAAGAATCATTCAAAAGTGTAAGTTTTTTTTATCTGTTTGTCATAGTTTCTAAGAGATTTTCTTACGTTGAGCCACTTTCTGATTTTGAGGCAGGAATATTTTTTCTTTTTCACGTGTTTGTCATACATGTACCATCAGTCATCAAACTCCTTTTGACTTTCGTTTGGTATCATTATTTCCATTTTTTTTTAAAGAAGTTGAGTGCCAACCCAATTTGAAAACGTGCTTTATAAAAAAGGGACTGAAGGATTGAATGGTAATCTTTATTTTCCATTAAAATAAAGGTTTTTAAATGTGGTATTTGTCTTCTTCCTCTTTTTTGTTCAGGTGTTTCTAGTAACCATTCTGCAGCAGGCTCTTCTCAAACGTAAGTGTCTTTTTTCTATGTTTTTACGTCATTTTTATGACATATAGGATTGTAAATCACTAAAATAAATGTTTAAGCATAAGATCAATATTGATCAAGTCATAGTCATTGAATTATGACAGGATCTTTTTTAGAAATTATTATTAAATGGCTATTTTTTGTGTGTGATCACTGCAATTGTTTAAGCTAAAGCAGAAATTAACATCTGAAAATAACTTCCTCTGTCCGGTTATGTTTGTAGGCAGATCTTTGACAACATCTCCCTGAAGACGAGCCCCAAAGTGAAAGCCAACCATCCATGGATGAACTTCGTGCACCCCGGACCCTGGTTGCAGCTGCCCCCTGCTCCGGCTCCTGTCCCTCTGCCTCGATCCAAACCCGTCTCACACCCGCGCAGGTCATGGAATGAACCAAAGAAAAAAACCTTCAATCCGTTTGAGGAAGAGGATGACGAGGACACTTCGGAAACTGGTAGGACTGAATCTCCCCACCAAACTAAAGCAGCTGTTCTTACAGCTGGAGAGGAAGAACCCGCTTTTGTCTCAGAGCAGAAAGATGATTCCATTCCAGCAGATACAGCTCATTCCACAGCGGCTGTGATGGCTGATGACACCCACAGGGAGTCACATGAACAGGCTGGAGGTCTAAAACATACAGAAGAGTCAGATGGGAAAGAACTGACACCAGGCCCTGACTCCTCTTCATCACCAAGATGCATTTTACCCAGAAGTCTCTCTGTGCCTGCCGTCACATCTGAGCATGTTCAAACTGAGACAACAGAGGTGAGTGAACCAGATATGTCCTGTCAAACTAAAATAAGGAAGTGATTGTGCGTTTCATAACCACAAACATTCCTTTTTAAAGTCCCACTCCAAACATCTGTTTTAAAAGCACTCCCAGTGGTTTTTTGATTAGGATTATGCAGTTTTTAGCTCAATTCAAAAATCCTGTCGTTTTCTAGTACATAGTTTTTGCAGAGCAGCAGGAGTTCATTAGAAATTCACCTCTGAGTTGTGGGTGGAACTGTTGGTGCAGCATCAGCTCTCCCCCACTTCCCATCATCCATCTGTTTACACTCTCTCATGAGCTTACAGCCCCTCACAACACCAACCTAACATTAGCGGTGCAACAAACAGCAATATTGGAGCTATCCAGCTGTCCAGTTCTGATCCACATGCCAGCTCAGACGAGGAAAACAAAGATGTACATTAATCTAGTAGTCTACATGTGGATGCATCAGAATGGAGCGGAGAGCTTGTGACCCGCCGGCTGTAGCTTCTATGTCACTGCTATAGGTTTGTCCAACTGTGTTTTTGTCTGCTCCTGATTCACATTCATTTGAATTATTCCATGTCCTCCATCATCAGAAAACTGCCACAAAGACATGTTAAAAAACACAATTTTCATCGGAGTGGGTCTTTAAGGCCTCTACTGAGTTCAGTTGGATGTATAAAGGGTAAAAGTTTGATTTGCATGTTTTATTCCCTTTTTTAAAATCAGAGTTTACAACATCTGAATCACATGGTCTGCATAGAGGAGTTCTACTCAGTTAAATCAAAAAGCACTGATCACGTCAGAGCTGCACTGAAGTAAACATTTGAAACCAGAATGAATCTCTGACCAGAGCTTTTTCTGTAAGAAAAAGCTTTGATACAATGAAAGAAAGAACACTGTATCTCTCACCTAGAACAATTCTTGCACTGAAGCGCAGTGGTGGGAGTATTATAATAAGGGATGTCTTGAAGTTGAGTCATGGCAACTGGACTCAAAATCTGGATAAACTTCAAGACATCCCTTATTATAATACTCTTACCACTGTGTACATAATTCAACGTCACCTGGATGAATGAGAACTTTCACTGACATAATAAGGGCTGTTTTTCTGCTTTATTTGGCCTTATTTGGTGCAGGAGGATATGAACCGTTAAGATAATGCCTTAAGGTGCTTCATGGCTCCAAATCAACTTGCATGTGCTGAAGGAAGCAGAGGATGAGTTTTACTCAGTGATTGTGGTCACACGGGGCTTGGAGTAAATAGTTCTAAAATGCCAGTCAGATTATGCTGCTTTTGTGGGTAAAATTGGTCATTTTCCATAAAGGGATAAACCAGACAGCAGGTCTTTCACAAGAAGTTAGAGGGGTCCTGCTCAATGCGAGTTTCTTGAACACGCTTCACTTTTCAGATTTAAGTTCTTAGTTTTTGGATCAGAACTGAGGGTTCAAGGAGGAATTAAGCTTAGATCTGAAATTATAGATGCCAAAAGAAAGGTTTTTAAATCCTGCAGAGATTCTGTGAAACTGGCGTTCATGTTCGAACTCTGACATTTAGGTTTCTTTTAATCTGACTTTTTTTCTGTTTTTTTTTTTTTTTTTTTAGCATGCCTGCGAAGAAAATCTTTTCGACAAAAAGGCTCACATGTCCAAGTCCCAGACTCTCTCATCCAGTCGGGGCCCAGCTCCAGGCCACGGCTTCCCTCTCATCAAGAGGAAGGTACATTTCTGTGCCCAAATTCAGTCTCTCACTGCTGTGTTTTCCTGTGGAAGATGACACACTGCTAAAAAAAAAAAAAAGAAGGCAGAAGTCTTACTTTAAATGCTCTTTACATGGTATTGGGTCATGGGACTGGAAGAAAGGATGCATAATATTTCTTTTTTAAAATGTTTATTTAGCTAAAGCTGTTGCAAAAATAGTGTGTAGTTTTCTTTTTTTTTTAGGTGAGGACAGACCAGGATCTGTGCATGAACGACTTGCAGGTTCAGATGAAGGAGCTGGACAAAAATTTGGAGTTTCTGGAACAACGAGGAGTTGAAATGGAGAAGATTCTCAGAGCCTGCCGGAAAAGTGCGCCTCAGTTTCACTGCTATCGTTCTGCACAGTTTTTGGTTATTACGCATTATTCATAATTGCAAGAAATTCTGTTTCAGTTGCTTCAGTTTTTACATTTCAGGCAAAGAGGAGGAAAAACTGCTTGCAGAGTGGTTCTCCCTCACTCATGAGCGCCTACTTTTGTTGCACAAAAGCTCAGAACTGGTCTATTTGTAAGTAAACCAGAAAATTCTCTTTTTTAAATTTGTATTAAATAATGATATTTTCTGTAGCAGCTTTTTTGTCTTTGTTCTTTGAGGATGAAGCAGCAGAATTTGGAGGACAGGCAGGCGGATGTGGAGTTTGAGCTCAGATGTCTCCTCAATAAACCAGGTCTGCCTCTGTTTTTGTCCAAGCAGAAATGGAGCTCAGAATCCAGATGTTTCTCTGCAGGCTCAGAAAGAAGAGAAAGGCTTTGACTTGGTGTGTTTTAACAGAGAGTGACTGGAGTCAAGAGGATCGAGGTCGAGAGCAGCAGCTGATGGACAAGCTGGTCGCCATCATAGAGCAGAGAAACCAGATCATTAGCCGCTTGGATCAGGACCAACAGAGGTAATGCACAAACATAAACAACTACTTCTCTCTTATACTCAGATTCTGAAATGTAGAAGTTAAAGAAAATGCTTTTTCTCTCATTAGGGAAACAGATGAAGATGTGCTTTTGGGAGAAAAAATGAAGAACAAAGGTGAGAGTGACACCAGTCCCTCCAGAAAGCATCTTACTGAGGATTCTTCTGTTTCACTGCTGTAAATGACAATGTCTCCCCTCAGATGTTCCAACGGAAGGAGGGAAGGGGCTCAAGAAGTCCAAAGGAAAGTTCAAACCTGCACAGATGTTTAAAATCCTGAGCAACAAACCCGAAAGCAGAAAGATCTCTGGGAGGAAAAACGACTGAAGAGCTGCAAGAATGTTCCAGGCAATTCATCTGTTAGAGCTCTCATCTGTTTGACACTTTCCGTTCACATTATTTACATAGTTTAGTGCGAGAAAACCTGAGTACTTTGAAGTAGGAATGGATTCTTAACTGATGCTTATTTTTTTCTACTTTTTTTACACCGTTTTGAGTCTTGCATTACTAGAGAATGCTTAAAATTGTTGACTTAGATTTCTTCTGAGACAAAATCTGCCATGCAAATTCCTGCATTATGTTTGACATATTTTTTGGACATTTGGTTAATAGTGTTGCTCAGAAAATACATAGAAAAGTGTTAAAGACAGCAATTATACAAGTGACATTTTTAAACTGTGACAGTAATTTTCAGGCAAATGTTAATTTTTATTGTAACTTATTGCAACTTATTAAATTAATAATGAATTAGTTGCATATTTCATAGTTGTGTTATACTTGAAAAAAAATGTATTCAAAAAACAAGATCGATTTTGTTGTGAAAACTTTGAGCAAAATTTATTTTTTTATGTTTTAAATACTCTGACCCAGCCACTGCTATATTTATAAAATATTTTTTGAAGAATAGTCTTAAAAGAAATTGTTTTTTGTATAGACAGGTTTTATTAAATAAGTGGAAAATCTAAAGATCTGTTCTTTGTCAAAGTGCCCAATTTGAGCTTAACAAAAAGTAGTACACTTGAAGTTTATTTTGTTAAGTATACTTGAGTATAAGTATAGCAAGTAGGTTATATTATAGAGCATATATATGTAAGGTAGGTTTGAAGTATAATAAATGCATTCACTGGAGTTGGCACAGTTTAAGTTTACGATATATTGAAAGTATATAAACAGTAAACTTCAAGTATACTGCTCCACTTTTAGTATATTTGTAGTACACTTAAATAAATTACTTTTTGCTAAGTTATACTTATCTAAGACAGGAAAGCACTCGTATTTACATTTTAATGTCGTTTATTGTTTTATGATTTTTTACATTTAAATTTGATCAAGTATGAATGTATTTTAGATGCAAAAGTAAAAAAAAAGCCAGATTCTAGCCAGAGTTTTAAATGTTAATCAAGTCTTGATTCGAATTGATGACTCAATTCTGTTCTTGAACTTTGCAGTAATTGACATGCCATGTTTACTAATTTTCTATCGATGCAGTACAAACATTCAGTATTATTAGTATTCATTTTCTGTCACGGGTACATAAAATAAATGTTTAAAATACTAAAATTTTGATGTCTTCTTTTTCTCTACATAGACAGAATGTTTTTTTCTATTGTTAAATGTATACTTATTTGCATTTTTTTATTTAGATATATATGTTCACAAATGTAAGAGTTGTTTGCCTCCAAAATATGTGAGTTGTTTTATTTATAAAAAGCTCTGGTGATTGATTATTTTATTTTATTTTCAAAAAATGTAGGACCAAAAGAAATGTTCCTGTTGAGAGGCCGGACTACTTTCTCAGCGTACAAGCGCACCGGAAGTTAGGAGACCACAGTGCTCAATGTGGTTTAGGTTCAAAGCAAAAGTTGCTGCTGACAAACATTGAATTATTCATAATAGTTTTTTAAAAAGTCAAAGAAACATGTCTGATAACGAGGACAAGTAAGCTGCGCTCTATGGATTAAACAATGTTATGTTAAACGTTTGTTTTGAAGCTATTTAGCGTGTAGCCTATTAGCTAGATTACGTCTTTACCGGATTTATGTCGTTAAATTAATATTTGTTTACATTTGCAGTTTTGATGATGGAGACTTCGATGACGCCGAGGAGGACGAGGGATTAGACGATCTAGAAAACGTGGAAGATGTATGTTTTTTTGCACCTCCTTCATTCAGTAGATAACAGTTGGGCTTTGTGTTATTATTTCTCTGTACGTCTAAATCAGAAGCTTGTTCTTTGATGATCAGGAGGACCAGGAGAACGTACAGATCCTACCCGCAGGAGAGGGTCAGCAGGCTAATCAGAAAAGGATCACAACACCGTACATGACCAAATATGAGAGAGCGAGAGTGCTGGGAACGCGAGCCCTCCAGATAGCGTGAGTTTTTATTGCTATTTTTTTAATTCTCCTGATAAAACAGTAAGTTAGGCTTCCTGTGTTTTTTTATTATCATTTTTAACGTGTTCTGTCCAGCAGCTGAACAATCAAAAAAGACCTATAGGCCTTTTGTGTTGTTGCAATAGGGGGTTTGTAGCTTCAGACACATGAGGCGTATATTTGTGTAAACCCCTTTTGATTTTAAGGTTAAATGTATTTATTTTTCCCCATCTTTTCCTAACAGTATTTGGGATAGGCTCCAGTAACCTTCCGACCCTGATCTGCAACAAGCATATTTTAGAAAATGTAGACTGATCGAGAGTGGGATATTAGAGATGGGGGGCCACGGGTACTAGAAAAGAAAAAGGGGATTAAGAAGCTGGAGAACCCCCAAAGCAACACATTGGAGAGAGTAGGATTACAAATGAAAGAAACAACAAGTTGCTTCAGGATAGTTTAACTTTCACATGTAAATCTTTATCAAAGAGCTGCGCATGTCTACAAACATATTCATTTACACTCCAATATAACCAATATACTTGTTAGCTGCAAAAACATTCACACACGTACAGCTGGCATGTACTCAGTACAGATACAGATCAGTTATATATGTACATACATATGGGGTGGTGCAGTGTTAGGATGGTTGGCCTTTGATCAGAAGATTGCAGGTTCGATCCCGCCCATGTGTCAAAGTGTCGTTGAGCTAGACGCTGAACCCCACAACAGCCGTGGTGGAAGGTTGGTGCCAGTGCCCCAGCCCAGCCAGAGAAAACCCTCCAGCCGTGCAAGAGTCCGTCACAAAGTCCCATCCACTGGAGAGTTCATTAGTTTACTAGTTAACTTGCTGCAGATCACATGGTTTAGGGGCAAAGAAAAGCTGCATTCCACCACAATGACACTGAATTAAATGTCTGTGTTGCATCTTTGAAAGGTGGTTCTGGGTGTGAACCTGGTCGTTGAAAATTCTGTTTCTGTTTTGCTTTTGCCTAAGGACACACTGGAGCGAAAAGTAACAGTGTGAATGGCCGTGTTCATGCTGACCGCGCCACGATTCTCCAGTTTACTTGCATTGAAACGATGACATTTCACTTCATTCTATGATTTAGTTTGATGCGTGTTATTCTTTTGATGACAGCATGTGCGCTCCTGTGATGGTGGAGTTAGAAGGAGAAACCGACCCCTTGCAGATCGCCATGAAGGAGCTTAAGTACATCAGAATTTTCCATTTCTGTCAAAATTCTTTCATGTTATTCTTGGTTCCTGGTCTCTAAATTATTGTGTTTTTGCATCGAACGCTGAACAGGAGCAGGAAGATCCCCATCATCATCCGCAGGTACCTCCCCGACGGCAGCTACGAGGACTGGGGCTGCGACGAGCTCATCATAACCGACTAAACAAACCTGGACTTTCTAGAGCTTAGATGATACCAAACAGAAGAAGCAAATGCATTGATTTTAAAACCTGCATTGCAAGCATGAGCCAGTAGGGGGAAACATAACTTTGCTCAAATACATTTTTTTTAAGAAACTTATCTTTTGTTGTAAGTATTCCATGTGTTGTTTTTGAACAGAGGTAATCAGTTTTATTGTTATGAATAAAGTCTTTTTTAAACAATTTTGCTGTGTCTGAGTGTTTTTTAAATAAAGTTTTAATGTTAGAATGAGTCAGTCAGAAAAAAAAACCACTCATATTTGATATTTAATCTTAAAAAAAATGAACCAAATGAATTTATAAAAGTCTTTGAAAGTCATGTGTTAGATAGATGCAGCTTTGATGTCTTTCTGTTCCTTGAGGCTGCAGCACTTTTAGATTTGGCGAAGCTATCAGGATAGAGACTGCTGCTCTGAGTTTATCCATGGAAACATGTGAATGAAGCAGCTCAACAGGTCGGCATTGTTTGCAGGAAGAGTGTTTGCCCTGGCAGAGAGACGCTCTGCGCTGGAGGAAAAACCAGCGCTTGGGCGAGAAGGACGACTTCTTGAATTTTCAGCCAGAAGAGAATCTATTTTCAGCCGAACTCTGAGGGCTCTTTGATGCCAAAAAATGATGAGTTTAAAGTAAGTTACTTGATATGAGCCTCAAGAAAATTCTAAACTCACTGATAAGACTTGTTCTATTCTTAAAATTCTTTAAAAAAAATTGCTTTCAAGTGGATGCTAAATTAAGGTAAATTTAGGAGTAAAATTGCTTTGATGCTTATTTGGATTTGCATTAATGGAAATTAAAGGGTTAAATAGCATTTTTAATCTTTCATCTAAAACATTTTAGTCACCCTCAGTTTTTATTAGCCTTTCATCTCCAACTGCTTCATCTACAGCTGTTTTGATTATCGGATCAGTATTGTAGAAAACTTAGTGATGCCACGATGATGGGTTAAAAACTGAACTGTATGTTCAGGTTAGTTTTAACCAAACCAAATGTACCAAACTGTGGGCTGTTGCATCCCTGCCTGCATCTGTTTGCATATGCTTACGTTGAAAGTGTCATACGTGCTGTGCTAAAATATATATATTTAATACTGTTTTATGACATCACACCAAGGTTAGTATGAACCAACTGAAAGGTTTTGTTATTTGCTTATTAGCAAATAAGAAAATAAACTTTCAGAATTTTTAGGTTTTTGTTGTTTTCTAAAAATCATATTTTGAGCTGAAACAAACCTGTGACCTAAAAATCGAACCAAAATCGTGAGGAAAGCATCCATAATAGAAGGTGAGGTGAAAGTATTTCTTTTCAGAACTTTTTCTTTGTTAAAGATCTTCATACCTCAGGCCTCAATTATGGGCATCCAAGTTTTCAGTTCATTTTTGTTTGCTTGAAATTTTGCATCATGCATCCTTTTTCTGAATAGATCACATATGATGTGTGTGAGAGAATGTTTACAAATGTTTCTATTTTTGTTTATCTATACACAATTCATATATAGAGTGACACAAAAATGTATTTTAAGTTTACTATTTATTTATTTTAAAGTATTTTGTGACAAAAATCCTTGTTTCAATGACGTGTGAAATCAATTCTTTTTCATCTGAGACTTGGAGCCTTGTCAAACAAGCCCAAACCATCATCCCTCCTCTGTTGTGCTTCAATGCCAGTAGGCAATAAACTCTTTCTGACACTGTATGTTAACATTTTGTCCAAACTTTGTTGTCCTGTGCTGTCATAGAAAAGTGTTTTTATTGGTTTTGCTGCTGAAGAATCTTTTAGTTGATCTTTTCTTACCCTCAAAAGAAGCTTAGTGGACCCTGTGTTTATTTACCACGGTGGCACGGTGAGAGTGGGCAACAGGAAGAGTAGTGAGAGTTGCACACAGTAAGGGTCCCTTTGTGCGACAGTGAAGCTACAGAGCGGGCAGTTATGGGGTTAGACTCCCTCCCTGCCCTCATTCCCTTCTCCCTCACCTCCCCCATGAATGGCCCTCTTTGTTTTTTCCAAAGTATCACACAGCCGATTAAAGAGAGGGGGAATTAGGAGTCAGGCCTAATCTGCAACAAACACAGAGACACATGCATGTATGCACAACCTGGACTATGCATCCAGGCATGCATAGCAAGTTAGAACCTCTCCAACCACTTAGAGAAGGCTGGAGGCCCGAATCTGCACAAATGTGTCCCCAGCATTGCTTATCTCTGCCTAGAAATTATAACCTCTATAACCCTATTTTTAATCTTTACAAAGATCTCATTGTTAAATAGTTTATTGTCTGTGAAGGAAGCTATCATAAAATGTTATTTAGCTTTGGAGCTCGAGATGTTCCAAACAAATTTACTCCAGTAAAATCTGAACAGGCAGAAAACAGAAAAAACTTTATTTCAAGTCAGAGTCATGGTCACATGTTCAGGCTTTTGCCCCTGTTCTTATTTACAAGCTCTGCGGCTGTAAGCCACAGTTCCCAATAATAGAAATGGCAGCTTGGATCGAATGAAAAGAAAAGAAAAGAGAGCTTTTTACACAAATAGATGCAAAAATATTATAAATAGAAAATGAGCAACAAAAAGAAACTTTAAAGTAACAATCCAGTAATATTGTAGCAGAAAACAATGCATGTTTGCACTTCAAGATACAGATCAGTTTTAATATGATATAGAGTAATGAAGAATAATATGTTATGTCCATTTTGATGGATTTTCACAACAAAAGAATGAAATCTAATTACATGTTAGTAGATTTCCAAGAACAAGGCACACTATCAATGCAATCGGAAGTTAAATCGTTTAATGTGTGGCAATTAATTCAAAACTATTGGCATTTCCTGCTGTATACAGGTACGAAATCAGCTTTTGTAATTAAATCAGCCCTAAAATTTGACAGAAAAATGCAAATGTTCAACAAAAAAACACTCAAAATGCAAAAAAAAATAGACAGTGATGAAGCATTTAGTAAAGTTAATGACAAAATGTTTTTTTAAATCAATGTGTTAAACTCCATTTTTTTCTTGAACGAATTGTCTTAAAACACAATACATATCTTATTAGTCAGATTTGACACTGTGACACCAACATTTTTTGTCAAAAATCAAGAATACATACAAGTAAGAAGCTCTTATTAGAAACACTAAAAGACGGCAAAGAAACTTCAGATAAAATTAAAAAAACTTAATGATAAAAGAAAAATCTGCTTTACTGAAAAGGTTTTGGCTAATCTAAGAAACATCTCTATAAACTATCAGGTAGTTTTGAGTGTCATGTTGGGAGAAACATCTTTAAAAATCTGTTTCTATTCTAGAAAACACAGGAAAACATGTTTTGGTCTCAATACTTTGGTTATTTTATCATCATTTCAATCTTTTATCTGGATTTCTACAGTAGGCACGTTTGTGTATCTTAAGACGCAGATATTTTAAAAGTTTGTGTGATTTTCCGCATCTGTTTGAGAAGAGTTAACTGTGGTATTCTTTCAAATTCTTGCTGAAACAACAATTTCATGATTTGTTGACGCAATTGTGTCATAACCTTAAATTTTATGTAATAAAAGACAAAAGATTGGCAGCACGTTATGTTGAATTGACGCTTTCTTGGTTCAATCTCAAAGATGACAGTCATGCTGTTTTGTTTTTTTGTTTGGGGCGATGTTTGCAGATTCCAGTGTACCTCCTGATACCCGTAAAGTTTGGAACAGGTGAGAGCGTACCTGAGCTCTCACTGGCACTGTTGCTGTGGTTTCTGTAGTGCCTGAAGTTGTTCTACGGTGATCTTGGCGTCTCCAACGCTCCACTTTCCCTGGCGACCACACTGAGTGCTGCCACACCACCCTCTGCTCTCCTACATCATTATTCGCAGGATTGGAACAAGGTTTTTACCCCTTATGCCCTCCCGGGTAATGCCCCCGGTACCTGCACAAGCCCCCCAGACCAGAGCGCGTTCATCACTCCCAACAGCTCCACTGTTGCTGTCGCCTCTGCTTGTGTGGTCTGACGTTGGGGCTGGGCCAGCACCGGCGCCTCCTGGTTCTGTCATCTGTCATGGCCGCGACAGGGTTGTATAGACCGGCTGCTCCCAGTGGGTGGGGCTGTGTGGCTGGGATACACTGGTGGGGTCAGTGATGGCGGTGTACAGGGGCCTCTGGGAGGGCCCCATGTACGAGAAGGCGGAGTACAATCCCGGAGCCTGGCCGGAGTGGGCGTAGTAGGACCCTGAGGCCTGGTGGTCGGCGTAATCTGCAAACTGAGCTCTTGAAGCCAATGAGGGGAAGGCGGAGCCGTAGTGAGGAAGACTGAGCGGCGTGTAGGTAACATGCGAGCCTGCTGAGGTCGCTTCTGCAAAGTGACCCCCAGAGGTCACAGCCTCGCTCTTGACCTTAGAGGTGTCCCCCAGCGACGAGCTGTGATGCTGCTGCTGCTGCTGCTGCTTGGAGAGCCAGGCCGCCGAGTGTCCGCCGGCCGCCGCCAGAGCTGACGAGATGCCGTAGCTGTACGGCGAGGCCGGAGCAGCGGCAGCAGCTCCTCCAGCCCCGCTGCTCTGCCCAACCCCGGGATGGCCGTTAGGGGGCAGGTACTGGTCAAACTCGTTGACATCAAAAGGCTCCATGTTGGTCATCACTTCATGGCTCATCTCTCCAATGTCCACGTTATCAAAGTCGATGTGAGGTTTTCCAGACCCAGAAGCCCCAGAGCCTCCTTCAGCCCCCATGGAGGTGCGGGAGCTCCCCCCTCCATCCCTCTTCCCATCCCCTGCTTTTCCAGCCTGAGCTTCGGTCTTGGGTGTGGTGGGGGGCGTGGGAGGGCTGTGGCTCTGCCCTGTGGAGGAACAACATGGTGGTCAGAGAACAGGCTTTCAGGAACATTGTGCTTCTGTGGGAGGGAGCCTGCAGCCCACCTGCAGCATGAGGGTGGTGCCCATCTGCCAGAGGGGACTCAGCCCCCCCACCATGAGCCACTTCCAGCTGGAGGCCCTTGTAGTGGGTGACCTCACCCTCCAGTTGTCCGTCAGCCTCACTTCCAGATCCCGAGCCGAGCTTTCCGTTCTTTCTGCGCCGCGGCTGGTATTTGTAGTCCGGATAATCCTTCTTGTGTTGCTTCCGCAGCCTCTCCGCCTCCTCGATGAAGGGTCGTTTGTCGCTCTCGTTAAGAAGCCTTAGAAAAAAGAAAACACATTTGCAGACTAGTTTAAATTTACAAACCATTACTCAATAGAAACCAGGTCTAACTAGGTTTTTACCTCCAACCCGATGTAAAAAGAACTTTAAAAAGTGAGGTTTCAGCTAGCTTTAACAGCTACTCCTCAGCCTTTGACAGTTGTCATGAAACTTTGACGGCTGAGTCCAGCTCCTGCACACTGCAGCTAGGGATGCCATGAGAAACCCCCAACCTTCCTGAGCCTCCTCCTTCGTCATGCTTCAGGGCTAATTTACCAAACCCAGCTGAGCTCAAGGTCAGAGCTTTATCTGATTAATACTGGATCCTAACAAGGTTACTTCATTTAGCTTCTCACAGCTTCCTGACATGAATTAGTGAGTGTTTCCCACAAAAAAGCACAAGACTGAAGAGCAGTGAATAGTTGATGGAACTGTGTGCAGCTCTGCCACATTTTCATAGTTATGTTCAAGCAACAAATATGGACTTTTAAGCAAACAAACAAATAAAATCACATTGAGATCAGTCTAAAACTTTTTGCATTATCTTAATGTTTGCAGCTTTAGGTTGCATTTTAAGTTGAGAACAGCAAAAACCAAAATTTTAAAGGTGAATTAATGTATTGATTAATTTATCCTGATTGATCTGTCTGACTAATTGAGTCAAATCAACCTATAACTTTGAAAAAAATGTTCAAAATGAACTGAATCCGTATTGCAAAACTCAATTTGAATTGAGTCATGGTAGTTCTTCCTTTACTATAATGTAAAAACAAAAGTGCATCACAACAACAACACACATGATGGCAGTAAAAAATGATCAACCGGTCCAAAGTGTGGAAACACTTTGAATTTAGCAGTCATGTGAGCACACAGCGTGGTAGAATGTTCTAATAATGTTCCCTTTGGATTCTTTTGATGTGGAAAAACTTTTATCAAACTAAAATGTGAATGGATTTGACATGATTTGTTGTTGGTTTATGCTTCACCTGCAGGCCCACCCACACCTGTCTGTGGCCTGTCACCTGCAGCAGCCTCACCTCCACAGCTTCCCCAGCGTCTTGCTGAGCTCGGCGTTGTGCAGGTGCGGGTGTTGGTCCGCCAGCTTCCTGCGCGCCGCCTGCGCCCACACCATGAACGCGTTCATCGGCCTCTTCACGTGCGGCTTGTTCTTGCTTCCCGCGTTGACGCGCACGGGCATGGGCACGAGCGTCCAGTCGTAGCACTTCAGCACCTGGCTCACCGCCTCCCGGATCCCGTCCGGGAAGCGTTCTTCCTCGTCGTCGGATTTGGCGGAAGAACAGCCCGCGGACTCGCCGTCCAGCTGCGGCCGCTGCTGCCCGTGGAGGGGGACTCCGTCGCTCCCCGAGAACGAGCTGGTGACTGGGAGCAGCTGTCATCCGACATGCCGGGACTGAGCTCGACCTCTGAGAGGCTCTGCTCCTCCCTGGACATCTTCTTCAAGAGGAAAACCGAAAGCCTGTGTGGGAATTCTCAGCTCTGCTCTGTGGACTCGGCTGACTGCTCTGTCTCTGATGTGTCTGTCTCCTCTAAATTATAATATAAACTGCCAGTCCGTCTCTACTCTCAGCCTCCGCTGCAAAACTCTGTGAGGATTCCACATTAAAGTTCTTTCCATCCGTGTCGATGGTCTCATAGGCGGCTGAGTGCGCCCCAGTTTACCTGCTGACACACGGGCGTCTGCGCAAAGCTCACCCAGCCTCACTTCTTCTCTCCCGCCTTGAACTGGAAATCCTCAACAGCCTGGAAGAGCAGACATCAGAGGAGCATCATGTCAGCACATCCTCACCACATATGGGCTCTGACTCATTTTACTTTCACTTTTTCCTTTTCTCCCATCAGATTTGTGTTTGTGATGTGAGAGGAAACGTGTGCGTAAAAGCATTTTTCCACGGATAAAATGCTCCTTTCATGTGTTTTTTCTGCGGGCTCATGTTTGCAGAGCGTCTATAACGCAGCTCCAGAAGCAGAAAGCGCTGCTGTTTAATGTTTCAGAGTTAGTCCAAGCTCCCTAGAGGGAACACTCTGCAGCGCTTCGATGGCATCAGCAGCACAAACCTTAAGTTATGCTGCATGGCTCCTGGATAAACATGACCTGGCGCGCCTGTGTGGACGCAGACTGCCAGGAAAACAAGTGTCTTAACGTGTCTTAGTTTAATCTAAAACGACTCCTCCCCACAAACAAATGTCCACTTAAGAGGAATAAAAAGGATGGACTTTAAAAAGGTCTCAACACAACCACATCATAGTGTGTTTGCGACTAAAACCGAACCAAACTTTTAAGTCTTCTTATCAAATTTATTTTTTAAGACTTAATTGGAAATGTTTACTTAATAACAGCATGTTGATCATCAACTGTTGGGCTGCATGGGGAATATTCATTTCCAAAGCAGTGACAGGTATGGCTTCACCACCTGTCAGTCTTTAATATTCGCTTGCCACCTGCTCAAAGAGGCCAACTCACAGGCAGTCACAGCGTCCCCAAAGGAGCTTCGTGCGTAAACGCCGTGCGTAAAAAGTGACCAAACACCGTTCTTTCTCAGAGCAGCTTTAAATTCTTTTGCCATACATTATTTTTTCTGATTACTGTACTTTTATGCCGTTATTTCCTGTGCATTTAAAATTAAACGGAATGTTTGAAAAATGCAACTTGTTACGGCAATTTGACTCTATCAAATGAAAAATCATTCTATGACCTTGTTTACAAAATTGTCATATTTTAGACCTCTTAGAAAATTGTGGTTTGTTTTATCACTAATGAGCGCTTTCACCGCTCGGAACCAAATGTGTCTGTGAGCTCATTATTCTCCGCCTCATTGGCCAATAAGTTGGCCTTAATTGTCTTGTTTGAAAAATGTTCTCCCTCGGTTAATCTTTTCCAGCTCAAACAGATCCACGAGCAGCAACAAAATAGGATGTTAAAGGTAAACATTTTGGGGGAAGTTACTTTTAAACCACATTGTAGTTTTGATTAAAGAAAATAAATCCCGAGTTTACAGCAACTTATTAAGAAATCTAACAGGAATGTCAGAAAAGATTCTGCAGAAAACGTTTTTTTTCTTAACACAAAATCAAGATTGCATGAAATTTCACACAAGTCAAATCAGAACAAAGATGGTCAATCCATACTAGGAGAAAGGCAAAGGCAGCAGCCGGGTCACCGGCGGCAGAGAGCGCAGAGCGCCTTACTTCAGCAGTGAGGGAAGAGGTCGAGAATCCGCGGGTCCCCGAGTTTCCAGAGTGACGCTCACTCCCCAGCCCCCTCGCTTGCGCCGCCCGAGAATGAATGCCTGCTCTGTGTGCCTACAGCCCGGCTTAAAGAGCCCCTTGTATGCAGCGAGGAGAAAAAAGAAAAGCGTGAGGGACGAGCCTTAAAGGAGCAGCGCGTATGCGCAGCTCTGATTGGTGGAAAATAATCCATCTATCTATCTATCTATCTATCTATCTATCTATCTATCTATCCATCCATCTATCCATCCATCCATCCATCCATCCATCCATCCATCCATCCATCCATCCATCCATCCATCCATCTATCTATCCATCCATCTATCCATCCATCTATCCATCCATCTATCTATCTATCTATCTATCTATCTATCTATCTATCTATCTATCTATCTATCTATCTATCTATCTATCTATCTATCTATCTATCTATCTGTCTGTCTATGCGCATTTTTTAAAATTAATCCGACAGTCCATTAAAAAAGATTATAAGGCAAAAGAATCGTTTATTGAAGGAAATCTGGTGGAGTTTTGGTGTCCAATTATTAAAAAATCCTTTTATTACAGGTTTGTACTGAAAACAACAAGTCTTAAAAATACATTAAATGGAAGAAGATTCCTTAAATGTCAATTATATAAAGGTTAAAAAAAAAAAGAATCAAAAGAATGACTTTGATTGTAGCCAGCATGTGATTAAAGTGATTTTTCTGGATGCTTCTGCTCTTTTTCAAACGCCTGAAGGTTCATATGACAGTAGCTGTCTCATTTTAGTCATAAAGACTCAAAAACAAGATTCAAAGTGTTATATTTAAACGACCATTTCCTCATCCGGCCGTAAATGAAATGAAGGTTCAGAGGTGTGAGTGTTCTGAGCGCATGTGTGAGATCCATGCGCGCATCAGCACCTTGAGAAAAAAGGGACATTTACTGCGGAGAAACGCCAGATAAGGGAGCGCACTATGGTCTGCAGACACAACCGCAACGCTGTTCCTCTCAACAATGACCCCTTACATCGCCGCCATGCGACACACTGGCCCCCCAATCCCAAAACCACCTTTTTTTTTCTTCTGCCACGGCTGTGACTCTGATAAGGCCGCTCATGAGAGCATCTCTCTGTCCAGTTCTTTGCCTTTTTATCCTTCCACTTCCCCCCTTTGGTTTTTTTTTTAAATCTCAGGTGAATTGTAATCATGTGATCAAAAACGAGCGCCCCCTTCTCCCCCCTTAAGTAAAAAAAAACAGTGGAACAAAAAACTGTTTTGTGTTATAGGAAAAAGAAAATAGGGGAAAAGTTTCTGCTCTCCTAAAGACACTCTTTTCCGAGCCAAAGCCTGACACGCAGAAGGAAACGCTGCGGGAGCTGCGGGTGGAAGTGGCCGGCTCCTGCAGCTCTGGAGCGGGGACATCTGAGCGCAACCCTGGGGATTTGGAGGCTGCTGCGCATGGTGGGGACGTGCGGGCCGACTTCACCTCCATGTGAGTCTTTTCAGTGTCTATAAATTGATGAAGATGAGGATGATGGACAGCCAGGCTGCATAGTAACGCCTTTCCATGCTTAGTTGGTGAAATGTTTTTTTACTCTTGGAAATAAATATTTATTTCGGTTTATTGTAGATTTTTGTTTCTAAATATTTGTCCAGTGTCTAGAGAGCAACTGGAGGGAATTTTTTCGTTAACTTAATGCTAAATAACTTTTTTGGAGCTCTTTTGAATGAAATAAATCGTGATAATAACAACAGAAACAATGAAGTGCATTTTATAAACGACAACAAAACCCAGATTTTTGCATAAAGGAAAGCCTCACTTTTATTTTTTAATTCAGAAAGAACCTTTTTAAGAAACATTTGCACAGTTATCCCAGTCACTGTAACTATGTGTCCAAAAGAAATAAATATTTTATTTGAAAAAGAAACAAAACAAAAAAAAATGTAGAAATGTTCAAAAAAGAAAATGGATGTAAGGACGATTGTTGAATTTATCAAAACATTTATAAAATCGTTATTTTTAGATTGAGTTTTCATTTCTTAACTGTTTTACGAATTCACGGTTGATCTAATTCATTTACAAACTCTTCAATTTGAGACGCTTTTGCCCAAAGTAAACATCTTCTGGCACAAATGCAGTTAAAGGCTAATTACATTAGTGACCTGCGTCTGTGTACATGTCACAAACTGAATCAATTTATTCAAATTACAATGCTCAAAAGGATGGACATTCATGGTTAGATATTCTTTTTCTGTCTCCTGGAAAATACTCCTTTCATTTGAACTTTTTGTAGAAATCTCTTTAAGTTAAGCTTGGATCATATTTTACAGATTGTTTGTGGGCGGTTGGTCATACATCTGATACTTAAAAGCTGCTCCACTCAGAACACCCTATACCTTCCAGAGAAGCCCCGCCTCCTCTCCGCTCATGCACCTGTGCAGGACAAAGCAGGTGTGTCTGCCCAGCTAAAGTCGGTCAGTCAAGCCTGCACAAGGATCCGGCGCTCTGTTAACCGTGCCGTTATTAGGTCACTGATGTTATCGAGTCTGACTTCTATGTAACTCTGGCTTCCTCTGGTACAGAAAAGTTATTGATGGATTCCCCGCAGAAGTTCCTATACGGAAAGTTTCTGACAAAATGATGGAAAGTACATCTTTAAAGTTGGAGGTTTCCGGGCTTTATGAGGTGAAATCAAACCGTTTTAATGAATGCCCCTTTGTGTGTGGAGTTTTTCCAATCAGCAGCCAAAGGAAAGAATCTGGTTACTTCAGTTGTGTGAGGGGGGACATCTAAAGGAAACTGATACAAGGGGCTGCTGTTGGGCAGGGGGGGTCTGGGGTCCCAGGTGAGAAGGAAAGAGGGAGAGTTTTGTTACCCATGGGGGGCAGGCTGATCTCTTCAGGTATTCTTTAATCATCTTCATTGAGTTTTTCACAATAAAACAACAGGAAGCGGCTGCATGAACGTTAGTTTGAAGCTCCAATTTTAGCTTTGATGTTTTCACATATTTCCTGACTGTGTTGGGAAAACCACTCGTCATGTTGGCATTTCAGTCATAGTGTGAACTTTTCTGGGCATTGGGAGAATTTTAACGGTAAAGAATGGATAGGAGTGTCTTCAGACAGTCTTTTTCTACATGTTTTCTGACTAAACCAGATTAAAAACTGTTTGTGCACATGGTAGTGGAAATCAAAATGAGCTTCTTGTTGTCAGACTAGAGTCCAGCTTTTGCATCTGCAAACACAGAAACTTCAGAAATAAGGACAGGCTCCAAATGATAATCCTCTTTTGTTCACTTCAGAGTTCATTCTCACTGTATGTGAAAATTCCTCAATTCTAAAAACATTAGCAAACATCTCTTTATGAAGCAGAGCAGGAAGCTTGTGCCCCACCCCGTGAATTTTCTACATCACAAATACAATCATATTTCAATGTTTTATTTTCTTCTCCTCCTGATTCACAACAGTTTGTGTAAAGAAATACCCAGAAATGCAATACTCTGTGACTGATTAAACTTTTAACATGAACCCATTCAGCAAAGCACTTCCACATTATCGTATCTCCTCCACCATGCTTTGCTGTAGGAATTACGTAAAATATTCATTTGTTTGTTTTTAAACCAGCTGTGAGTAAATTCAAGCTTTGGTCACAAGTTTAAAGTTGGAATTTTTTCGTTATTTCACTACTTCTGTTAAACTCCCTGTTTTGATGATTTTTTCTGAACCATTGTATATTTTTTAATTGATTATTTATTTTCCTTGTACAGAATTAAATGTTTCCAACTATTTGCAACTGTTATGTTTCATTTTCAAAATGTTGTGCTACAGGAAAATATCTTCTTTTTCTTGCTTTAACTTTCTTCTTCATTTGATTGATGAGCTATGCAGGCACGTCTAATTTAAATAGAAAACGATGCTCCTTCCCTGTCTTTATATACATTTCTGTGATCACATTTGGCCTGACAGAGTCAAATCCACAGCTGCTATGTTGTAGCCATAAAACATCTCAGGAACATTGAATTGAGCAGATCCTTTCTAAGACAGTCTAGTTATATGTGTGTATGAGGAAAATTACTTAATATGAATCTTTACGCAAAATTAAATCTTGGCCATGATTGTGATTTATCTTGTGTGAGTGGATTTTTCCTAGAAAAGGAGCTAGCTAGAAAAGGATATTTCTTCACATCTTATTGCTAAATAAATTATCAATGCTGCTGTCATCTCAAAAACATTTGTTTTTTTATCTGCTGAGTTTTCAGGATTTTAGGTTGTTGACAGACCCAAACTCAGCATTTTGACTCATAAAAAATTACAGAATTTAATGAAAAAACTAAAATATGAACATTTGATTCCCAAACATGACATGCAATGTTATGAAAAAGTGTTAAATTGTGTTAAATAAATTCATTTTTTTTGTCTGTCATCTTCTTTTTGTTTATATTTATATTTTAAGGTTTAGATTTTGTGCCATCCGGCCACACACACTTCTTCATACATGCGTCCAGATTTCATGGAAAGATTCAGAAACTTCCAAGCAGCTCATCTCCATGGGATGAGGGAGCATGCTTGAGAAATGATAATTGGGCGGAATGAGAGGCGAGGGACGCGGAGATTGAGTCATTTGGATAAAAATGTGGAAAACGATGTTGAAGAATTCCGGTGGGAACAAAGGTATCCTTTGTGGGGCGGTTTCTGCCGCATGTCTAACTGCCTGCTGTTTGGAGGCTCATCTCCCCAAAAATGTTCAGTTTTAGTGAGTTTCTCACACAATGATGATTCACATGCAATAATCTGATTAACTGGCATCTTGGTTTACATGTCAGAAAAACAAGAGCCGGAAAGGGCTGGAGTGTTCTTTTTCTACATTGATGAATTTAAGATTTGTACACTTATTCTTTCATTTAACCCCTTCATACATTAGTAAATAAAATCTTCACATCAAATTTACATTAGAAACAAATAAAACGCAGCTTATTAATAAATAAATATTTAGAAATATTGTGAAACAAGGTTGTTTTGCTCTTTGAATTATCATTTGACGAAGAAAAAGTTATTAAAACTTTTTTTTTAATATTGAAAACACACAAAACAATGTAAGATATAAAAAAATATCTGTTATCACGTTAACAATAAAACAATGACCACAAAGTCACAATTTTTAGTCCTAAACAAAACAATGGAGTATTATAATCCCCTCTGTAACCAATTCTTTGAGCACAAATGGCTGATGAGGAAGAACAGTGTTTTGGTAAAAATGGAATAACTAAGTTACTTTGTATTTGTGAGTTCCTGGCTGTGCAGATTTTCACAAATTGCATTTTATTTTCTTGAAGATGATAGGATCTTTGCTAAAATGAAGCGTTCAGACTATTTTGGACCAAAGTTGGTCTTTACAAAAGTCATCTGAACGTCAGATGAGGGGATCGGTTTGGGAGGACAGTTCCAGCCCCTCACACCCCCAACAAGACATTACCAGTATCACAAGAAATGGCGAGCAATATTGGACATACCTAGTCGTATAGTTTGAGCAAGATTCCAGCTCAGACAAGGAAAACAAAGACGTACACGGATCTATTTGTCTTCAAGTGGATGCATCATGGAGCAGAGCAGGAAGCCTGTGGCCCGCTGATTGCAGCCCCCGCGTCACTGCTACAAGCTTTATTTAAACAGCATTTTTTCATCTGCTCCTGATTCACAAAAAAATGAACAAAGCAAACTCAGAAATGCAATTTAAAGCTTCATTTGAACATGTTAAAAACCCAAAAAACATCATTTTCATCAAAGTGGGTCTTTCAGTTTCATGGAATTAGCTCCGTTGAAAACTGTGATCTGATCAAACGCCTTTCTTCACTGTCAGAAAAGAGGAGCTTGATCGACATGACACAACATCAAGAGGAACTGATCTGACCGAGTCACGTCCCCACCGCCTGACCTTCAGCCTCAGCGTCACTGCAGTCCTTTCTGAGTGGCTTCACTTTCAGAAAAGTCTGTTTACTTGGGAGTGTGAAAATCAGGCAGAGCAGTAAGAGGAGTTTGTGTTTTCCGTTTTAAGAGGCGACATGAAAATTATGTCATTTTCCAATCATGAGTTTTTCTCAGAACATTGAATTAAACAGTGTGAACGGGTGGGGGGGCCCCCAGGGACCAGAGGAGGCTGGTTGCAAAGTTCCCCAAATCAAAGAGTTCCTTGTTTGACGCTGGTAGAGGCAGATGAAAGGGAAGAGGGAGAGTTTGCCGAGCATCGGTCCCCTTTGCAATCGCCTTTTCGCCCTGCGGCCCTCCCTCATTCTGCCCATGTGAGCCGGGGTTCAAACACAGGACCTACAGCTGCGTTACAGAACAGCGCTGACAGTCTGACACACACACACACACACACACACACACACAGACTGCACAGGTACAGATGAAGCCTACCTGTTAGATCTGAGGGATTGCACTGCAAAGAGTCTTTAATAAAAAAAGTATAAAAACACAAAACGTTCCTCTCTTGTTAAAAGATCTACCAAAGGAACCAAAGGATTTTCTCTTCTTACCAGAAGTAATGATGTCGTGCTTTTTAAAACAATAAAAATCTTGAAATTAGCCATCTACATTCCTATTTAGGTCTATTGCTGTGATAACTGAAAATATAAGCGTGTATTTGTGAATAAAATGTTTTATATCTTTAAAGTAGATACAGTTATATACATATATACTGTACATTCTTAAACTTACTCCTTTTAAAACTCATATTTTAAGCTCTAACAATAGTCAAACTGTCCTTAATTTAAGAGCAATTAAAATAAGATTAGGATTACACATTTACAAACAAAGTTGTCAAATTTTATGTAAATTGTGAGTCAAAGATACTAGCTTCATTAGATCTATTAGTTTACCAAACAGATAAACATTTACTGCTCTGTCCTGCAGAGCGAATGAATCACATCTTTTCCATGTTTTTCTCCAACACTCTTTCACTACACGTTAAAAGTTATGGCGAGTTAATCAACAAATGTGTAACTTTCAAGCTACGTGCACATGACACACGCTCAAGAAGGCGCTAAACTCATATTCCTGATCAATTTTTAGGAAGTTGGCAATCTTCCTGGGAAAGGCATCCATACATCACTACCAAATCTGAGTCCCTGACTGGTCAAACTTTAACCTGGTTTAACGAAAATTCAATGACTACTTGCTTTACATAGAGCTCGAAACAGCCGTAAGAATTGGAATGAGGAAAATTGTGTTTTTGGTGCTTTTTGCGTGACCCATATGGAAAAGAACCACATAAAACACTAAAATCTACAACACGAAATCTTTGTTTCACATGTATTGTGAATCCCTAGATTGGAAAAGTCCCAAACTATGAAAAACTCTTGAAAGAGGCCAATTTCTCATTCTTTTCATACATGACATTGAAAATAATTAAATATTAAACGTTCAAAAATTGTGTATGTGGAATACTTGAAATATGAAAGGCAACTATGTTTTTCATAAATAAATCATGTAATTTTTAAAACTTTTTTTCTTATACGTCCCTTTTCCAGACATATGCTTTTCATATATGAAAATGAAACATTGTATGTTGGTTTTCTGCAAGTAATTATGGGAAATTATGTTTTCTTAATACAGTGGGGATCGAAAGTTTGGCCACCCCAGGTAAAATGTACATTCTTTCAATTTGTCCAAAAAAATGACAATTTATTCCCATCATTTAACCTTTCAAATTAACAGAAAACAAAGTAATGGCGTGTGCAAAAGTTTGGGCTCCCTGCAGAGTTAATACCTTGTACTGCCCCCCTTGGCAAGTATCACAGCTTGTAAATACTTTTTGTAGCCAGACAAGAGTCTCTTAAGTCTTGCTTGAGGTATCTTCATCCATTCTTCTTCACAAAGGTCTTCCAGATCTTTGAGATGATCAAGAAAAATATGTACTACTGTAATAAAAAAAGGCTGTGTCAGCGAAAAAAGAGAAAAAATGCTCTGTTTCAAATTTTTAAACTTGACATTTTAATGGGAGTTAGAACTTTTTTTTCTTCTAACAAAAACTGCATTTCACACGTTTGATGCTACCAATGATCACATGCAGTGCAGATTTGATCTAGTGAAAATATATTAGTACATTCTGGTATAAAATTCTCTTATTGACTGTTTTTCCTACCTTGCTAATCAGAGCCTCTGAAGATGAACGTAAAACTCACAGAAAAGCTTTTTCATTTGAACATTTAGCCATTTATGAATGTTTTCATGAGAAAAAATGATCAAATAACTTGGCAAAAGTGCACAAATACTTTCTTAAAGTTGGTTTTGAACTACTTTTTGTCAATTTGCTTAATTTAGAAATATCTGTGTCCTATTAGAATGTGATAAGAAGGCATTTGAGAAGCTTTATCAATGTATTTATAACCCAGATTTAGGTGAGCACAGATCTAGAAGTTCATATTAAATGTCAGGATGTTTTGCCAGAGAAACGGAGAGGGGAAAAATCCTTGAAGGCAGAAAATAACACAAACCCGTGTGAAATCCCAAATTACTCTGTTCTAAGATGATAGAGACTTGAAATGAAAGACAAAGAGGAACAGGAAGAAGTCGGTGACAGGAGCAGAGGTGCATTGTTGCCTCAGGGGAAGATGGAAAAGAAAGTGGTGATCCAGAGGAGTGTAAGTCCCAGGAGAGAGATGGGAAAAGCCAGAACAGGATGGATGCTCCTTGACACAAGCAGAAACACACACACACATCCCATAATAAGCATGCTAACAGGCTGTAAAATGGCCCACACAAAGGTCCACTGTTGAGACTGTTGCTCACTTCGGAGACAATGCACAATAGGAGTCAGTGGGAGCCCCCAAGTCACCCTGATGTCCGACACGGCCCTGCATGACCGTTCACTCACTCACTGACTTGGTAATGAAAAGCCGATAGCCTGGAGGGGATGGTTACTGAGCTGCGTGCCCTTCATCCTCTTTCCCCTCGTTTCATCCTTTCAGTCTCAAACAGATTCTGCCTCTCAGTCCTCCTGAGGTTCAGAGGTCCAACATGGAGGCTGGTTCTGCTTTGAGGATTCTCCTTCATGCATGGGAACCTCTTGACTGACAGACAGAGATAAGGTGTATATAATTGAAGAAAGATCAAAACCAGAGATCCTCGAGACTCAGAGAAGCAGCTGCTTATTATTCAGACACAAATGAACTATTGATGGTGAAAATTTGGATTTGATAAGCTGAACCCAGCTGACAGAGAGCTCCCAGTAAAAAAAACCCTCATCTTTAAAAGTTAGTCACAGCAATCCAGCAGAGATCATTTTAGATTCATGAGTTGTTTGAAGTTTAAGAAGATTTCAGTTTTTCTTGACATCACAGAACTGATCATCTTCAACATCTGACAAACTCATCTGTTCCAATAATCTGGACAGAAAAACTTTCCTCAAAGCCTACTTTACGTATTTCTATTACTTTTGTTTCTAAAACCAAACTCTTGCACTGATAACCAATGTTTTAAGCTAAAGTAATCCAAGTTGGGTTGTTTTTAACCAAACTCCGAGATTAAAGAGGAACTAACTTTTTTTTTGGATTATTTTAAACAAGGAAATATTAAAAACCTCAGGAAAAAAAACCTAAATTGAGTTAAAATGAAATCACTATAACCCAAAAAATACTATTGCTTCAAAAAGTAACCCAAAACTATAACATGAATACTCCAAGACTTAGTTGAAGAAATAATCCATGTTTTAAGAGTTTATTCATCATAAGAAAAAGAATGCAGTTTGTCTTGCTGGTTCTTCATGGCTTTCACCTCCTCTCTACATCACATTTATCTTTTAAAACTTTTTGGATTTTGCACTTTGGGTTTCCTTTTCATTTCTGCTTAAAATGCTGTTTTTGTCAGTATTCTGATTCACCCCCTCTCTTCTACCAGCCAAAAAGTCTGTCTGCTTTCAAACTTTGCTCAATCGCACCAGGATTCACTTGCAAACCAACAGGTTCAGTGATACACCAGAGTTCAGGTTATCTTCTTCACCTGCCAAATGAAACAGACTACCTGATGAAATGAATGATGACACAGACATGATCAAACTCTTCTTTACTTTGTTGAAATAATGCTATTAAAATGTAAAATTCTGTGGTTGACTGCAACTGCAGTCCTAGTAAAAGTATTCAGCATCTTCATCATGCTGTTGTGCCACAAAGATGAGCAATGCAAAGCTGTAACACCAGCCTCAGAACAGACACATCCTTCATATAAAATGAATGCAAATGTAGATAGGAGACACTCAGCTGAACCTGCTAAGAGCAGACCTGCAAAAAGATGTAGATGTTAAACAAAAATAGAGAAAACGGTGTTTGGTACATTACATATTTGCCGTAACAATACCTTTTGACTATGAATCTGTTAGATGCTTGATTCTCTTTTAAATGCTGCTACTTTTGTAAGGGAACTGGATTTATGAGAGGAGCAGCAAAGCTGAGGATGTGTGATCTTCTCAGCTGTTAAACTTTCTTGATTTCAAATAGATCATTGCAGCAATCATCTCAATGTCTTCTGCACATGTTGGCCCTTTCAATGCAAGTGGTGTGAGCAGAACCTGGACTCAGTCCTGCACAAGGCGCTCCTCCGCTGGTTCAGGTTTCAGTGCGCAGGTTGCTGACACCGGGACAAACTGGGCTGACGGTGAAGGGCAGCCAGGGCTGAAAACCGTCACTGCACATGCATAGAATCTAAGTGTTGGTGTGGTGACATGGTCAGGAAAGCTTTGTTCTTGGGTGTTTTCTTGGGATGAGGCTGCGGGGCGTGCTCACACGTGATGTTATTCAGGGGGCAACCTTTTAGGAATTGCCTGTTCTATAAGAAATGTATTGAAATTCTAACACTGTCTCTTAGCTGTTAGCTGTTTAGCTTTAAATAAAGTGTCACGTTGGTTTTCCAGCAGAGGGCACTGTGTGAAAACATTAGCAAAGCTTTACAGACGTTGGCACCCAATTACATTCAATATATATTTGTGGTGAATTGCAGAAAGTTTGAAGTCTAGAAGGTTACATTTTGGAAAATTAACCCTGATCTCTCTGCTTATAAATCAGCATTAATGCAGCATTTGTCACAAAAAGTCAGAATTATCTCAAACATGCAGAATCCTCATCTGTGACCTGGTTGAAAAGTGTTTTTGGAAACCAAAGTTTTGAGAGAAATAAAGTGTGCAAAGAACAAAATAATAAAGCTGAAAAGAATTTGGGGATTTTATAGATAATCCCATTAAAAGAATGAAAAGATCCAAAGATCTCTGTTTTGTACCTCAGACAAAACGGCTTCTGTAGGTTCTGCAGTGGAAATCCCCGAATTCCCAAATAAATGTTGAAAATAAACAATACTCTGCTTTATCTATGAATTAATACAGATGAATAAAGTAAAAATAAACTACCACTCAGATGGGCTTTTTCAATTGGGATTATTTCAGTAGTTAACATTTCCTAAATCTTTTGTGACAATAAAAAAGTATTTATCACATTTGCACACATTTATTGTGAAACTACAAAGATATAACAGTTTTAATTTGTTCCACATGCAAGTCATTAGACTAGAATCTCATTTTCTGCAAATATTTGGTGATTTTAACCAACTTTTAAGCAAATCTTTCTTTTAACAGCGGACTAAAAGCTCAATGTTTTAAGTGTGACTTTGGTTGAAATGATTGACTACTCATTTGCCAGCTCACACATGATCTGAGCACATGACTGAGCCATTTTCCCACAGAGGCTGGTTTTAAAAGCTTCATCTGTCACTGATCACTGCCTCGTAAAAAAAAAAGAAAAAGAAGCTGAATTACGGTCATATGACTGCTGGCCTGTAATCACTTGTTTGTTGTTCATTTTCGCTTCATGTAATTTTTTATTTAAATCATTTGATATGACAGAAGCAAAAAAATGTTTCTTTAAGTTTAAATGATTTGTGTCATCTACATGAAGCCACTCGCATGTTTACCAATGATTTGTGGTAATTACAAACTCGCAAAGTGGTCATCTAACTCAAAACTTTCTTTGAGTAGCATATTTTAAGATCCTGTCCAGTTAAATGACAGTTATTTTTACAAGACAACAGCATGTTTAGCATTGTTTACATGAGGTGAGCAACACAAAAACAACACAGAGAAATCTGAACATCCACATGACAAACTACGAAGCTTTCAGCACTGAAAACAATTGATTTAAAAAGACAGACACATGTCACTGCATAAATGTTTATTTCCAACATTAAAAAGTGTACAAGGAAGAATAAAGTGCTCTGTACTCAGTTATTTTTTAATATAACGTTTCTTGTGTTAGGACATCCTTTTCTTAATTTATCTATGAGCTTAACAAGTTTATTGAAAACCTGAAAAATGTAATCTTTGTTTATTTCAAAAATAATTAAATTCCAAAATTCAGCCGAAGGACAGACATTTTGTGATCTGCCAGCCAGAAACTTTTCCACATTTAAAGACATTTTTCATTTTTATACTTTACACAGAAGAGGTCTATTTGGAGCAGAAAATTACTTTCACATCACATTTGGATCAAGAATAAAATGTTTCAGAGCTAAAACTAAACAAAAAACAGTTGACTGACTGAAAAGACAACTATAAAATTAATGAACATGTTTTTTTTAATTTAAGTTGACCAGTCATCGAGTAATTATTAGTGAATGTTAGAATTAATAATACAATAAGGGCTAAATGTTTAGTGAGGTCCCAAACATAGTTATATGAATGAAGCTTTGCTGCATCAAACTCATATTCTTAGTACAAATATGTAGATATTTCTAACATTGCCCTGGCTGGTGGTTATTCTTTCTCAGATGTTAAATTTCTTCAAAAACATTCAGAGTTTCATTCATTTTTTTTAGAATATTTACCAGTTTAAGGTTTTTCTTCTACAATTTCTAAAGTTTGAGAGTGGCAAAAAGTAGCCAAAACAAATTCTTTCAACAAAGGTGCAGCATCCCTGATCAATCTGTGTTAATGATCAAATCTACGTTAGGCAAAGAGTATTTTCTAGCATAAAGAAAAAAATGAAAGTAATTTGGAGTCTGACTCCAGTGAAACATCTTAGATGTTGCACAGGGGGAAGCCTCCCCAGCAGTGCTTTGGAATCTTGAACAGAAATGCATTTTAATGGTTGAAGGATTTTCACATCAGCTCTCGGCTTCATTTGCTGTTTTTTTTCAGTGATCTATGAACTTATGAACACAGCATGCTTCATTGACATTCACTAATAACAAAAAAACTGCTGTAGCACAGTTACATAAGTACAAACCTAAACCATTTAACATCTTCTCCTCTATTTTTAACAGTCAAACTCAAACTGTGAACCCAAAACAAGGAAAACTCAATTCAAGTCAGTGAGTTCAAGTTGAAAAACATGTTAAACTAACATGGTTTCTATCAAATTGCTTCTCTCCTGCAAAAGAAGCAGCTTTTGTTTAACTTAATCTATGTGCCGGAATAAATCCAAAGCAGCTTCCATAACATCAGGTTACACTTGAATTTATCCTTTCTGGATGTGCAAATCCTGCAACATGTTGGACATTCTTAGAGATCGTTCCAACAGCTTGTGCTTCTCAGTGGTTTTCCACCGTTTTACCATCAAAAACTATGAGTACACTTTTATAGGCTGCATGTTTGCTCCATGACCCACACATTCAACTCAGAGGCGTTTTGTGTTTTCCTCCCAAACTCCAGACCTTTGGCAAACAGCAACATCACAAACAAGAATAAAAGCCACTGTTTGGGATTGTTTCTCTTGTCACCGACTTCCACAAGAAACGAACCAACAAGTTGGAGTACGAATCTTAAAGTTAATAAATATTCTGGGTTGTTTTTGTACTTTTCAAATGAAGTTCACTCAAAAATCAAACCATTTAAACGTGCTGTTAGGATGAAGTGGACTCTCTTTGTTTTAAAATCATTAAGACCTCTAGTTCTGCTCTGACAAGTACACTATTTGCTAATCGTATTGCACTTTGAATGTTTGTTTTACTGCATGGAAAAAAAATCTAAACATGTCAAATAACTTGAATTATTTTCTTTTTATCCATTAAGTGAAAATGTTCAAATGTCAAACATGCTAACACGTTTCCAAATGAGGCGTAAACTCAAACTGCTGCAAGAATTTGACCAAAAAAAATACCCTTTGAAATGTTTAAGTTTACAGAAATATCTTTTAGCAAAACAGAGATTGAGTTACAATGACTTTATGCTTTTCTGAGTTTAGTTTTGAGACCAGAATTTAACCCCTTGACACCTGAATTTATTTCCAACTATAAAAATATCACTTATAATTCTACTTTCATGTAGATACTAAATTAAGGTAAGTTTGAAACAGAAGTGGTTTGATGCATATTTGCATCATAAGGGTTGAAACATGGAATATTTTACCCTTGCACGGCTATTTTAGGAATTCAGTCTCATGTGCCAATCTTGAACAGGGAGTAAGATTGACATCACTATTAAAGGAAAAACAAATAAATGCAAATATAAAACACTGGAAAGGCCAAAGGGGTTTCAAGAACACAGACCAATGAAACTCTCATTTCATACGCTAACTCGTGAATATTTTTGTTTGACTTCTAGGTCTCCTGCTCGCTTTTGTAAGTCACCGGATCAAGAGGAATTGCAGTCTGAAGGATGTCAAACTCCATCTGGTTGTTGTCCATGTCCAGGACGCACATGACATTATGGCTTCCTGAAGCCACAGTAGAGTTGTCGTGGAACATGCTGTGAAAATCCACTGAAGTCCTTCTCTCCTCTGCCCTCTCTATGACGACAGTCTGCGAGGAGTCAAATATGTCTTCCTCTTCCTCGCCGCAGCTCAGTGCAACCTCATTTTCGTAGCAGAAGGCGCTCAGCGTTCGCGGGATCAGGTCTTGTTTGGATCTGAAAGGTGATGCGGGAGACGCAGCAGAGGATGCTCGGCTGGCGGCTTCGTCTAGCTCTTTGGCGCTGAGGTGGGGCGTTGATGGCACCTCGTAGGTCTTATGGAAGCGAGCATAGTCTACTTTGTAGCGGTCCCTATCCTCAAAAATCACAGGCTCAAATCTATGACCCCAGAAAATCTCCCTGGCAAGGTAGGAACTACGGAATTGAGTGGTCATGGCGGTGGCTTCCACCATTCCCTCCAATATGACAACAATCTCAAAGTCATCTGCTTCCAGATCAGCTCTGCTTAAAGTGTACAGAGGGCTGTCTTTGTCTATTTCATGAATTACAACTAGTGGAGATACGAGAAACAGCCTATCTGTGCCTTCATCGTAGCCGACGTTGAGGTCCATCTGTTCCAGAGGGATGAACTCCCCTTCCTCTGTGACGTACGAGCGGATGAGCTGGGCGCGGACGTGCGCTTCCACGATGTGGCTCTTTCGCAGGTTGCCCACCCTCCACATGAGGCAGAGCTTGCTATCACGAAGGGCGATGACAGCATTTTTGGAAAACACGAGGGTTTGATTCCTCTTCTTTGGCCGAGCCATCTTGGCCATGATGGTGCCAATCATGAAAGAGTCAATGATGCAGCCAACGATGGACTGTATCACCACTGTAATAACCGCCACAGGACACTCCTCTGTAACACACCGCCAGCCGTAGCCGATAGTTGTCTGGGTTTCCATGGAGAACAGGAGCGCCCCCACAAAGCCCTGGACATGAAGGATGCAGGGCATCCTTTGAGTCATATACCCAGAAGAAGGTCCATGCAGACTGCCTGCAAGCAGTCCATCACCTTTTCGTGTTGGGAGGTTTTCAAAGTCCCCATGTGCCAAGGAAACACTGTAAAAGATTATGCCAAAAAATAGCCAGGAGAGAAGAAAACTAATGCAAAATATAGAGAAGAGGTATCTCCAGCGGATGTCCACACAGGTGGTGAAGATATCTGCAAGGTAGCGCTGCCTCCTTTCCTCCATGTTGGTGAAAACCACGTTGCATTGCCCATTCTTCTTCACAAAACGGCTTCGTATCTGGTTGGACCCCCTTGTCAAAACCTTCCCGTTGTAGTTGTTCATCCCTCGTTGCTCCCTGGTGCTCGGCACGACAGCAAGCGCTCCAGACCTCCTCCTGCTGTCGCCTCCTTCTGAGTCAAAGTACTGTTGAACTTTGAGGGATCCTTGGCCGTTTTGTAGTCCCAAGCTGGAGATCTTCTGTAGCTCCTCCTCAGGTATGATGTCTGACACAATGCTGTACCTGTTGAAAAGGAAGGTCATCAAAATGTGGGCTTTAAATTAAATGTATTGATCAATGACTTGAACTCAATTCCATTCCAAACCCCTTCATGTGGTTTTAGCTCACAGTCTATCTCTGCCTTTGACTCCATTAATTGAGGAGCTAGGTGTTTTAGTGTTGAGGGAAAAATGCTCTAAGATAGATTTAGATAAATCAGCTGCGAAAATCAATTTTACTCTTTGACTCAAAGGTCTATTCAACCAACAGCTTACCTCTGACACCCATGATTAGTGCAAAACAGGTGAATCGTGCACAAATAAAACTGATTTACACTGAAATTGTTATCTTATTTCTTTTAATTTTCGACTTTAAAAAAGTTAGACACTCCTTTTACTAATCAGTTGTACAAATTTGCCAAACTGCTTTTCGAAACAAAAGAAATCTAAACTCAATGACGTCAAAAGTGATGAAATTAGCAAAATTCAGGAACAATCTCAAGAATGTGGAAAGTCACACAAAGTACAATTCAGCAATTGGAAGGCTTATTTCCTTCTTTTATACAGATGTCTTCTATTATCCTTTACACTTCTTCTACTAAGAACAAATAAAAACCCTTAACTATGGGGCGCCGTTTGTAAACCGGTGTAGTAAAATTTTAACAGCAATATTTTTGATTATTTAGCCTCTTTTATGAGAAAAAAAATAGGTTTGGTTTTTCAAAGGTGTTTTTTCACCTTTTTAATTCATGTATTTATAAATGTTACATTTACTTGCTTAATATTTAGTTAGCAAACTAAATATTTAATTTTAAAATTAAATATTTAGTTTATATTTATATATTTAACTTGCAAACTAAATATTTAATTTTAAGCTAAATATGTATTTTACAATTATATATTTAGTTTTCAAACTAAATATATAATTTTACAAAATTAAACATTTAGTTTCAAATTAAACATTTAGTTAAATTTTTAAGTTTTTACCTAAATATTTAGTTTGCAACTAAATGTTTAGTTTGCAACTAAATGTTTAGTTTGCAACTAAATGTTTAGATTATATGCAAATTAACTTGCCGATAAGCGGAAGTGGACCGGCAAAGTAAAAGTTGGATTTTTCTCCACCTCTGAACGGATTCGCGCCAGAGTTGTAGCCATTGTCAAGACATGTCCAACCAGCTTGCTGAAAATATTGGAAGAGCCGTTTTAACGGCTATACAGACTTTTGCACGTGGATCAACGGCACCAGACTCCGCTACAGAGCCACAACCAGCGGTAAGTGCATGGTTCCCTGGCTAGCTTGGTAAACTGTACATTCACATTGATAGAGAGCTAGGCTAATTGCTAGCTAGGCTAATTCGGAGGTTCGTAGAATCAGTGAGCTTAATAGGTAATATAACTCATTAAATAGTATGATCGGAATTGATTATTAGCAGTGTAATGGGGTGTCACATAACTTCTTTAAATATATATTTTGCTTTTGTATCTAGGCTTCTTCTCAGGGAACCGCCACACTCCTGCGATCCGTTGGTGCAGCCCCCTCTGCCCTAGCACCGAGCCGCTCGGTACGGTAACCCCCGCCCGCACCGAGCCTTAAACTTTACACGCACGCGCACACTGGGGGTGGGGGGTGGGGGGTGGGGTGGCAACCTGATCATTATTGTCGACGTTGCTTCGTGGCCGTTTCCGATGCGGCTTCTTCCTGGGAGCCCTGCTTTGTTTTATTTCTTTAACTGTGTAGCCCTTTTGTTTTTTTTCTCTGCAAGTCGGGCATGAGTGGTCATGTATGTTGTTACAGCTTAACGCGCGGGGGGTGAGGGGTGGGGTGGCAACCTGATCATTATTGTCCACAGCCTCCTTTCTGCCTCATTGATCACAATAATACACATTAAAAAGTTTAAACTTTCAAAAACCAAATTGTTTTTCTTTTTCTCGTCATAAACTTATCACTTTGAATTTTAATTCCTATTCCACCTGTTATCCATGGAAATGAAGGAACACTTTGTAACCCTCAATTCTGCAACAAATACTTTTTTGATCTTCTGGTATTTTAAGCCAGGTATATTCAAGCCAGAACTTCACTTATTCCCAGCTTCTAAAATATAATTCAAAATTCAGTTTAAGTATCTTTTTAGGGTTTGATTTACATCATGACCCACAAAAACCAAAAGAAATGAGGTTCAATAATTAAATGAATGAATGAATGATGATTGCTTTTCTATTTAAACTTGAGACAGGATAGTCTTAAGTCTTATTTTCTATTATAACATACGTTGCATATCTGACTGCATTTTTTCTTTTTAAATTAGAACACAAATTTTCTTCATGCGTGAGTATTATGTATGTACTGTTTATAGGCACCATAAATGTTCACATGTGAAAAAGGAAAACAAAACAAAAAACTAACTACTGCTCCCTCAAAGACCATTCTAAATATAACTTCAGCATTATGTTTAAATTTTGTTACATTATGAAAGACTTACTTATAACATGTTTAAGCCCCAATTGACCCATGTGAAACTAATGAACTAATGATTTCCAATAAAAGCAGCACCAACATGAACAAATAAAATTTGTATCTTTCTTTTTTGCAGGTCTCTGGGGATATTACCCACTCAGAATTCCTTGCAGATTCATCAGTGAGTGTTTTATTTATTTATAACTTTTCTAGACTTGATGATTCCTATTACTTATAGTTGCTCAAGCTAGTTGCTGAATATTCAATTTAGTAATATGATTGAATCTTGGGGAGATTGAGAATGTTATTTTAATTTTACTAATTTAAAAAACTTTCATGATCACTGACTTCTGCTCTTACATTTTCCCATTCCTTTTTAAAAGTCACATTTTCTTTCTTCAGATCAGGCGTCAGATATCCAAAGAAGAGCTGGAAAATGTTCTTTCACTGAGAACCACCTACACAGAAGCAGCATCAATTCTTTCTGTGTCAAGGCCAACATTTTACAAATTACTGAAAGACCATAACATCCGTGCTTCAAAATATGTTAGCATTAGTGATGAACAATTGGATATTACAGTATCCCAAATAAAAACAGAGCATCCAAATATTGGCGAAGTGATGCTTTTGGGACATCTCCGCGCTAGAGACACCGTTGTTCAAAGAAGACGTTTAAGAGAGTCATTACACAGAGTTGACCCAACTGGTATCCAGGAAAGAAGAAGAAGATCCATTGTCCGACGAGTATACTCTGTGCCACATCCCAATTTCATATGGCATATAGATGGAAATCATAAGCTGATTCGTTGGAAGTTAGTAATTCATGGAGCCTTAGATGGATATAGTAGGATGCTAATATTCCTCAACTGCTCCAATAACAATCGGGCTGAAACTGTAAAAGACCTCTTCACTATTGCAGTTGGACAATTTGGTCGACCACTTCATATTAGGACTGACCATGGAAGAGAAAACGTCAAAATCTGGGAAGATATGCAAGCAACCAGGGGTGAAAATTCTGTTTTAACTGGAAGTTCAGTGCACAACCAGAGAATTGAACGTTTTAACAGAGACTTGAACAACAACTGCTGCCAAGTTTATGCACCAATATTCTATGGACTGGAGTCCTTAGGCTGTCTTAACTTGGAAAATCCAACAGACTTGTTTTGTCTTCACTATGTATATTTACCCAGAATCAACCGCACATTGGAGGAATTCAAGAATGCATATAACAACCATTCCATTTCAACTGAAGGAAACAGAACTCCAGTTCAGTTATTCTCTCTGGACAGATTTTGGCTCAATGATCAGAACCCACAGCAGCCAGCTAGTGATGTCCTCTCAGTAAACTCTGGAAGTTCATTTGTTCCCTTGGATTACAGAGAAATGCTTGAACTTTCAGCAACAATTAACCCTCTAGAAAATGACAACGATAATGGAAAAACATTGTTTCAAACAACACAGCAGTTTATTTTGTCCAAACTTGTGAACATGAACTGATGACTCATATTGCTGACTCACAGAACCACTGAACTGTGGAATGTATAAACATGTTGCATTAGTTGCAAGAAATTAACTAAATGAAAGTACAAAAAAAACACATGAACTGTATTTGTTGATGTAACGTACCATTTGTGTGTTCAAACTGTGCTAAATAAAGAGCCATTCATAAGAGCAACAAGTAGGCAGTAATTAAATTCATCGTCATCTGCTGTTGTTTTTGCATTCACAAAAAGCTTAAGTTCATTTACACATGTGTGTGCAATTGGAACAGTTTGGTCATCTTCATGTACAAAAGTTAATTTAGGAAGTGGGTGAAAACCAACACCAGGGACTCGGCTGCTTCCTGTTGCAAATGCCAGGATGTGCCCAGGACTCAAAACATCCACAAACTTTTCTTCCTCTTCAGTCAGTCTCTTGTCTGGAAAAGTGTCTCTCAGTTCCTTCTCTGAAAATGGATAAAACCTGTGGTTACTTGAGACCTTATTTAATTTGATACAAAATGATAAAATTACCATTGTATTCATGCACAGGGTCAACCTTGATTGCAGAGGAGCTAAAATCCATAACAAAGTTTTGGTCTAAGCGCCAACAGTGTAAACATTAATTGAACACACTGAAATTAAAAATGTGAGAAAACAGGAATATTATGGAAAAAAATCATCTTAAACCTTTAATAACGTGTAATTTTAATTTTCATGAAAAGTGGGGTAAAATACAAGCACATGTCCTTTTGAAGTGTATCAAAAAGGAGGATTTTTAAAAAGCTCTTATTGTGAATATATATATATATAATATATATATATATATATATATATATATATATATATATATATATATATATATATATATATATATATATCTATCTATCTATCTATCTATCTATCTATCTATATATATATATATATATATATAAACAACAACTACATCAAATGACATAACTTTATTACTGAAAAGTATTTAGTTTTTTTCCTAGTTTTTGTACAACACCTTTGGTAAAAATCCTCCAAAAAAGTATATATAGTCCTACATTCATAAAATAATTAACTGTATTTATTGATTTATCTAAAAGCACAGTTTTATGTCAGATACTACCATAAGTAAACTATGGACAAATGGG
Organism: Oryzias celebensis; assembly: GCA_014656515.1. Classification (NCBI taxonomy): domain Eukaryota; kingdom Metazoa; phylum Chordata; class Actinopteri; order Beloniformes; family Adrianichthyidae; genus Oryzias; species Oryzias celebensis. The sequence goes on from BNCR01000008.1 coordinate 17,402,190, forward strand.
AAAGAAAATACATATTTTATGGATATTGAAGACATGTCTGCAATGCATAAAGAAAACGAATGAAAAATGAATGGCAGCTTATGTGCTGCATTATGGGATCTGTAGATAATTTATCACCAAGGTTACATACCCTATTGCTGTGCCATTATTACCGTAAATTGTTTTCGCAGGCCAGAAATAATAAGCCAGTCCAGATGTAGCCTGTGGGCCATGACTTTGACACGTGAATTAATGTGTCAAACTAAATAACTTAAAATTTTCTTTGTATTGTATTGCAATTAGATCCATGATTGTGATTTATCATCAGCAAAAAGTTACAAAAATAACAGAATTTATTAGCATTTCCTGTATATATTTTATATTTTCCACTGTTAATAACTACAAAAATACTTACTTTCAACGCAGTGCAGAAATTCCCTAAATTTCACCACCATCAATTCTTCCTTGATTCTTCTGTTACTACCCAGTACAGAGTAGCTTGGCTTGAGAAGACCAGCAACACAATCAGCTGTAAGGGTTGTGTCCTCTTTTGGCATGTCCAACAGAACACGCATGCTGGGCTTCTCCCTCAGAAGCGACAAGAACTGCAGTAAAAAAAAAAGAAAAAAAAGAAAGAAGTGTAAAGTTCAATATGTAATCAATGTCTTAGTGGAAAACCAAGATTATTTTTGGTCTTACTCCATAGTAGGCCAATCCATCAATTAGCTGATCAAGACAGCTCTGTCGAGTCAAAATGCCATGGTACAGTGCTGCATTCCTTACAAATATTTCTCTATTAGCCATGGTGACTGTGAGAGGGAGACCTTCTACTTCATAACGCCACGAGTCACAACTGCTGATTGCATTCTCCAACTCTTCTTGTGTTGTTGCTTCTTTAATCTAAAATTTAAAACACCCATAATTTGTTATCACAATTACTCATTTAAAAAAAAAATAATACAAGCTGAAAGGTGTTCAGTTTTTTTACATTATTTTGTGTTATCTTAGGATGAAGAAGCTGTCCATGAATCAAAATATCAAGAAATGCTAGAGTCAAAAAAACTAAGAGTACAACATTTTTATGTCTGTCAATTTGGTGAGATGACCAAAGTTCCAACATTTTACTGAAAATAAATTTGGCATGTTAAGTGTGTTGAGAAAAAAAATGCATTTAAGAGCAGCATCAAACCATATTTAATTAATTATCATTTATTTTAGTTACCCCAATTTTATGTTAAAATGGATCATCATTTGTACTGAAATAGAACATTTTAAGTAAGAGTAGTCAAAAGTCAAAAGTGGTATAAAAAGAAGTTGGCCCACCCCGATTTATTAATTTTTTTGCATGTGCGCCACAATTCAATCTTTAAATTTAAACAATTTTAAATATCACTTGAAGACAATATAAAATTACAATTATTTATTTATTTTATTAATAGTGTGAAAAATATCCAGGCATGCATAGCTGGCCCTGAGTAACAAAGTGATTTTTACAAAGCCTCCCAGCAAAAATGCTGGTTCGTCACATCCAAAATAAATTTCTTTAGCCACACCGGTTGAAAATAAAAAAAAATCACTTAAATGAGGCGAGTAAACTTACTTGTATAGCACATTTTAAGCAACAACACAATTTAACTCCCTTTAGGACGTAGGGGGAAAACATTAAAACACAACACAGTAGATACTTTCCATTTGCCATATAACATGTAAACAAGGCAGCTCTAAAAATATAGTTTTTGTCTTTGACTGAAAATGATTAATTGCTTGAGTTGCTTTCCAGGGTTCTGGAAATGTCTTCCAGATAAAGAGAACACAGAAACTGAAAGCTACCTATCTACCTGGTTTGGAGTTATATTAATCTGACAACTGATCTTCAACATAGTTTGATTTTAATCTTTTCAATATTAACATTTCGTTTGATCATTTTGATCATCCAAGTGTGACTAAAGTGCACTAAAATCTGTTTTTTAAAAAAGCTAACTCTTTTTTAAGCCACTAAATTACAGTATTTTTTAACTTAAGTTTGAGAAGAAATACATTGTTATAGTTGTAAGCAAAACAGCCCAACATTTAGTATAGGAAATGACACTATAATGTACAGGGAAATGCTGACTTCGTTTGTATTACCTTTGTAAGATTCTCCCTCAATTCAGGATCACCTATATCATCCGGGTTAACATCCACTTGAAGAATGTTGCCAGACACAATGTAATCCACAACATGTGGTGACAGAAAGGATGGAGGTTCACCTCCTTGCACTATAATTGTAGACATCATTCTACCAATGGTTCGATAAACACCACTCTGCAAGTACTGAATGTTCAGTCTTGGGGAGAATCCATTTGGTGTGCCTGAAAGACACAAGTCTAAAAGTCAGCTGTGAAGAATCCAGCTTGAAGCACCTTTTACAAACAAAAAACACTAGGAGTACCATGATATGAAGGTTTCAGCTTCAAAAATCAAGGAATGTTGAGCTATTTGAATCAGAAGGAACATTGTCTTTCCGTCCTCTTCTTAAGTGAGTAAACTGACTTAAGACACTTGTACAGGTGAAACTAATAATGTGAATATCATTTAAAAGTTCCAATTCATTTCAGTAATTTAACTTAAGAGGTCATACTACTCATGTAGAAAAGTAAAGTACGGTTAGCCTTTATTGTCATCATTTTGATGTTTATAGCTTTCAGTTTATGAAATTCCCAAATTTAAAATCTCAGACAGTTTTTAATAGTTAGAAAATGACCTATGTTCTTGGCTCAAAGGGTCCTACTCGAATCAGCTAACTAATCCAAAACATAGCAAAGGGTTCTTGTCATTGAAACAGAAATAATGTTAATTAATAATTTTGGACCGTGGTTATTCTAGCAGGAAGAGATGGTGCTAAATGGAAAAAAGTTGATCTGCTGTGGCAACCTCTAAGAGGAGCAGCCAGAGACATATAAAAAATGTTTCTATTTGCAGTATTATTACCTTCAAAGGCTCCACTGTCTTGGTAGATGGCTTTTCCGAGTAAACGGAAAAACTCCCTTCTGGGGCCCCCAAGATCAGCGGCATCTTCAGTGTCATGTTCATCACTGGCAAATGTCACGGAAAGCATGTCACAGCTCTCTGCAAACCTAGGTCTTTTGAACTTATGGAAAGCTGTTGACCAGACGTTTGCTCGACTGATGTGAATTATCCTTGTTCCTGGTGTAATTACTCTCTCGCTATGTGCTCTGAGAAGACCAGACATTTCTTCCCTGCTCAGATTGTCATAAGACCTATATTGAAAATAGAAAACAAACATGTCATTTTTAATCAACTTTACAGCTACAAACATGCATGTATGCGTGCACAGACACACCTCAATTGACATTGTTTTGTTATTAGAACTGTCACAAAACTAGCCCAAAATAAATGAATTAAAGTTAGGCACAACAACCTTTTGCAAGTCATGTTTTATCCCTGAATAAATAAAGAATTCAAAAATAGGCTTACCTGAGGACTGTAACAGCACTGAATCCATCAGACTCCTCTAGAAGGCTACGCTGAATTGCTTCTTCTAAAGCTTCATCTTCTTCTAGATGAACAGGCCTGACCATTTAAATTAAACCATTATTATTAAAAATTTAACTTAAAACAATATGCATATTGTTAAACGTAGCTGATGATGACATAAATGTTTTGGAAAAGCAGCACTCCAACAGAGCAGATACAGAAATTAAAAATAACTTTCCACAAACAGAATTAGACCTTACACAAATTCTGCAAGGTTATACTGAAACAAATGCCTTGTGTCTTCTTGCTGTCCCTCATTTGAACTCTCTTGAGAGATGATTTCCTCAAGTCTGGCCTCACTTTCCCTTTGTGAAGAAAGACCTGCTCCATATATAAGCACATAAAAAAGCATGAACAATCATGTCTGTATGTCTCTACAATCTTGAACGCTATCAGTTCCGACATCCCTTTTTCAGCATAAATCATTTATTTGGGAATTAAGTTTGTTTTTTGTCATCTTCACAGGTGAAAGATTTCCATGTTGGATCTGTGTGGTGATACACTTCACACGCTGTACAATAAAACTGTACATTAAACTTCACAAGAAGGTTTCAGAAAAGTATAGAGACTATTTCCAGTATTTTTTTCTTTAGGATTTAATGCAAAATACAAATAATACAAAATCCATACAAACACCAAATTTATTGTATGTCTGCAACAAAAACACCTACAATTTTGCTGAAGCTCAACCTACTTGTAGTTGTCTGCATTTCAAATTCCTGTGGTTGGCCATATTCACTTCCAGAAAGAATATCTTCCCTTTCCTGGTGCTGAAGGTCATCTTCATCTGGGCTCCGAGACATTCTAATAACTGAGTTGAGGAATGTTTTAAAAATCAGTGTACTAAAAGAAAATGGAATAATCTAAAAAAAACACATATTACAATGTCTACCTCTTTGTTATGACTCAAACCCTTTTAAAAACATTCTATACTTAGAAATATAAATACATGGAGAAAGGAAGCAGTGTTGTACAGACTGGAGTTTAGAGTACAACTAGAATTTCAAAATCATATTTCTCCATAAGCTGCACAGCTCATGAAGAAATATGGAGACTCACCTCGTCTTCTCCTACAAACTGGAATTTCAAAGTCGCTGTCTGAGATTTCCTCTGGTTCATCCTACAAAAAAAAAAAAAAAAAAAAAAAAAAAATATATATATATATATATATATATATATATATACATATATATATATATATATATATATAATATATATATATATATTATATATATATATATATATATATATATATATATATATCCAAACCAACATGTCAAAAGATGCCACAGTAATACTTACAGAACCAGATTTCATGAACTGCTTACCATTGTAGGTTTCTGCATTCCTGCCATTATGTACAGACATGTGCTGGAACAAATTGAAGCAACCTCATTGCCCCCCCAAGTGAAGTTGCAGGAAACATTAGGTTTCATGAGTTTTTTGCTTCCTCGTAGCGTACTCAGGTATTCAAATGGGAATGTCTGGTCCATAGGTAAGGCAAATGTTCTTCTGAAAATGGCTGTAATTTCCTCTTTAAATTGTGCTTCACACCACTCAGATGTGAAGGAGATCTTTCCTACCAAACCATTTTCAGCCAACTTTGCTCTTGAGTCTCCCCTTGGAATGCAAATTATAGATGCGGAAGACAAAGGCAAGCACACAATGTCCCTTGTATACGCTTTGCAGGCTTTACGTTTTCTCAGAAAATGTGTCCCAATTGCACGATTGGATGGGACTGATGGAAGAGGAATCTGCAAGAAATTAAAACAAACATGCCCAATTACACCATTCATATTATGATGGAGGTGATGTCATTTACATTTGTAAGGCACACTAAACACTGTGAGGCAATTACATGAAAAATAAAAAATACAAAATGAGGTCTGTCTGCCCAATCTGATTCCCTCCAAAGTCAAGAACCCCTCTCTAATGGGGGACGCAAGTAGGTCAAATGGCATTATGGTCAAAACACTATGAAAAGAATTTTAAAAATTTTTTAAAAATACAATACATTAAAATCCTTTTTAAAGTGCGATGCCAGATAGTTCTCAAACTATCAGTAGGTCAAACTGCCTCAAAGCAATTGAATAAAAGCCCCGAATATCTGTCTCATTGCCACCCCACCCCTCACCCCCCGCGCGTTAAGCTGTAACAACATACATGACCACTCATGCCCGACTTGCAGAGCAAAAAAACAAAAGGGCTACACAGTTAAAGAAATAAAACAAAGCAGGGCTCCCAGGAAGAAGCCGCATCGGAAACGGCCACGAAGCAACGTCGACAATAATGATCAGGTTGCCACCCCACCCCTCACCCCCAGTGTGCGCGTGCGTGTAAAGTTTAAGGCTCGGTGCGGGCGGGGGTTACCGTACCGAGCGGCTCGGTGCTAGGGCAGAGGGGCTGCACCAACGGATCGCAGGAGTGTGGCGGTTCCCTGAGAAGAAGCCTAGATACAAAAGCAAAATATATATTTAAAGAAGTTATGTGACACCCCATTACACTGCTAATAATCAATTCCGATCATACTATTTAATGAGTTATATTACCTATTAAGCTCACTGATTCTACGAACCTCCGAATTAGCCTAGCTAGCAATTAGCCTAGCTCTCTATCAATGTGAATGTACAGTTTACCAAGCTAGCCAGGGAACCATGCACTTACCGCTGGTTGTGGCTCTGTAGCGGAGTCTGGTGCCGTTGATCCACGTGCAAAAGTCTGTATAGCCGTTAAAACGGCTCTTCCAATATTTTCAGCAAGCTGGTTGGACATGTCTTGACAATGGCTACAACTCTGGCGCGAATCCGTTCAGAGGTGGAGAAAAATCCAACTTTTACTTTGCCGGTCCACTTCCGCTTATCGGCAAGTTAATTTGCATATAATCTAAACATTTAGTTGCAAACTAAACATTTAGTTGCAAACTAAACATTTAGTTGCAAACTAAATATTTAGGTAAAAACTTAAAAATTTAACTAAATGTTTAATTTGAAACTAAATGTTTAATTTTGTAAAATTATATATTTAGTTTGAAAACTAAATATATAATTGTAAAATACATATTTAGCTTAAAATTAAATATTTAGTTTGCAAGTTAAATATATAAATATAAACTAAATATTTAATTTTAAAATTAAATATTTAGTTTGCTAACTAAATATTAAGCAAGTAAATGTAACATTTATAAATACATGAATTAAAAAGGTGAAAAAACACCTTTGAAAAACCAAACCTATTTTTTTTCTCATAAAAGAGGCTAAATAATCAAAAATATTGCTGTTAAAATTTTACTACACCGGTTTACAAACGGCGCCCCATACTTAACGCACACATTTCCACTCATTAGGGACAAGGCTAAGCTCTGGAATCAAGATCTGCCAACATCTTTGAGCAAAAAAAAAAGTGATCTTAAATGATCACATTTTGTGATTTTGTGGCTGTTTTTTGTTTGTTTTTTCCGTGTTATTTCTTAGTGTTTGTGCTTTGTTTTCTGCTTAAGTTTTATTCTTTTTTTATGTGGGGTTGTCGTTCCTCATTATTAAAGTTAAGTTTTAGCTTTTTAATACCTGACGTTGTAAAGCAGGAAGTTATACTCTGATGAAAAATTAGCACGATTAATAAAACGTTCATATAAATGATCATTTAAGGAATATTTAACTTTCACCCAAAAATATTTTCATCAGCTCCGTTCTTCCTCTCTCTCATTTACTTTGAGGATTATGAGTTAACAAGGTGAGTTCAGTTTATCTAAGGATTGCTGTCATCACTGATTACAGGATTATATTTGAGTCTTTGTCACTCACACAACCTGTTTAGAAATGGACCGATGTTTCAATCACTTTATCATATGTAGATAATGTTAAGTTTAATCACATAACAATAATCCTTTATTAGCCCACTGCCATCTCAGCGAGAGTCCATCCCTTCAATGCTTTACATTCAAACAGTTTCATTTAACTCCCACACATAACTAAAACAAAAGGAAATCCTACTGAGAGAAAACATTTGAAATAAAAAAAGATGTTTCCTGAACGCCAGAGGATGTACATAAAGCTAATATTCAAGTTATGAAAGGCTTGCTGTTGCTTCCTGAAGACAGGAATTCTGCGTGTGTGTGTGTGTGTGTGTGTGTGTGTGTGTGTGTGTGTGTGAGAGAGAGAGAGAGAGAGAGTGTGTGTGAGTTCAGGACAGCACAGGATGGCCTTTCTGAAGATCTGCTTGCTGTAAATATCTCTGAGCTGCACTTGACTCATCAACCCAAATAACAAGTCCCTTCCATTGGGACGTTTCATGACTGATACAGACGACAGCCCCACACAGAGACCTTTCAGGACATGGTTTAATTGCTATAAATGAACAATAAATAATAATAAATGAAAACTTTTAGTTTTTATTGTTGAAGCTTAACTAATTTGAATAGATTTTGCTCAGAAGTGCTTTCTCACCTGTTGGATCTCCTTGTTCCCATTGCTACAAGGATCACCAGGAAGGCTCCACTGCAGGAGTGCGAACATCAGACCGTCTCATCTGAGGCAGGGCTGGTTCCTCTGCAACATAAAACAAGTTCCAGTTTCAATCAGAAGTCCCAACTTGATAATAATGGAAAAAAAACAGCATTTGAAGCGTTAAGTTTAATAAGTAAAAAGTAATGAAATGGATCAGCTTCTTGTGTTTTTAACATGGTGTGTCTGTTTTAATTTAAATCTGAGCATCTATAAATCTTCTCCTCTATTCATCCTTTAGAAAAGAGATATCTTTCTTCTAACAGATTATTTTAAAGAAAATTTGTACTTAAATCTATCAAAAACTACAATTCCCAGAGCCCCACCCCTTAACATTCAGTGTTATTAAAAAGCCCCAAATGCCCTCCGTAGATACCAATAGGGGTTAATTCAGTAGAATGCAATAGTTGGAAAATATTCAGGAGTAGAAATGTCTTCTAGAGAGGACACTATTGGTTTGCTGATAGTCAGGAGGATATAAAAGTATCTTATTTCTGTGTGTGAACATTTTAAGCAGAAAACAGTGGTCTCAGAAAGTTCACTCATTCTGTTAGTTCTACTTTAAACTTCATTTAAGTTCAATTGATCAAAATTACGTTCTATTTGACTTTTTATGTATACATACATTTGTGACATAACATTTGTGTTGTGCTGAGTCAGTAAATTATCTGAAGGGCTCTCCCCTGTCTGACCAGCTCTGCAGATAATGAAAGCATTGTCTTGTTGTAAAACACAGCAAACCTTCACATTTGCTGACGTTGCTGTGCTGTAAGCCGTCTTAAGTGCTCGATGTTATCCAACAGGCTGAGTTATTATTAACCTAGAAACAAAAAGTTGTAGATCCGTGGAGCCTCCTGTCACTGACATTTTTGTTTCTCGTTTGTTTTGATTTACTGCTTTGTTACTGCAGGATGTATGTTTTCCAAAGGTTCCTTACAGACCAGGAGCATGGAAAAAAACAGATTACCAGAGAGAGAGAACTGAGACAGCTACTCATGTTCAATGAAAAGTCCATGTAAACCTGCAAGTTTCGGGAGTTGCAAACTCTCGCGTTCACACTTAGTAACGCAAGTTTCTACAACCATTTTCGGACTCTATGTACAAAATGCGTGTCCATTAAACTTTGACCAATCAAGGACTCAGATTTGTTAGTGACGTTTGGATGACATCCCCTTTAAAAGGTTTGTGTGGTTTGCGCTCGGCTGGAATTCTATGAAACCAAGTTTTATCATTCTGGCTGGGATTAAATGACCCCAAGTATTTCATATATCAGATTAGAGGTGTAAAAGAAAAGGCCTGGAGCAACATTTACAAGATTTTGCACCAAGCCGTAGGTGGCGGACATGCGAAAGTATCGAGTATCAACAGTTTAGTGTGAACACAGTGGGTTAAACGTGTTCAAGAACGGCTGTTCAGTGCATTCGTGAACGCGTGTCACATGACTGGTGTGAATGTAGACATGCGTAGATGCTAAGCTGATGATGAATGTGTCCCTGTCTTAACTTGAATCATGACTCAGCGTTCAAAAATAAATGGTTTGGACTCAAATTTAACAGCTGATTTAAGGTTTGTTTGAGGAAAGGGGATTGTCCAGCTCTGCTGCATGCTACAAGTTATCTAAAACACTTTCTTTATGGAATCTTGAGTTGTTTCAGATGGAACCAAGTAGACTTATGCTATAACCATATGACAAACTATAGGAGTTCCCCTGAACCAGTGTGCAAGGAGCCCGTTAGTGCTGTTCAAGTTTTATAGTTGGAACTGGGAGTTAGAAATGATGAAATTAGACAATCAGAGCGTCGTTTGTGTTGGCATCCCATTGGCACTGATGTATCATGAGCACACCTTGTGTGTGTGGTATTTGCTCTCAGTCAGTCAGGAGTCAGTATGCATACCTTACTATAGACTGGAGTGCTGTTTAAAAGGCATCGCACAACATCACCAACCGTATGTCATAAGTGCATGTGACTTAAATTAAACTTACAAATATCTAATGATACACTTACAACATGCATAACAATGGTTCAGTTTTCACGATGTCTCTTAAGGTGGCCGACGAGCCGCAGGGGAACTGCAAGACACTCCTGCATTCTCCTGAAGATGCAGCCGCTCCTCTCCTTGACCCTCCAGACTAAGGCTTTAAACAGTCCATCTCTGCTCAACTTAAACACCTTTAAGTAAACTCAAGTTAATCCAAGCAATTTTAGGTACGTTTAAAAATTCTTAGGTTAACTCAATCACTCATCGGTTAACCAAAAAGGCAGGTTAATCTAAACATTCCTAGGATAACTAAAAGACTTAAGTTTATTTTTAAAAAAACCCTTAAACACCCTCAAATGACTTTACAGTAAATATGGTCCGTTTTTTTTAAAAACATTTCCAGGTAAATGTAAAAACTTTCCAGTTAACTTAAACACACCAACATTAAGCTCATGTTTTCCAGGTTACCTTCAGAAAACTTTCAGATTGGTTTAAACACTCAGGTTAACTTTAATACTTTTACATTACTTAAACCCTATTATGTTAACGCTGGTTAACTCCATCACTCTCTGGTAAACTTAGGTTAACTTGCTTTGTGCACTGATGCACAGACATGTTTAAGAAGAAGGGACCCGCTCAAACTGTTCCCATAAGGTTGAGAGCCTGGAATTGTCTGAAATGTTATGGAATCCTGAAGCATTCAGAGTTCCTTTCACTGGAATTAAGGAGCCAAGCCCAAGTCCTGAAAAACAAGCCCACACCATCATTCCTCCCACACCAAATTTCACACTAGAGTGCGGTCCGAAATGTACCATTCTCTTGGAAACCTCCAAACCCAGATTCACCATCAGATTGCCAGATGTGTGATTCATCACTCCAGAGAACACTGCTGTAGAGTCCACAGTCGGCTTGCTTTACATCACTGCATTCAGCACTTTGTATTGCACTTGGTGATGTGTGGCTTGGATGCAGCTGCTCGGCCATGGAAACCCCTTCCAAGAAGCTCTCTGCGTACTGTACTTGGGCTTAACTGAAGGTCACATGTAGTTTGGATCTCCGCAGAAATTGACTGAAGATAGTCGGCGACCTCTTTGCACTCTGCGCTTCAACATCCGCTGCCCCTTCTCCGTCAGTTTACGTGTTCTACCACTTTATGGCTGAGTTGCTGTTGTTCCCAAACTCTTCCATTTTGTTATGATAGAGCTGACAGTTGACTGTGGAATATTTAGGAGCGAGGAAATTTCACGACTGGATTTGTTGCTCAAGTGGCATCCTATGATAGTTCCACGCTGGAATTCACTGAGCTCCTGAGAGCGGCCCATTCTTTCACAAATGTTTGTGAAAACAGTCTGCATGCCTGAGTGCTTGATTTTATACACCTGTGACCAGGTCAAGGGATTGGGACACCTGATGCTGATCATTTGGATGGCTAAGCCAATACCTTTGGTAATATGGTGTGTTTTAAAATTGTTTCCAGTGGTCTTTTAATTAAGATTTTGCTATTTTTAGAAAAAAAAAAAAAAAAGTGGCGTTTTAGAAATTCACTTCTGAGTTGTGGGCGGGACTGTCGACGGCGTGTAAGCCTGCCTGCATGTCCCGTCATCCATCAGTTTACACGCTCTCCCGCTAATTCACAGCCCCTCACACCCCCAGCTCCCAACAAAAATGACGTTTTATATCGGAGCTATCCAGCCAGCTTTACATCCTTCAGCCAGATACCAGTTCAGACGAGGAAAACGAAGACGTACGTGGATCTATTTGTCTGCAAGTGGATGCTTCAGAATGGGGCTGAGCAGGGAGCTTGTGGCCCACTGAACAGGTTAGCTACAGTTCTAGCTACTGCCGATGACTTGATCATTGAGTGCAGCATTTTCAAACCCTGATTCTTAGCTTCTGTTAAATAATTTAAAACATGCAGAAATCTCACTGTCAGATCTGGGTCTGTAAAGACTAATGTAACTCATTTGATGCACCATAAACTCTGTAAGCTATAAGTTCATTTTTTTAAGGATATACAGCATAAATGCCCTTTGTGACATGAAGATGTGATTGTGCGCTCCCACCTCCTCCATAGCTTACCATTGGTCTCTTAATGACAAACTTGAGGAATAATTGCTCATGTTTCTGAAATACTGCATTAAACTGGAGCAACAACTGACAGCAGTTGTCCACTGTCAGTAGACAAAGACAAAGACATCGCAAACTGGTTAATGTCAGTCGCCAGGTCTCTGTGTTTTCAACAAAGCTAGTCGCCTTGGAAACGACAAACAAGAGGTCTCCAGAGACAGCGGTGTGTGTTTGGGATGGAGGTGAGGTGGAACACAGTTTTAAATGGTGCTATTAGATGAATTAATGGGGAAGGAAGAGTTTCTGAAGAGAGAGATGGTGCAAAGGTCGCTGAAACAACAGCTCCTTTCTCATTTAAATACACTCAAATGACTCTGAAGTGGTCACACTTGGAAAGGTGTTTTTAATCTGCGGTCACAAATGACTGAAGGTGAGGTCTGTGTTTAACAAATTGTGTTTAATTTTCAGCTACCAAACCTTAAATACGACTGTGTTCATGACAGGCGCATATTTCAGGGCTTTTCAACATCATTTGAACATATTTGCAATGATTATTTGACACAGAAAGAAAATGAATTTGTCTGATCATTTGCAGATCTTAAAATCTGTCCCTGGAGTTTTTTGTTCAGCTGAGAAATTTGTAGAAATTTAAAAATCAGTCATTTGAAAATGAATCTATGATATAAAAAATAAATACATAATTAATGGTGGTTTAATTTGTGTTTTAAGTCTACATGGATCTCTGCATTCATACTGTGGTATAACTTCACTAAACGCATATTAAAGAAGCTTTTTTGTTTGTTTTTCCATCGATATCTCCAATTTAAGTTCAAGAGAGTCACCAAATGTTTCAAGAATTCCTTCATTTTATTCCAAAAAAGACAACCTTTGACAAATCCTGTCATGTTGTAGGTGAGGGCAGAATTATGGAAGGGTGTCTTAACCATTTTATTCAGCACCTTGATTATAAAAGAACAGTTTAAAGAATCTAAATATTGAGAACTGAGTACTGTTTTTCATACTGTCTTTTTGATTATCATTGTAGGATAGATGTTTGAAATTGTTTTGTCTGAGTTTAACTGTCAATCAAAACAGAAACAAGTCGAATTCTTTCTGATTTGTTCTTTTCCGTTTCAGAACTTTTATTTTCTTTTTCACTTTGTTGGGTTTGTTCCTTTTTTAAAACTTTGTATGCCTTCTTGCTTCACAAACAGGCAGAATTAAACTAAAAAAGTCAGCTTTGTTGTCGGTTTTCCTTTAACTTTTGCTTTCTTTTGGTCTAAATTGAAGAACCTAAAACTGTTTATTCCTTTTTTTTCACTATGAACTTTTTTTTGCAAGAATCTGTAAGATATTTCTTCAATGAGTTTCGTTTTTTTTTCATTTGCTCTTTTCTAAAATAATCCAACCATACATTTTCTTTCACAAACTTTCTTTCAAACAGTAATTTCTTCACTAAAAATTTTTTCTAGACTGACACAAAATGATACTTACACTGCACGTTACTGTAGGTTGTTGCTTGGTTATGATAACAACGTCCACTTTCTCTTTCCAAGTCAAAAATCCCACAATCACACTAGTTTTGGAGAAACAAAATTGCTATTTTCCTTTTAGTGAATTTTTGGAATCTTTCTTCAGTTTTTTCTTTATTGCAGTGATTCCTTCCATCTCGGTTGCGTTCCTCTTGTAATCTCTCATTGTCCTCCTCTTCCTCCTTCACTGATTATAATCCTGTCTGTGTGTACTTTCCTGTGTGCGCAGACAGGCCCGCATGCACCCCAGGCAGAAAATGCTGCGTCAATCTCTACCCCCCCCCCCTGCAGAGTACAGGTTTGGGAGAGAGCGATGGATGGGTGGATGGAGAGGAGAGAAACTTCAGAGCGGATGCCACTTTGAGCTCTCTGAGCATGTGTAGGTGTACAATAGTGCCTGATGTGCCCGTGCTTCCTTTGAGTCATGAGTTCTCAGAAACTCTCATCAAGAAACAACAGAAATGGTAACAAGTGGGAGGCGGAGGAAATAAAGCTTTACTGGCATAAGGAGCTGCTTCAGGATTAAGCATGACGAGCATGGAGATGGCTGGCACTGAAAATTGGACTTTAATATGTGTTTTTTTTTCTCCTGATGTTATGTAGTTGAATGCAAGACAAAAAGGCTCTAGTAATGTCAGATGATTCAGGCTTTATTTTCTCCATTATGTGAGGACATTTCTTTTTTTAAAAAAACTGTTAGACCCCCCCAGTCAGGCTTTAAACAATGCTTTCAGATTTTTGCTCGAGTTTCTGGTCATTTGCTGACAAATCAGACTGTATTGTTTAATGTACTGAGAGTAAAAACTTTTGTTTTATTTAAAGTGATGTGTTTCATGTTTTATCTTTGATTTTTGAAATAACCATTCTTTTTACCTTTCAAACAAATGTCATAAAAATCATTGCAGCAGAACAAACAGAAATGGATAAAAATGAATTCCTTCTGATAAAGAAAGTAAAAATCACAATGGTGAAATAACTAGAAAATGACAACATGACAGGAAATGACTGAAAAATAACTAAAGAAAATAAGGCATTGCTGTTAAATTTCTGTTTAATAGAATAGTTTAATAAATAACCAGCAGGTCTGGATTTTTACCTCACACTTTTAGACGGTGACAGTTATGAGACTTATTTACCTGTCAGCAGGTACTGACTGTGGTTCACTCTTCAAGAACAAACTGCTCCAGTTGTCTTCTCATGTTTCAGCTCTTTCTACAGGATTTATTTCAGCGTTCACATAAAGACACTTTCCAAAGGTCCAGTGGTTTACTCTCAGTCATTCTGGTGTGTTTTCAGCTGCTTGTGTGTTTGGATCAAGAGACCAAGTCTTCTGACACTATGCAGCACATTTGACTCCAGAGTAGTTGAATTGTCTTAAGGTTTCATTGAACTTGCACAAATATAAGACATGTTCCATCAAAGCAGCCCAGACCATGACCAAGCCTCCTCCATTTTTAACAACAGTCTTCTTTCCATTGTGGATCTGATTTTTGTCTGTGAGCATAAATTCAATGGTTTTATGCCAAGAAAGAACACAACAGATTGTAGTAGACTGTGGTGAGAGCAACCATGCTGCTGGTTTATGCTTGGGTGTCCAAATCCAGGCCTTGAGGCTGGTTTTCCAGAAATCCTGCTTTATCTGCTGTTGATTACCTGGATCAGGTGTGTTTAGCCAATAATGAGCTTCAATGGCAGGTTGGTTGGAAAACTTGATGGGCACCAAGCCTCAAGGCCTGGATGAGGACACGACTGATTTAGAGACTCTGAGAAAGAGACAGGAGGCAGAGCTGGAGGTAACAGAGATGACGATGCTAAGGTTCTCTTTGGGAGTAACCAGGATGTATAGGATCAGGAATGAATCCATCAGAGGAAAAGATCATGGTAGATGTTTTGGAGATAAATCCAGGGAAACAGATTGAGGTGGTTTGGTTTGGTTTGGTTTGGCTTGGTTGCAGAGGATTTGGTGGAGTCTGATGACGACCTCTAAATGACGCAGCTGGAAACATTCATATCATCTGTCGAAAAACTTCACTTTTTAAACCTTAATCAACAACATTTTTTTTGTTTAAAATACACCGTGTCATATTCTGCCTCACTCTTTTATGATTTGCTTTCAACATTGGAAGATTTATTTATAGGTTTCTTTTTAATCTGAGAACACTCTCCTCTCTCATGTTCAGTTTGGTGCACAACGTGTCATCAAACAGCACAGTTCTTATTGTCAAATTCAAATTAAAATACAAATATCTGTAATAAATAGCTGGCCTGTAACTTTTTTCTAATGCTGACTTAAACCTAATAATTGCATGAAAAGCATATTTCTCAAATACATTGTTGCAGATTTATTCATCTTTAAAAACAGCTGTTCTCAAATTTATGTCCTGACTTTCAAATAATTTTACTCTTTCACTATTTAAATAGAGATAAAAGTTTTTAAAAATGAACTTCAGATTCAAACTCAGTAGTTAAGTTCACACACACAGAACTTCGAGGGTTATTAAGAGTAAATGATAAATCATTTGACACAGATTTACATGAAAGTTTCCAACAAACTATTAAAAAGATGAGTGAAGATGATGAAATAAACCAGTCAATTACAAGGAGGATTAGAACTGAAATCTTGATTTTTAACTCATTTTTTCTTTCCAATTTGTAGGGAAGATTCTGTCAGGATCTGCAAACAGATATGTGCCTACAACAAATTTATGAAGATGTAACAGAGTCTTAAATGTGCAAGAAGCAATAATTTTAGGTTTAAAATGAGAAATAAAATCAATAAACTTTACAAAAACATAAGAACAAAAAAGTGATTATATAGTTTATTATCTTTGTTAGGATCAAGTGAATTAATTTTAAAAAAGCTGTTTTGAATTTTGAACCATGAAAAAAGATAGTTTGTTTTCAGTCACTAAGGTACAGTGCAAAAACCAAAAGGAGACAAACTGAAAAGCCTCTGTTGAAATGATTTCACAGCAATCCTTAACTGCAAACCAAAGAGCATTGCCATAGAACATAGATGCTCCTGCATCAAACTTTTCCTACATCTGAAGAGAAGATGACCATGCAGACAGACTATATATTAATAGCCCCTAATCAGGCCTGAGTGTCAGATTAGGTCCCATAACCTTTTCCTCAGCTCACACTTCAAGCATCCAAAGGATGTCCTCTATCCTAAACGGCACAGTTGTTCTACTTTCAGCCTTCTGCTCAACCTTCATCTTCATGTTGGAGAAAAACCAGCAAAGTTTATCCAACAAAGAACTAACTTGGTCTCTTCTTGTTGATTACTTTGCGGTTTGTTTACCTGTATTCTTAAGAAAATGTTTCAGAGTTTAGATGACACCTGCAACAAATGTAGCCGCAATATTCTGTAAACATTAATGAAAACTAAAACTCAAGCCAGTAATTAACAAGTAACTGTTGCTCATAGGTTTACATCATTTGATTCAAATGAAGGAGACCGTAAGAAAAATGGGGAGAGGGGAGGAAAGTAACATGGAGGTGTCAACGTTTTTGTATAAAATAATAGAAGTTAGTTTAAAAATAGTTGTGGTTGAATAATGGAAGAAGTTGAAGAGTTTTAAAGTTATAAAGCACCAATCTCCTGAACCAGCTGAATGAGATTAATTGGTGAAGGGGTTATAAAGAGCCATTCTGATTTTTAAAAAATCTGTTTTTTGTGTCTTTAGCATGCTCTTGTGGCATTTTTCTGGTGGCGGAGGACATATCGTTATAAAGTAAGCTCAAGAAGACATTTCTGAGTATTTCTTATTTAAATTTGATGTGAATCAGGAGCAGATGGAAAAATGCCTGAAAAAGATTGTATTTGCGATGTAGAAAATACTCTGGGCAGGTCACAAGCTCTCCACTCCATTCTTCAACTGGAAGGTTGGAAGCTAAAACTAGATATTTCCTGCTGTCTGTCTCCTCCTACTGTCACATCAAAGAATTACACATCATAGATGGCCTGCAGCTATGTTTTCCGCGGTGTCAAGGGTCATTCCTACACCCAGTTCCACCGGTAATCAAGCCTTCCCTTTACCTTCAAAATAAAAGCATAGCTTATATCAAAAGCTGAAATTTTGCCTAAAAAGTTAATGTTTCTCAGATTCTTGTCCAAAATGAACTTAACATTTGAGATGTGAACTATTTTCATCACATCAAACTCTCAAGTCTGAAAATTAACTTAAAACAACAGATGAATCCCTAACCGTAACCGGAAGTAGATTTTCTTGTGTCACTCTTGCTAACCTTTGCTAACTTGACGTCCACGTCACCTCCTCTCCGAGCCTCCGTGTTGGACCGCTACACAGGAAGACAGGAATTTACGCGTACATTTTTGCAGGATTTGAAGGAAAACGGGCTGCTAAATCCGTTTGACGCCCATTCGTGATGCCGTTGGGTTTTGTTGCATTGTAGACACCTCAAAGCTCCTGCTTGTTTGGCTTCTTTTCACCTCTCTGGACCATTGAAAAGACTGAAGGCCCGTTGAGTTTATTTTCTTTTAGTCCATTTTGCAGCTAAGAACACAAAGAGCAGCATGAATATCTTTCGTCTGGCGGGTGACGTGTGCCATTTGGTGGCTATTATCATCCTGTTACTGAAGATATGGAGGTCCAGGTCCTGCGCTGGTAAGCGGGGTGCAAACTTTAGCAGCTCTTTAACTCTTTAACTCTGCACCGCAGGGGACTCATTCAATATATATATATATATATATATATTGCATAGACACATGTGCAGTATATAAATCCTGCAAAGCTCAGTGCTGGGGGAAACACAGAGGGGTGTTTGTTGAAGACTTTTGGTGTATTTACATAGTGATTCGTTTTGATGAAGTGAGGGCTACGTGGCAGTGCAGTGTCAACCTCAACCTCAACCTCAACCACTTTATATTTGCTTTAAATTGATCAGTCTGCAACTCTACAAGCAATGATCCATCCTTGTTTGGTTTTATTCCTGCAGGGATCTCTGGCAAGTCACAGGTGCTGTTTGCAACCGTATTTACCACCAGATATCTTGATCTTTTTACGGTCTTCATTTCACCCTACAACACAATCATGAAGGTAAGAGGATCCCACACTCAGGGTGTAAAAGATCCACAGCAAACTGTCATCTAAATGCACGCTAGTCCACTCCATTCCACCTGTTCCAAACACACAACTTGTCTTATAAGTAGGAACCAGTTATGCTGCTCTTGTGCTGACAGCTGTCTTAACACACTAGCCAAGCAGTATGAAAAATGCCGTTTTAATGCAACCCGGTTAGAGAAAAGTTGATTTGCTTCCATTTTTGTATTTATTGTAGAGAAATGAGCTTTAATTCCTGCTCTAAGAGTCTCAATAAATCCAAGAATAACTTTCACACAAATTCTATTTGGTATTGTATTTGTTTCACATTAAAAACCAACTCCAATCTTCCTTTGATCTATTGTGAAAGTGGTCCCAGTGGTCTTTTAATTATGATTGCGCTGTTTTAGCCAACATTGAAAAAAAAAAAACCCAAACAAAACTGTTGTTTCTAGGACATAGTTTCTGCAGAGCGACAGGAGTTCCCGTCACCCATCTGTTTATACTCTTTCCAGCTGGATTACAACTTAACCTTACTGGTGCAACAGCACTGGCGAGCAATATTAGAGCTATCAGTTTTGATCCAGATGCCATCTCAGACGAGGAAAACAAGGTCGTACATGGATGTATTTGTCTACGTCAGAAAGGAACAGCCCAGGGAGCCTGTGGTGCGCCCAGCGTGATTTCTACACCACAAATATGCTTTTTTCTAACAGCATTTTTTCTTCTGCTTCTGATTCACAACAATTTCATTACAGAAACAGTCAAATACAATTTTGAGATTAATTTTCTTTATTCTCCTTTATTAAAAAATTGCCACACGAACATTTTTAAAAAAAGATTTTTCATCAGAGGGGGTCTTTCGGTTTGAAATCCAACCGCAAATCCACATGTTCACTCTAGCTATTCCAGTTTCTTGCAGGATTGAGTGTCGATGCAAAGACTCCCTGGAAGTCTCATCTTGTTGTGTGTTTTCTCTAGGTGGTGTTTCTGGCTTTGTCCTATGCTACAGTGTACCTGATCTATGTGCGCTTCAGGAACACCTCCAATTCAGAGAACGACTCGTTCCGCCTGGAGTTCCTGTTGGTGCCGGTCATCGGGCTGTCCTTCCTGGAGAACTACGCTTTCACCCCACTTGAGGTAGCAAGGCAGGAAAGCCACAACCTTCAAATATTATGATCTAGGTTTTCATTTAATTTACAAGTGCCTTCTTTTGATTCCACCCAGATCTTGTGGACCTTCTCCATCTTCTTGGAGTCAGTCGCCATAATGCCACAGCTCTTTATGATCACTAAGACCGGAGAGGCGGAGTCTATCACCACACACTACCTGTTCTTCCTGGGCCTCTATAGAGCGCTCTACATTGCTAACTGGGTGTGGCGTTACCACACTGAGGGCTTCTTTGACCAGATTGCTGTGGTGTCTGGTGTTGTGCAGACCATTTTCTACATCGACTTTTTCTACCTTTATGTCACAAAAGGTGAGTAGAGTTGATAAAAGGTGTGACGTTTGCATTTGATCATTTTTACGACTTCTCCGTGATGTGATCAAGTTTTTCTTTGTTCAAGTGATGCATCTGTCTGTCCACAGTGCTCCGCGGAAGAGGAAAGATGACGCTGCCAATGCCAGTTTAAGCCACACGTCTGCATCGTATCCCCACCGGTGCCTGCCTCCATTCAGTACCTGAGCTCTTTCATTCACAGACGGACTAAAGATTGCTCTTTCGGATCTGTACTGAGTGTGAGGCGCTAATGGCGTTTACTCCAAGATCCGTGTGTGTTTTTATTTGTCCGTTAGACGCGATTCCGAACATGTCACACATGCACTAAAAGTAACAGCATGAAAAATGTATTTCTGTGACTCCATGGGAGAACTTCAGAGTTTTATTGACAGCTTTGAATTGTACAAACACCTGAATTCAGCTTCTCTGTTCGGCACTGGGGTTCATGGCACAAATGCGCTGTTTTCCTTTCAAAAAGCTGAGGGTGCATCTGCCAGAGGTTTCTGCCTCACAGTCCAAATACATTTTTTAGAACATGTCAATGTTCTTCATTTTCAATCACCCCACACTCCCAAAATACCAGCTGTATTGGATGCAATAACTTCAGTCCTTTTTGCCAAGTTTTTGTGTTTGTTTTTTTTCATCTTCTTCTGTGTTTGTTTGTGGGATAAAAAGGGCTAAATGTCGTTTCAATTTCTATAGAGACAACGTTTGTGTGTTTTAGTTAATTTTATTGGTCACAGTATCATTACTAAATAGTTCTTTTTGGATCAATAGGGATGAGAAGCTGGCATTAGAGGAAACTCTTTAAAACACAAATGTGTCATCGCAGTAACCCAAATTGCACACCTTTATTATGACATAAAATGCCTGAAATTAAACTTCTTGTTCTTTTTTTCTGGGATCTGAAGCAGATTCCTCTAAGTGCAAATCTTGCACACAAGTCTGTTGTATTTTCATGGCATGCTCTTTAAAGTGCAGATGTACAGATTTGTAGACTGTGTTGAAACTGAATAAACACACTGTCGAGTGAGTTTTTCTTCCACATGTGTTGTGAAGTTCATTCTTTGGAAAGTTTCAGTGCAGAAATGTTTTTTTGTGCTTTACTATCACTTTACTTCCTTCTCTCACGGCTCCTCCCACCACTTTTGCTGCAGATTTGATGGACAGCGGGGATGCGGCCAGAGCTGCTGCCTTCTCCACCACCTTCACCTTCTTTCCAGCCTTTCCTTTGTCCTTCCCCGTTAACCCCGCCCCCTCTGCCGCACCTCTTCCCAATGCCGACACCAGTTCACACCAGAAGAGCCGCTCTTCTCTCTTCCTGGCCTCCTCTTCCTCCTTTTTCCTCCTTTCATAGTCTGCGTCATGCTCATCTGTTTTTGGAGATGACTCCACTTTGTATCGTCCTCCCAGGATTTTCTCCTGAGCATCCTTTAAGGCACTCTCAGCTTCTCTGAACATCTCAATGTTGTAGAAACCTTCATTCTCTGCCACAACTTTGTCTATCTTCTTGAAAAGTTTAATGACTTGAGAGGTGTCTGTTGTCTCACTATTATCAAAGATGTGATACCCCCCATGGCAGCTGTTCACAAACTCCAGCAGCTCCTGACTCTCCTCCAGGAAGTCCTCAATGCTTTTGCCCTGCAGTTGGTCCCCCCAAGTGAACAGCACTATGGTGAACCTGCAGGCTTCAGGCCCAAACCTGGTCTTTATCCACTCCAGGGTCTCTACTTCCTGTTGGGTAAACCTTCCAACCTGGAGAGTCACCAAGAAGACGTGAGGTCCCGGAGGGTACAGACAGATGCACTGGCCCACCTCTAACATCACTTCTTCAGGAGGCAGGTGAGTGTGGAGGAACCCGGGGGTGTCAATGACAGACACAGTCCGCCCACCTGCCCTCCCAGTCTGTCTTCTGCACCTTGTGGTGATGGAGCGAGGAGAAGCCTCCACCCAGAAGGCAGATCTGCCCAGGATGGTGTTCCCTGAAGAGCTTCTGCCCGTCCCTGTCCTGCCCAGCAGAATGATCCTCAGAGGTTCAGCGTCTGGTATTAAGGCTTCACTGACTGAACAAAACGTGCAAAAAAGGTCCATTTATAACAAAGCTTGACAAAAACATCACCAGCTAAACAGATTTTTTGAAGAAGAGAAAAAGGATAAAATACTCCTATTTCTAAATAAATTATTACCTTTATTTGTGTGTTGTAGCACCTCACTTCTTGCAGTGCATATTTATAAGAATGCATGATTTTTATGTTTTAGCTGAAAAGGAGAAAATTCGAGTGCTGGTTTGTGACGTACCTTCAGGTGACTCAGCAGTTTCAGACGACATCCTGTCAGATAAAACCCCACAAACACCCGACTTATGTTGTTTTTTTTTTCAGGCACAGGAATCGCAAACTATGAATATGTTTAGAGATGCCTCTGCACTTTAATACGATTAAAAATTCAGCAAAGCTCAGAGTGCGTAAATGCGCAGCTGCAGTCCAAAACGGAGCTACGCTGCAGGGGTGACGCACGCTAGAAAACGCGTGAGGAAAAAAGAACAAAGAATGGAACCTAACGGGAAAAACACCCACTATATATTTAATATCCTTATATGATTAATAAATTACTGAATATTTTTGAAATTCTTCAACATTATTATTGTGGTCTTGTAGTTTGCAACCCTGACCTCTAGAGGTCAGTAAAGTCTGCGAGGCACAAACACTGTAGAATAATTAAGCTTTTTTTTCTCCTGGTCTTTTGATTTTATAATGAACAGCACTGCAATTAATATGTTTAATATTTGGGAAATGTTTCATTCAATTACACTGCAATGACCTAATTGACAATTTAAAAAAAGTGAAAAAGGCTTACCATAAATGAAAATATGGCTATAAAACACTTTTTTTTTTTTTACATTCTTTAAACGTTAGCCCCCACCACCAAAGATTCATTTACACCCTGTTAATTGTTTTTTTTTTTGGTCAAACAAGTATCATGTTGGTAGTATGTGTGCTCTTTTTAGTAGTTAGTGACCAGTGCATTGAATTTTTTTCAGAAACCGAATGTTTTTGAGCTGCACGCTTCATCCCAATGTTATCCAGGTATTTTACATTTTTGTAAGAAGTTAAATTTAATTGTGCAAATAGTTTTTTTAAAAGAAATCTTTGCAGTTGGGCTTTTTTTTCTAATTCTCAGCATAAAACATTTCTGTTGTTGGGTTGTAAATTAGAGCAACGACAGATGAAACCCTTTTTTAGCACACATTACAGTCAAACACATTTTTGTAGTGGCTTCTATTCTCTTTACGCAGGGTTTAGTCTGCATATCTCAGTGCTAGACAATTTCACACTAAAATATTATGTCACTTTAAAAATCAAGTTCTTCAGTTCTTCCTAAAGGACTGGGGAGCTCATTGTCAGGTATGAACTCACGATCAGAAGCAATATTGATAAAAAAACAAAAAAAAAAATAGAAAAAAAAAGGTAAGAAACTTTCTGCATGATAAGTTAATAAAACTACTGTGGGTGTTTCCTGTTGCTTCATCTCCACAAGATCTTGATGTTTCCTTTGTTGAGATTCTGAACATAATTTTTTTTCTAAGCTCTATAAAGTCACAGGGAAGCTTTTTGTAGAATAAAAGGTAGTCTTCATACCTGAAGCTGAATTTTCTGCTTTTGTATGTCTCTTTTTATTACTGTGTCCTTCTTTGGCCAAAGCTTATCCTTGGCCTCCAGCATCTCCTCGCTGTGTCTTTCTCTCTGTCGCTGCTGTGATTCTTCCTACAGTTTTCTGGGAACGAAAATCTTCTTTGTAGCTATGCACTCTTTCTCATCTCACTCCACCTGGAAGCTAGTTTTTTTCCCTTGTTGAGTTTCTCCAAACAAACCAGCTCCAAAAATCTGCCACCAAAATACAAAACATCTGCAGAGTAAGTAAAACATTGGTTAACTTTACGCATTATTGCCTAAAAAATAGTAATTCCATCACACTAAGCCATTCCTTGTGTGGTTATTGTAAACTATATGAAGTGTGTTTTGACAAAAAGTAAGACAGATTAAACATTCACTGCATTTAAACATTTTGAGTTTTCCAACAATGGTGGATTGTTCCTTCACCTCCACTGCCAGCGGAACCACTTTGATTAAAAGAAAAAAGAGTGGACCTTTTTGTTCAACTTTAAAATGTAGGGAAATATTCACATACTCTGTTGGAGGTTTTCACAGCAAATTTGATATAATTTAACTTTTTCTTTTGAGCGAAGCATGTGTTTTCTACGAGCATTTCGGCTTCCTACCACAGTCCAAAAGCATGCTTATTGAAGATTTTAAATTGGCCCTTGTAGTAGTTGTGTAAGCCTCGATCAGGCTGGCAACCTGTCCACGGTGTACCCCGTCTTTGCCTAACAGTAATAATGACAGGTTTCTATGATTATGAAAGGAATTCATCAGGTTTGGATGACAGATGGATGGATTTTGATCACATTCATTCCTCTTGTTTTCATTTTTGTCTTTTTTTCCAAAACAGTGAAGTCAAAATGCATCATTTTGTACAAATACCTTTAGGAAAAAAAGACAATGCTTCCATATTCTGTGGCATTCCGATTTTTTCTGTATGACTGTAAAATATTCTTGCAGCTTTAAGGCTCCCTGATGTTTCATATCACACAGAATTTTCTCTGCGGACACTTTGACATGTTGAGTCCCCAGATAGCGTGAAGATTCAGCAGAGGAGGATGAGGCAAACACATAAACAGAGTGAAGTTTTCTTGCAACATCCACGTTTTATCCTCGAAGCCTGACTGCTGATGACAACTAATCAAACGTCAGAGGCGCATGCAGGTACAGCCGTCATTTTCTTTTAACTCACAAATAAGACAGACTGAAAAATGAACTGTTATTAGATGAAAATGTGATTTTAATGAGTTTGTTACGGCACAAGGCAGAAGCAAAGTGACTCTTTGCAGTAGTGAGCAGATGTTCAAGCAAACGTATCTACTTTAGCTTATCTTCATCTAACAAGATCTAGTGAGCTGCATATAAAAAAAGCAAAAACAAAAAACATAAACACAGATATGTGCAAAAAAACAGAAACTAGTCGTTTCCTCTCCTTCAGTTTCTCATGGGCTACATCTAGTTGTCATTTAGTTTTTACTCCATGAACAAAACAAGAAACACATGATTTGAGGGCAATTTTGAAGCCAAAATGGAGTTAAATTAACTGCAGATGATTTCAACCAGAAAAAGTTGAGTCATGTAGGATTTAAGTCATCATCATGATGAACTGTTTGAAGGTTTGTCCCACTCAACCTGGTTCCTCACTGGAAATGTTCCTTTACTTGGAGCTTGTGTTTCTGCAACCTCTGGAGGAAAGTCCGCGCTCTGATTTGATGCTTCATTTTCATAGGAGGTTGTCCCTTCTGGCTCCAGTAACACTGTACTCTCAGAGCAAGTCTCACTCAAACTGGAGCTGTTGTTCAGGCTGGACTGTGTCAGGCCTCCCTCCTGACTATTCAAGTCTGAACCCCCATAGTTAAAGGGGGTGCTGTTTTCCCCAATCCCCAGACCAAAGCTCTCCAGTACATCCATCACAGACGGTGTAGGATTGTCTTCTTCCTCGATGAGGCTCAGAGCAGGTAAAATGTCCACCAACTCGGCCATCTCCATGGGCTGAAGGACGTCGGTGATGCTGGAGGGAAAGTTGTTGCTGTAAGACCCCTGCGTGTCCAGAATGGCATATCCGGTTTCCAGCTGCCTGACAGCAGCACGCTCAAAACCCGATTCTGTGTCTACAGGGTACCCCCCTTTTGTAACCCCTTCCATCAGCACCAGAGCAGCATCCCCAGGAACAACTGGGATTCCTGCCTCAGAGGCCGTGCCCATGTGGCGTGAAGTCCCACTGTAAGAAGTATCTACAAGAAGAAACACAAGGTTTAAGGTGTTGCAACTGTTCCAAGCTGAATTTGGTTCCTTAAAACACAAAGTCAAACTTTTGTCTTTATGATGCCAATTTGGCATCATCATTATTCTCTCTACTACCAGCTTTTGACATCTTTGCTTGATTATTTAAAACAATGAAAAAGCTTTGATCAGATTAGGCTTTTTAAAAAAAATGTTTGCAATCATGTTGGAAGTCTCTTTTTTAAAAGACCACTGGGGAAAAAAGAAGAACAAATGGAGCAATAGAGCAACAAAAGATGACTGGAGTGGGGCTTTAAAGTGATCAAAATATCCATCATCAGAAAAAAAAAAATACTGCAAGAGCATATTAAAAACATCACAACACCATTTTCATTGAATTGAGTATTTAAGTTTATTGTCACTTCATCTGCTTCTGTACCTTTTAGTATAGCTCATATTGCAGGGATGGAGACTTGCCAGCAGTAAAAAATCGACTTTTTTCCTTGTTTTTACAGGAAACCAACATCAATTTGACTCCAGACAACACAGATATTAGTTTCTGGTCATCTCACTTTTCCAAAGATGCTTTAATTTAGCTAAGATGAAGAAACCTTGGCAATGGCAAGGACACGAAGTGAGCAGAACATTTCAGTGGATAATTTATGCTTTAACCTTTGTACCTACACATGTATGGTCACTCTACCTGTGATAGACCTTAGAGTTTGCATCCGATGAGGCCACGTCAGCCTAGACGTCAAACTCTCTTCCTCCCCTTCAGGACAAGGTGGGGGGTCACCTCCCATCACCAGGCCAAGTGGCACGGCCCCCACCCACTGCTTGGACCGGACACACTGCAGACAGTCCATAATCCAGCGGGCATCCCTCCACACCCCTTCCAGATGCTAAAGAACCGAGAATAATAGAAAGCATGTCAATCAAACATAATTGATTTCTAGTTTTCTGTAAGTTCTTTTTAAATATTTTTTTTGTCATGGGTATGGAAGTGTGCGTACTCGAGAAAGGTCCGTGACGTTGTTCAGCCGCTCTCGAGCTTCCTGCACTTCCTTAGTGTCCAGCGCCTCACGCAGCGCCTGCTGAGCCAGGTGAGTGTCCAGCTCCAGCCTCACCCAGGCCTGGCAGTACTGGCAGAGGAAATCCCGCTCGTAGGTCCAGAAGTGAACTGGTTAATGAGTCCAAAAAAGGAATGACTTCATCAAAGCACAAGACAAAGCCCCAGAACTCATTAATGCTCTTTAATTGCACATTTAGTGCGAGAAATGTCAGAGTGGTCCAATTTAAAAGGAAAAAAGAAAATAAAAGCCTTCAGTAGATCTCTGTGGCAGCAAACACATAAAAGGAGCTTCTCTGCTGTTGCCCTTTTGCTTATTAATCAAAGTGGTTTAGATGTCATCCTTTGATTTCATTTGCTGTGGTTTTAAAACTAATTATTTTAATTTGTGAAGTGAGGAGATGGATATTGCTTCTGCTCCTGTAATAATGACTTTCATACATGAAAAGAGATATTCCAGCTGTCTAGAAGTTCAGAGGAGCCAAACAGTGTAATTACACTTCCCTGCTTACCCAGCTCAAAGATCTGAAGAGGCATGGTGAGACCGGGCTCCTTGGTCCCCACTAGAGGCCAATAACTGGAACTGAAGTCCTCACTGGGAGGCAGGAGCAGCAGCATGGACAACTTTTCATCAAACTGCAGCAGCTCCCGGGTGTAAACGCCATACTGATACGCCTGCCAGGAAAAGCAAGGAGAATCATGCAGAGCTTCACCAACGGGGAGGAATGTTGAATTAAACTTTATCAAGTTCTGTTTTCTTTCTTGTGAAAACATTCAGTTTGTATTCAGCACAGAGGCGTCACGTCTCAGCTTTCTTTACCCTGTAGAGGGGGATGTTGAGCTTTGTCAGGAGATGTGTGACGGCTGATCTCAGAGACCTGACAAAGTCCATCAGAACCCCGTTCTCCGTCAAGCTCTCCTCTTCGCCGCTCAACAGGTTCTGAACGCCACCGTTGTGTGCTGTGTAAACATGACTCTGGAGCCACTCCCACTCCTCTCTGTCACATAGGGAGGAAAAAGCACAAGCATCAACCTCACGTTTTTGACTTCAATTCAGGGATTTTATTTGGAGCAGAGGTAGAGTGGACATCCTCTGATTAGATGTGTGCAGGTTCAGGTCCCACTTTGCCCGTTTGTTGAAATGTCCTTGAACAGAACACACTATCTGTGTGTGAATGTGTGTGTGCGCTTTGGACAATCAAATGTTCTATGTAAAGATACATCATTTCTTCAACAAGTATCACATTTTGATTATAATTTGGTCCTAATTTAGGAGTCATTAAAGGGCTTTAACTTGTTACCTGGTCACGTGGGCATTGTGTCTGACCCGCGTGTGGCAGAGTAGATTAGGTAACCTCAGAGGCACCAGCACTCTGATCTGCTCTACTGAGCTGCACAGCTTCAAGATGCCCACATACAGACCAGGAGGAGCCCACTGGATGCTGTGCCTGTGGAAGGACATCTTCTCCTGAGAAGCACAGAGAAAAATGCAATGTTAAGATCTTAAAATTATTCAAGTTCTTGCATATTTTGGTATCTTTGGGTTAAAGGTAAGCAACGAGACAGGATCATGACTGTCTGTCACCTTGAGCTGCGCACAGAGCATGTCCATGGCAGTGGGCTCCGGCAGCAGTGGAGTTCTGCTGCGGTTCTTTTCCAGGTAAGACAGAGGTGTCCAATGAAGCGGGGGATTAGGGGCACTAAAGCAGATGAAGCACAAAAAATAGTGTCACTCATTCATTTAGCAACTCCACAATGTCATCCCTGTGTGCTTTCCAAGAACAGACACATCAAGTGATTAATTAACAAGCAGGGGAGTGTGGTAGGAGGAGAGAATATTAAATCTGGGGGATTTTATTAATAATTTATGGGCCATGACAGAAAGCAACTGAATAATCAGCTTGTGAAAATGTAAACAAAACACTTCAGGAGTGAGGGAAAATTTTAAACTTTTGCATATAACATTTAACACCAAGTCAAAGTGAATCCATGTACCAACATGTGCAAAACCACACAGGTTTTTCTGACAAGTTTCAAGAGGGATACTGTCCCTGAGAGGTTTCGGGAAACGCAATTCCTGTTGGAAATAATGCTGTTCCGTTTAACAGGAAAGTGGAAGTGTTCAGAATGCACAGCAACTCAGCCACAAAGCAGAGACCGCATAACGCCACAGAGAGGAATCAGCTGCTCAGTCAAAAGCCATTTGAAACTGAATCTGAAAGTTTTCAAGTTTCCCCTACAGCATTAAAAACACTTGTTTTTTAATGCCACAGATCTTAAATGGATGAAAAAAAACTGTAAAAACTTGTGGAAAACTTCTCAATAAAAATTGATTTGTTGTTGAAATGCAGAAAGCCTTATGCACGGGGTTCCTAACCTTTACAGTATTTCTAAAATATTTTGCTTTTCCAGCACAACGATGCAGATATGTTCAATAGTATTTGTTTTTTCCACTAAAAATGTATGTTTGTATCATTCTAAAATACTAAATTTGAGTTAGGAATAAGATTATCATTCAACAAAAGAATCTATAAGTAAGGTTCTGATCTATTTGCTGGAAGTTTCCTCCACCAGTTTAACTTTTTGACCTATAAAAATCCTAAAGATTTTGAGCCAAGAGTCCTTCTTTAATGGTGTATTTGACATACTAATCTAAAGGTCAAAATCCAGGTTTCTGTGTCTGACAGCAAAACCTTTGATGTAGCATCTTTCTTCCAGAGGCCGTCTGAATCTCTGATGTCAGGAAATCTGTGACAAGCCTGTCAGGTCACCGGGTTTGTGAACGCCTCCACACTTGATTTATAAAGATCATCAAGAAGTGTGTTTTTAGTTGTGAAAGGACGCAAAAAATGTATCCGTCCCACACAGCAGTGGAAGGTTTTCAGTTCTCAGACAGAAATGTGTCTGTGAAAGTTTGGTTTTTGTGATCGACTTCAGAGGAGAGTTTCATGAACAAAACTCAACATAAAGCTGGATTTGCTTTGACGCTACTTTTTTAAAATCAGGAAGTGTTTCATGTGGCCAGGAGTCTGCTGAAAAAAACAACAACAATGCATTTGTGTCACAGACATACGAGGGGCCACCAGCCATAGGATTTAGAGTGGTGAGATGAGGCCTGATATGGGTCAGTCATAATGACTAGAGTTCATAAACCTCTTTAAGTAACTTAGTTTATTTTTGATGTGAAGTTGTTAACACATGAGTCAGTGGGAAATTGCCATCCTCTGAAACCAGCCTGTCTGCTGCTTTTGCAAATCTGCAAGTCATCAGTGTTTACACACATCCCTTGCTTGTCTGTTGCTCTGTGCATAGAGATAACAATGGGTCACACCTATAAACAGTGAGCCAAATAAAAAAGACCTGGCATTAGCGGAGTGGGGAACCCCACTAAAGAGCTTGTAACAGACATGGGGGAAATGCAGGAGGAGCGAAATAGATTTAGAATGAATTTTAGTCAATTGATCAAATGTAATTTAGTGTTTGCTCTTCCCCTTTTTCAAATGAGGTGGTTTTCTTTTTGGAAATTCAACATTTCTAAACAAATGAATGTAACAGATCAGTTTTTCTCACCTGGGAGGATTTGGAAATCCCTTTAGAGTCACTAGTAGTATGTTACCCTGTCTGTCTTTTAGTGGTTCGTAGTACAACTGGCCCAAGTCCATTGTTCCAAGTGAACTCTGACAGCAGAACAAGAATGAATGAAAGAATTAATACTTTTTTATTCCCAAAAATGAGAAGATGGTCTGGTATGATCAACTCTTTATCCATGACAACACAAAAAACACAAAAATGACAAACAAACAAAAAAGCAGTAAGCCTTAAAAGACCAACAAGAAGCAGATTAAAACCTGATTAAGATTAAGGGAAAAAAATAAATCAGCAGGATTAGGAAAAGGATTACAATTAACCACAACTCTACTATTTAGCAGGAAGTCAAAAAAGAATGAACAGTTTGCCTTAAATGGATCTATCAGTAGAGGGGAAGAAGAACAACATGTTCAGAGGAGCTCAATGAAAAACTTCTGTTATTTACATAGTTTGTTCATGGGTGGTTCTCAAAGAGTAACTAATCTCCAATAAACCATGGGTAAAACCAAAAAGGACCTGAGTGTTTTTGTCATCTTAACAGCACCAGGTAAGCAGAGCATAAACTTTTCTAAATATGATTGCATTTAAAACCCTACTCTGATCATTTTTTGACTTGTGAAGTGTTACCAGTGGTCTTTTTTCTATGATTGTGCCGTTTTTGGAAAAATATAAAAACCTGTGTCGTTTTCTAAGATGTGGTTTCTGTAGAGCGACAAGAGTTCGCGACAGAGTTGTGGGTGGGACTGTAGGCGCAGAGTAAGCCTGCCCTCATTTCCCATCCTCTCTTTGTTTACACTCTTTCCCGTCAGCTTACAGCCCACCAGAACCCCAACCTAAGATTACCAGTGCAACAAAAATAGCGAACAATATTGGAGCTTTCCAGCCAGACAGTTTCAGAATCAAAAACATACAGTCGTCATACAGGATCTAGTCGTCTACAAGCAGATGTATTGGAGTTTGTGGCCTGCATATTTTAGATTTTATGCAACGACTAAAAGCTTTTTCAAACTTTTTTTTTTTCGTCTGCTCCTGATTCACAATTATTTGAATAAAGAAATAATCAGAAATGCAGTTTTAATCCTAATTTTCCACAAGTACATGTTAAAAACGCCAAAAACATCATTTTTATTGGAGTGGTTCTTTATTACTTTGATGGCGTGCTACCTTTACTAAACCAGTAAAAATATCTTGGATTTATATCAACCAAAACATCTGTGTTTGCCTATTTTAGATTTTCTTCCTAAAATTAATAAACAATTCTTTGGATTTCACAAAAAGTTTTTTAAACCAGAAAAACTCTTATTTAGAAGCCCAAACTAATGCCACAGCAAACACCCACAAGAGAAATGTCAACTGAGAATTTATATTCAGCTGTGAAAATAGAAAATGAAAGTGGGGATAAAAAGTTAACAGGTTAGACAAAGATATCTTTAGAATCACAAGAAAAAGCCACATAAACCTATAAACTGAGTAAATGGGCCGATTAAATCAGTCATATAGAGAATATGCTGGTGGAGTGAAAGAAATGTAAAGAGGTCATTTAAATAGCAATTACTACATTCTGAAGCTATTTATCGTGGAGATAAGCAGATTATATTCGTACCTGCAGCTGAGAAACAGCTTTTAAAATGTTGTGCCTGTTTTGAAGAACGGAGGATGGAGATGAGTGAGCGGTGGAGAGAGCCTGCTGGAGCCAGGGCACCTGCTGCCACGCACAGGACAACTGCAAAAGTTCATAGAGTTCATCATCCATTCTCACTCGTGGTGACAGGCACATGCATTATTTTAAAATAGGTCACCAGCAGGGTGTGTGGAGGATTAGCATGTGTCAACTGACAGTTCACCTTGGCAAACCAAAGGAAGTCTTGAGTGATGGAGGTGGAGCAGCACTGGATCTCCACCAGTGGGATCTGATCTTCAGCTGTCACCAAGACGTTGTCTTTGTGGTAGAAAACTGTCGCCAAGTATACACCCCTGAGGAGATCAAATGTAAGACACACCCAACAGTTTGAGACAAAAAAATTGTTTTGAATCTGGCAGATTTCTATTCTCAAAATAGTCTTTGATCCCTTTTGGAAAAGCATTTTAACACAGCAACATGATCCCATAAATTGTTGTGCTTTGGTTAACATTTTCCCTGTTTATTCAAATGATGTTTGCCATTGTCAGAGCTTCTGATGAATAGCTGCAGAAAGAAGCATTTCCGAGTCACTTGCCGTTCGCAATGGTACGCTGATTTCAGCAATCATCTTCCTCAAAAATGTCTCCACATTCATCTCAAAGATGCAGCAACTCTTATGTGACTAATGTTCTGTTCAAAACTGATACCAAAAAGCCAGGGTTCTGGCGTGCACTTTGTTGTGTTCGCTTCTACATTTGCGTCACATTTAATCTCCTTTTCTCGATAACCTCAAGGAACGATAGAACAGGAAGACAGATGAGAGTTACCTTTGTAGGAGACGAACAAACTTGGTGGCAGACTGAAACAGCTGTTTGATGCCTCGTGAAACTGACAGCCGCTTGCCGGGACTCTGGGGTTTTGAAATCTCTGTGGAATAGAAGAGAGGAGGATCAGTCTAGATAGAACCACAAAACAACAAAGAAATTATTATCTAGCTAAATGCACTCAATATTCGAACTGCTTGACAGGGTTGAAGTGATTTTAGCTGCTTTAGAAACAAATCCTAGATGTATATTTGCAGAACTGAAACAAAACATGCACGATCTTTTATTACCCATGGAATATCCTCTGTACTTTGACTCTCTGGCATCTTCCAGCAGCTTTCTCACGAGGCCCTCGTAGTTCCTGAACTGTGACTTAACACCAACACACTCTCTCCAGCCTGAACAGGCAGAAAGAGCCACAAATTCTCACTTAAATGCATAGAAACCAAATAATTTAAAAGATTCAAACTGTTCCTTTGCTCTGTGAGCTTTGACTACAATGTGGTCAAAGAAAAAAATCACATTAAGAAATCAAAAATGGTTTTAGGTATTTATTAGAAAAAATACTATAATTTATTGAATAAGTGAGAAAAAAAGTAAAATAAATGTTTTGATGAGTAAAGCTCAATACACTGAACTAAAAGGAGTATCCAGAACTCACCTAAAGCATAAAAACTAGGGTGAAAAGCAATAAAGTAGATGTAACTTGTTACTACCTTATTAAACAAATGCTTGAGATTTTTTTCCCTTTCAAACGAAATGTTTTTGTTTTTTTTGTTGTCAGAAAAAAACAGGTAGAGTGGTCGACCTCAAAACAAAGGATCACAGGTTCGGTTCTCGCCTTGAACACTCGTGTGTCACTGTGTCCTTAGGCAAAACACTGAACCTCACATTGCTTCTGGGGGTTACAGGTTACAGAAAAGCGCTTTACCATTTACTTCTTGATTACATATGGGTGCATTTCTATAAATCTGACAAATATTACATATATTAGAAAAGTAGAAATTTGTAAAATGGTCAAATGTAGGAGAATTATAATGTCACACTAAACATATAATTTAAATGGTCCATCAGTTTGGAGTTTTACTGACACAGTGTTAAAAAAAAAAAAAACTTGAAAAGCTGTGTGTTTACAGAGTGCTGAATCCAAGCACATGTAACCAAGTTAAACGTCGCTATCACAGAAATCTGGGCTTGAGGAACACCTCAGCAGTGCCACGGATCACCTCCGCCGGTGCAGTAATTCATGCAAAAGGTTCCCTGGTCAAGAACTGACTGACATACATGTTCGTTTGTTTCAGTACTCAAAAATGTCTGTTTTTAAAATCACATTTTAAATTGTTCTTTGCTGAATTTCCATTTTTCTGAAATATTTACCTTATTTTACATATATGAAACATTTCCTCCTGCGTTTAAATTATTTATAGAGATTCCGTCTTTTTGAAATGACGTATTCTAAACTACCTGTTAATATGCCCGCCTTTTGTTCTGAAATTGTAAGATAATTACATAAAAATTAAATCAATCCTACAGATTCACCAATGCATCATTATGAACTTTTCACTAATATTAGAATCTGAATCTGAGTGGATCCATTTCTATCAAATCAAGCTTAAATTTAATAGTTTTGCATGTTAAGATACTCACTAGAAGGGGCAGCACTGACTGGAGTAGAGCACTGAGGTGGACCCCATCCTTTTACATTGTATGCACTGACTCTTACAAAGTAATGCACTCCCTGCATTAGAAAAAGCACAAGAGTGGTCAATTAGTAGCATGAATTAAAGCCATTTCCAGAAAGGAATCAGACATTGTTTTCATTATTAATTAATTTACTGAAGCAAGAATGTTAAAATGTTTTCTCTGATTTAAAGTGATTGTGCACACATTTGTGTGAATCTGACTACTGCATATATGTGCAGCATAACTTACAGCTGTCAATCCCTTGATAATGAAAGGAGGGTTTTTAGTCTCAGTGATTTGGGCAGAGCCGAGGATGCGTTTGAAGCAAGATGACGTGCTCCATTCCACTGTGAACAAGAACAACTCCAGTGAGGAATATCTACAGAGCTCACTCAAAACACCAAAAAACGGGAACACAGAGTTTTTGAGTTTAAAGTTTGAGGAACATGTTTCGATTTTCCCTTACAGACTCCTGACTGAACTTCTCTGTTACTTTGACATCACTTATTACAGCTGGTCATCCAGCTTCACTGTCTTTATGGCATTAAAAAAGTTTCAGGTATCAAAAAGGATATTTCTACAAAACCAAGGGTGGATTCCGAATCAATAGGAGACATGAATGTGACAAAAATTCCATGATTTCCAGTTCAAAGCTAGATTAAAAGCTCGATTTCACTAAAGTGAAACTGTCCTGGAGGAAAATATGTTTCTTTCTTCTATGTTTGTTATTTCTCAATTCAAGTGTTAGTATAAAAAAACCTTGTCTTTAAGGTTGTTTCAGTTAGTCATTAACCCAGGAAGTAAAAAAGTAATCTTTTGGATTTTTTTCTCTATTACCTCGATACTGAGTGATCAGTCCTGTGGTGCTTCCCTCTGGCTCCTTGATAATCACACACAAAGACGACGTGCTGGTTACCAGTATGGATACGTGACTGGGAGGACCGGGAAGCTCTGGAACAATTCAGGAATAAAATGAAAACAAAGTAAGCGCTAAATAAAGATTATAAACCTTTAACTGTGGAGAATTAAAACAATACTGCACAATATATATATACAGGAAGTTTAACATTTTTTGCAGCATTTTATTCAAATAGAAACACAAATTGTACTCCCAACAGTCCAATTTTTTACTAAAGAGAACAAACATAAAGCAACATTTAAGATACTTTAGATAAATGAATCAATCAGACTAATATCCTATTAAGAGCCTTGTGATTTTGGCTCACAACCCCAAAACAAATGCAAATAAGTTTCCTAGCACTGTGGGAACTGTTCATCGTCAGAGCTTTAACACAAATCTAAAGATCCAGTTTGGGGATCAAATGGAATTGTGTGCTGCCTCCCGAGTCTAGACAAAAGGAACAGCGGAAGCTCAAGATTTACTGTGACCTGAAATTAAACCCATTAAAGTCAAATACTTCACTATTTTACATTCCAAGCAACTTTCTTTTCCCTTAAGAGATTTGAAATAAAAGCATGCTAAACTTCAAAACCAGCACAGGAACACTTTAGTCTTGTTGCCCTATCACTGTGAAGAAGAGCTGGCAGTTTCTTAAAGAGAAATTAAACAAGGCCTAGGGAGAGATATTTAAGGAGAACAGAGGAGGGAAAGCATCAAAGCTTCCGAAACATTCCCTTCTCGTAAATATACCGGTATCAAAGTGTTAGCAACAAAAGAGGGAGCAGGGCATGGGAGGAATCGGATGGGCTGATGACAAGGCAGTCTGTTGAATTTAGCTAAGTTGAAAGAGGCCTTAAAAAATTCAGACAAGGAAGGAGTAAAACTGAAATGTAAGGCTCAGAAGTTGATCAGGGCAGACTTGTCAGCAAAAGATGGACGGCTTTGTGGAGGAGAGCTGGAGAAAACGTACAACAACTTGAATCTCAGCTGGAAGTTTTCTTTTTAAAGAGTGCTGCATTTGTAGACTAATCACGTTACCCATGGTTACTGACACAGTGATAAAAAATAGTGCCCTCGAATTGTGAGGCTGAAATACAGTTTATCTAATATGCTCAGTCCTTACAGCTGAGCAGGAGTCTCATTTTTTTTCACCTTTTACCATTTTTATTTTACAGATTGCAGTGTTCTTATAGGGAAGAAGGTTGAGTGAAGCAACAACTCTACTTGATTTTATTAATGATCATTACTTTTCATGAATCTAATATGACGTGTGTAAGAATTACAGCAAGTCTTTTTCTGAATTTAAATAATTAAACAGTCAAGAAGATGACATTATCTTCTCTCATCTTTGTCACTTTTATTTATTATTTTCTAATAAACATATTACTTGATATCTGAAACAGATTTGATAAATCTGTGTTTTTGCTATTTCTTTATGGTAGTACTCAATTATTTTAATGCTTGAAATAAACCAATCAAATTTAAATCAAAATCAGAGTAGCTGTTAAAAAAAATCAAGCAGAAAATGTTTCCATCCGTCTTCAGTTCCGTCTCCCTTAAGCAGTCATGGGGCTGCTGCAGTCTGTCCCAGTTGTTGGGTGAAGGCCGGGTGAAGGCCGGGTGAAGGCCGGGTGAAGGCCGGGTGAAGGCCGGGCACACTGTGAACAAGTCACTAGTCCTTTGAATGGACTGGCAAATGACTGGAGAATGACTGACTGAGCTAATCAGCAGGTGAGCTGATAAAGAGGTAGGATTGTGGCTCTTGGGGACCAGGGTTGGCCAGCCCTGCACTACACCACCGCGCAGCTCATCAACATTCTGAATCTGTGACCCACAATGACCGACCTGTGTGGTGGAAGTTCTCTCTCATCCGGCAGTACAGCTGCAGCCTGAGTTTCCACAGGCAGATCTGTCTCTGAGCATCAGCTTGAGCCTGCGGTCCTGCCCCAGCTTTCCTCACCAGCTCTGCCTTCCACTCTTCAACTCGGTTACTGGCCAGCGCCACCAGTGCGTCCAGCTTGAGCGCCCACTCCACCGGCTGGCTCACTGACAGGACCCAAGCAGAAAACAGACATTTCAATCGTTTATTTAAAGCTGTCATTTTAAAAAGCAAATGAATTTGGTTATTTTTGATGAGAGGACTCACAAACAGGATTGTGTCTGGCTCCTGCTCTGGTCAGCACGTGGAGCAAAGGAGAGTTGTGGGTAAGAGCAGCCACGTCCAGGGGTACCAGACCCTGTTCACTAACTCTGTTCAGCTCTTTCTCTTTCTCCCATTCTTTCTCTCTCCTCTCCCCTCTCTCCCACAAGCTGCCTCCTCCTCCACAGCCGCTGTGGTCTCTAGACAGAAGGCTCTGCACAGACAAAGTGTCCTCATTTTCCACCGCCTCCCACAGGGTCTTGTACTGATGGGAATAAAGGAAAAAAGGGTACAAGAGTGTAAACACCAGAATGAGGGTTTACATTTTGAAACCTTTTTTTTGTTTTTTTACAAGAGAACAGGAAATGAACGGCATACAGTAGAGCAGAAACGGCGAACGCAGAAAAAGGCACCCTAATTAAATGCATTCATACCAAAACTTGACAGTGCCAAAGATTAAGAAAGAAATTAATTCAAAATAGAGCCATTTTTTCACAGCTTATCTGCATTGTTTTCAAACTAAACGCAACCTTTTTCATGCCATGAAAGGTGGTGCTGGCTCCAAAGCACAGGATCTCCGGCTTGTGACACAAACTTAAACCTTAATAAATAAACATAAACTTTATGGAGAAAAATAAACTCAAAAATGACAAAACTGTGGAACAAAGAAGGAAAAAGGGTGACAACAACTAACCCGACAATGAAACTAAAAACCATGAACTTTAACTACCGTATCTGCAAAAGAAACAGCTGAGGGTAAGTATTAAATTTAATTCAGGTACGACTGGAGGAGAAAATAAAAAGTTAAAGACATCTCAAATCTCAACAGAAAATGATGCTAACAGGCCTAAAGCTCGCATAAAAAGAGGAAAATAGAAAATTCATACGTTAATTTGTCCTACTTTGCAATTAATACAAGATTTACCCTAAAATAGTTTCAAAAAAATATAAATTATTCTCACAATAAAAGCAAAACTAAATATTTGCCTGAACAGCTGTTTTATGATCAAACTGTAGGTGATTTTAGCCAACCTAATTTTTAAATCAAATTGATAACTGCTATTGTGACTGCAGAAAAAAAAAAGTAAAATTAAGAAAGTATTCAACTTTTAATGAATTTAAACCACACTTAAGTACATATTGATATTTGTGTACATAATCAGAGATATAATGTAATTTTTGCTCTGATATTGATTGATAAGTTTAACATTTTACACTTGTATTTCCTAAATGCTGTTTGTCACAAATCAGTAGGAAGATATTTAACTGAGCTTTTGACCAAAAGGCTGCAGAAGGCAAAGCTGATTTATTGTATAATAGTTGTCATTTATGGAAGTAATTCAAAGGGCTTACACTTCGCACTTTAAGAAAAGGTCACAACATTTCCAGTGGCATGAAGGAATAGCGATGTGTTTGGTCAAAACAAAATAAGGACACAGTGCAGAAGTGCCCTTTTCAGCAATACGTTTACACCTCTCTGTCTGCGTTTTTTTAGGCAATGTTTGCTTCTTTTCAGATTAGCATTTTAGGGCTTTGAGGAACGTTAAGGGCAGGATGCACGAATTTGGGTGTATAATGGAGAAAGAGGTTGGATCTACTGTGATTCCTTGATGTCATTAAAAAAAGTTGACACATTAAAAAAACTTGTTTAAAAAGAAGACGCTGTTTTTTCTGTGAAGACATTCTCCCATGATTTCTTACAAATCATTGAAATTCAACCCTTCCTTACAGTGATTCAGCATGGACCTTGAAGACGTCTAAAAAGATTTTCAAAAGGGTTGAGATCTGAACTCTGAAAGTGGACACAAAATAGTCTTGCTTCTGGTGTCCTTGATAGCGTTTCAGATATTTGTTGTTGGTCATTTTTGATGGAAACAGAGTCCAGTATAAAGGGGGACAACACTTCATTATGATTGGGAAGTTCAAACCCCTGATTTAGGGTGTGTTTTCCAATTAAACCAATTAAATGATTACAATTTTTCACTTTTTTAAAAAATTACCTATGTAACATAAAGAGTGAAAATGTTTATTAGCATTTGCAGGCATGTTTTATTCATTTTTTAAAAAATACTGTGAAGTTTAATATTTACCATATTTGCAGAAAATAGATGTATAATGCACATTTCAGCAATGGCTTCTAAACCTCTGTCCTCAAGCTCCGGTAACTCAGGTGAAGCTCTCAAAACACACATAAATATCTTTTTTTTAAGTAGGCTTTGACTTTAAAATGAACTTTTATGTTTGTGGCAGTGGATTTATTTAGATAAGGCAACACCTGTAATATCTCTTTTTTACATTTGATTACTTTTTACATCCTGAGCTTAGCGACATGATGCCATGCCACACATAGAACATGATCCAAACATTTCCACAGTTTTCTGAGCATGAAAATGCAAAACTGTCCTTCAGTATTATGCTTTCACCACCATGTTTTACTGAAGAATCTGTAGGTTTAGGTTCATGTTTCAGCTCCTCCTTTACAAAGCAAAGCACATCTTTAAGCTACTACTGTCCATGTTTGCTCTCCTTAAACCAAAAGACAGAACTTCTGTTTATTTGTTTCTTTTGATCCCATATTTGAAATGTTTGGACGTTTTTCAATGAGCAAACCTTTTCTTTGAAGATAAACTTAAAAGAAAATTGTCGTTTGTATTACATCAAATCCAAAGAAGCAAATTCAGGAACAATTTTGTTGACATCCTCAGATTCATTTTGGAAAACAAAATTATTTTTTGCTGAATTTGTCTAATTCTATTTTTTAATGAAAAAACAAAGAGCAATTGTAAAAATGATAAAGTGCTTTAACCTCTTGTGACCTGGCATCCACAAGTGTAGACATCACATTTTGAGTTATATCACCACTGTAGCTAATTCTTCATTACTGGAGCCCTGTGACTATGCGATTAGAGAGTTACCTGAAATGTTAGCTTGAGTCTAAACAACCCAGTCCAATTAAAAAGGTGTTTTTGGTGTTTTTAACATGTTCTTGTAGCATTTTTGTAATGATGGAGGGCATCTATAAAATAATTTAAGCTAAAAATTGTGTTTCCAGCTATTTCTTTATTTAAATCAGCAGATGAAGAAACATTGCTTTCAAGATTCTACTGTCATATGGACACTGAAGAAACCGGTTGCCCAGTGTAATGAAATTCTTCTCATTTTGTGACACAGTAAGTGAAATGGAAAGGCCAAAGTCTCACTCATGCGAAGTCTCTCACACACAAATAGATTCATGTACGTCATTGTTTTAACTCGTCTGAACCGGGTCTCTGGCTCAAAACTGTACAACTGAATAGTTCCGATAATGTGCTCGCCACTTTTGTTGGACCATTAATGTTAGGTTGGGGTGTCTGTAAGCTAGTGGGAGTAAGTGTAAATAAAGGGATAATGGGAAATGAGGGAAGGCTTACTCTGCCCCAACAGTCCCGCTTACAACACAGAGGCAAATTTCTGATGAACTCCTGCTGGTCTGCACAAACTAAAGACAGGTTTTTGATTTTGACTAAAAACGGCACAATGATCCTTACAAGACTACTGGGGATGCTTTTGCAACAGATCCAAATATAATTGGAGTGGCATTTTCAGAGGTTAAAATATTATTTACGCATTTCTCAGTATTTCTTTTATCTAATTTTTTTTTTCATTATTACAAATAAAAACTAAATTCCAGTATTTTAGAGCTGTAATAAAAATGTTTTTTCGTGAATAGCTTTTTGCTGCTTGTGAATTTGTCTGCAAAGACTGTTTCATTGTATTTGCAGTTGTTGCTGGTGAATCAGCCAAATGATTTATAAAACTGAAATGTCATAAATGGTCTTCATGGTTAATTTTCACCCAAAAATAAATCAAATCACTTGTCAAATTGCATCAGCATTGGGTAAGTGGTGCATCAGGATGAAAAAAATGAAGTTTAAAGTAAAAGTAAAAGTAAAAGTGCAGAAAGGTCGTAGCATAAAGAAAATTTGAAGTAAAAAGTAGCTGACAGACCAGACTTTCACCTAAAAATAACATCAAAACATCTTACTGTTTCTGCAGGCTTGCTGGGGCGTTTGGGTACATTCACCTCCTCGGAAACTGATGATTCTCCTCCTCTCAGTCTGACGGAAAAGTTTCTGTAGATCCGTTTGGGCGAGACGGGTCCCAGAGAGCGCCGGCGCTGAGGTGGGTTCCTCATGGACATGACAAGAGATGAGGGGAGAGGTCTGAGGGGACAACAGGAATTGATGTTAAAAAAGAAGAAGAGAAAAGCATCTTTAAATTGATCCAACGTGAAGGAAAATTAGGATCTTGAATTTGAAAGAAAGAGAAATGGAAATTAGAGTGTGATTGGATGACAAGCTGAGATACACAGAAAGATTTTTCTCTGCAGTGAAAACAATTTTCTTCCAACTTGAAGGATGAACAAGATTGAGTGTCATTATGTGCTTGGATAGAGAGAAGAAAAAACTATTAGTCCTGTTCAGAGTGCTCAAAAATGCCTTGAAGTATTTCTTTTCAATCTCTTCCCTTTTCTCTCTATTGTTCTTCTGGATTTTTCCCCTTTTGGTTGAACTTGGTGGAGTTCAAAAACTGCAGATCCATCTGTTTAATTAAAGATTGGCAAACTCAATGAAGAGACAAGATTTCCGCGTTGTATTTCAACTGCCTGTGGACAAAAATGAACGATAATGAATGACTTCATCTGCAGCTCCTTTGCCTTTGCAGCAGCACAGTCAGCCACTTTGTACCTGAAAATCCCCATTAGAGCATTTCCAAAACGCACTCAGGCAAAGCAGCTTTGCCTCATCAGTCAGCAAGTTTCTTTTCTTTGTCAGTCTGTTGCCTTAAAATATCTTTCTCTTCTCAAAACTCAGCCTGCAAGCTCAGAAACACTTTTGTCTTATTTCAGTTAACATTACTGCAAAAGTTCAGATAAGATCTTGGTAAGAGCAGGACAATTACACCCTTTTGCCACCACCTTTTCACATAATGAAAGCCTCTAATGTCTGACTCTCTCTCTATTTCATATCAAACTAAGTCTTGATCTGCTAAAAGGCGGCCTGTCCTGGTGAGAAAGCAAATACTCCCCAGGTGCATGAGGGTTGAAGGCAGAAAATGAGGCCTCAGTGTGACCACGTCAGCCCCCAGTTTGACACACAAGATTGCAGAGTACCTGCACACTGTCTTTGCGTGGATCTTGAAGCATGAGGGTGACGCCACTGTTTTTGGTTCACTTTTCCCCTAATTGTTTACCACAAGTGCTGGGGAGAGAATCTGACAGGAGATAAGCTGATGTTTGCTGATTGACATAAGATAAGAGAAGTAAACAGGTGTTTAGGAGACTGTACTAACCCTCCAGTCAAGAGAGTTTAAGAAACAGACATATACAGACACACACCACCTATCTGCTGTGGTTTTCATCTGCATCTGAGGTTGTGGGGTTGCTTTTTTTTTAAAACCTCGGTACAGTTTGACGTGTTCAGAACTGCATATATTTTGCAAACAGCCTTTCCGCTTCGTCTGTCTTCTAAAGGCCGTGGCTCTCAAAGTCGGCATTACGTGGAAACAGCTGATGACTAATACAGCCGTTCCCCCAGGAAGTTATGCAGCACTGTTGCTTGTTAGAAAGAACCACAAACTGAAGCCTATCACCTTCCTCGGTCATAATGTAGATTGTTGTCTAGATTCTTTATTTTAGCTGTGGTGAGATGCATTTTATTTGACCAATATTACAGCATAGAATTTAGCCATGATTTTTTTAATTTTTCATTAAAAATGAAATCCAATAAACACTGTAAATCAAATTTCAAACCATAATTTTTCCCCATTTTCTTGATTTTTTTGGCATGTACATCCAGAGTTTGCTTTTCAACAGACTACTTCGTGCACAACTTATCAGCTGCCTCTCAGCAGGTCCAGTCCAGGTAAGAAGACCGAACTGGTTTGAATCTGGCT
Source organism: Oryzias celebensis (assembly GCA_014656515.1). Lineage (NCBI taxonomy): Eukaryota > Metazoa > Chordata > Actinopteri > Beloniformes > Adrianichthyidae > Oryzias > Oryzias celebensis. The sequence goes on from BNCR01000008.1 coordinate 17,445,993, forward strand.
CAAAACTGGCAAAAAAAAATTGCTGAGAGAGACACGACTGCTTAAACACAACTCCACCACTTTTTCCTAAGTCAAAAACATCACAATCATTGGAAAAATAGCATCAATGCAAACAATTATATAATAATACTAAATGCATATTTATAATTTTAAAAATATATATGTATATGGGATGTAAAACAAAGTGAGCATTGATTTTAAAAAGCAGGCAAAAGGGAATAGTTTTGATATAAATTTTGGTATTTATATGACAAATATCTTCAATTTATTCATTCTTCAGTTCAAGGCACCACTTAGATATTTTAAAAAAACATGTTTTGATGGAAACACTCTAGGCAGCTGAACTGCACAAACCATTAAAATCACGAGATCTTAATGACTCAAATGGAACAAAGCAAGCCTCAAAAGCTGACTTAAAAGATTCTTAAACTAATATTTCTAACATCTGCTTATTTTTAAATCAAATTGAACAATCATTTGGTTCAAAATGCTTTTAAGTGACCTTTTGCTGCAGCAACTTGTTCCATCCTCAATGCCTCCCCATTTATATTGTGTGCAGATACCGGGTGTACATGCACCGTATGACACATTTATTATCAGAATAAATAATAGGTTCCTTTTTTGACATTGTAGATTATTTTCTAACTTATTTTTATCACTCCTCAATGATGGTTATTAATAGTTGTCTCCACTTGTTTCACAAAACTTGCATGGTGAGGTGCATAAAAACAGTTTTGTCATCTCTTCCAGTTTTTTTTTAATGTTATTTGTTTAAAGAAACACTTTAAACTAAATTTATTTAAAGAAATAAATAAAAACTACAAAGATAGGTTAAATGTTATAAACCTGCAAAAAGATGCATTCGATAGAAAATGGAAACTACTAAACTGAAACAAAAGCAACAGCTAGAAATGAAATAAGTAGTTGAGAGATAAGCTTTTGAGCATTGACCGTAAAAACAACATCGTTTCTGTCAATGCTTTTGACATAAAAGAAGAGTCAAAGTCTCTTAAAATGAGGTGTAATAATCATTTTGAAGTTAAAATTAAAAGTATTACTATCTTACCAAATGTCGATTGATAACTTCACTCGGCCTTTCGTCCACTGTTAGACATAAGCAACTTTTACTTCTCATGAATGCCTTGCCTCTGGATGATGTTAAATCCGTTGCGCCGGCTTCAGAAACTTCTCATCTTTGAGAACGCAGAGCACCTGAACGCAACACCACAGCAGCGGGACTCAGACATGAAAAAAAAAAAAAAAAAACACGCACAAGCGTTTCAGTTCCGCCCATTTCCTCGAACAAAGCCATAGCGGGGAAAAACACCCGCAAACCTGAAGTAAAACTGTGATATAGATCGAAAGAATCAAGTCTGAAGAGTCTCGAGTTGATAAAACGTAGAGTTGTATCAGGAATTGGGCTGTCGAAGTCTTTAATGACTCGTAAAAAGAGGATGTTTTAGGTCACGTGACTGCGGCAGGTACTAGTTTACGTGAATAACTTATAATTTTACACGTAGTGAAACATATGGATGTTGCTGGCCGAATGTGATCTGCTCAGTAACCCCACAGTTGAACAAACGTGAAAAAAAAAAAACTTGCGTGGGGGTAAGTGGGGGACAGAGGAAGTGACTCAATATGTGAAAAAAGGTAAAGCCAACCACAGTGTGCACCAAATTTCCGTTTTAAGTTTCACTAATATAGTATCATTGCATCTGACCTACTGTCCAGACATGCATGGGGAAAAATACAAGCAATTTCTCACTTTCTTGAATTTGCCTGCTCTGTATTTTCCTCATATATCTGCACAAAGTCCTAATAAGCCGCATTCAAAATGGATTTTTACTTGCAAGCACACAATGCTAAATTTAACATCTATTAGTCACCAACAAACAATGAGTGACGCGTCCACTGCAGGAGCTCTCACTGTCTCATTTACCTTGTTATGCAGAAACACCTGAGAGGGAGAGCTCTGCTGACATTCAGATGCAGTTTATGGAGAAACAGACAAACAGAGTTAATAAATTGATGTTTGTCAAAGCTGATAGTCGCCCCCACACATCACAATCCTGCTTCAACCCCACAGGTGTTGTTGTCATGGTGACAACCAAATAGTGGCCTTCACAACTTACCCTCACTTCAAAGAAAGCTCATGCATCCCATTTCTAGACGGTGAGAGCATGTTATTCAGCGCTGACGTTTCTTTAGTAAAAAAAAAAAAATTGAGGGTGAAAATATTTTAAAGATACTGTGCCTTGAAAATACAGGGTTGTGATAGGACGGGCGTGCAGAGTAAAACTCTTGGCCAAAGCCAGCTAAGTGAAGGCTGATTTGCTGTGGCAACCCCTGACAGGATAAAGGTGAACAACAACTTGAAAGTATAGATTTCCTAAAAATACAAGTGATGAATGACCTATAGGTTGTTTACAGGACAAAGGTGAAGAATGCATGACAGTGGATTTACTAGCATTTTGCCAAATAATCTATTTCTGTGGGGTAAATGAACAATTTCAAATACACAGTGCCATTGCTTTAACTGATTATTCTAGTGATGTTTGTCACAGAATTGCACCAAACCTTGTACCTTAATTTAATTATTAGGAAGACAAAACAGCAAAATTGAATTATATATATATATATATATATATATATATATATATATATATATATATATATGTATATATAATTGTAAGTAATTCTATCGAAACAAACAGAGACACTTCAAGAACATGGTTTCACTGCACTCATTTAATCTTTAACTGTTATAATCAAATTATAATTAGGTCTACTAGGATTTCTTGCTAGTTAAGTGTTGTTATGCTTCATGGCATCCTTTTTAAAAAAACAATGCTCTTGTCTTGAATGTACGGAACAGAATTAGGGCCACAGAGAAATAAGAAAAAAAATATATTCTGAGTTGAAAGTCAGAGTTTCCCATTTCCTATTTCCCCTACTCCATGGCCCTAATCCTCTTGAATCTAAGCAAGTGGACAGAAAAGTAGACAAGTAATGAGAGTTGGCTTAACACTGGGTGAAAAGGTAAAAAGAGGTTAAAAAAAACATACAAATAACATGCCTGGGACAATCTGGACAAAGTGCTGGACTGTAAAGTCAAACTATTTGCAAGTGTCAACCCAGGCATTTCCAGCAAAATGCTGCAAATATTAAATCATTTCATAGAAAGCACTTCATATTCAGTCATTTGGAAAAGCAGCACCAGTGCCTGCAGCATGGACTAATACTGAAAATATTATAGGCCAACACAAACAGCTTTGTACAGTGACTTTCTATGACATGTTCTTAAAATAGACACACGTTGTTTGAACTGAAAAACTTTAGGCCACATAGCAGTTAGTAAAGCAAATCATCTGCTTTCATCTAACCCCATAACATACTTACTTACATATGTACAACACGAATTATAAACTATTATAAAATATATCTTATACATAGGCAGATAACTCAAATATTTTTTAAACTGAATTATAGAGTGTATCAAACCTTCTCAGTATCCAAAATTAAAAAGAAAAAGGTTTTAGTTAAAATGCGTCACTGGATTTTTTTTTTTTACTTGGCTATAGAAATAGCATCTTTGTTAAAAAAAAGAAACTTTGATAAATATATTAATTTTTGTCTAAAAACTATCCACTAAAAAGCAAAAAACACAAATGATAAAACACTGACATGTTGTGGAAAGATTTTCTTCAATAAAGTGACGCGCATTCCCAAATTAATTTTAATATTAGTCATAATGGTAAATATCCTGGGTAAAAAAAAAGTTTACCATTTGATTGATTACTTTTAATTAAACAGTTTTAATTTTTAATGTGTCTCTTTTATTCCACGTTTGATTGTTTTGTTTTAAGAATTGTTTGCTGATGACTGTATGCAGCTCGGAGAACCAACAGCACTTTCATAACAGTTTCAGGACTCTGGTTTTTTGAGACAGCGCCTCCTTGCTGTTGGGTGCCGCTTATCGCTTTTTTCTACAATAAATGTTACTTTTTTAAAAACTGGGTATGTTTCATGCACCATTAACTTGTTTGTGTTTATGTTTGGTAGAAAATAGATGTGACCACTAACAAGACTAACTTCTTTCTCATTGATGAATTATGCATTTTTTTAACCCTTTAGGTGCCAGGATTTTACAGTGAAAATATGATCCAGTACATACAGATGCGTGAAACTTCTGTCTGGAGAATCCAAACTGATTTCTCTTTATTACTGTATTATATACAACTGTTCATAGAGAGTTGAGTCTAATTTTCTAAGCTCCTGAAACTTGAATATTGGGAATTGAAGACAGAGAGAGAGAGAGAGAAAGAGAGCCTGGAATGACATGGTGTAGAATTGCTTCGTTGGTGCTTAAAGGGTAAATTTGAATTTGCCTTTACATTTTGTCTCATTTTGTAGCCCAGAAAACAACCATTTTCACAATAAAATAAAATGAAATATAATAAAAAAAAAACATGCCAGAAAACCAAACCAAAACATTTGGAAAATTAAACAGGACCTGTTAAGGTGGATAGAATAACTTACATTTATTATACATTACATTAAACTTAAACAAAACTGGTGAATGGTAAGTGCTGTATAGTTTTATAGCGCTTTTCTACCTCCCTTGAAGGCCCGAAGTGCTTTACAATCACAGTCCCATTCCTACAAACATTCACTCACTGATGGCGGCTCCATTGCCTAACACTGGCGCCAACCTCCACCTGAGGCAATGTAGAGTTACAGTGTCTTGCCCTTGTTCAGTAGTTTTGGACACTTGTTACCACCTAACAGCCTTTTTTCTGTACAATAATAATCACAGGTGTAAATAGAAAAGGAAAAATATATTAGTGCAGCTTTTCAAATGAAACATTATAAGATAAAAAGGGTAGTATGGTTGGGAAGTATTTTTCCAATTCTGTACCAATCCTGTCAAATTACTGTCCCTAGCTAAAATAAATATTTTAGTCTTAGAAATGTTTTGTAACATTTGCCATTTACATTTTTTTAAGTTAAAGTGTCTTTGAAGATGAATTTGAACCTTTAATAATTTTGTTACAAATACTTTGTAGAACAGTGGTGATTCATTCAACATTCTGTTTAATATCTACTAATGAATTACACAATAGAACACGATTTAATATTCACGAAAAAGATGGACAGATACAAAAATGATGTATGCTGTAAAATGTTAAATGATGTATTGCTAATAAACCATTTAGATATGCACAAAAACATTGATTTTGATTAATTATAAGATAAGCTACATATAGACATCGAGGTTTTGTTTCTGTAAAAACACGGGAATTCATTGGTAATTTATTTTTATTTTTTAAGAGTTATGTGATAAATCTCCTTGTTTTTGTTTTGGCAGTCCTTCGATACATGTTTTATACTATTACCACTCACGTGTGCTATGTGCCTGTGTCTGCAGAAAATAATAAAACAAACTCCAACTCTTTAACTGTTTTAAAAATCTTCAGTCCTGAGAATGTTGTCCTAAGACCGTTGTTTTGCCTCCGAGCCTGCAGATCATATAACACCCTTCTCATGTGGCAATATCTTGTTAAATAAAGGTTGAATAAAAAAGTACATCACCTGTCGCTGAATTGTGTTGTGCTGTCAATAAAGTTTTGAATTTTGATATTCGCGCTAAAAGTAAGTCAACCCTTTAGCTCAATTTTAAACGGCAATCACGTGTTTACTGTTTAATGTCTATTTTCTGTCAAGGTATTCAAGTTTTTTTTCGATTCTAAGAGTTTCAAAGTTTCAATTTTGAAGTAAAAGTAACGACGAATGTTTAGCTAATATTATTTTTTAACATTGTTATGTTAATTGTGCTAACGTTAAGCTAGCTCCTTCGATTTATCTGCTAGCTACACTTGTTGAGGCTGTTTTTCTTAATTAATGAACTAAGTCACCGATCTTGTATAATTCTGCTGCAGTTGATGAAATGACAGCATTACAGGGTGGGGACGTTGTTCTTGAGAATGTCCACTTCAGACATTGTTCAAAATGGAGCGCCCAGGTCCAGCTTAATGAAGGGGTTGAGGTACTGTTCTGTGTTGCCTGTGTGGTTGAAATGCTGGAAGCTGAAGACATTTCGGTAAGAATTACTTAGTTGTTTTTTTTTCCCCTCTTAACCTTCAAGGTAACAACCATGAATGCCTTGTATTGTTCCTCAGAAAAGATTGCTTGATGTTGCTAATGAAAATTTTTCCTTTTTGTACTATTTTGCCTTTTAAATTCTCTGATTTTGTGATGCAGTCAGTGAGAAAGTCTTTTGCGTTGTCTACTGTAAGTGGCATTCTTAAAAGTTCCCATGGATTCCTGAGAGAACTTCTCTTACAAGACCACAAGTTTACACTGCATCTAATAGCTACACTTTTAGGTAAGAAAATTAAAACAAAACAAAACATAGAAATGGGAAACAATAAGGAAGCACTTAACTTAAAATTTCCATCTTAAAAAATAATCTTTCTTAAAACTGTTATTGTTAAATTGAACACACTTATGTAAAATTTTGAGCTGTACAAAGATGAATGTTTAGCATCTTTATTCATCAGTAGCTGTTTCAACATCTTAATGGCATAAATTTGTCTGTATAGCGTTGGAACTCCCTGTAACGGATCAGCTCTTTGCAGTTCCATTATTATGGTAGATTATGATTACAGTTTGTTTCTCTGAGCAGTGTTGATTACTTTTTTATGTAGTGCCTAGCCTACACGGATAGAAACAGGCCTATCAACAAAATGCTGTTGTAATAGAATAGTAAAACAGAGAAAATAGACCAAGCTCATTGTTCACTGATGTTCAAAATGGGCTTTCTCATACCCCACTATTTATTTTTCCTGTCTGCTTGTGTCGATGTTAGAGATGCAATTGCATTCGCAGCAGTGGAACAGCTTCCTATTTTTCTTTCTTGTTTTTTAACTAGGGTTTTTCTTTTTCTTTTATACATAGGAAAACATACTCAAAATTTAATTTGTTTTAGGATATTTGCATTTTATGAAGCTTTGAAATTGTTGTTTTAATCTCATTGTTGATGGATTTTCCTTTGCTAGGGATGCTTCAAACTGTGGAGAACCCTATGACTCTGGAAAAGACTGATCAAGGTTGAGTGAAGTCTCTTTGTGGTTTAGATTCTGAACAAGTGTTTGTGTGCTCACATTCATATGCAAACACACGGTCATTTAAGATATTCATGCAGAAATTGTAGTTTCATAATCAGACTGTCCTTGATGTTTTGTAAAAAAACACACAGGCAGAGACAATCTTCTGCGATAAGGGTAGCTTGTAAAAATGGTTATATTGAATGAAGTCTTATTATTTAAGATTAAGTTTTTTAGAAAGCCCTTTTTTACTTTATTACAGAGGAGTTCTTTCAAAATTGTACAGGTATTTATTAGTGCCGTACTGCAATCATTTCTTTGTGTGATTAATTAATTTTCATCTGTAATTAAGCGAATTAATCTATTTTTAATCTAACCTAATATTTGTTGTAAAAAGCCAAATTTTTAGCTATTTTTATTGAAATTTGTAACATTGTGGCGCAGTAGATGATCAAAACACTACTAAAAAAAGTGGCTGTATGAAGTTTTTCATTATAACAGACTACCAACCTTTACTTTTACACCAATATTTTGTGATATTGCAGATTTTTTTGCATGTCAATATTGATCTTCTACAGCTCAGATAACCAAGGCGTGACAGATGGCTATAAATGTATAGTTATACAAATGATTACTTAAAACGACAAAAGCAGTGTCAAAATATGACACAAATATTAACACTTTCATCAAACTTTCAGTGAAGTAAAAATATCTATTGAAACATGCATATTTATATCAGCAGAGGAATATTTGTACGTGCTATTATGTCTTTTAAACAATCTACTGCCTATTTTCTGCAGAAAACCTGTAACCTGCACTGGACAGATGCTTCCCTTTGTTGTTTATGTATTCTTTCTTGTGTACTTTTGTGCTGTTTGTTTTGTTTTGTTTTTTTTAGTGCTGGTCCAGCTGCTTTCAGAGTTCAGAAATGACCTCTCATTTCACTTTGTTTTGGATGAGATTCAAAAGCAGGTGAGGCAAATGTAACCACATATAGATTCACTCGTCCCGCTAATATGCGCAGGCAGACGCAGGAACAAACTGAACGTTACATCATAAAACTTTTAACAGTATTTGCTTCATCAAAATCCTATTCTCAAATTGCTGTTTAGTAAACAGATGGTGCTCCTGTCTACGTCCTGCTGTTGTTGTGCCACCTGTGGTGTGTGTGAATGAATGTGTGTGTGAAAGTAGAGTAGCATCATCATGCAGCAACGGGAAAATCATTTAGATGAGTTCATTAGACAATGACAGAAAAACACAATATTACCAAAATGCCAGTTCAATGGTTAATTCAATAAATTGAATTCAATAAATTGAATTAACCATTTACCTTGTGAATGTGATACTACAAATAATCTGATACTCTTATATGAATGTTTACATTTTGCATATTTCTAATAGACTTGGGGCCAAGACAGACATCAGTGAAACCAAATTAAGCAAAATAGAGAAAAATTTCATGAAGGATGTTTACCATCCATCATCTTCTTCCGCTCATCCGGGTAGCGGGGCAGTAGTCTAAGCAAAGATGCCCAGACTTCTTCTACCCGGCCACTTCTTCCAGCTCTTCTAGGGTGATCCTGTGGCGTTCCCAGGCCAGCCAAGATACGTATTCTCTCTAGCATGTCCTGGGTCTTCCCCGGGGCCTCTGCCCAGCTATTTATTATTAAAAGCTATAATAGTGTCTGTTTTATTAAACTTCCTGCTAGTGGTCACATTTATGTTATACCAGATAAAAGACAAGAACCCATTCTGGTGAAAACTGTGTTTTTGGTGTTTATAACGTGTTCTTGTGAATAATGCGAATGATGAATGAATGACACACACAAGGAATATTTAGCTCAAAATTGGATTTCTGATTTTCAGATTGAATCAGGAGCTGACAAAAAAATGCAGTTTGAAAAAGAGCATAATTGTGATGCAGAAAATACATTGGGTGGGGCACAAGCTCCCTGCTCCCCTCAGTTCTGATGTATCCACTCTTAGACAAATAGATCCATGCACGTTTTTATTTTCCTCGTCTGAGCTGGCTTCTGGCTCGAAATTCTACTGCTGGATAGCTCCAATATTGCTCACCATTTTTGTTGCACTGCTAATGTTAGGATTGGGAGGTGAGGGGCTTTAAGCTATTGGGAGAGTGTGTAGACAGATGGTTGACGGGAAGAGGGGCAGGCTTACTCTGCACCAACAGTCCCGCCCACAACTCCTAAGCAAATTTTGAATCTATGTTCTAAAAAAATAAGCTTTCTTTTTTCAATTTTAGTTAAAAACAACACAATTATAATTGAAAGACCACAGGGAATGCCTTTAAAGAGCTCGAAAGATGATCGGAGTGGGTATTTAGACAATTCCCATACATTTTTAAAAATTCAACATTTATTGAGGTTGCACCTTAATTTAAGTAAAGTTTTTTAGTTAGAATTTTGCAAACTAGATAAAATGATGAATGTTTTTTGTCCGACTGTATCTGTTGCAAAGAGTAAATTAATTACTACATGGAAGATTGACAGGTTTACTTAAACAAATATAAATATTTTTTTTCTTAAAGTTGCTAGAATAAATGTAGTTGTGCTCTATGCTGCATAACAGATGTTTAGTAACGTGTCTTTTGTCTATGCAAGTTTTTGTAAACTTCTGTTGTGAAATATTAATTATCATTTGATGTTCAGGTGAATACCCAGCTCGGTGTGAAGAGGTCCATGCCTACATTCAGTTTCTTGGGAAACTTGATAAAAGCAGTTCCCGAAGTGGCCCATAGCCTTGTGACTCAATATGGTGAGCAGGAATCCAGTAAATGTTCTTTTCTTTTATTAATTCTCTTAGTTGAAAATGTTCTTCTAACACAAATTTCTAAAAATAATCTGTTTATTTGTGAGCCTCCTTTGTTAAAATACATTTTTCTAACGTTAGTTTTGACATGTTTCAAAGTTCACTTCAGTGTCATTGTCACTTTGTACCTGGGATAATTCCTGCTTCCTCATGTTTGTAATTGTTTAAAAACGTTGCAGACGCTCCATTATTTGGTTTACATTTATTTGTTTTTGGTGCAAACCAATAGGGAAATAAAATACCATAATTACATTTCTTGTATGAACAATTCTCTTTTTAAATCTATTTGAGAGATTTTTTAAATTTTCTTAACAGAAAATTCATGAAGGTTACTGCAAAGCCACCAAAGTCATTAAAAACTTCAGCTTAGCTAGTTTAAGGAAAACAAATGCAGTTTGGAAGAATCATGTAATTCTAATAATTGTATTTAGATCTTAATGTCTTCAGTTTTAACCTGGTTTAAATGGACATCTGCTCCTTTTTCCGTTTTGAAATATTTTATCATAAAAGCATGTGCTCTTATTACTAGAATTAAAAAAAAAAAGCAAACTGAACCTTTACATTTTTCCACCGAACTATTTGAGTTTTACTTCTCCAGCTGTTATGACCTTTTCCTGCACCATGCTAGCCATACTTAAAATTCTGTTTGCATATCCAGTTTCATGCCAGTATTTGTTGAAACATTGAGGCACTTGTTCACTCAACCATGTGTAGATCTACCTATATAACAAAAAGTAACACAAAAGAGAAGAATGATCAAGCTTTCCATCCACATATCTATTGATGCAATCTCTGCTTTAAGCCTCTCGGTGACGTCTGTATGCTCACTGAACCATAGCTTTAGTCCTAATGAGCTTTGTTGACCAGCCTGAAGCTCCTGTTTGTTGTGAGGTGTTTGTGTTATGCCCGACTACTTATCTTTACATTCAAGAGGTCTGCTGTCAAAAAGAAACCGTTATGCCACCTGTTTTGCCTTGCTTAAAGCATGTCCACACATTTGTGTTCATGGATTTACAAGCTCCCCAGAGAAGACCTGTGCAGGGTTTTTTTTTCTCTGTTTTAATGCTGATACAAGATGTGGGCTGCCATTATTGACGGTGTCTGGCTGTCTGTGGCCTGTCACTCGGCGATCTCTGTGGGCCTGTTTGGACTAACGACAGCAGCAGGGCAATAACAACACAAACGCAACTCCCAACAGATTTGACTCTTTCTTAGACTCTGTCATCTCATCAAAATAATGAAACCCTGAATTTTTTTTTCTTTCTTACACCTTTGCTTCTTTTTCTGTTTTTGTTTGATTTGTTGGTGTTTCAGTCTTTTAGTCTGTGTCTGTCGTTCAGTTGTGTTGTGGGCAAATTGCAGCGGCAAAAGAGAAAGCTTTAGAAAAAAATGAGAGGAAATTAGAAGAAAAACAAACAATGAAGATGAGAGTAGGAAATAGCACATTAGGCCTGAAGTCTGTTTATACACAGGTCCATTTTTTTTCACTTATATTTTTAAGGAGGCTTAGAACTTTTGAGGTTATTCGACTTAAAATTAAAATAATTTTTTTAGTATGTTATTTTATAGAGATGCTAGGATTACTTAGCCAGGAACCGAAATCAACTGTTACCATCCCTGATCACTTAAGCAGTGGTTGCTGCTTTTTATGCGTCCTTCTGCTGCCTTACCTTTTGTAAATTCTTTGTTGGCAGTTTAAATAAAGTTGGACGTCATCTGAATCAACCCAGACTACACGTTAACTAACATGCAAACACACCAACTGAAATATAAACAACAGATGCAAAGACTTGCAGAAAATGTTTCTATATGAAGCAATTTTTCTTTTCTGCAGCAACTATTGTATGACAGCAACTGGACAACAAGTTATACAGCAAGATATACAAAAACGTTTAAATATGGGGATTTTTAAAAGAACATATTGGTATTTTTGCTGCTGACATTTATAGTGTGTAGATAATTGGATTTAGCAAAAAGTTTCACCAGCAGATCAAAAGATAAGAACATTTAGAAGTGTTCATAAAAAGGCAAACATTTTTAAAAATGTTTATTGTTACATTGTTTTATATGAATATAACACTAGGACTTAAAACACTAGGACTGATTTACCTTATTCTGGTAAAACCACACGTTAGTCCACTTACCTGCTGTATTATTTCTTCCCTGATTTTTCACTGTTTATCATACATGTCGGCATTCTCCTTTTTTAAATTGACAAATTACAATTTATCATGTTTAAAGAAAAAAAAAACTATTAGTTTCTATATTAAGAGTAACTGCATTGTTTTATTAATAAATGTGTAATTAGCTAAGCAAATACGAATGAAAAAATATATTGCAAAATAAAAATATATCTGTGCTGAACGTTAATTGATATAAATTATTTAACTCACACACCCGGTTAAGTAATAGTTTTTTTTAATTATTACTATAGGGAATGTACTGCAGGCATGGAGGCGTCTGTTTCAAAACAAATTCTAATAAAATGTGGAATTGTTTTATATTTATTTTAATCTCCATAAAATGTGCTAATTCTATTTTTTTGTTGGGGAGGTCATTTCAGAGCATTTCATCACAAAATGGTTCTAGTGCTTTAGTGTCATCATTTAAAGAGAACCATGTAACAAAACATTTGAACTACCTCTCAAAATACAATAATGCACCAATATACAGCAATTGAATGAAATTACAACCTTGGTCATTTTTATTTTATGGCAGAGCAGCAGCATTGGATTACATTATGTTGTAGAGTTGAGCTAGTTGAAGTGGCCATTAAATGTTTCTTATATATTCACACTTGACAGTGGGAATTAATATAAACAGATCAAGTGAGAGTTGTTTAGTTAAATGTATTTATGTGAACAGCAGAAAAAGACAGAAAACAGAATGGAGTGGTTGACACTTTGTGCCTGAGTGTTCTGACAAACACAGAAATAAACCTTGTTAAGAAAAGCAACGAGAAAAACAAAGCTATTTTCTATGTTTCTGTTTATACAGTCAGTGTTTGTGGACTTTGTAGATGTAGAGCTTAAACAAAAATCACATTTCCCTTTTTTTCGTGTTTGAGGACTTACCCTCTCATTCCCCTTTCCTTCATTCACCCGTCTTTCTTGATGTCTGGCTCTCATCTTAGCCACCTCAAATTCTCTGGTTTAAATCAAACATGTCTGGAGGCCTTCTGTGCCTCAAATGGGGTTTGATGTGCCTCACAGAGCAGCTTCTGCTTTTCTTCTCTGTCATCTCTGTTTTTTCCCCCAAACTACGGCCGATATTCTAGTGTCTCCCTTGTGCTGCCATACACTTCAACATAGTTTATTTCTTCTTCACTTATTACTTTACATTTACTAATGGCACAAATCCATCAAAAATGTTTTTTTGTGTTGCATGTGTTTTTCTGCCTTTTTTCCCCGTATGAATTTATCAATGTATAATAAAAGCTGATTAGAATTATAATACAAGTAAAGCATGTATTAAAAAATCCAAAGTGGTATTTTATTTAGTTTTTAGTCAACAATTACTTTCACAGCTCTATTATCATAAAAGCTGATGCAAAATCTCACTTTTGTAAATAAAATGACTTAATCCATGATTAAGATGGAGGCTTTTGTCAACATTTATGAGTGTAAAACATTACTCGTTAAAAACAAAAAAAATTGTTTATAGATGCATTTCCCTCCTTTCCTCATTAGAAAGTCATTTCTGATCAATTTGTTCCCATTAGTACCCATTCTAAGTTGAAAATGTTCTGTATAGTTTCCAGTCAGGATGGGCTTTCCCGACAAGTTCACCGCAAGGTCAGCTTTTGCCATTCTCGCCAAATGCTTCATCTCAAGCTTCAGTTAGCAGGTCAAATGCTATCGTTTATGACAGAGCTAACAAAACGAGAATGCCGCCTCTTTGTAAAAACAACATGGCGTTGGTGCTGCTGGAACAATGTTCTTTGGATAGACTTCTACAGAGACTTGGTCACAATGTGCAACACAAACATCACATAGTTACTCTCCAGCATAACGGTGGAGGGATTCTTTTGCAACAGCGTGACCTGGCGACCCAGTGGTGATCGAGACCACTGTGAATGTTTCTGTTTTTTTAATACGAACGTATCAAATGGCTCATTCCAAAGAAAATTGTGTTTTTGGGGTTTTTAATATCTTGTGGCATTTTGTGACGATGGAGGACGGATATAATGAAAATTAATCTTAAAATTGCATTTCTGAGTATTTTTTTATTCAAATCATTGTTATTCTGGAGAGACAAAAAAAATGCCATTTGAAAAAGAACATATTTGTAAAGGTTCTTACACATCGAACGCGATTCGCTTGCCGGAGGCGGCCAGTTTCAATGTAAAGTCAATGGTTTAGAAATTGAGGTTTTGCAGTGCAAATTTAGTGGCCAGCGCGGCAGGAAAGTCTGGAAACAGCTCAAATTGAGGTTCTAAAGAGCGAATTCAGTGGCAGGTATGGCGTGCTAGAGTAAAAACAAATAAACTCTGGAGAGGTCGCTACGTCTGTGTCAACCAATCAGGGACTCAACTTTGTTCACGTGACGGTTTCAGTAACAGTGGGTAGAATACACATCCAATATAGTAGATCGAATCTCCTGAACCTCCATCCATTTTCTTAACCTGCTGTAACCCTTTCGGGACAGCAGGGTTTCCTGAACCCTTCCGCTATTGTTAGACGACAGTCTGCTTCAAACCCGGTCAGAGAGAGACGGAAACACCACGGAAGCGGCCGTCATCCAGACACAGCGAGACTCAAGCTCACTATACCAGAGAACTTCTAAATCAGGGGGGTTCACACTTTTTGGGCATGTGAGCTACTTAAAACACAAATAATGTGAATTTTTAATTTTTTTGTGTTCAAACAAACAACCAACATGCTGTTACAACAGAAACACATGATTCCTGTTTAAAAACGATGAAAAATCCATGGATGAACAAATCCTTTCGTGACAACCCGAGCAAACCCTTCACTCAGCATTTTGTGGGTACGTGTCTTTATAAAGTGACAAACCCGCTTCTTGGTCAGCTGTTCTCGTGGCGAATGTAGTTAGTCCACATCCATTGTCATTTTTTGTTTGTCGAAAGAACCCCGGGTTCGAATCCTCCACCTGGCTTTCCTAGTTCATTGAATCTTTTTTTCCTTTTTTTTGCTAAATTACTTAACACACATTACTATAAATATTAATGAAAAACATCAGGATCATTCTTTGAATTGAAAACATCATTGGAATGTATTTTTAATGCCATGAGTTTTTTTAAGTATTACACAGTTAACACAAATAAATATAATCTATGAAACCTTTAGTTTACATTTTCTTGTTGGTTTTAAAAATATGTTCATAGAAATGTATTTTAAAAAATAATGCTTAATAAAATGCAAATATATTTTTAAAAACTAAAACACATCTATAGTGGTAGTTTTACTAGCGCAGGACAAACCGTTGTCACCACAAGCGCAGATTTGTCCCGAGGAGTGTTTGCTTTTTGATCACTGAATTTTAATTTTTTTGTGGGTAGAAGGTTTATATATTGGTTAATTTCTTTTTGATGGCCCGCGATCTACATGGAGACGTAATCGCCGGTGTTTTTGAAGAGCTCTTTAAAAAAGAAAAAAACTGATCGAGCTTAGGGAACACATTTTTGGTCACGCAGGCAGCGTGCAGAGAGTGTAAATGCACCTTAACATAGAAAATACGTTGGCCACAAACTCCCATGTCAATGATCCACCATTCTGAAACAAATTTCTAATGAGCTCCTGTCACTCTGTAGAAACTAGAAGACAAACCCAAGACCACTGAGAAAACACTTCACTAGATAAAAATACGATTGGAGTGGCTCTTTAAGTGAACAGCTCAAACTTGAAGAACAAAAAAAAACGTACTTTTATAAAAGTGTTAGATGTTGATCTTTTCCATTTTGCTATTTAATAGGGTAATACATTTTGGTCTGGTTATTGCTGATTTAAATACTGCATAAACCACTATGTCATGGCCACATCACTATTGCTTATAACATTTTGATTTGTACAGCCCTACAGGCAAAAGTAGTTTATTTTCTTGTGTCCTTCTCTTACTGTGTTTTGAATTTGCCTTTTTCCGTGGGTGGTTCCTGTGTTCTGTCTTTATTTTTTTTCTCCTGAAAGGAAGTCATTCTTTTTCTTATAGACATCCTTCTTGGAAGAGTTGCTTATTTCTGCTGTTCTCTTAAAAGAGAACCATATTTTGCTCTTTTTGTTTTTTTGATTTTTAAGATTCTCAGCTTTTCCTTCCTACTTCTATTATAGTTGTTTCATTCATATAGATGTACTAATAAGTCATTTCATATTTTCTCCTATTGCTGTCCAGTTGTGCCTGAACCATATTCACTAAAGTTAAAACTCAACCCTATCTTTTTGCATTGTCACTCTAATCTCTTAACAGAGAGTCTCACAGTGGCAGCAGAAGCAATAAAGAAGGGGACTTGTGGGTTAACTGCCTAAAAGCACACCAACCTTTTTACAGGGCAATGATAGTCATTCCACTATCTATAAAAACTGTCTGAAGCAAAAATTTTTAATTCCAGATATTTCTTTCTCATTTTATTTCATGTAATGTTTGCGCGTGTGTCAAAAACCTGCTTCTCTCATCTTTTGCAAAACAAGAGTGTTCCCAGTGGTCTTTTAAATATTATATTAATTATGCAGATTTTAGCCAAAAGTTAAAACAAAATCTGTGTTGTTCTCTTGGACATAGTTTCTGCAGAGCAGCAGTAGTTCATCAGAAATTCCCCTGTTTTCACGCTCTCCCACTAGCTTACAGCCCCATCGGAGTTATTCAGCTGTACAGTTTACTAGATACCAGCTCAGATGAGGAAAACAAAGACGTTCATGGGTCTAGTAAGGTAGTGGAGCAGAGGGCTTGTGGTCCAGCATATTTTCTACTTCACAGATACGACCTTTTTGTATGAAAAGTCGTGTACAAATAAAGTTTTATTTTTATTGAATGTAGTTGCTTTGAATGATTTAGCACTTTGGCTGTGATGAAATCTGGGCCAGGGCTCAATGTGGATACATTTACTGTCACACCACTCATCCATTAAAACAGAAGAGTTGTTGATTTAAAAACCTAAATGAAACCAATCAGGGACAATCGTAACTTTATGACAAAAAACAAAATTTATTGATTTCTCAGTTTAGTAATAAAAAACGTTGATTAAAATGGCTCTTGCCATTTTCATAACTCTCGCTTTTGCTTTCTAATTAGTTGTTGCCCAATAATATTGTTTTTATTGTTTTTTCTGGTATATTTTTTAATAATATGCTTTCATCTTGCTTCTTCCTGACACTCTCATTAATCTCTCAGCAGTTTTGTGCCAAAACAATTGTTTGGAATTCATTTAATCTTTGGAGTGTCTCAAAATATATTTATTTGCTTTTGTTTTTGCACTCCTACTGTCTCAATGATTACTATTCTTGTATTTTCATTTAGATTTTTTGATTATTCTCCACTAGTTCCCCTGCTAGACCATCTATGCTCAGCCCTGCTGCACCCGGATGAAGCTCTGAAGACTTTGCTGGTGTATGTCTGGCTGCAACTGCTGGAAGCCCCCGGAGGCACTGCAGCCCAATTTCTGCCCACTGCCACCAGGGAAAGATTATGTGTCTTTTTGTTGCAGACTTTTGACAATGCTGGCTCAGAAAAGCTCATCAGAAACTGTGCTGGTGAGAAATAGCCTCCCCATCCTCCATTTTATTCAGATATACCAGTGGTTGATAGATTTTGCCAAACCGCTTATAAAAGAAAAGGTTTATCTTGATATTTTTCATCTGATGGATGCACCTATCACCAAGACACGAATACCCAACAATTTTTTTGCTGCAGTGTATACATAGCTGTTTAAAGTGCTCATTTAGAAAACACGGGTCTGTTTTTGCGGCTTGTCTTTGATCTGTTAGGGCTGCTCTGGCAGCTGGTGAAGCAGAGTGCGGCGGTGTCAGTTCTAATGAACAGTCCTCGCACTCAGTTCCTGTGCCATGAGAACCAGGACTCCCTCGCCAACAACAGCCAGATCCTGACTCCAAACCAAGAGCAACAGCCCGCTGACCACTGCCCCCTGCCTCTTCTGCTGAAAAAGGTCTCTGTGTAAACATCCTGCTCCCCGCCCCTGTCCATAACCTGCACTCTGGCACTGACAACAATCAGAACAAAAAAGCTTTGGTCCTGGATAAATGTCCCTTTGAGAGGGAATTTAGTTAGGGTCTTACACTAGATAAATATTTGTGTTTCATGTCTGGGAAACCACTGCATAGATTACATTTTGTTGGATTTTTCTCATTGATAGCTGAAAGTCCACAATAGCTTATGACGTCAATTAGTTTGTTTAGGTCATGCGTGTGTGATGAGCCGCTGTGCCTTAAAACTTTCATCTAAATAATCTACTAGATCATGGAAACTCTCCTAAAACATTTTTAATCCCATCAAATAAATGATCTTTTTAAAAATAATTACATTCAGTATCAGCTAGACCAGACTATAGACAGTTTATTAACTGCATGTTCAGGGAGATTCCCTTTTAAGTTTTGTGATTTTTACATTTTTGTTGGATCCCAAAGTCAAAAGAATTTATTGAATAATTGATTCCATAAGGTTTGTGGGACAAGGTGCCTTCTTTCCTTTTGTGGGCTTTTATCTATTAATCTTTTGCGTTCTGCTGTAGTAAAATTTACCACATGATGCATTTTATGAAAACATTATAATATCTGCAACAATATATTTTGGAGATTGATTAATAAAAAAAAAAAATAATAATAAAATATTACTTTTATATTTTGGATCTCATAAAAACATCTGTCACTAATAGGAAATTAACACTGAAATTGCAATACTTTTACACACAACTGCAGCACATTTCAGGGCATTTTTCAAGTTTGTTCTAAGTAGTCATGGATTTTTTTTAAACATTTGATAGCTCCATCTATTATTCTTGGCCAACCTTTTGAGGAAAACAAAGTTCTTTTGATACCACTCCCTTATCTTTGAGTTTGTTATGTTTTTAGGTTCTTGAATAATTTGGAGGCTGACAAAGCAGAAAAACGAACAAAAACAAAGCAGAAACCTCAAGGAAATTAAAAATGAATAGAATATTACCTGAAACGATGAATTACACACAATACGGTAGATTGTGGTGATTTTACTCCAGATGTTTGGTATGATGAAACCTGTTAGTTGTTGCCATTAGTAACTTCATTGTTGTGAAACATAAAAGCTTTTTTTCTCTTCTAGAAATGTTTAAATGCATGAACATTGTCACGCATTTGTTTTTCAGTTGCTGCTGAGCGGGGATGAGAAATTGCAGGAGATTAGTGCAAAGTGTATTGCAGCAATTCTGGTTCATTCTCCCAGTCAGTACAGTTCTTTCTTTATCAAGGCAAATGTACCTGGTAATTCACTTCCTCTTTTCTTTTTTATAGTTTTAAAAATCTGTTTTAGTTGGGTTTAAAAATAGTCATTGTTCAATATTTCTAGTCTGTAATAATATGTTGTTTATCAGTATTATCAGATCCACGACTTGTTATTCCTAAAAGACATTTCTTGTTTGTTAGACAAAAACACTGCTTTTTTGTGAGTTTTTTTGTTATATAAGAATTTACAATTCAATAAAAGTTCTGAATAAATAAATACTTTTATATGAATAGCCAAACAAATTTAGTTAGAATTGAAGTTTGATAGATAAATCAATATTAAACTGAATGTTCTTCATTGGAGACCAAATCAGATTGTAAACTTGTGAATCGAATTCTTGTCATTCCTGTATTTTGGCAGAGATATCCACCTTGATTTCTTAAGTTTTGTTTTTCTTGTTGGCTAATATGGCTTTAATCCACTGTAATGAATTGTACATAATCCAGTCTGTTGAATTCATATTGTTGTTAGCTCTTTTAAAGGTAACATTTGTTCACTAAATCTATGTCTCCATCTAAAGGGTTTCTGTTTGAGCGTCTGTCCTCTGGAAGCAGTGAGATGCTGTTGTGGTCCATCTACAGTTGTTTGGTGTTACTTACTGAGGACCAACTCTTCTTCTCCCAGTGTCACTCTGTCTACGGTGAAAGCACACACTCAATCTATCAATAAGCAACAAACAATCATTGTATTTTTAGAAATGACTCCAGAATACATGAGAACTATCACTCCTGCACACTCTGATTCCAGATAAATCACCAGCACAAATGGCAGCTCTCATCTTCAAAATGTTTTGGCGTCTTGTCTGAGTAGCTTTCATCTTTATCTGTAGAGAGCTGGAAAAACTCTGAGATGATTACAGGCTAGGCAATCTCAATATTTATTTTTTAAAGCATTTCAGAAGATATTTAGATTTAAAGAAAAAAAAAATCAAAGTGTTGTGTCGCCAGGGTGTCCGAACTCCTCCCCTCCTCAGCAGACTGACTTTTGCTCAGCTGTCAGGCGAACCAGATCAGCTGATTGGATCTACCTGTACTTCATAAGCACTGATGTTCTTGTCATTAAAAGGGAAGGGGATGGAAGAAGAGTTTTGGTGATCATTGGTAGTTCAGTTTGCAGGTTGGCAATTGTTTCGTTTTAAGTTTTCTGTTAGGTAGTTAGGGGGAGGTTTGGCTGGCTTTGTCACCTCCTACTTTAATGTATTTTGTTCACAGTGTAGCACCTCGTTTTGGTTCAGTTGAAGTTTGGTTCAGTTAATATTTATATTTATTCTGTTTTACCTCTCATCTCAGTCCAGTGCATTATAACAATAAACTATCCTGAATCAATATTGTAGGTGTCCTGACATTTTATATGTAATGGTCTCTCTTTTCTCTTGACATTTTTAAGGTGTTTCCTCAAGGACCATAACTGCAAAATATTTCTAATTTTCTTTAAGTCTGATTTATAACATTTCATATGTGCTTGAATCCTTAAATTTGGTCGATTACAGTTAATTATGCTCTCGAAGTCTTAACATCTCTACAACATGTAAACTCCCCATGAATAGTGTCAGGAAAAGATGTGTTCTGAGGCACAGAGTCTATCTGAATGCATGCTGTTAACACTCAGCTTTACAGCAGCTGGCTTGTTGCAGAAAATTAAAACGTATAATTAGAATTGCTCAGCTTGCACCACATGAGGAGGAACACTTGTGTGTTTGTGCGAACACAGGTAATTTACAGTCAGGAACATTTTACTCATTTCAATGCAGGAGATGTTCTTTGTTGTATAAAGGATCTTCAATGTCAAAGCATTTAAAATTGGGGACATTTTTCTAAAAGAACATCTGTGTGTGCGTTTGTTGTCTCCTGTATTTTTTAGAGGTTGTGTTTGTGTCTTGTGTTAGGTATTGAGTCCCTGGTCAGGAGTCTAAACCAGTCTTTACTGCTGACCAACCTGGAAGTACCACAACAAGGTTTTCTGCTCCTCACTGAAATACTGGAAAGGTCAGCTAATTTTTTTCTCGTCATTTAAATTAAAATGTTTTGGAGTTTAATTGGGTTGCCTGTTTCCAAGCTTAATTTTGTTTTCTCAGTTTTTAAGCACTTTGCTGCAGTTTGCACCTTTGCTAATTGTTATGTCAGTAGATTTTAGCGTTTATACTTTGAATTGAGACAAGTCATTTAAAGAACATGCACACCTCTGCACAATACTCTGTTGGCTTCACTAAATTACATTTGTAATGGTTGTCTGACTATCTATTTTCAAACCCACCAAGCTAGCAGTACATACTTAATTAGCTGGAATACACAAAAGCCCAAAAGCAAAAAAAAAAAGTCAAACTCAGCAAAAATGCTGAAAAAGAAATCTATGACAGTCATTGACCCGCACTGCTACATCCACCCAATCCGATTTCTGAAAAGCACTATAGCAGTCAGGATAATTATGCTAACAGAAAAAAACCAAGACATAACAGCAAAATGCCCGTTCTGCTGTAAAGGAACAAAAGCTGCTTGACACTCAGGAAACATTTACCGTGAAGCGTGACGATAGAGAAGAAAGTGGCTCTCTCTAGCCGTTTCAGAGGTGTTGCTCATTTTTTAAGTGATTGTTTATCCATTTAAATTATGTAAATCGACACTTATAAATATGTATATATTTTGAAAAATAAGTAGGTCTTATTTACTTGCCAAGCTTGCAACACAGAAACCAATCGAACTGCCTCATGCTGTACATGGCACTAAAAGAGGAGATTTCCTTCATCTTCTGTAATTAGGTTTGGTTTTTTGAATTCAGATATAATAGTCCTACAGCTACCATGGTGACCATAAACGTTGTTTGGTTCCAAGAAGATCATGCAAAGACCTCTTAACAAATGTTTGTTTAACAACTTGTAATTTATTAATATTTTAGCTTTTCAAAATGTCATTTTTGTTTGCTGATCCTGTGAGTTCAGCGCTCGTCTTTGCATGTCTGTGTACTTGCATGACATTGTGCTCTATGTGGCATTAAGACTGCTCTGCGCAACTATTATGGCAACAGTGATCCGATTTACAACTGTTGTGTTGTTGATTATAGTGACGTGCTGCGGCCAACTTTGTAATGTCAAGAGGTCAGTAGCATTTGTCTGTGGCTGCTGTGCAAAGAGAAATTATTGTCTGGGTGAAGATAAATAACACAGACTGAGTAGGAAATAGCTGATGCTCAAAAAGCTAAATACAGGTGCTGCTGCAAAAAAATGCTGAGTATATACAAATGTTAACTTTATTATTGTTCTTTCTTTTCATATGATTGTGTTTATTGTTTCCATAGTGCAGTAATTCGGAAGTACGGTAGTTCTTACAACAACTTTAGGGTCAAATAGTAAATGGCAAAGAACAGAAACTTGTAAAATTGTTGGAAACAATTTTCAAACATTTACAATTATTTGAAATATACATACTATAGCAAAAATATCAGTACCAGAAAAAGTAGTGCAGTGAAATCAATGTCAATCAATGTCAGCATTATTTGCATGTGTAGTTAGACTGTTGAGTTGTACAATGTAACAGAAGTTGGAAAGAAAGACCTGTGGTAGAGCTCCTTCCTACATGAAGGGTGTAACAATCTGAGGGAGCTACTCAGTGCTTCCACTGTCTGATTTAGGGGATGAATGGGTTTTTTTATGATGGATTTCAGATTTGCCAACATTTTCCTCTCACCCACCTTCTCAACAGGGTCAAGGCTAGGACAAAACCATACCTCCTGACCAGCTATATATATGTAGTGTGATATTTAAAAGTACTTTTTTATTCTTAACCTGCTTTTGGGAAGGGCCCCACATGGTCACATATGTTATGGTAAAAATCATTTGACAACAGTAAATCTAGGGGGATTTATCAAAACCTTTTTTATTGGCAAAAATGTTGTGTTCATAATTATTAATCTTCAAAATGTTGCTGTTTTGATGTATGGAGGTGCTGTGTTTCTTATTTTATTCTGGACAGACAACCTCCGGCTTTACACCTGTTCCCCAGTGTCTCAGGATTTGCAGCAGTTGCAGAGGTTGTGTCAGCTGGAGTCTCCTCTCCCAGTCTGCAGGTAGCCACCCAGGCTGTCAGTGCTGCTGCTGCTTTATTCAGGTACACGCAGATCTGCAGAGATGTAGATGAATTTCTTCTTTATTCCTGACTTGAATCTATTTGAGATGGTGCAGCATGATCTTAGGAAGCGTAGCTAGGGAAATGGCTGAATAGCTAGCGGCTGCACAGTTTATTTCATGTTTACTTGTGTTGTCCTGTAACATTTGAATTAGTTTGATTTGACACACAGTGGCCTCTTGTGGAAGTTACATTCTAAAAATAACAAGTCATAGGCAAAATCTGCAGTCTATTTTTCTACAGTACTTACAGATATTTTAAAGGTGTAGAAAAAACATATAGTATACATATATAAATATATATAGTGTATAAAGTATACACTTTTCTTAGACAGACAAAAACATTTTCACACTTTACTCTTCTTTAAACTCTCAAAGTTCAAACCTTCATAGAAAAATAATTTCTGTATTATAGAATGAAAATAAAGATCTGATCGCAATCAAAAATTGATGTCAATTTGCCAAACTGAACGTGTTCTGTGGAGGAAACATGAGACGAAGAAGATTTATTGACAGTAGTCCACAGCCAATCAAGAAGCAAAACACAGTCTTCTGTTTAAAAAACAGGATTTACAGTTCCTCAAAAACAAAATCTGCAAAACAGCGAGACTGCATGAGGTAAACCGTAGTAGCAAGAGGCCATTTTAATAACAGGACTTTGAGAAATATTTCTTGGGGATTAACTTTAAATTACGGCCTTTTGAAGTAAGATGCCTTTGTTCTGTGTGGAGTAGGTTACACACTGGTTAATTAATAAATAAAAAGAATATTATTAAAACATAGCATTGTTGAGATTTGCATATTCAGCCTATTTTTAATGAAGCCAAGTCCTATAAAAGGTTTCTGCAGAAAGGCAGCTTGCAGTTAAACTGTCCCAATCAGAACTGAAGGATTTAGTCTCAAATGGTTCTGGTTTTGACTTGTTCAGTGCTGAATGAATCACAATTACCCCCTGCGCTCAAAATAGGTTATAGCTTGAGGTTGCTTTTATTAGTAGTGTGTATGTAATTAGAAAAATCACATTTTAGAGAGTTTAGAGGTACTCAGTCATATTTAAGTCCTCAGCACTCTACATACTCTAGATTATGAGTCAGCAACGTTTATAAGATGAAGAGCCGATTCGAAGTTTTCTCCTCAACAACTGTGCCTTCACCAGCTATAATGCAAACTCTGATTTTCGTTCTCCCTTCGGCCAGTCCCGCCAGGGTTTGCCATTGTGAATCAGCTTTCACTGATTTGCACAGGTGGTTTGGCAGAGTTTTACTCCGGATGCCCTTTATGACACAACCCTGTATATTTAAGGCACAGGAAAACCCAGTTAGGAAGCAGCGCAGAGGATTTTATCTAAGGATCCTAAATAGATTTTTAGCTCATTGCACGCCCTGGGAACCGAAGCCCAGGTCGTACACCAACTGAGCTATCCAGCCAACTCTTAACTATAATGCAAACTTTAAAACAAAGAAATAATAAAACATTTCCAATATATCTGAAAAAAATGTACATCACAAACAGCAGGGAAAATAGCTATTTTGAACATATTTTGGCATAAACTCAAAAAAGAGCTTTAATAAAAATACTGCACAAAGAAAATAGGTAAAATTTGGAACACTATTGTAACCACGTAATGCAAAAAGCAATGCATTTGTGTTATGTCATACATACAGGATTGGATACATCAGAACAAAATACCATCAATATTTCGAAGAACTTCACAACTGTAAAAAAAAAAAAAGCAATTGTATGTTTTTGGTTTATTATCTTTTGTTACATTATGAGACAGGGCCGAAGTAACTTAATGTAAACTGTATCTGTGATGGTGCTTTTATTGCATGTTCAATGAAATGTTTTTACTTTTTCGTTAGTTTGCTAATCATAGTAATTTAAATCTTCTACAATTAGACAGCGTCATTCTTCATTTTCACCCCGAGTAAATGGAGTGGTGATCAGCTGTAGTTTTAATTTTAAAACTTGTTCACATTTCATAATGACATTTGGCAGAACAGAAAGAAAGTCTGGGTATGCACAATTCATACAGCCAGGAAAAAATGACTGACAATAAAAGAGATGTACTGCTTGGCTCTGCTGTGAGGAAAGAATATTTTGGAAATCTCTTATACCAGCAGCAGATCAGCCATAGAACATTACCAGAACGCCCAACCACACCAGACAGCAACAGGGTCCACTTCACAGCCGTGAGGCTGCAATGTTAGACCCCAACTGCTCCAGCAAGGGCGAGCACCGCAGCAATAAACACCGACCAAACCACCAAGTCCTGGTCCAAAAGATTCCCACATGGAGCATGACTTCATACATTTCAGCAATGCCAAAAACATGACCAAAAAAAAACCAAACAGCTGTGCGATCATAGACGTGTGCTTCACGCTCTTCCCACCCATGCATGCATTCATGTTCCATCCACAAACATGCGCTCAAATCGCCACACCTGTCATCTTAGTCGCAACAATTTTAAAACACAGGAACGTTTTAATTTTACCGCGATAAACTTAGGTTTTATTATTCTACTGTGTGCATTAATTTAAATTGCCCGGTAATGAAGGCTGACGTGGAAAGTAATTTTACTTAATAAAGTTACTTTGTGTGACACTATAAAGTTTTATTGAAAAAAATAACTATTTTTTTAATCACTTTTTTAAATCTGAAAAATACAAACAGACAACAGATGAAGTGCATATTGTTGTCACACCTTGGCGTGCCACTGGCTTTACCTCAGCGTTGCCCTAGGTTGCCCTCCCCTGCTCTAGATTTTGACGAGCTGTTTTTTGAAAGAATTCTTTTAGACTGATTTTTCCGCCGACCTACATATTCAGACAGTTTTCACTCCCTTCAGGAAATCAACCGTGTGGGATTAACAATAAATTAAATCTGTTCAGCTCATCCTCAAATCCACTGGCCAACCACAAATAAATGAAAAAGAGCTAATTGTGGTATGTGTGCAGCTTTATTTATGGCTTTAATCTGAAGACTGCTGTGACATCTCTTGAAACTGTTACAGGAGATTGAGCGCCCTGATGAAGATATTTTCTACATTAACAGTGCGTGGGCTTCATCATTACCCCTGTCGTTTATCCACTGGCAAACTCCCTTTATAGCTCAGTCTTATGGCTAACGCTGACTCAAGAACAAATAACATAGGAGCTCTTTCAGGTTATTAAACATTTGAGGAACACAATTGACTATATATGAGAACTGTACTGGGTGACCCCTTCCTCCTTCTGTTCCAAGCAGGAGGTACCCACTGGTTCCAAGAAGCCAAAATCCCATAAACTTCTTTCTATAGAGAAATAAACTGTTATTATTCAGGCATTATAATTGTGAAAATAACCATTTTTGCTCTGATACCTTTTTTAGTATGTTCTTGCTATCTATTTTATTCATGATTTTTTTCTGTAGTAAAAGTTATTCAAACTGGCCAGTCAGATGTCTCAATAAAAGTAAATAGTCTCGCACTGAACTTTCTGAATGTTTGAGTGGCAAATTTTGAGTAACCTGCTTTTCAATTGGTATGAATGTGGATTTCCAACAAGCTCACTCCTGATTGGTGAGACTGGTTGCCATAGAAGCATTGACTCAGACCGATTTGGACTGACTGAGGATTTCTGGCTTCAACATGGCAGTGCCTGTATCACAAAAAAAAGGTGACTAACTTGACTTAAAAATGGTTGGAGGCTGAAGTAAGTCAGTTTATGAGTGACACTCACTTAGTCCAGTTCTTATATACACTCAATGAGGAGCAACCAAAATTCTCAGGTTTTTGAAAACAGTGAGAAAAGAACCGCCCCCACTGCCCTGCCACTCAATCTTACAACCTTTTGCCGATTTTTATTTTGGGAAGCTCAAACCTACATTCCCAAAATAATTACAGTCTGTACATAAGACCTTGATTGTTCCCTGAGAATTTATTAAATAGCTTCAGACTTGAAATTCCCACTGGGTCTCCAAAGCAACGCAGTTGCAGTAATGCATGTGAGGCAACAGCTGAAAATCCCCTTATTTGCTACCTCTGATTACGTCCAGCAGGGAAGCAGGACCCATGAGGGTTCAACCATAAATCTCAGTCTTGTATTTTCTGCACCTGTGAGTCGTGAGTTGTGTCACGCACACTTTCTTTTCATGTAAACTGCTATTTTACTGTTAGTAAACACATTTTAAAGTGTTTTTTTTATTTCTGCTTGCAGTTAAAATAAATTAAATTACTTAAGTCAATAAAATGTTATGCTTTAACCTAATCAATGAGACTATAACAGGTTGTGTGTTAGTATTAAAAACATACTGCTGTAGAGTGATACATGAGCTGTGTACTGCAGTAAGCTTCAGGGCAAGCATTGGTATTAATCACAGATTTACTCACACAGTGTTGATACAGAGGGTAATATTCTGTAGTAAATGAGCTTTCCAAAAACCCCTTTATTCTTCTACACGGCTTGCATACTTTTTCTTTTCAAAATCTACCCTAAAACTCAAAAGTATTTTATCTTTATTTAAGAAAAGGTTTCTTCTCTTAATTTTCCAGACTCAACCACCAGTCCAGACCAGTCCAGTACAAAGTGCTGGAGACACTGGTGACAAGCATCACTGACAGATTTCCTGAACTTCTACTTATCCCCCAAGGCCACCGGAGAAACACCGTAAGATAGTTTAATTATATATTATTCACAAAATAGACATAAAGGCTCTGTGCTGTTTATCTGGATCTACTTGACTGACATGACTAACAAGAGGACCTTGAACAATGGTTGGGAAGAAAAGACATCTTTTGAACAGAAGAGTGGAGCTGCATAACAAAGAAAAAAGCCAAATGTATTTTTTGAAAAGATTAGATCAGACAGGCAAACAGAGAGCAGGCAGCAGGAGCTTTGAGGCTTCTTAAACATGAAGCGGTAATTTGTCTTTATTCATCCAAACTGTAACTGAGTCCAGCTTTTCCAGTTATGTTCATAAAATGGAAATAAAGACACAAGATATGTTGGTTTGCAAAAGATCTTTGCGCCAATTGTGTGCTCACTCATTTAAAGGCTGCAGGACACATAAGGAGAGGGGGATAAATAGCTCCTGACCCATTTTAGGCTCTGCTTGTATGGAGCTGCTTCATTATTGTTCCAGATATTTACTGCAGCTTGCTTTATAAATAGATAACAATTAAATGAGGTCACTGAGGTCACTAAGACTAAGGTCTTGACTAACTTTTTGCACTAGTTGCACCTATCTATTTTTTTCTCAGGTGCTGCAGCACAGAAGCTTGTTGTATCCACATTTGCAACCACATTAACAGCACAGAGTTCAAGGGTCACTTTTTGTTCTTTTGTCCATTTGCTGCTGGCTGGTGCTGAAACCCAGAGGGGACACTCTGAGAGTGCATTTATCTCAGAATGCAATGTTTTTTATTGATGGATTGAGTTTTTTACCTCTAAATGTATTAGAATCAGTCACAAATGCATTATTGAAGCCATCTTCTTCCCACAGTCTTTATAAGAAACACAGTGCTTTATAGGGATCCAAACCGGACCGTATGTCACACCATCAAACTGAATCGTGGGGAAAAATAATCATTGCATCTCTACTGCTTTTTACTACGTTTAAATTGAAAAAGTCACACACGTGTGTTAAAAAGATTCATTATTTTTTGTTTTATTACATTACACAAGACGCAGTATGAGCCAAATTTATGTTTTTTCTTTATTGTTACTTTCTTATTAGCACATTTAAAAATATGATTTTTGTTATTTAAAAAAAAGTTATGTTTTGTTATATTTTTTTACAACATTTTGTTGTTATTTTTGTTATATGTCATATGTGATTTTCTCAAATCACATTTGGAACCGAAACAAAACCGTAACCCAAAAATTGAGGTTTGAACCGAATCACAGGAGAGGTGAATCACTGCATTCCTAGTTCATAATATTATAGAATTGACAGTATCTAAGCAGAAAAACGGATCATTTTAGGGTCGCAACCCTTAAGCACTGTCCATATACTATAGTTTGCTAAATTATTAGCAAAAACTTGGATTTTGGTTTAACCATTCGCCTCACATTGATTTAACTTTTTCATTAACAACCCATTCCAATTAAAAAATTAAAAAAAAAAATCAAAAACAAATGTAGTGTGGCCAAAAAGTTCAATCTTGGTCTCATAACTCCAAATTACTTTGGTCCAGAAGTTTGGCGGCTTGTCTCTGTGCTGTTTGGTGTATTGTAAGAAAGATCTTTTGTGGCATTTGCGTAAAAAAAGCTTTCTTCTGGCGACGTGGCTATGCAGCCAATTTTTTTTCAGGTGTTTCCTTATTGTACATCTTAAAACACCCACATCACAGTTTTTCAGAATTCTGGATCTCAGCTGAGGGTATTTGTGAGGGTTTTTTTTTTTTGCATCCCTAATGATTTTTCTAGTAGTTGTTGCAGAGATTTTTGTGACTGGTTTGATTTCAACAGAACCCCTCAATTTCCACTTCTTGATCAAAGTTTTAAACACTGCTGATTGGCATTTTCAATTCCTTAGAAATCTTCTTATATCCCTTTCCTGTCTTGTACAGTTCGGTTACCTTTTCCCATAGATTTTTTTTACAGCTCTTTAGCTTTCCCCATGACTCAGGAGGCAGAAATGTCAGTGCAGCACTGGATGAAGGATGTAAGGGTCCGTTACGAGCTCAAAAACTCCAAGACCTTTTGTGTACAAACAATGATTACAGGCAATCGAGTCACAGGTGAGGATGGGTCCTTTAGCTGTCATTCAAACACTTTAGGATCGGCGTGTGTGCATGTTTACAGAACAAAGTCATTGGAATATGTAAATTTTTGGGTCATTTGTGAAATTTATGTTGTCGTTATGATTTAAAAAGGGTCAACAGAATTTTTGACAATAACTGGCTTCAACCAACCACTAACTATAAGTGAAGAGTTTTTTTGTGTTATTGTTCATATTCTATGAAGAATGACATAAATCATAATTTCTTCTAGGGTATGTAAACTTATGAGCACAACTGTAACTGGAGGGATTTCTATGATGTTGATGTACTCACATATGTCAGTTGGGAAATGTCTTTTAACTGTTGTTTAACTCCCTATTTTGCATTTTATTTAGATGTCTATTTTAGGTCTGTGTGTTGGTTTTGTTTTAGTTTATTTTAGTCACTCAGACTTCAAAAGAATTTCAAACTTAGGGTGAAGGAGGGTCTGTACTGCATTGTTTATTGTAGGATGTTATTTAAAGCAAAACTTTTTACATTTCTTGTTAAAATGTGGTTATCTCTGTATCAAAACAGCGTCTCTTGTAAAAGTCAAGCTTTGACTGGTTAGAACACTGTCCAGGGTTGAGCCATGCATTCTTTTAGAGCTTTTGTTTTCCCATGTGTAAGGGTCTAAGGCTAAGCACTCCTGTCTGCATATACAATAATACTGTTTGTTTTTGGTGTTCTGTCCTTCAGTTATCATGGTTTTGTTTGTAGGCTTTTGCTGTCCTTGAAACTCACTGGGATGTTTATTTAGACATTTTTAAAATATCATGTTTGTTTGTCGTATAGAAAAAGAGCTGACACTTTGAGGCTCCCTGTGGTTAATATTATCAAACTAACATGTCTTTCTAATGGGAAACATTTGTGTTTAAGTGTAAAAAAATAAAAAGGATAGAAAATCAATAATAAAAAATCCTTATAGCCATAAAACTCAAATATACTGTACATTCTTGATTGCATTTTATCCAGATCAAAAGAAAACTGAGATGAAATAGGTTAAGCGTTGATTTGTTTGTCTGTTTCTCCGAAAATGATATATAATTTACTGATCTTTAGCAGAAAGTGTAATGTCTTTCTCTCACCTTTTGTTCTTTCCATTATGCTCTAATTTATTTCCAGGGTAACCTGGGAAAGTTAGATTTGAGGAGCAAGACTTCCAAATCCACAGGATTTCTTCTTCAGGCTGTCATCTGTTTTCAGGCTGCCTGCAGGTATGCACTGTCAAGAAGCTGAATTACAAATAACACAATCAAAGTTTTAACCACCAATTTGTCATTATTTTCTTAGAATATATTACATTGCATTCAATATTTTAAATCACTCATGAACAAAAGTTTTGCTGCCTGTTTGATCTCGACACACTTTTGTTAAGAAGTTTGTTTGATTTTAAAAGATTTATTTCTTAGTGGCATAAGATTTTGTTTTAGTACTGTATTTATAATGGGACTGGTTGGCTAAAAATCATTGACGTCTAAAAGATATTAAACAGCTTTAAAATGCTATGAATGGCTTTCAGTTCTCTCTTAAATTCTGAGAAAATTGGTCTTTATGTCTTTGTCTGGTCAATATGACATAAACGTCAATCTCACACCAAAGAAATTCCAAAATGTTGTAATTTCTTAAGGTTTTCATAGGTTGGAAGTAATTTCTCTCCAGTTAGCTAATAATGTTTTTAGTCAGCGATGAGCTTAACCTGTTAGACTAGACAATGAGCCATAAATGCCTACAAAAGTTTCAGCATCAGCTGAACTGACAGCACCAGCGTGCTAAAGTCCCAACCGTTGAATACGGTCTGATGGATTTATCAGTGGTGCTTGAGAAAACACTATTCCACTGTGCAGCCCATCAGAGTGAAACTGGTCAAAAAATGTAAACAGAAGGGCTCTAGCCTTCCAGTGAAGAATACACGGTAAAAAGAATACCATTCTATGATGTGTTACTGAATACATCAATAAAATATCAATAAAAAAAACCTACAAATAAATACCCCAGAATTCAAAAGATTAATAAACAGATTTTTTTGTTAAGAAAGGGTAATATTTCTGTGTGATGTATTCCCTGTAGGATAATGTCTGTTAGGTCTCCTCTGTGCTTAAAAGTGTTCCTGATGCTCCCAGTTCATGTACTGCAGACCACTAGTCCCCCACTGGGAATGTTAGTTTTAGTTGTGACAAAAATGTATCTTTAAACTGATTAAAACTAGTGACTTCTCCTTGTTATAAATTGCTGTAATTTTAGCTACAGTTCTGATAGACGTATCTCCAAGTAATACCTGAACATTTATTAATAAATGATAACAGATTCCTAAAAATATGGAATGTTTTCTTCCTCGTTCACTTGCATAATGACTTAAACTGCAATTTCCATAGAAAAAAGTTTACAATGGTATTTTCGTTCAAACCACTTAGTTAAAATAATTAGTGAAAATCGTTTAAAAAAGGAGATTTTTTTGCCAGAGGAAAAGCAACAATTTAAACAGTGTCACACTATTTAGACAATATTGTATTAATATTTCTAAACCAGATATTATGTGCATTTTCTATCTACCTGAGGTCTTCAATGTTGCATATTTGGTATTTCAAACATAAAAAAATTAAAAGTTTCATACTTTTAATTTGGACTATAGTGTTAACTCGAATGTCTCCATATTTCACAGTGATATCACAGTCCATCTGGATTCTGGTCTCTAGTTTTGTGTCAGTGTGATTGGCCTAATATGTCCGTATCCATTTAGAGACAGATTCAAACATTAAGCTTTTTTCACTCCCTCTGACATCAGCTTTTACACTAAATGAAAATATTGTGTTTTTCAAAGACAAGTCCAAAGTTCTTTACTTTTCTTCTGTTTTGTTGTCTTGTTTCTCTGAATAATTCTTAATTTTACTGTAAAATTATCTTTTAATATTGTTTGTGACATTTTTCCAGTCTCATTTCTTCATCAAAGACTCATTTTCTAAGTGTTTTGAGTAAAGGTCAAATCAATGGTTTCCCTGAAAAAAATGAAACTGCAACAAAAATGTAAAAATTAAAAATTAAAATAAAAAAAATAATACACATCTCCTAATATGAACTTCTGTATCCCTATTTATTTCTTGATAAATTATAACCTACTTCTGTGTCTGTTCAAGGTTGGCTGAGGAGTGTGCGTCACAGCCTGCCCTGATGGAGAACCCATTTACAGCTCCACATAAACACAGTGATGCTCTGGACTCTGTGCAGTCTCTGTGTCGATGCCTGTTGCATTTGTGTGACTCTGTCTGGATACCCACCATTCTTGTGAGAGCTGAGCAACATCACCAACACTTAGATGTCATTCGTTTATACTATTCTTCTGCTCTGCAACTTTTAAAAACAAACTCTTTAGATTGACTAGTGTACAATGATTTCCATTCA
Organism: Oryzias celebensis; assembly: GCA_014656515.1. NCBI lineage: Eukaryota > Metazoa > Chordata > Actinopteri > Beloniformes > Adrianichthyidae > Oryzias > Oryzias celebensis. The sequence goes on from BNCR01000008.1 coordinate 17,479,633, forward strand.
TTGTTTAGCTGTTTCTCTTAGTAACCGTATTATAAACACAGTCAAAACCTCTGTCTTCATCATTTGTCTTCATCAAATGGAAACATTGCTATCAGTGCTTCTGCAGCAGTGACAGCTAATGATTCAGTACACTTTTCTGGCTCTTTTTTCATTTAAAAACACTGTCTGTTCAAGAATGTTTACAGCTTCTCTTGTGTTTTTCTCTCTTCTTTATTATGTCTCCAGAGAATGTGTGAGTTTTCACCAAATGCTGAGATACTGCAATACTTGTACTCCATCCTGTCTTTCCAGTTCACCCTTTTTCCGTCTCTCAAGGCTGTTTTTGCTAAAAAACTAGGTGAGTTGTTTAACGTTTTCATCCTGAAGCACTGGCAAGCATTTACTTGGTCAAATGTTATTTAAGACAATTCAGTTCATGTAATATTTAAGTTTTAGGAATAACTTTAGCACATTTACAGTTTAAATGGCTCACATTTTTACATTAGCTGGACTTTTCAATTCTCCTAGCAGTCATTATTACAGTATATGCCATCATAAAAAGGCATTTGTGCTTATGTTTATGGGAAGCTCTAACTTAATCTAATATAAATTCAGTTATTGGCCAGAATAGGTTAATAATGCTTTAAGGGAAGTACACTTTCTCTCTAAAGCTTCATTACTCATGTCAAAACTTTAATTCACAGACACATGACAAATTGTGCAACCTTCTGCAATACTAAATTGTTCTTACATATAATATTAATGTTTGATTGTCTGTGAAGTGATGCGAGAAACAGAGATGCCTGCGTATTTACAGGTGCTGAGATAGCTGTCTGCAGAGGGAAAATAAAGGAAACAAATCATAATTTACAGTGGAAGTGATGAGCCTCAATTATCACATAGAGTTGTTGCTTCGGGGGTTTGAAGACACTACTGTGGTGCCATTAAGTAGAAACCGGCGCTTTGTATTCCTGCTGCAAGTGGCTGTCAGATCAGAGCAGTTTCTCCAGGGATTTTCTCAGTCCATATTCACTTATAGAAGTCTGCAAATTGATAACTTGATATAATAAAGAAACTTTTGTTTACTTAGTCCAAGCTGTTGTTACTCATTGTAGTGGTGAAACAATAATCTTTTTTCCTGTAGGAACATGTGTTTTACAGTGCTTACTAACACTTACCTTAAAAATATCAACAATAATTTTTATATAAAAAAATGCAGTCAATTAATTGTTTACAATAGACAAAAAAAGTTTAACAGTGGTGCACAATTTGTCAGACGTTCCTTTCTGATGTCCTTTTTCTTTAAAGACAGTTACCTTTTGATATGTTTTGAAAGTGTTTTCAGTGGTCTTTTAATTGTGATGATGCCATTTTTATCCAAAATCAAAAACTTGTGTTTTCTAGGACATAGTTTCTGTAGAACGGCAGTAGTTCATTGAAATTTGCCTCTGAGTTGTGGATGGGACCATTGGCACAGAGCAACCCCATCCCGCCTTCCCTTTCCCATGGCTGTGAGCTTTCTGTTTAACTCTCCCTAGAGCTAATAGCCCCTCACAACTCCAACCTAATTTTAGCGGTGCAACAAAAATAGGGAGCAGTAATGGAGATATCCAGCCACACAGTTTGGGCCAGATGCCAGCTCAGAGAAAGAGAATAAAGAGGAATCTAGAGGTCTACAAGTGGATGCATCAGAATGGAGCAGAGCAGGGACCTTGTGGCCCTCCCAGTGTATTTTCTACATCACAAAGAAGCTCTTTTTCAAACAAAAGGTTTTCGTCTGCTCCTGATTCACAATTATTTAAATGAAAAAATACTCAGAAATGCAATTTTAAGCTTAATCTTTTTTGTTAACTCTATGTCCTCCATCAGAAAAATGCCACAAGAACATGTTAAAAGCGCCAAAACCACCATTTTCATTTGAGTTGGTCTTTAAAATTAGCTGAAAACGAGTTCACTTTTGGATTTTACTGTTTCTTTCATGTTCACATTTGTTCTAATGATCATACGGTACTTGGTTAGTAATTTAGAGCTGGTTGACAGAAGTTGCTGTGAGCTGAAGCCTGTAAACATCAGGAAGAAGCTGATTACATTTAATTTGTTAAAGTTTGCGGTCACTGTAATGCTACATCATTAACATGTTGATATAAATAGTGTGGTTGTTGCCACCCAGTTGTCTCACACCATTCAGCAGGAAGTTTAACAGACAAAAAAGAAGAAACGTAGAGGGCACAATGGCATGTTAACCTCTTAAGACCTGGCGCCCATAGGCATTGACATGCTGTTTAGGTTATATTACCTCAGTAGTTAATTCTGCTTAACAGGGGCCCTGTCATAGAGTAATAAAAAAAGCTCAGGTCTTAAGAGGTTAACAAAACTGTAAATGCTGCAGGTGCTGGTAATTGAAAGCAATGAGATGCTATTAGTAACAGAAGAACCCAAATATGGGGCCATGATGGGTTCAGAAAGTGGACACACTGATGAGGCAAAAAGACAAAAGTGGGAGGTCATATCAGCGTCTCAATGTTTCTTTTCTGTGCTTTCTCTCCTTTACTTCTCTAGCCTCCTCTGGTTTCATCAGGTTGTCTATAGAACACAAAAGCCTTTTCTGTGCAGGAAACAGGTACAACTAACTGGACACACACACAAAATGTGTAGAAAATGTTGCAGTTAGTTTATTTTTTGTCAAATCTCAAAATTAAACACAGAGTGTGACATCTCATTCTTAGTTGTGTCTGTTTTAAAGAGACTTATTATCATTGTTTTTTTTACTTGCACAAACACTGCTGTGAATGTGTGTTTGCTTCATGAGCTTTCAACCTTTGTACCACTTCTTGCAGGAACCCAGATCTAAATGCATCTTGCTGTGGTTTTCTGCAGACGCTCAGCATGACTCTGATTTCTTTGTCAGACCCCCGTTTTGACTCCTACCACGGTATCTGCATGCACATTTGCATTAACCACTAAAGCAAACATAACATAAGCAACAGCAAACCTACTTCCTGCTATCATCAGAGAAATGACTTGTGAGGGCTGTCAGAAGAGTTTCCCCAAATGGCATGTTTTAGATCCTTCATGAGCAACATTTAATAATCAAATCAACCATTTCAAATTCAAAGGCTTTAGCTGAAAGGATCTCTCCATGGATTGTTTACACATTGAAAGTTGCTTTAAATTTTTAAACCTGTGCCAGAGTGCCAATGTCAAGTATTATAAACGTCAGTGTACTTCACTAAAACAAAGACCTCTCTACTCCAAGGCCATGTGTTTTACTTGTAAGTAAGCTAGTTAAATGGTTGATGAAAAATTCGAAAACCTTAGCAGTGTCTTCTTTAGCAACATTACTGTGTCTTCTTTAGTAACATTACTGCCTCATAACTTAATAAAACTCAATAGTCTTATTGAAACTGCTTGTTGGCATCAAGGTGAGAAGGCCATGAAAAAAATGAATTAAGTTTGGGAAAGTAGTAAGGAATGTTTTCACTTTTCAGAATTTAGTTTTAAAAGGTAATGATATAATTAAGGTTAGGAACTGTGATGAACATAATGCTTTAATTTAATAATTATAATCATTACAGTGGCATTTGTGGGAAATATGTTCTAAAAATAATATAAGCAAAAGTCTTGAAGCTGTCAGCTTTATTTTCTGCAATTATTATAAAAGTAATGAGGCTTTAAAACCACTAATAATAGAATTTATACATTTTTTTATCAGACATGAACATCAGGACACAGAACAAAATCCAAAATTCCCAAAAAGGACAGCTGTGTCATTTTAAATCTTTTTTCCTGAACTCAGCACCATACCTGCAGCCAGGTGAGGCTCTGTTGTTCATTCTTAAACCTAAGTTATTAAGACAAGAAAGCCATGGATAACATTTTAAATTTTGAGAACAATATTTGCAATGTTGTTTTTGTGTGTGAGTCACAAGCCTCCAAACAAAAAAAAAACAGAATAGGCTACAACAATCATTGCCAATAAATATACTTATTGAATGTTGACCAAGTGTTTCTTTAAAATCCTGATATGTAAAAATTGTACAAAGTTGTGAATATGTGCAATTCAACATGTGCTCGGTCTGTAATTGTGTTTGGTTTTTGTCTCCTACTAATCACTGCTAAATGTTACACAATAAGCTTACATAACATGTTTTAGCAATCAAAAAATGCAAATCTCAACCAACTTTAAATGATCAAACTTTGACTGTTACAATTGACAAAAGATAGAAAGCAAAACACATAAGAATTCAGAAAAGACCAAACAGAAAGAAGCTCAATAAAAAACAGAAAGCCAGGACATTTGGGTTAAAAAAAGAGATGTTGTCCCATTCCAGCCTTATGATTAGTAACATTTTCTGTCAAGCATTATTGTTTTTTATGGATTTTAATGTTTTTGTTCTTTAGTTTTCACTGCCCAAAAGACACAGTAAGTGTCTGGAAATCTTATGGCTAGCTAGTTGTGCTTTAAAGAGCTTTTCAGAGAGAAATCCAATGCGAGTTTAATTTTTTTCTTTCTTTGTTCTTCTATTAACTGTAACATTCGAAATAGGCTTTGTACAGTCTAATACATTTTGGACAGATGTTTTTAATCTGCCAAAGTTGTCAGTAAAAGTTGACAGCAGAGAGTTCTTAAAAAAAGATTCTTCTTGATTTATTGATGTAGTTCTGTCTCACTACGTTAAACACCTAAATGTTACTAGACAGCAAATGAAACAAATACTCTCAGCTTATAAATCAACTCAGATAACCTTATGTGGTGCATTGACAAACAAAACCTGTTCATCAGTGCTCTAAGGAGCCAATACCGGTGTTAAAAATGTAAACTTTAATTCTGCATTGATAAGAACCAAAAGTGTTGACTCACAAAAGCGATTAATGTGGGTCATGTTGTTTACGTATTTCTGATGAGGATGTTATTTTAAAACTATTTTAAAACTCTCTAAATAGAGAAGGTTGTACACTAAGTAGCATTTTTTTGTCCCATTTTAACTTTCGTTAGTGTTTCTGTTCTTTACTGTATGTCTCTTTCTTTAAGCCCTTCCTCTGAGATTCAGCACAAACCTTTTATTCCTCTTCTTGCCTGAGGCCACGACTCTTTTACATTGTCTCTGGAGGTAATAGTAGCATCTGTAACTGAAGTTGTCCTTTTATTTTTATGGGGTTTCTGAATAACCCAAGATCACACAATTTTTTTAACCAATTTTATCCACAATGCCCACCCCCAGGCCACATAATATGGATATGCACATGTCTGCAAACCGTTCCTCTTTTTATTGATGTAAATCCCTAACTGTACAAACACTGGTGGGAAGAAGTATTTCTCTAGTTTCCCTTTTGTTAAACATTTTCATTCATCTTAAATGTTTCAGCTTGTCAAACTATAACTGGAGATTAAGGAAAATGACTTTCAGAAAAAAATACTGCTGAGTAAAAATAAATTTAAGGTATCCTCTTCTATAACATCTAGACAATCCCTCAAATTGTCCTGTAATCCGATGGCATAAATGACAAAAAAAAATGTACAAAAAAATTCCTGAAGAACAAATGTTTTCCATCTCTTCATGATTCCAAGCTAGAAAGCATTTTTGTTTTACAGTAGAACGAATATCGAAAACGTGGGGTGGACCTAGGAAAAGTTCTGACCTGAGTCTGATTGAGATGCTGTTAGATGTGATCATTGTACTATTAAGAGACTTGTGGCTGATTCAGAGCACACGCAGGTTGGTGCAGATCAAGGCAGAATGAGGAAGGTGTCTGTCACACAAATACATCAACTTAAGAGAGCAGCTGCTAAAATACCATTAAAAAACAGCAAGCACATATTTGAAGCTGTTGGTGTCTCTGGAAGAAGGATCCTCCAGAAGCTTGTAGTCATATGTAAACCTTCTATTCAGACACCCCGAAACAACACTCACAAGCAGAAACGGCTACAGCGGGCCCAGACATACATGAAGACTTGTTTTCAATCTTATTCACACTGATGAATGCTGTGCACATATATGCATGTGTGTAAATTTTCCTTACTGTGAATTCAATTTCATGTACTGTTCAACACAGTGAGTAGTAGTGTGATCATTTTTGTCATCCGGCAACAAGCGGTGTGTTTCCAGGTGAATCGTGACCACATAGAACACAGGACTAAAGCATTGCAGGCATTGTCAGCCTTTTATAAACATAGCAAAATACACTTTTTAAAAATCCCACTAGAATGCACAGACAATACAGAGTGGATACAAACACAATGCAAAGACAAAACAGAGAGGACACAAATAGGATACAGAAACAATACAGAGAGGGTACAGATAAGATACAGAGACAATACAGTTGGGGTACCAACATCATTCAAAGAGGGTACAAACAAGATCCAGATTATACAGTGAGAGTCCAGACACAACAAGGTGAAAAATACATTACAGGGTGTAGCAGAGGGTGGTGTAAACAGAATTTTCCAATACAACAGAAACAGATTGATCAGTCAGAATTTCAGGTCAATGACATAGTGGCTTTCCATTTTAAACACTAGATTTTTTCTTTGTTGTTTCGCATGAATGCACAAATTATTTGCAGCAGTCGGCCAAATGCATGCACATATTTCACACTTATTCTGTACTAGATAATCTGCAAACTTTATTTTAACAGCTTCTTACCGACATACTTTGAGAGGTAAACTCTGCCAGCCTGGGCTAATTGTTTTTGGAAGAATGTGACTTGACTTTTCAGCTGTCAGGAAGCTGCATCATTTTAGCTACAATTTTTTTTTAATTGTCCATTTTAGGTTTTTAACTTAAACTGGTGCACAGCATATATTTAGCTCACTTGCAATATTGAATTTTATATGTCTTATACAATGTTTTGCAAAGAATTGTGGTATTAAATTATTAATTTTTTTCTCAACAATGATGGTCCAGTTTAGACTCTCTTAAAAGATATATTAAAGTAAGCACTGGTCTCAAGGTTGATAAAAAAAGGGCAGGGAGCTTAGTAGGAAATACAAGGAATATAACATTTTTAAATGTCATTTCAGATAAAGGTTAACAGATTTCATAGAGAATAACTTAAGCTGGTATGAATGCTGACCCAGAAACCAGCAGCTTTATTGAAAGAACAGTGGCTGAATAAAAGAAAGGAATAAATGAAACTAAACACAATGAAAACAAAACATCAGAGGGCAAAAAATGATGACTACTGTGTGTTTTATTGCAATTTAGCCCTGATTGGTAAAAATCAGATCTAAGGGTATGTGTTATGATAGGGTGACTGCACCATGAAGGTCATGCTTGTATAAATGTTCTTTATTGTAAAGAGGAGTACCAGCACTCCACTCTGCTCCCCCTTTTCAGAAGAAAACCAACAGAATTTTTACTGGGTTCCTACAGATCTGGATATCTTAGTCTTTGAAATATCTGCACACAATAAAGAAAATAGAATCAGAAATTGTAAAGCATATTTGTATACTTTACCTCTGCTTTGTTGGCAGGAATTATTTTAATATGTTTCAGACAACTGACATCCCCCAAAACTGTCTGTCAGCATGTTTTTCAGCAGTCTCAATATATAGGAACTTGAATATTTGCATCAGGCGAAGTTTTTACACGATAAGTGAATAAATCATTGTCTTCCCAATCCAGGTGTGCTGACCCTTTTCTTAGTTTTTCTAAAAAAAATTAAAAGAAGGAAAACGTCTCTCCTCCATATAAATTTAACTTCTTATACCAGTTAACAGATTCTATAAATTATACTGTAATAATCCTACAATATAGATGCAGTAGTGTTGCATTAAGTTCTTCCATTTTTAAACATTTACAATTTAAATGTTTTTCTTCAGACCAGAAAAGGATCTGCATTGCATTGTGCAGCTTTCTATTCTGCATGTATTTGAAGATTCTATTTCTTTGCTAATGTCTGTTTTTAGAAACTCAATTTTCTCATCATGTCCTCTGTTATTCAACAACCATGTCTCAGTGAGAGGAACAAACAATGAAAGCGAAATGTATTATTGGCAATTGTGAAATCAGCATATACTCCTTCATTATCTTCCCAGAGTTTGTATAAATCATGTCCTGTCTTTGCTCACAAACACAGTTTATGAACATCGATAATAAATAAGTCTTACATTGACTGTGTTTGTATTCCCACAATTGCATCCTTTTTTTCTGAAGAAGCTCGTATCTTGTGTAAGACAGCAATTAAAAGACCCACTTTGATGAAAATCGTGTTTTTAGTGTTTTTAACATGTTCTTGTGGCATGTTTCTGATGATGGAGGACATATAATAAAGAAAATTATAATTCTAAGTATTTTTTTAATCAAATTGTGAATCGAGAGCAAAAATGTAGTTTGAAAAAGATCGTAGTTGTGACGCAGAAGCTACAATGGGTGGACCACAAGCTCCCTGCTCCTCTCCATTCTGATGCATCCACTTGCAGACAAATAGTACGTGTTTGTTTTCCTTGTCTGAGTTAGAATCTGACTCCAAACTGTACGGCTGGATTGCTCCAATACTCCTATCCATTTTTGTTGCACCAACAATGTTATGTTGAAGGTGTGAGGGGGTAGCAGGAGTGTGTGTAAACCAGGGTTGGCCAGCCCTGGTCCTCAAGACCCTGCCTGATTTCCAGCTCTCCCAATTCTTGATGCTGACTCAGGTGATTCTACATCCTCATTGACTGAAGAAGAATCACTTGAGTCCGCCAATCAGCAGAAAGATGATCAAGGAGAGCTGGAAACCAGGCAGGGTTGTGGCTCTTGTGGACCAGGGTTGGCCAGCCCTGGTGCAAACAGATGGATGACAAGACGCAGGGCTGAGCTTTCTATGCGCCAGTGGTCCCACCTCCAACTCAGAGGTGAATTTCTAATGAACTCCTGCCACTTTACAGAGACTAAGTGCTTGAAAATGACGGAACTTTTTTATTTCAGCTAAAAATTGCATAATCATAATTAAAAAACACAATGGAAAGTGGATCAAAAGATGATTAATGTTTTGTTCTTTCACAACCCAATGTTTTAGGTGAGTAGATTAAACAGTAAAGTGAGAACTTTACTAACCTCTCCATTTCTGAAGAGAGTATTCCCTCTTTTTCTGGAGGTAAGCCGTGGTGTTAGTGACTGCACTGACTTGGTGCTCATTCTCATCCCGGCTGCTTCACACTGGGCTCTAAAACTAGAGCTGTAAGTGGTGGCTCAGGAAAGCCAAAAGGACCGTGTCATCTGCGAACTGCCGAGGCAGGATTCTGAGGATCCTAAAGCCAAACCTCATTTGGCTGTGAGAAAATGAGAAATACTGTTTATACAAAGACAGAGATGGTGTACAGGTGCTATCAATCAATGAGTATTTATAATATGAATTTTCCTGCTGCTGATTCTTCCTTTTCAGGAAACATTTGAGATTCAAAGTGCGTGTAAACATATTCAGTCTCTTGTAGATTTCTGTTTCATTTGACACTTGTCGATTCACATCACCATCTGAAGAACTGTTTTCTCATTCCACAGATTTTGAGGAGGTGGAGAATCTGATGGCTCGCAATCTCCCGTCTCTTTGTTACCATCCGTCTGATTGGCCCTCCCTGTTTTGTGAATACCAAGAATCAAGGTCTGGTCAATATTGTCTGGTGATGGTGCTTTACCTTGCTCTGCAGGAAGGAGACAGGTAATATTTTAAATACAAAAACAGCCTGTAATCAAAAGCATGAGCAAATTCTTGAAAATTGAAAGCACCTTTTATATTTAATCTCATTTCCCATATTTCCTGACGGTGCTTGTTATTTTTCAATTGAAATGCATTTATTCCAAAATGTTCTAATTGCCAAAAACATATTTTTCTGATATTATATTCTGTTGAACTGAAAGAAATCAGTAAATACTTCAGGAAAAACATTTCCTGATTCAAATTCTGAACACACATGCCGAGTGCTGATGTGGAATGGTTTGGTAAGAGGAGTATGCATATTTTGATGCAGAAGCAACGGCTGCTTTCCTTTAACAGCGCCCATTTTCACGGCAACAAAAGGTGTTCAGGAAAGCCATTTACAGCTTCTAATGGCTAAGAGCACGGTATTAACTGTGCTGGGAACTGATAGATGAAAGTACAATGTCATCACACCTCTGGGTTTCTCAGTGCCAGCACTGGTATCCAGCAGACAGAACCACAAATCTGTGCTCCAGTTTAGTCTGCTTTTAGGCTTTATTGCAGCTGTGGAGTCTGCAGTTATCTGTGCTGATTAATGGAGGGATGCCTTTGCAAATGTGTTGCTATCACATAAACTCAGATGATCAATACTAGTCAAGGTGTAATCAATTTCTTTCCAACACGTCCTGTTGACGTTTTTATTAAATTTAAAAAGTTTGTATATGCATTACTTAAAAGAAAAAGACTTGAGCAAAATGCTGCTTCTATTTGAAAATCCCTAATAAATTTGACTTTAAATCTTAAATGATTCAAATGCTGGGACTCAAACACAAATCAAGCCGTTTTTAAATGTGTTTTCAGTCCTGAAACAGCTCAGACATGAGGAAAAGATAGCAACCCATTAAACAGCACATTGGTTCACGTAACAGATGGCAGGTAAAGATGGTGGCGAGACAGAAGGAAGTTAGGATACCTAATAGAAGAGGAGACAATTACACAATAATGAACAATACCAATACTACAAAAGAAGTAGGTCGGGTTTGATGTGAGGCAAGACTCTTACGGTTAAAAAACTGTCAGGTGTTTTGTAAAGCTCAGCCTTTAAACAGTGCAGGTTATTTTCGGACTTGAAAAAGTTCTTTTTCTTTTGGCGTAGCAGATCATTAAGTTCCACCCTACTGTTCTAATTATTAGTAATATGTATTAAGTATGAAACCAGCTGGTTTTTCTCCCGCCACGGCTTTCTTCAGGCTTCAACTCTGCTAATAGTGGGTTGTCAAATGCATGTTTTATACCCTCAAAGTTGCACTTTGCTAGTCCCCCTGCAACGTCCTATTTGCCCCTCTTGACTTTGCAGCTCTGTTCAGGGAGGGGGATAAAAGCTTCTCGCTGTGTCTGCGCCGTCTCAGTGGGATTAGAAAAATGTGCTCAGAGGTTTGCACATTGTCGGTCCACTGAGGGTGTTTGAGCTCAGGAACAGCACCATTGAATAGGTTCATTGTGTGCTGAGCATTTCTTTTTACTAAGAGACCTAAATACTCTTGTTTCTGTTCGCTGTAAATGTTGAGTTTGATTGCTTTGTTTTTCAGATCTTTTTTGCGTTTGTTTAAATGTAACGTAGTGACATGTTTGTCTGCATTACAGGCTTCTGCCTGACCAGACTGTGTTCTCCAGCGTGTTATGGCTGCTGCAGTCCGTGCAGGAGCAGGGCTGCTGCCTCTTGCCTCGTTTTGTTCTCCGCTCTGCCCTCTACCTGTTGGCAGTCACACAGGACAAGAGCCCTTCTCTCGACAGGGTAACTTACATCAAATAGAAAAATATGTGGATTTTATTTGCTTAAAAATTCAATTAAACTGTGCGTTAACTTTAGGCTTTGTCTCATAATTGTCAAAATAAAAAACTTTTGCTGATTTTTATGAATTCTTTTGGAAAATCAAATGTTTTTGCATCCTAAAAGTCTTGTTTCAATGATTTTTTTATTTCTATCTACTGAATTTGTTACAATATGAAAGACTTTAAATTATTTAAGTTATTTGAGACAGATTTACTTCAAGTGCTTTGTTATTCATTTGTCAGAATATATCAGGACAACAAATTTTTTGTTCTTTTTCACTGTAAATGTATTTACTTTTAAACCTTTAAAGAAAAAAGTCATGAAACTCAAGGAATCAAAGCTTGTCCCAGAATGATCCTGAAATGCAAAAAACTTTATGTAAATCTTTAGCTTATGCTGTGCTTCATCTCTCTTTCTGTAATTTTCTTACGCTAAGCAGAACAAAAAAGATTATCTGTAAATAAAACGTTCTTTTGTTTTCATAGCCAGCCTCTTTGAACGTGCTTTCTGCCAAATAATACATTTTAATGAGAAAAGGACTAGAAGAAGTTTCCTGTTGAATTTAAAGTGTCTGTTTAAGTTAGGTAAAAAAATAAAAGGGAATCAAACATTCAAACCGTGGACAAGATGCTAATCTACTGCAAACTTTGTTATGATCATTCCTCACAAAGCTGGTTCTTCATCTTTGTGAGGCTTTGTACTTTTTTTTTTTTTTTCTCTTGAGGTTGCTGTGAACAACATCAGTAAAGTACTCTCCTCCCAAAGCTTCCGATCTCTCTACTTTCACCATGCTGCACTCCTCCGCTTCATCTGCAGCTACAACCAACTGGCAGAAAAGTTTGGGGCTCTGGTTTTGGAACTGTGGCTGACCGAGCAACCACATCACGCAGAAGAAACGCAAGTATCAGTAAGGACAAACCTCTAGTTCATTTACCGGTAATTCATTTCACAAGAATTTAGGCTCTCTGAAATGCCTTTGGCATTTTTATTGTACCTTTTAGAAGTTTGAAGTGATGAAAAGCTGGTGGGATTTCACTCATATTTGCAGATAGTCATGCATGAGAAAGGTGAAGATCAAGAACACCTTGAAGAGGGACGACAGGATCAGCAACCAGACACAGAAACCAGGGAGCTTCTGGTTCTTGTAAAGAAATTCCCAAATGTCACACTAATACTGTTGGTATGACCACAAACTTAAGTTTAAGTTTACGCTGTTTACAAACAATAGCTGCCTGATATTTTCTTAAGTTCAAAATATTGTTTTTAAAAGACTGAAAGTAAAACCTGCCAAATTACTGTTCTAGGACATGGTGAGCACCGGAGAGGCTGCCCTCTCAGAGCGCGCTTTGGGCGTCCTGGAGTTTATTCTGCAGCACCAAAAGGAGAGCACGGCAGACCTGTGTTTGAAACTCGGGCCTTTCCTCCTTCAGACGTTACAGCGAATCAGCGTGGAGAGCATGGATCAGGGGCGTGGTCAAGGCTCCAACACACGAGGTACCAAATGTGATCTAGATCAGTGGTCCGAACCTTTTTCAAGCCACGGAGCACTTTCAATGTCAGACAATATTATCACGGACCAGCCTGTACGAGGCTGATGTGTTTGTCCAATTTTTTTTTAGCTTCCAATTTCCTATTGCTTTTAAGGTTAAGATTTATCTTCATCTTCTGTAAAATATCTGCAGCTGGTTTCAACTTTATTTGTACACTAGATTTGTGTAGAAACCAATGTGTTATAGATTTTCCGGTAACCCGTAACTGCTAAAGTGGAAGCTAAAACAATCAGATGCCAACTTCAGCCTCGTCCAACTTTTAAGGTGTGGCGGATAAATACAAAAAAAGATAATGTCACTAATCCTTTTTTTTTTCAAAATAATTATAAATGTGAATCCACAGCAACTTTCTGCATTCTCGTAACACTAGACATCCGGTTCCTGAATACAATGCATCATTAATATGTTCTGTGGGGACAACTGTTGCAACAAATTAATTTTTGGAGTAAAGACTCCTGGTTTTTCTCTGTTAAATGCAGCTTTTTTATATCTATATGTCAAAGACTCTTCTGTTTGATCACTGACTCTTGTGCAAAAAGAAACTTTCCAAATACATTTGTTTTTTGCTAACCATGCTAGCTCGGGGGTTTCAATTGAGCGATTGCACAGCCACTTTAAAAAAGTAGCTGAGGGATTTTTGCCTTGTGACGGAGCGACTTGACATGCATTGGATGTGGTGGAGAGAATCCAGTGGTTTTCCACAGTAAAACTTCCTTTAGAATCAGAATATAAGTAAAACAGAACATTTTTTTCTCTGCAGGCTGGTACAGACTGTCCCACAGACTGGTACCAGTGTGCAACCCAGGCTTTAGGGACCACTGATCTAGAGAAAGTAACCATAACACTACGACACCTAGAAAGTGGAACTACTTAACATCAGGATGATATTAAACAATTGTTGGCTTTGTTGTTTTCATACTGCATTTGTCAGTAATTAGGATCCCAAACATTTTCTTTAGTTTTATTGGTTTATATGTGTTGGTTCGTTGAAAGAATATCTTTCTCACTCTGTCAAATATTTTCTGGATATAAATCTTATCAACTGAGTAAATGTTCTAAACTCAGGTCAGTCTGATAGATTTCTGTGTCTTCTCACAGGCGTCTTCTATTTTTCTCCTTTTCGGGGCTGCAATGCTCCAGTGAACGCAGTTTAAGTCTCCTCTGGTTGAAGTTAGATTGAGATGAGCAGGCATTTCCCTGAACACTTGTTACTCTGGATTAATGTTAGAGGCGAAGGAGCCCCATTAATTCTTCATTAAATAAGTCTACCCAACATTCTCTGACAGTGCAAGCTGTGCAGGGTGAGATAATTTTTTAATTAGGCTGCACCAGTATAATGATGAAAGATTATATTTTTTACTAATTAAATGTATATATTTTCGAAAAATGTTAGTACCAATCAGAAATATTTTGATTGATGGTGTATGATGATGTTCTTCTGATAATGGAGTTTTTGTCAGATGGAGAGGTTTTATGTTTCTGGCATTCAAGTACTTCAAAGTTATCAATCATCATACAGAAGATTCTTGTTATTCTGAATCATTAATAAGAAACCGTTTGTTCAAGTAGTTGTGATAAAGGATAATTGCGTTCCATGTTCCCATAAAGCAAAATGAGTGTAGAAGTTGCGGTAATTACCATTAATGCAAGCCTCCTGCATTTTTCCAGAAAGTAACAAAATCATTTATAATGGAGGAAGTCCTGTGCCGTGAATACTAAAAAGATTAGGAGGACAAATGGTGACAGGAAAGTTTCAGTTTTTTAATAAAGATTTCAAGTGAAAGTGACATTTATTTTGTTATAGTTAAATGCATTTGATGAATTCTTCTGGTTTGGCTGCTTGTGTGGCTGTAGCATCTTGTAAAGGGCCTGTGAGCAGGTTAATGAGGGGCGCTAAAGGGCGCCTCACCAGCGCGGCAGCTGGGGATTCAGGAAGTGTTGCTGTGGTTAGCCTCAGCCTGCTCTCTGCTCATCTCAGCTCCTGGGGGCATTTGACTGTTATCCCACACATGTTCCACTTTAGCTCGGAGTCATTTGCATTAATGTATGCTCTATATTAGATCCAATGTGGTGCTATCTCAAGGGGAGGGATTTTAATGATATGCAGTGCAGTGGTGAAAGATGACTTCTCTCCCTCCTCTTCATCCAGTCTGGTTTTTTGTGTGAACATGATGTCCTTCATCTCCTTTCACCTCCTCTTCCTCTTCACGCTTGCTCCCCTCTTTCTGACCCAGAATAGTGTTATTGAAAGTGTGAAGGAGAACACAGTGTGCTTACTTTTCTCGCCTCTTTTCTTTGAACACCGGCCATGTCTTAGTGACCAACCAGCTTTATTAGGTTCACAAGTGAATGCACCACACTCTCCCTTGTTAAAGCAAATGTTTTCCACCTGAGGGGTGTTAGTCTGAACAATGTCCTCTGTTTTGGCTTCACTGACAAGTGCTAAGGGAACATCTTGTCTTGATCTTGGTAATGAGTTTATGCTAATTCTGGATGAGTGCAGGAGGTATCTTAGCTACGCCAGTCCCTCATCTTCCTCTCACATGCACACTTTAACTTCTTCCCCCTTTTTTTAATCTTTTTGCACATCTTTGTGCAGCTGTTAGGTCACTTCCTGTGCTGCTGAAGCTGCTGTGTGTGACTCTGACCACCGAGCCGTCTTCACCTCCCCTCTACTCCAACATGGAAGGAATTCACTTCAAGCTGCTTTACCACGGTGAGGCCAAAAGGTGCTGCCGACAGCTGTCTACCTCCCAGCATGCATCTGCAGAACCCTAATGCACCATGATGCATCATGGGAAAACAGACATTTTACAATGTAAACACAGAATCTCAAAAGTACCACACAATTACAGATTTGCCACTAATTTTCTGGTTTCTGTCCGTTGGAGACAGTGTGTTTTATACTGACAGCCAATAAGTAAAGACTTCTGGAGTTGGTCTGATCTTTTTCTTTGTGAGCAAAAGCATAGCTCATTTTAATTTGTTATCATCATTTCCACTCTCCAGACCAAAAGTTTGGTACAGAATTTCTCCTGGTTTAATTTGCATACTATAATTAGTCTTACAAAGACTGGTCTTGCTTGCTTGTTTTCAGCCTGTGTGATGAAGAATATGTGTTTTGGTAATTATTATTCTTTAGGACATTTTGAGAAATAAACTTCCCACATCCAGGTAGACAGGCCTTGCGTTGCTGCATTTTATCTGAAACCATGTCTGATTCTGTCTGTTTCTCTGGAGATAAAAACTGAAAACTGAGAATTTGCCAGACCATTCATCGGTTAGTTATTCTGGGGTTTGGTTTTCTGGATGCCCAGATCACCCCCTTTCCCTGAAAGATCTGATGTTTCCAGCATCTTTGCCATTTCAGTGATATCTGTGTGGCATTGAAGCCAGTTGTCCAAATCCCCTCAACCATAGTCTCTATGTGGAGGAGAAGGAGCACTGCTCCTCAGTTCCTCCTGGATAGCTAAACTTTGCTGTTTCCACCCCCCTCTGAAACCTTAGTCCCATGCACCTGTACAGGAGTTGACCTGTAGCTTGTAAAGCCACCTCAAGGAACATAAAAAAAATAAAGCATACAATTCACGTCCCTGTGGTAATTGTATTGTGAAGTATTTGTAAGGATAATGTAAGTACTTAAAACTTATGGGAGATGCTGTTGTATGGTACCCTTACACCACACCCTAGTCGTTAGTAGGCACTTAGGTGATACATAAGTTCCTGTACAATGCCCACACTAATCACGCTCCGATTGTTGAATTTGTAACACACAAGAACCACACTCTTATGACATGAACAACACACTCATGGACTCATCATGGTTCCCACTGCATATAGGGAGTTGACAAAATAAAACATTCATACAATATTTTTGCATCTGACATACTTCACCCTTACTCTACCCTTGTGTGTCTAAGTCTTTGCAATGACCTTTTGCTCGCAGCATGCCTGTAAAAAATGTATGCACAAACATTTTCCCTCTACGGGTTCACCAAACGGTCTACAACTTTGATGATGGCCACCTGCGTGTCACGTACAGGTTTGCCCATTTTTCACCCACCTCGTATCCACCCGTAAGGTAATTGTGACAAAGGCTTAAAGGAATCTGCAGCTCCTCTGTGAAGGAAGCTCATTGCTGCCTCATGTGGTATCAGTTCCTACTATTGACTGTTTCTGAGAACTGGACTGAAGCGTGATGTCACCCAAAGAAAATGACATACTTCCAGCTCCAATAAAATTAAGTCAATTCTGGCTCCATTTTTTTTCTCGATACGGACGCCGCCATGTTGGAGCCAAACATTGTCAGGAAGCAGTGATTAGTCTGAGTCAACATTTCAATGGCAACCACTTTCACCAATCAGGAGGGAGCTTGTTGGAAGTCCACACCCTTACTACTTGAAAGTGGGCTTGGGAGAATCTGTCAATCAAATGTTTTTTAAAATTCGATGTGGGAACCAGCCGGCACCACATACTTTCAATGAGGCATCTGATTGGTCAGTTATAACTTGAATAACTTGCAATAAAAACAAAATATGAAAAAAGGATTATCAAGAATCTGTTAAGAAAAGGTATCAGAGCAATTCTGACAATTTTAATGACTGGGTAAAAGCTGTTTATTTCTTTACTGAAGCCTATGGGATTTTGACCTCTTGTAGCCAGCAGGTACTTCTTGTTTGGAACACCAGGGAGGAGGGGTCACTCAGTCCAGTTCTCATACGCAGTCAATGGTTCTTTCACAGCCTACATCTGGTGGCTATAAACAGAGATTGCCCATTAAACTGAGACCTGTTGACTTTGATCTTTGTTGTCCGCACTGACTGGTACAATGTAGTGTGGAAGCCACACCGATCAGTCTCCATCCTCCCCTTACTTTTGAACAGAATGCCCACACACTTTTAACTCCTCCACTTCTGTCATTTCAGAGAAAGGTTCAATCCTGTAATATAAAAGTGATAATTGTGGCTGCAAAAAAGATTCATCTCCAATAATGACGTGTTTGTGTGTCAGTGAGCAGCATAGTGGCGACTTTAAAGCCGTGGAGCACAGAGAGCCTGTTACCAGCCTTCAACTACCTGCACTGCTGCCTCAGTTTGTCCCCTGCACACTGCACCGACAGAGGTGAGAAACTTTACTGCTGCCTCTGTCTGTCAACATCCTCCACACACTCCTCTGCCCTTCTGTGCCTCCCACTTTGTTCTGTCAGTTGACTGACAGAAATGAGAGGCTCATCTTGATCTATGTTCCACTGAGGCTCAAATTATAATCACACAAGATGTTTTTCTATTTGATTTTCTCACATACGGCTCTTGTTTTTGTCCTCTCTGTGAACTACTCACTTTATCCACAAAAGCATCAGTTTCATCATTACATTCTTGTGTGTAAAGATTACCCACACAGAAAAATTCAGACAAAGCTGCATGATAAATATTCACAGGAATTTATTTGGTTTGTTGTTTTTATAGTGTAACTAGCAAATAGTTAATCTCAAAGAGATATTTACATACCATTTTTGTAATTAGATTGATGTTTTTTTAACAGCTCTAAGAGACCGTCATATATTTCCAATAAAGACTCACACATTTTCCAATAAAGACTCACACATCGGGCAGCACGGTGGCACAGTGGTTAGCGCTCTTGCCTCACAGCAAGAAGGTTCCTGGTTCAAGTCCTGGCTGGGGGACTTGAAATAGTGTCAACAATGGGTAACCTTTCTGTGTGGAGTTTGCATGTTCTCCCCGTGCATGCGTGGGTTTTCTCCGGGGACTCCGGCTTCCTCCCACCGTCCAAAAACATGCTTCATAGGTTAATTGGTCACTCTAAAATTCTCCCTAGGTGTGGATGTGAGTGTGAGTGTGCGTGAGTGTGTGAATGTGGCCCCTGCGACAGACTGGCGACCAGTCCAGCGGCGTCCCCTGCCTTCGCCCATGAGTAGCCGGGTTAGGCTCCGGCAGCCCCGTGACCCCGAAAGGGATAAAGCGGTTTAGAAAATGAAAAAAATGAATGACTCACACATTTACACCAGTTTATGAGTTTCTTATGGAACATAATGCAGCTGTTAAAATCCCACTCCAATGAAAATACTGTTTTTGCTGTATTTAACATGATCTTGTTGCATTTTTTTAATAATGGAGGACGCGTATTAAAATATTTAAGATTGAAATTGCATGTCGCAGCATTTCCTAATTCAAATCGTTTTGGATATAAGGCAGATAAAAAACAGATTTTTGAAAAAGCTCGAGACGCAGCAACTGCTGTGGGCGGAACAGGAGTCTTGCTTTCTCTGCTCCAATTTTAAAACCCTCACTTGTAGACAAATAGATCCATGAACGTTTTCATTTTCTTCGTCTGAGCTGCCTTCTGCCTCTAGACTGTGCGGCTGGATATCCCAATCTTGCAGTTTTTTTGCTACGCTAAATGTTAGCTTGGGCTTGTGAGGCGCTTGTCGCTAGCAGGGAGAGTGTAAACAAAGGCATGCTGGGAAAATTAGCTATGCTAACTTCAGCACCAACAGTTCTGCCCACAACCCAAAAGAGATTTTCTCATGAGCTCCTACTGCTATGTAAAAAATGTGTCTTAAAAATGACATGACTTCTTGATTTTAGCTAAAAACGGTATAATCATAATTAAAATACCACTGGATATTATTATATAATAGAAAAAAATAAAGCTGGAGTGCGACTTTAAGGGCTTTCATCACAAACGTGTCAGCCTAAAAAATAAAAGTTGGAAAATTTCATTTGGAGTTAAGCATTTATTCATTACAGTTTCAACACCATGAGTACAAAATGAAGACATTTTCCATTTTGAACATTTAGATGAGTGTCACTAACATAAAGTCCCACTTTAATCATCATTTTTCTATTTTCAAAGCGTTCCCTGTGGTCTATTAGTTATGATTATGCCATTTTTAGCCAAAATCAAAAAGTCTTTGTTGTTTTCTTGGACAGTTTCTGCAGAGCGCCAGAAGTTCAATAGAAAATTGCCTCTAATTTATTGATGGCATCGTTGCCGCGGAGTAAGCCTGCCCTTATTACCCATCATCTCTCTCCAGCTAGCTTACAGCCCCTCAAAACCCCAATTTAACATTTCCAGTGTAACAAAATTGGCGAGCAATTGGATGCATCAGAATGGAGCAGAACAGGGAGTTTGGCACAATGTCCAAATATTTTAGCATTTTTTTTATGCTTCTGATTCATGATTTAAAGATGGAAGTACTCAGAAATGCAATTTTAGTCTTAATTTTCTCCAAATACAGTATGTCTTGATCATCAAAACAATGCCACAAGAACATGTTATAAACACCAAAAACACTTTTTTCACCAGTGAATTTTTAACTGTTTTAAGGAAAATTCATTTATTGAGCAAAAGTGGAATCCATGAACCAAAAAAATTGTCACAACTTCTTCCTGTTGAAAATGAACTGTCTATTTTAGTTTATTATACATTTAATTTTTTTGGTTGATCAAAAACTCAGCAGAGGTCCGTGATGAACTGGTCTGTGGTTCTTTAGGCGGCGCTAAAAATCTGTTGGGTGGCAAAACCTGTTATTCCTGCAGAATTACTCATCTGCTTCTGCTGCAGTGCTGCTTTGTATTGACTGGTTGTTTCTTCATCACTTGTGAGTTCACAGTTACGTTTGCCTCAGGCTAAACAGTGTTTGCGTCTGCTTTGACAAAGAAAAGGTGAAATATTTTCTAAATGTAGTTCTGCAGCCTGCAAGTTTATGGCATATCCCCCACAATTTATTTATTGAATTACTGTTGTATTTTCTTATCACTATGCAATAATCACTTTGCAAGTAAGCCAAGTCATTTGTTTTCAATTTAATTAAATGTAAAATTCAAAGAGGTGTTGCCTCACCTTTAATTTTAGAGATAAATGTTCTTAAAGCTTCATATTACAGTTGGGACGAGAACTAAAATAAAAAAAAGGAACTCCAGAGCCAGGAGGCAAACATAAAAGCGAAAGAGCTTTTATTTAACTGAAACAAAACCGGAGGCACTGCCAAAGCAGGGATTCCAAAAAACGGAAGAACCGCTAAACATAAAGGTGCAAAAAACAAGACGGATTGTCACGAAATGAGCAACAAGGATAACAAGTCGTAAAATAGGAGTAGGCAACGGAAAATACTGGTTTTAGTGGGATTTGATTTAACAGAACTTGTCTGTTATCTGTAAACTTAAAGTCCCTCTCTGATCGTGTTTTGATATATTGTTAAAGCATTCACACAGTGGTCTCTCTGTTTTTCATCAAATTAAAAAAAAAAACCTCATTAGTTGTTCATTAGAAATTCACCTCTAAAGTTGGGGTGATACTGTTGGCATAGAGTAATCTCCCCCTTCCCGTCACCCATAACCGAGAGCTCTCTGTTTTAAGTCTAATGCTAATGTTTGAACATAACATTAGCGATGCTACAAAAATGACAAGCAACTTTGGAGCTATTCAGCCATACAGTTCTGAGCCAGATACCAACTCAGGTGAGGAAAACAAAGACGTACATGTAAGATTGTTTTCAGACTGCATTTTTTTTGTCTGCTCCTGATTTACACCAATTTGAATGAAGATGTTCTCAGAAATGTAAATGTAAGCTTTTAATTCTTAATATATGTCCTCCATCATCAGAAAAATACCACAAGAACATGTTAAAGCAGTCATGGCAGTGGGTCTTTAAGATCGAAGGTAGAACACCTAAGCCTAAAAACTGCAAGGAAATAAAACCGCAGAATTACCTTAAAGAGACCTATAAAGGTGGTTCTTTTCTTTTTCCAGCTCCTGCTGCTATAAATAGATAGAAAGATAAAAAAAGGCATGACCAAAGACAGCTATTGGAGACTCCACATGAAGTGAAGGTGTGCTGTGGTTTGTATGCACACCCTGCAGTCTCCAGGACCATCTGTTATTCTAACAGCAGCACATAGCTTTATGTGTAACGACGGCATGCTTTCTCCATCCCAGCTGTCTCCATGCTGCTCTCCAACGGCGGGCTGATGGACCAGCTGCAAGCCGTCATCTCATCTGCTCCGACCCTCCCTCCATCAGCATGTCCTCCTCTGGCACTGCGGTGCAGCGGCCATCTACTCCTGTCCTCCCTCATTACCTTGCAGCGTGTTCACTCCGCTCAGGTACAGCTTTGCTCTTATCACAGCTGCTGGATTAAACGCCCCAAAATCAAGGTCTAGTCAAGGACAAACAAAGCAGAAATTCAGATTACCACACTCGATATGATACATGCAATTCCATCATTCCATCAATTCCATGAAAATCAGAGTATGGCTTTGATATGCAAAAGAATCCTTTTTTTTGCTTCCTGCATGTCCTCCACTGATAATCTATTTAGTCCTAATCTGGTTCAACTACTGAGTTGCTTTCTGTTTTATCTCTCTGCGTTGTTCTCTGATGTTTAAGGTCTGCAAAAGCATCAACTGGAGTCTTGACACAGCAGTGCATCGACTCCTTCTTCAGAAAAGAAACACGGAAAATCTCCTACTGGGTAAAAAAAAAACCCTGAACTTCATTGTTGTACTGTATCCTAAAGCCTTTGTTTCTTGCTGAAAGCAGATAAGTGGAGTCCTGAGCTGTTTGCTAATAAACACACTTTCCCTCATGTTTGCTTTTCCTTTCTAATTAATTTTGTCATCTGAGCTTCATCTTTTCTGTGAAATTTTGCTTCTGGCCAATCGACAGTCTCCAGCAGCCACGATGTAACACAGAGCTTACATAAGATTCCGGTTCCTTATATATCAGCAGGAGCAGGTTAGTGACAGGTATCTCTGATTATGGTCACAGCTTCCATGTATCTCAGCAATCCAAGGTTACTAATGGGCTTCTCCTCAATTTTGTGACTTCATTGCTGCTCGGGTAAAGTGATTGTCAGTCATCTTCAGTAGAGTTAACCAAACCCCAGGCCCGTGTTTCACACAGTCATTATATTAAGTGGCCTGCATCCTACTCCAGCTCTTGTAGACAGATCGTCCCTGCTGCTCCTGTGTCTCTGTCTGTCAGCTGGATAAGTGGCCTGCCAGGGTCTCACTGATGTATTGGCTCCCTCCCTTGGCAAGCCTGTCTCTGTCTCTCTCTCCTTTCTTTCTGTCTTTTCTCACTCTCATTCCTCCTCTATCTGTTTCTCTGTTTTCACCTCCCTTGAGTTTTCCATTTCACTCGTCTCTTTTCTGTGTCTTTGCTCTGCCTCATCTTCCTGTTTTCTGCTGCCACTAATTACACCCCCCCTCCCTTCAGAGAGCTCTGATCTCAGTCTATGGCATAAGTGTGTTTCAGATGGTTGGCTGTGCTCACGCTGGAGTTTTACAGTCTTTTTTGGACCTGTCTCTCTTACTTTCTCCTTCCCTCAGTCCTGCTGAGATTTTTTCCCTCTATCTCTCACTCTCTCCCATACGCCGCTCTTGGCTCTGACATCTTTAACTGCTTGCCCTCATCCTCTGTCAAAATCAGTTCATACTTTTTTAGCATTTTGTGTTCTCTATGCCTCCAGTCTCTGCACTATTAGATTTTACCAGCTTTTGCTCCCTTACTCAATTTTATCATGCAACATTTCTCTTTACTTTTGTCTCTTCCCTTTAGGAAGTTATTTTAAGATTCTCTAATGTTCATTTACCTTTCTAATCACTGTCACTTTCTTCTCCTCCTAGTGAGCTACCTGAGGTTGCTGCAGGCCCTACTTGATGCAGACCTGACTTCAGCTGTAGTCCGTCTGGACTCTGGTCCTGGACTGGTGGGATCTCACCCACTGGGGATTGAAGATGGTGCTTTGTACCCGTTTGGATTTAAAGGAGCGATAGGCCTCTTGAACGCTCTCAGTGGACTCATTTTGCAGGTTAATGAGAATGGTGTTTTTGTTGTTTTTAACATATTCTTGTGACATTTTTCTCATGGTGGAGGTTAAGAAGATTAAGCTTAAAATTGCATTTTACCGGAAATGCTTCACACTTAAAAACAAAAACATACACATTAAAAACTCTACACACCTCCCCCCATCCCTCTTTTAATACATACAACCCATGATAAGCAGCTCGGCCACAGGAACACTGCTACATTGCAGACCCAGACCTGGGACAGCAACAGGGTCCACTCCACAGCCATGATGGTGCAATGTAGAACTCCAGCCGCCCCAGCAAGGGCGACAGCCGTGGCAACGATCCCAAACCAAGCCAGCAAACCCTGGCACGAAAGATCCCCACAGGAAACACTGGGGCTAAAACCATAGAAAGATGCTAAAATGTATTTAAAAACATGAAACTGAAAGTAAGATTAAATGCATTAAATCAAATTAAATACATAAAATAAATATATAAAAACTAATAGAATAAATAAGCAGATAAAATGATCTAAAAGCTAAATTAAAAAGGTGGGTCTTGAGCCTTCTTAAAAGCCTCTATGGTCTCTGTGGCTCTGAAGTTCTCTGGTAGGCTGTTCCACAGGCAAGGACCATAATGGCAGAACCAAGCCTCACCGTACGTTTTGGTCCTTACCATAGGGATAACAAAAAGGCACCGGAGGACCTCAGAGTCTGTGAGGACTCACACTTTGAAAGTAGATCACTTAAATAAGAAGGCCCAAGACAATGACAACATTTATAAACCATTAAAAGAATCTTAAAATCAATCCCGAAACGCACAGAACTCGTCCCGCTGAGTTCTGTAATAGTTGTAGGTTTGAAAGAGACTTTTTGGGTAAACCAGAGAGCAGGGCATTACAATAATCTAGCCTACTGAAAATAAAAGCATGTATCAGCACCTCTGTGCTGGCAAGAAAGAGGAAAGAGTGGATTCTGGGAATGTTTTTAAGATGATAAAATCTTGTCTTAATGACATTTTTAATATGAGGGATCAAATTCAGCTCAGAGTCAAAAAGTACGCCCAGGTTTCTCACACATTGAGAAGATTTAAAATTATTGAGCTTAAGTAAAATCATGTCTCTTTTGTCTTCATGAATGATGATTAAAACTTCAGTTTTGTCCTGGTTGAACTGTAAGAAGTTATCTGCCATCCATGACAGGACTATGTTTAAAATACAATTTAAAAGAGTGTTTGCAGGTTTAAGGTCACCAGGAGACACGGTCATGTAAAGCTGTGTATCATCAGCGTAGCTGTGAAAGCCAACACCGTGTCTTCTGATTACATTCCCAAGAGGCAACATTTACAAGTTAAAAAGTGTAGGACCTTGGGGAACCCCACAACTTATTTCATGAATTCCTGAAAGGATATATCCATACATGAAAGTGTTGATCTGTAAGATGAGAATAAAACCACTTAAGAACATTTGCAGAGAGGCCCACTAGACTCCTAAGTCTGTCTAATGAAATCTGGTGATTTACTGGATCAAAAGCAGCACTAAGATCCGGCAGCACCAGAACAGAATGTTTCTGTGAGTCTAAGTTTATTCTGAGATCATTAACGATTTTAAAAGAGCCGTCTCTGTACTGTGGTTCATCTAAAATGGTTCATCTAAAATTTCTAAAATGTTTTGGTTATTTTAAAACTCGTGTAGTTGAGTAGCAACACTTTTCGCTATAATTTTACTTAAAAACGGTAAGTTGGATCCAGGTCTGTAGTTATCCAGAGTATTAGGATCTAAATGACTCCTCTTCAGAAGGGGCCTCACCACCGCTGTTTTACAGGCAGAAGGAAAGACACCCGTCTGAAGAGAGCAGTTTACTATGTTTAAAAGCTCTGACTCAAAGAATCAAAAAAAATATTTAAAAAGTGAAGTAGGAATGGGATCTAAAAGGCAGGTTGTAGTGTTTACTTGGGATAAAACTCAACCAAGAATCTCTGCATCAAGCAGGACAAAACTCCTCAGTGTTTCCTCTAATAAAAAACAATGCTGGTGATCTGTTAAAACCAGAGTATGGTACAGATAAAATATTAGATCTTATTGCATTGATTTTACCCATGAATTTGTCTGCAAAATCCTTACATGCAGCATTAGATGATGGCATGGAGGACTTGTTGAAATCTTTATTTATTAAAATATCAATAGTTTTAAAAATAAATCTGGGATTGTTTTGATGTTTTGAAATAATGTTTGAAAAGTATAATGTTCTGGCCTTTTTAGCTGAGTAATTGTACATTTTGAGTTGTTCTTTTAAAATTTCTTGATGAATCATTAATTTTGTCTTCCTATTTCTCCTCTCTGCTGGCCTGCAAATCTGTTTCAGATGCTAAATGTCATCAGTCTTCCGTGGTACTTTATAAGTGGTTCTTATTGTGTTTGTCTTGATTGGAGCCACTGCATCTATGGAAGACTGAAGTCTGTTATAAAAATCATCAACAATATTATCACAGAATGCAGGTAAAATCTGAGCAGAAGTTTGTTTAAAAGTATCAATAAAACTTACAGCCACCTCAGGAGATATATATCGCTTCCTCACAGTTCTCACGGAGGAGTAGTGGTCTGATATGGCCAAGTCATCAACAGGGGACTCCCTGGCAGACAGACCTTCAGTAATGATAAGGTCCCGGGTCTGTTGTGAGTGGCCTGTGTGGCATGTTTAAAATCCATGCTGCTCAGAAGATTTAAATACTTACAAGCATAGATATCATTGCTTTTATCAACATGTAGATTAAAATCACCAGTTATTAAAATCCCATTATACCTAATGTGAATCAAAGATAAAATTCTGAAATAAAATTCTTCAATAAAACAGGAAGGAGGGTTCAGCGCTGTGGACACTGTGATAGATAAAACGGGTGGGTCACCAAAGAGAAATGCATGAGACTCAAATGAGGATTTTTTGCAAAGTACAATATTTTCAGATGTTATTATTTTGTGGGCGATCTATGCTGTATCGCCACCTTTCTTTCCTCCCCTGATAGAAAATAAAAAGTTAAAATTAGGTGGAGAAGCCTCAGCGAGAGTAGCTGGTGCATCAGGGCCAAGCCAGGTTTGAATTAAAAACAGACAAGATAAATCATGGTCTAAAATCAGGTCATTAAGAAAAAAAGAATTTAAATTTAATTTAAAAGAGCCATCTTCATTGTTGTAGGTAAAATATGATGTGAATGAGAAACATTGCACACAAAAGGATGATGGGAAATGAGAGCAAGCTTACTCACACCAACAGTCCCGCTCACAACTCATAGATAAATTTCTAATGAACTGCTCTGCAGAAACTATGTCTACAAAAGGACACCGATTTTTTTTTGTTTTTCTTAATTGGCATAGTCATTATTAAAAGACCACTGGATGTGGGAAGGCTTTTACAATAGATCAAAAGGTGATCGGAGTGGGACTATCCATAGATCCAAATAAAAATGTAGTCATTACAGTAAACAGAAGAATCGATGCTAAAGATTGTTGTAAATTAGTTTCAGATTTAGATGTACGTATTGTTCTGCAAAGAGACCGAGGAGAAATAAAAAAGTAGAGGCAAGTCAGAACGGTTGCTCGATCAGATGTGAACCGTTAATCCAATTGCTATACAGACTAATTGTCAGTGCTTGTGCAGATTGCTCACTTCTTTTCACTCTTGATTTGCCATGAGTGCAGTATGGATTTTACATCACGATAAGAATGAGTGGGCTGTTACAGAGACTACCATTGCATCGCAGCATTTCCCACTCCTCTAGTTTATGGAGGACATGAATTAACAGAACGCCCAGCGGTGCATTTGTGCGTAATAATGGAAGGTGGAAGTCACCGTTGTGGAAGTCACGGCCAGAGGATGGCAGAACCAGTGCTTATAACTGAAGAATGTTGTTTGAAAGGAGAAGTACACAAAGAAAATTGGAGAAATGACTGTTCTTGTTTATAAATCTCTTTAGGTAAATTAGCAAACATGCAACAATTGGTAAACTTGTCAAATAACCAATTGAATCAGTCTAATTTCACTTCCCAATTTTACATATTACTGATTTCTTTGGGAAACAGCTTGATTCTTTGTAAATTTTAATTTAAAACCCTTTTTGTTAAAAATGAGTCATTTTTTCATAATACTATTCATTTAAACTGATCAAAGATAGGACTTTTAATAGTAAAATGATTAATCTTTTTGTTAAAAACAAACTAATTGGTTTTTTTCTGGAAAAAAGAGGACTTTTTTTTTAAATGCCTAGTATGGATAAATTTGATTACAATAATCCATTTAATACACTGAATCTTTCTGCTTTTTTTTTAAAAGCCCATTATAGTAGAACAATACCATCAGTCTTTGTTTGCTAATTAATAGTAATAAAAGTTAAAATTGTCAGCATATATTACTACCTTAAAGACCCACTCCAGTAACATTCACATTTATATAGTATTTTTAGCATGTTCTTGTAGTTTTTTTCTAATGATGGAGGGCATATATAAATAAAATTAAGCTTAAAATTGCATTTCTAAATATTTTTTTATTCAGGAGCAGGCAAAGAAAATGCAGTTTGAAAAAGAGCATATTTTTGAGTATGCTGGGTGGGCCACATTCTCCCTGCCCAGCTCTGTTCTGATGCATCCACTTGCAAATAGATCCACGTACGTCTTTGCTTTCCTCGTCGGAGCTGACCTCTGGCTCAATACTCTACTGCTGGATAGCTCCGATATTGCTCGCCATATTTGTAGCATTGGTAAGGTTAGGTTGGAGTTGTGAGGGGCTGTAAGATGGAGGGAGAGCATGTAAACAGAGAGCTCTCAGTCATGGGTAGTGGGAAAGGCGTCTGAAAAGTGGGGTCCCTTCCACTTTTCAGAGGTGAATTTCTAATGAACTTCTGCCACTCTCCAGAAACTGTTCTAGAAAACGACACAGGTTTTTTGTATTTGGCTTAAAACAGCATTATCACAATTAAAAGAGCAGTGGGAATGCCGTACAATAGATCTAAAGATGATCAGAGTGGAACTTAAAAGTGTTTATTCTGTCCAGTATCTGTTATTGAAGCGGTTTTCAGTACAAAAATAGCTTCAACAAAACACCTTTGGTTTCATAGATGAACACATGTGGCTGAAGATGCTGAAAAAGTCATTTAACGTTCAACTTCAGCTAAATGTAATCATACATATTTGGACAAAAGAACCTTTTTTTGTAATTTATTTGATGTCAGTCACAAAAACAAAGCTTATCCTCTTGATTTGTTAGAGGCACAAAGGCTGTGATTTTCTAATCTAAATGTTAATATATGGAGATCATTTTTCCTTTAAAGGGTATAAGCAATATTATTTGTTGATGTTGAATAACTAATTCTTTTCAGCATCACCTTAGTGGCTTCTTTCTGCTAGAGACTGTGGTGCTGCACTGAGTTCTCTGGTTCAATGCTCTGTAGTCTGTATCCCAAACCTCTTCTCTCTCCAGTGTTTTTCTCTCTTTGCTCTCAGCTCTCTCACTCAGCTGCAGGAGTAAATACTGCAGCTCCACAGCTCCTCGCCTCGCCTCTCCACTTGTTGTATCTCATTTTTTCTTACACTCCTGCAAACACTCGTTGCTCCTCTCTGCTCTCCTTGGTCTCTTTCATCTCCCTCCCTGACTCTCCCGTGCTCCTTGCTCTCATTTTGACTCCATTCATCTTTGTGTGCTCATCTGGTCGTCTCTCATCTGTGCTTGCTCTAACCTCTGTCACCTCACCTCCCATGAGCTCCCGCCCACTCATCCTCTTGATGCCTTACTTGCGCTTCCTCCTCTCTGCCTATGGATTAAGGTGTATAACTCATTGGCCATCCTGTGTATTTGCCTGATTCAGTACCTCTGGACCCTACGCAGTGTTCACTGTCAGCTGTTCTTTTGAGAGGCACATGTATTATTAAAACCTCATTGAATACTTCCACTCCATAGGTTCTCTTATTCCCTCTTTAGTTTCCAGATATATCTTTGTCCTCTCTGCTCATGTTGGTTCATATGGAACCCTTATTACCAAGTTATTGCAGAAAGGCAAACCCCATAATAATGTGCTGTCTAAAACAAGAACTCTTTGAAAGCGGGTTTTTTTTATCACAATTGTGTTGCAGGATTTTGTCATTTTAAGCGTAAGAGCAGCAAAGCGCTAAAGGTGATGTTTGCACAGAAATCCAACCTGGAGAGATATATATTCTAGCTTTATGTTGTTTTGTTAGTTGTAACTGAAGAATAACAATAATTTCTGTATTTTACAGTAACCATTGACAAGTTTAAAAAAATGTCATGTTTGTTTTCCTCGTTTCTGCATCCTTGGATTTCTTCTCATTTTCAGGTGTGTTGTTTTTCTTCCCTCTCAGAAACATGAGGTGCTGTTAAGAGCCTCCATCAACTGTCTGAGATCCCTGCTGGGCTTCCTGAAGAGGAAAAATCTCACAACAGGTACTAAACACACAACAGTGAATGTTGTAGCAGTAACAAGGAATTATGATGTTTGAAGTTTACAGTATGAGATGTGTCATATTATTATAAAAGTCAACGTGTAACAGGTTTTCGTTTTTAATTTACAGACTCAACGTTAATGGATGTTTCTTTTGTTTTCTTATATTTTTTGTAATAATCGTTCATGCATTTTTAGCTGTAGAATTCTTGCTTGTTTTTGCCATCCTGCCACATGTCTTCATGTGCTCTGCAGTCTGTCAGACTGTAGCCACTTTCATCTACAACCCCTGGAAGATTAGAGTCAAATTAAGCTGACATCGTTCTCCTTTTGGGTTTGCCCTTTGTGTGTTTTTGTGTATTAGCCATGTATGCGGTGTGTCATCCATGGACCCGATTCCTGCTACACTGCCTGCTCAGCTCTGGAGAGAGCTGCTTCTTGCATCCTGCCATACTCCTCCTCATTACACTGGTGAGATGTTCCACACACAAAACACTCCACCTAAAAGTATTTCTCCCAGAATTCTAAGTAGTAATGAATGCTCCAAAGTGATGGTTTTACTGAACATGATAAAAGTGTAGAAAAGCATTTAAATCATATCAACAGGATGAATACAAATTCATTCTCATTAAATCATAGCTAAAAATAAATAACCCTCCAAACACGTTCTGGTTCTACTTAACAACTCCATGGCAGAAACTGGTCGGACTGGTTGGAGCTGCAGTTCAGTTCCTATCTTCCAAAACATTTGACGTGACTTAAGGGTTCGAATGTACTCACCAAAATGTAGACTTGAAAGCCACCCAAGCTGATAAATCATGGATTCATAATTTACAGCCTGCAGGACAGTCATGCCCCTCTATAGAATACATAATGATCTGGGATCATGCCATGAAGCGCTGATGTATAATACAGAATGTCCTTTTTGTCCATATATTCAGTGAGGGTGTAAAACAAAATACACAAAACAGAGTTAAAATATCTCCTTTCTTAACAGCAAAACTTCTTCTAAATAAATATATTACAACAAACATTTAATCAAACCCCTCAAACTTAGTGTTCTGTTTTTTACATTTGATTCTATCTGAGATTAGTAACAACTAGAACAAGATTTATCTGCTTTAACAGTCACCATAAATCTTTTGAAGAACTCTGAAACCTTTAAATAGACACTAAAAATGACCATGTTAGTAGAGTTTTAAATAATAGTGTATGCCTTTGGGTGAAATCTGGCTCTGCACGTTGACATCATGGTATGAAAACTTGTGAATTTTAGTGATCTTATGTCATCATCTTATCAGTCGTTATTATTACTTTATTTTGAAAATTATTTAAAAAATGCTCATCAGTTTAGCTTCTTCTACCTTACATTCTGAAACGAAACAACTTTTTTTGTAAAATAAGCATCATTATAAATGTACGTCCTATTTAGACTTTGACTTTAAATATTTTGGTCGTGACACAAATAATACAGAATTTTAAAAGCCAAACAGTTTTATTTTGTAACTAAACATTACCAAATTACAGTATAATAGTTGTCATGAAAATGGAATGAACCATTTGTAAGGATGATTTAAGTTTCACACATTCGGGACGTACAGGTGATGCTGTTGTATGGTGCCTTTTCTACATCACTCTAGCCATTAGTAAGATGCGCTCACTGGTCCTTTACTGACACAAATACTTAACGTACATAGTGTGCATGTAATATATAAGTGCCTATGAGATGCCTGTACGATGCCCCCACAAACTACGCTCTGATTGTCGAATTTTCTCATTTCTAACAGCCAGGCTTGTTTGGAAGGGACGCCCAGGGAGCGCGCACTTAGAAATGGAAGAGCATTAACGGGTTGTTTGAGAAACCTTGAGAACCATTAGGTGAACCGACTCGGTAATTTGGGTTGCAGTGGCAACGGTTTGGCCATGAACAGAGATAACTTGAAGGGGTCGTGGCAGTGACTCGGTCCTAAGGCCTGCCTGCTCGGCTAATTTATCATCAATGACGTTCTGTTCTGCTCTTGAATCTCCCCAAGCCTGCACAGGAATCCCCCCGCTAACAAAACCTGGACTCCCAAGAGGTAGGAAACAGACTTAGAGATAGTGGGCAACTGACCTCCGCTCGTCAGGGTGTCCATCCTTACAGACAAGCGGAGCCATGTGAGCAATCCCTGTAAAGGCACTCACCTGCCGTCATCTGTCGCCTCCGCGACCACGACCCAGCTGCATAGTTTCCTCCACTGCTGACAGAGATGCTGGCCGATCTGCAGAAACAGAAAGATTGGAGAGTGAGTGGTGACTCTTGTGGTTGCTGGGGTCCTCTCTGGGATGGGGAGCCCCCACACGGGAGTCTGGAACACAGAGTCTGGAAAACCTCTCAGGTTGGGCCAACTAAACGGCAGGGACCAGGTACGTCCAATCTGGAGCCTCCAACGTCGGAGTGGAGGAAGGTGGGAAAATGGGGGACGGTGCTGGATCCACTCAGCCAGCTGCCCGATCAGCTCTCCTAACGCAGCTGGCTGGTGCCCGTGGCAATTGGAAATCTCCAGTATACCGCGGTGAAGAACATGCATCTGGTCCTCTTGTTGACAGACGATCCGCTCATGGATAGTTAGGATCGATTGTACAGAGTCTGCATCCGCTGTGTCCATGTTGACCAGATCGTAATGTCAAGATCCGGATGCGGACACAAAGGCAGGAATCAAGAATTTGTGCTCACTATGACCTGTCTACTGAGGAATGCTCATAGAAGAAAATGTGCTTGAACAGGTTTTTCTATTGGCTCATGGAGCGGCCCATAACCTTTCTTTTGTTGTGTGGGCCATCTGCAGGTTTGTCCATTTTTTTTGCCCGTAGATAGCCCGTATTTCCATGTAAGGACAGTTGTGACTAAAGCTTTTTGTAAAGCTTTTCTAAAGCTTTTGTGTGTTGTTGTTTTTAATTTATTCCAAATGAGGGCAGGGGAGCCTTTGTCTCTGCTCCTTTATTTTATGTGTGCTAATTTTGTAGTTCTCTTTAGAAGCTCTGTGTAGCCTTCCTCCTACACCTCTGTCTAAAAGAGAATTGGGACTCCTCATTTCATTTCAAAAGTAGGTCAAGGTGTAGAACTGGAACTCGCCCAAAGTCTTTAGAGGTGACAGAAAATGAAAGGAAGGGCTTAACGTTTAGGAGAATTTTCTAAAATAAATCAGTGAAGTTCCAAACGTAGACTCCTTTGACTTCGGAGTCCTGCTGGGTGGAAGTCTTTCTAAGCTGCTACGCTTTTGTCACTTTCTCAGTGGGTGCTTCTGCACGCTGTGATGTCTCTGTAGGTATTACTCACATGTGAGGCCAACAATAGAAGCCTGTCCAAAGTGAGGTCAAGGGACAAAACAAAGCTCTTCACAATGTGTGGTTAATTCTCACAATCACACTGTGTTTGCTGGAAACACCTGCAACTGATCGAAATGAATCCTAAGGACTAAACCACTGCTGACTGGACACTGTTGCAGTTCATAGTAAACACAGCAGTCTGAATTTCTATAATTACCAGGTTCTCGACTACAAAAAAGCCCAGATTCTCATGCGACCACCACCACGCTGCTGGCATAATGAGCCTCTCTTCACTTTGTTTTTTATGCATTAATTCACCCTTCTAATGTATTTTTTCATTAAAAAAAAAGCATCAAACACGCTGCAAACAAGCAGAAGCTTTTGTTTTCTGGAGGTTTTCATGTTCGTTGTTGATAAATCAATGACGTGAATGTGATTAGTATGGAACGGTTGGCTCTGACCCCCATCATTCCTATGAAAGCTGCATAAATGAGCTCTTTCACTGTCTTGCTGCATGTGTGCATAATAGTTGTTTAAATAAATAATGACCTGTTGTAATGTGACACGTGTTATAATTCATCAGACGTTTCGTATGCAGATACGCCAAAGACAGCTGGTTTTCACTGGCGTATTCTCATGCACAGAATCATAGAATAACCAGTGTCCGCTTTCTTTTTCTTCGATTTTATTTCTTTGTGCAGCTTTTATTAAGATAGAGGTATCGCTTTAAAATCTCATGTGTGAATTATTATAATTAAAAGGACATTATTCCCTGGATATTCCCTGAGATTTGACCATGGACAATGCTGGATATAATAGTGAGTTGTGGCAGATTGATAGCATATAGTGGCCCCCTATGTTCTTCAGTCTCCATCAGGTTGCTAGGACACCAGTGTGTGAGGCCAAAGCACTGGGACTGACAGAACAGTGAGAAACACAGCTTGACACAGAAAATTCTTCTTTTTTTATTCAATAATTCCTCTTTAACTTCCTCCCTCTGCTGTCTGCAACACATTTAGATGCGACACCCATAGATTTGACAGTGTTTGTGGCTGCTAAACCACAATCTGATCCTCAAGTTCTGTTTCAGTCCTTTTAACACACAGGTATAAATTTAACATAATTAATGTTGTTGTATTCTATTATAGGAAGCCCTTGCTAATGAAGCATTAACAATCACTACATCAGTAATTGTCACTATCATGTTTATTCCGTAAAGGTTTTCTCTTTCTCATTATATCCTGTGTAAAGGCAAAGTTGTGAAACATGTTTTTTCTGATTACGTTTATTTAAATGTTTTTAATTTTGGGGAATTTGTTTTATTTAGTTTAATAATGAAAAGCCAATTTACAACTGTGGTTCCAAAAACAGTAAAAAAATAAATAAATAAATAAAACCAAAATGTTATTGCTGACATCTTTTAAAATCCAATTCATTCCAAATAATTTGGGATCATTAAAGTTAGAATTCAATAATTGTTTTATGTTTTTACCTACAAATATAGAAGCATAATGTTAAGTTTATTTGAGTCAGTTAAGAGCTAGCTGAGTAGATAAGTAAACTGGAAAAACCACTGACACTTGGATCAATGAGGTGACCACGCCCATAACCGGGTCACTGAAATACCAAGAAACACGTTGGGATTAACCAGAATAAAGTGCCAGACAGGCCGGACAAGATTTTCTGAAGATAGAAAGCTTTGGTCTGAAGTCTAACACTTAGAAACGGACGTGATTGAAATTCCCACAATGCACCTGATTGCTATGTGTTCAGCACAGCTTTAATTTAATCTTTTAGAGGGCAAACAATGCAATCAGGAAGGTTATAATAGTTTTTGTTTTATGCTACATGTGACAGTGACCTTTGATAGAGCTTAGTAGAAGGCTTTAACTGCCACACAGCTTTAATTGAGGACTGATTTGGAATAAACACTACTGAATTGAAGCTCCAGATCTTTGTTTAGTTTGTTGTAACTCTTAATCAGTCTTTAAACAAATTTCAACTTTGCCTTTGCTTCACGGCTCATTTCCTTTCAACAACAAAAATGTGTTGTTGTCATCTGTCTTTTGCTTCAAACTTGTGAAGCACAAAGGATGTACTGAAGGAAGTGTTTGAGCAAAAATGATTCTGGCTTTTGGAACTTTTGTTTAATAGTTTTTTTCCTTATTTTTTCTGTACTTCAAACTATCGTCTTTAGCATATTTCACTCTTCAGGCTTGTATAGTCTGGAGAACTTGACAGTACCAGGAGTTAAAAGAAAGCTATTTTATTTAGTTTCATTTGCTTTACTTAACGCCCCAAAAAATAAGCTGGAAGGTAAGGCTCTAAAAGATTTGGTTACTGTCATTGCTGAGCTAAACGGCAAATGACTTTATCAAACTCTTTGATCCAATTGAACTCCATCTGAATTTATACTGCAGTGACACACACCAGGGTTCACTTGCAAGCAAACCAAATCCCTCATTGTTAGGTAGATCAGGGAAAGAATTAGCTTTTACACCTGTCAAACAAAGAGAATGATGTAAGAAAGCAAACTGAGGAAAGATCAGATGAGGAGCAAATGTGATCAGTCAAATAATCATGTTTCAACAATCTGCTTCTCAGCAAATACAAACATGAATACAGTTTATGAACTAAGAGGGGCTTCGCAGGGGTGTAGCAGACCTTTCTGTGTGGAGTTTGCATGCGTGGGTTTTCTTCAGGAACTCCAGTTTCCTCTCACAGCTCAAAGCATACTTCATGGGTTAATTACGAGACTAAGGACAGGCTCCAGTAACCCCATGACCATAAAACAAAGCCTGCAGGTTTAGAAAATAGATGGATGATATGAGAGCAAATTCTGTGATGTCTGTTGATGTGTATTTTCTTTACTTTTAGCATAGATGCCATGCTATGCTAGTACATGAATCAAAAGAACTGTAGAAAAAAATAGTTCCGGGAACTGAGATTTTTTTCTTTTACATTTGTTATAAATTTGCTACAAACGAAATCAGATGCGTGACATTGCGTTCTGTTTTTTTTTTATTTCTTCAGAAAATCTTACAAATCTTCTAAACAACTCTTTACTTGCTCTGCTTTTGTTTATTTGTCCCTTAATTGCATAGGATTACACACAAAAAGCAATGTGATATACAACACACCAATGAAAATATCGTTTCCTTTAAAATATTTATCAAAAATAAATTCACTGACATTAAAATAACTTTAGAAGTCGTTTTTCTGTTTTTTTTTCCTAAATGAATTGTTCACATGGGATTGTGCTTAACTTCTTGTTTGTCTTAATAATGTAGACGTGTGAGATTTTGAAATGTTATGCCTGTTTTGTTGTCTTGACAGCTGGTGCAACACAACAGCTCGGCAGTGCTGTGGGAGCCAGACCTGCGGCATGTCATCGAGTCGGTGGAGAAGAAGGGGCTGAAGGAGCTGAGCTGGGAGGCAGCTCAAGCCTTAAGTTTGCTTCTGAAGCAGGTATTCTGTGTGGACCAGTGTTCACGCCATGAAAGAACATGACAGTAGCATTCAGATGTTTATTAAACTGTCAGAAGTGCTTTGATAATGTACCATTTGATGAACTATAAAGGGAAAAAACACAGTTGAAACCGATAAATATGTGAGAGAAATGACAGGTTGACTGAACACAAATCCACTGAGTGGTTTGCATCATTAAAAACAACACAACAACTTTGTTTTTATCAAGCTTTTGCACAAAGTTTCTTAAACTGAGTCAAAAATGTTAATTTTTTTAAATTACTGTAAATTTCAGCTCTTTTTTAAATACGGAAACTCAGTAATCACTCAGTTCTACTACTATTCTGACTGAGGTTCTAATGACCTGAGCTGTGTGAGGGCATTGCTGCTCCTTGTGTGTCCTTTGCGTTTCCTATCACCGTCATGTTCTATCTGACAATAACTACCCAAAAAACGCTCATAACAAATAATCCAATATTCTGTCATGAGCTTGTGCAGAACCGGTTCCAGCTGTCGGTACGAGCTGTCAAGACAAATCGTTCAAATCCATCTCCAATTCTCACTGAAAGAGGATCATCTCCATCGTTCTCTGCCGCAATAGAGATGTTTCTTTCAATATTATTGTCCCCGGGAGGTTGACAGATTTTTAGAAAAATCAAGTTACCATTTTCGTTTATTAAACTGGATGTAAGATGATCAATTAGAAGAAAGCGCATGTATTTCCCTCCAGACATGCTGTGGCTGTAGCCCATTTGTTTGAAGATGACTGCACGCTGTCTCATCCTGTAAATACAAATGATCTGCAGCCCGTCTCTGTAATCTACTGCGACTTTCACTGATGATGATGAATGAGACCAGAGCAGTTTCAGTCCAGCTGAAGGCCTGTTCCATCAGTGAACTGATAACAATTTATTCAAGGTAGTTGTTCCTACACATTTGTGTTTGAATGAAAATTAACATGACTGAAGGTTGTGTTATTTGTCTAAATATTCCAAGCAAACTCAACTGAATTTAAAAATACTCAAATGTTTAGGACCCATGTAGTCCTATAGAAACTCTTTTCTCCTATTAAAGAGAAAAACGAATGAATCTTAGTAGAATACGAAAACAAATATTCTTAATTTCGTTTTTTAAATCTTTAAAACCTGAAGTTTTGATCAGCAGAATAACAAAGCAGGAACGTGATCATTTTCTTTGCTTAATTGTGATAAAAACCCACAAACAAGCTGTTTATTTATTAATTTTATACCATTTGGGACAAAAAAGAACATCTGTCTAAAGATGCTAGCTTTACAGATGGAAAGGCAGCCACATCTGATTGAATAGATGGACTCTGGCATCTTAAATGGGGGCAGAAATTAACTTGGTATTCTGAAAGGAGCTCGGCGTTGGAGGAGTGACAGAATGATGGCATGATGGCACACACAGCAGCTCCCAGTGCTGAGAACCATCATCTGAGCGCACCCATGCAAACATGTCAGCTTGCTTGTTTAAGCTTGCGTAAAAACATGTTTGTGGGTTTTATTCGACATTTTTCAGTTTCAACGCAGCTCGATTTTTGTCCCTTGTCTTCCCCATTGCTCCAATTTGTCAAAAAATACACACTTTAAAAAAAAGTTACTCTTCCCGTGAACTGAACACAATTCTGTACATGAAGTTTGCTGTTTACATCTATAAATATTTCATGTGAGGAATCCTCTTTATTTAAATAAAAATACACTTTTTCCCTTTTCTTTTCGCATCATTAATTACCCCGTCATGTATTTGCTCATACATCTCATTCCAGCTCTGTGTCCTGCAGCCATGTTCAGGGTCAGTGAGGGCGAAGCTCCTATGCACACTTGACTCGTCGAGTTTTCTAAAGCTGGCAGACTTATAATTGCTTGTCCTTGACCGGGAGGCTCTGTAACCCAGCACTTTATTATTCTTGCATAGATTTTACTATATTTTAATCTTTTGCTATTCCCTTTTTTTCTTCCCTACCTCTTTCATTAAACACAAATTGTTCTTGCCACAATAACCCCGCTGTCCTCCATCTCCCCTACTGCTCCTTTCAATTACTGATCAGTGTTGGAGCTCTAGTTTTAAAGCAGGTTGGAATTCCATGATGGGAACTGTTGTCAGTGGGACATGGTTTTAATATTTTGTATGTGGTATGGCACAAAAAAGACTTGAATGTTATAGTTTACTCTCTTTTCAATGTGTTACCTGCATAATAGTTTCTACAAACTCCACTGTAATTGTTTGCTTTACTACTGCAGAATATCTGTGTCTTTTTTCTTCATTATATACTTATTAAATCATATGGTCCTTACAAAATCTATATATCTAATAAAGCTGGCCCATTGAGTTTTAAAATGATGATAAATTGAAATGCAGATGGAACATGTTATTGGTTGTACAGGAACTGCTTTCATTTGATTTCGTTTTTTACCTTCCTCATACACATTAGTCAGACATTGAGTACCACATGTCTCTGTACTAGACTTTTCATGATGTATAAAAAATATTATTGTGTTGCTCTTACTTACCTTTCTAAACCTTTTAAACTTTTATTAACCAAGCCCCATATTCTATATTAGAATTTTTGTGTTTTAAACATTGTAGTTTCCTTAAAGCACAACTGGAGGCAGAAGGGAGTAATCCCCTACTGACTCCATTGACTGTACATTAGAACTGGACTGAGTGACTTCTCCCTCCTGGAGGTCCTGCTGATCCCCACGCCAAACCTTTGATACATTTAATGAACAGATTTCATGTGGCCCACTTTCAATGGTAAGTAAGGGCGAGGACTTACAGTACAAGCTCACTCCTGATTGACAAGAGTGGTTGCCATAGAAACATTGACTTAGACCAATGACTGCATATGAGAATGGGACGTCACTACCCATAAAAAATGGTTTACTTCTGGCTTTAACAAAATGAAGTAAATTCAGTTGCCATTTTTTCCTTGATACGGATGCTGCTATTTGGAGCCAGACGACGTCAATAAACAGTAATTGGTCCGAGTTGGTCTAAGTGAACATTTCTATGGCAACCACTCTCATCAATTAGGAGTGAGCTTGTTGGAGGTTCACACCTATACTACTTGAAAACAGGCTGGGAATCTGTCAAACCACACAGACCACAAACTTTTATTGAGCTATGTGATTGGCCAGTTTATAACTTGAATAACTTGCACTACAAAAAAAATATAATGAAAAAAACATATCAGAGCAAGGATGTTTATAATGACAAATGGAATGAGTAATAGCTGTTTATTTCTCAATAGAAGTTTACGGGACTTTGGCTTCTTGGAGCCAGCAGGTACTTCCTGTTTGGAACGAGGAGGAGGAGGGGTCATTCACTGCAGTTCTTATATACAGTCAGTAACTCAGACCAATCACTCAGTGCTTACTGATGACATCAGGCTCCAACATGGCAGTGTCTGTATTGCGAAAGAAGGTCGACTGAATTGACTTCAGTCAATAAGTAAACCATTTTCTATGGGTGATGTCACAATCATTCGGTCCAGTTCTCATAAACAGTCAATGTGTCATCCCTATGTTATAAAGTTCAGCATTACACCTGAAGAAAAGCCCTGTTCATTCTTATTGTAGAAGCTTTTTTGATGTTTGTTGCTTTATTTATTTAATAATGTAAGACATTTTTGAAAGGATTGATTTTTTTGTATCAGCTTTTTAGTTTTTTTATTTTAGAGATCAAATGTGGGGTTGTGTCTCTCTTCACGATGGGCTGATGAGACCATTCATGCTTTCACCAGACAGTGGCTGAAATAGGCTCCAGCAACCCTGTGACCACGAAATGGATTAGGAGGGTATTTTTTGGTGTGGAGGTTGATAGATAGGTGGACTAACAAGTGAATCTGAAGTACATCTGGACAGGACAATGTAAAGCTTGAATCAAGCTTTACTTTGTCCTGTCCAGATTTATTTTCTGAACCTATTTGAGTTGGGTGAACCAAACTCCAATCAATGAGCCCTTCACACTTGAAGTTTCATTTTTCACTGAGCAAAATCCTATTATTCCACATTGATGGTCATTTAAAAAGAAAAAAGACTCAAAGTGCTGAAAGCACAATTTACGTTGCTCTCTTAAATGTCTGAGGTAGTAAATTATTGTTTTGTTTATAAATCCAATGACATGTTTCAGTATTGATGGGTCTTTTGCTGTTATTCTCTGACCCTGACTGGTCACAGCAGATGATCATAACTGCTGTGATTCAGCTTGAGCTTCCTTTCTATTAGGAGGTTTTCACCATAGTTGCCCAAATTCATCCTCGATTCAAAGGTTTACACTCAAACCTGCAAATTAAAATTCCTAAAATTCAACAAGAAGCATTGTGACAATGGCAATTGGACCTTGTTAAACTAATTTAAACCGAATCTGGATATAAAATCTCTACATTTGTTGCTTGTTTTTTTGTTGTTTGCATTTGAATTGAAGCATGACATGACATCTTTTGTGAATTTGGCATTTCATAAACTAAATGAAATACATTCATGTTTTTAATGGCCATTTAACAAAAAGAAAATTGAAGTGTCCTTTTTTTTTAAAATTCAGATCCAGATGACAGCTTTGCCAACCACAGAGGAGCATAGGCTCAAAGTGATGAGAATGATGGAGGCACTGGAGCTGCAGACGACAGATGAGAGTCGTGACCTCAGCCCGCCAAGCAGCACTGTGTATCCATCACTTGAATTTAAACAAACCCTAAACTCACCAAATTACTAGGATAAACCAACGCACTGTTTTTTTTTTCGCAAAATGTGCACATATTCACAAAAATGGCTGTTAATGTGAGCGTGCAGCATCTCTGCAGGTAATGGCATACACCAAAAGGGTCAATACTTAGAGTACATATTTTCCGTCAGCGCAGCGTGCAGGAGACCCATCAGACATCAGCAACACGCTGTCATTGATTTTTCTTTTCTGTCAGCTTATTGGATATCTGTGTTGAGCTTTTACTGACGGTTTGTTGAACAGAATGTGCTCTGCCACACACTCAGTACTTAAAAGTACATCTTTTTTAACTCACCTGGACAGCACAAGTATTTACTTTTGTTTTGATATTTAAATCCAGCCTCATATACCCAACAATTTCGATGAGAGCTGTCCTTAAAAAGACTTTTAAAAAAGACTTAGTTATTTTGACTTAAAATTGCATTTAGTTCATGGTTTAAAATGACTAAAGTTTTCCTTCATTCCAGTTTGCAGTTATGTGGGAGATGTTCTCATCTGCATGGCTGACTTTTCTCTGACTGCAGGCTGATTCTTACTAGTTTCAAAAATGATTGTTGGTTTTGTGTTGGAAACTTTTTATTATGTTTATTTGCTCTCTCTCTGCTTAAATAATACATATGTTTGGTTACAGATCCAGGGACTTTTAGCTAATAGTAGGTTTTGTTCGCAGATTTATGGAAGGAGGAAGTGGAGTTGTAGTTTTCAAAGTAAAACTCCAGTTTTTGTTGATGAGTTTTAGCGTTCAGAAATTATTGGATACATATTTTTTTGCCATAACTTGTAGTAAACTGCATTTTATGGTGTTTTAGTACAGTCAACTTTTTTTAATCGGAAATTTTCCTTCATAATCCCCGTTTTAAGACTGACGTGGCCAAAGCAGAGCAGCTTATTAATAAATTTCAGCTTCAGCTACAAACAGGTCCGAGTGTTGCTCATTGAATCCACATGTAGATCATCATGTCTGCTTACTTAATATTCAGTAAGTCTATTTGAACTGGCAAAAGTCGTGTAGTTTGGGAAAGAAGCACGTGAAACTGGAGTCACCGCCGGTGTCCCCGTGAAAGTCCGCCGTGTGGAAACCACGTCCTCCTCCGCGTTTAGCGCCCGTTCGCTGTCATTCGTCCAAGAGAAGCCAGCCGGTGCGATCGTGGCGCTGGTGGAGTGGAGCAGCGAGAGCCGCATGTAAATGAACCCCCTCCGCCGCCGTCACCTGAGGAGCTAGACGGCCAGATTGTGTGCGCCCTGCTCCTCCGTCTGCGAGCAGACTTCTGTGATTGAAGGGTCCGGAGAGATCAGGCAGCGCGCGGCGCTCCGGAGCAAACGCTGCCCGCTAATCGCTGCTGTTCGCCGCTGCCGCGTCGCTACTACTCGGTGAGTAAAGCTCCTGTGGCTTCGCTGTCCAGCGCTTGATCCCCGTGGATCTGTCTGATGGTGTTACATTTAAATTCTGAAAGAAATACTTTGAATACTAGACTCATTTTTAAAGCAGTTTAGGAAGTCTTTTTATATAATTTTACAGGGTATTTTATACAGTATTTATTATAATGCATCACTTTAAAAAGAGTATTTTTAGAAAAGCCTTTTTATTAAGATAATATTCCTCTAATAATCAGTGATGTGATTAAAATAAGCCAGGGTCTGGCAGGGAGGCATGACATTAATTAAGCAGTCTGTAATTAATAGTCCACATAATTCTGTTCAGACAGCAGTGAAACATGAAGCATGTTGGTTAATCTGCCTGTGCATGAATGAAAGGGAGGATGAGCCTTTTGGATGATGGAGATGTGAAGTGTCAGTCCTTCAGATTCAAGTCTCCCTCAGCAGGCTTGCAGCCTGAAGGGAAACAGGATCCCCCTCCTGCTGCACATCCAGCTGCCCGTCTGATGGATGAGCATCTTATGTTTCCATGCTCCCTCCCAAAAAAATAAAAAAAGAACTACCTCCACCTCTTCTTAAATGCATGTGCAGCTATCATCAGTCTCAAATGATTCTTTTTATTTTAAGGCTGTTATGAATTAGAAGCAATCGGTGTGATTAGAGTTCAAATCAGATTCAATCACAGCTGATTAGATGCTGTATTGTTTCCTGACAAACCAGGAATGTGTATCCGCCACACAGGACACCAGGCTTCAGCCTCTCTGCTCTGAGACTATTGTTAGAAAAAACCTGCAGCAGAGGGATTCGTGTGGGCTTACATGACTTCATCGAGCTGCTTCTAGTCCTCCACAATACAGCAAACCAAATCTGGATCCGCCTTAAATACAGAGAATCTAATAAGCACAGAGCATTTAGAAAAAAACTTCTTCTGGCCTCGTTAAACAAAAGATCAAGTCTCAAGCTTTTGCCTTTTCTCACAAACACCTGAAGGATGTTCTCGTGCAAAGAGCATTTTTCTCACAAATGTCTGTTGGAGCTACAAACACCCTGACAGAATGCTGCCTCGGGAGAAGCAAAGCTGCTGGGTAAAAGAATGAACACTTAACCAACACACAGTGTTTTTGTGTCAAATACCACCACAAAGATGAAAAACTTCTCAGATTTTGATGTTGTCATTCAGCTGAACTTGTTTCTGATAAAACACTGTGTTTTTACCTCAATAAATAATGTTTTTATGTGAAATCAAGGCTGCCAGG
Source organism: Oryzias celebensis (assembly GCA_014656515.1). Taxonomy (NCBI): domain Eukaryota; kingdom Metazoa; phylum Chordata; class Actinopteri; order Beloniformes; family Adrianichthyidae; genus Oryzias; species Oryzias celebensis. The sequence goes on from BNCR01000008.1 coordinate 17,524,028, forward strand.
CAGCCGTTGAGCTCTGCTTTGAAGCTGTGGGGTGAAGAGGGATGCTGAATGTCCAGGAGCACGTGCCTCTCCCCCATCCAATTCAAGTCTGACTCTTTAGGGGAATCACTCAATGTAGATCAGCACTCAGCCCCAGACGTTTGTTGACTTCCTACCACTTCAGATGGGAGAAGTGCCGCCCGAGCACAAACAGATTCCTTCATTTAGCACAGAAATCAAATCTCTCACTCATTTTACTCCTATCTGTGCCTTTCAGTTTCAGTGTGAAGGTGGATGAAATATTCACCAGGAAAGCTGTTGTTTTCCCGCAGGGTTTTACCTCCTAACTCCACCCCTTCAACACATCTAAAAGCCCTAACTTCCTTTCCACTCGTCTTATTCCTCTCCTCTCATGGTTCTTCCCCTCCATTCAGCCCTTTTCAAACCCACCTCGCCCCTCCTGAGAGTCTCACTGGTGAACCCATCACTAAATTATACATCCATTCTGTAAATTACATCTTGTTTTTTTTTTTCATGTCCATTGTTCCGTGCATCTCCAGTCACTCATGCTTCATTGAAGGTTTCTCGTGTCTCATCAAAATTTAACTTGTTAGTTCCTCTGTTTAGCTTTTTTGCGATGCGTAAAAAGCCTCAGAGGAGATGGAAGTCGTAACGGAGAAGACTTCATCTTTTGACTGATAAGACAGCAGAGCAACAGCCTGGTACAGATTGTAGAAGTTCCTCCAGGGATTAAGCAAGTGCCAGACATCAGGTGTGTCGTAAGCAGGACATAAGGAGACCCTCTTTGAATGCCTGCTACCCCCCGTTTTGCCATATTGACTTTATATTCCCGTAATGTCTCCCTGTTGCACCTTCCTGATGGTTATGGTTGGGGATCAGGAGGAAGAATGTCTTCCTGAAGCTTTTGAGGAAAAAAAAATGTAATAAATGGGAAATCTCTCAGGTAAAATGCATGACGAGCGTAATGGTTCTTTTTAAGGAAGGCTGCTTTCAGGAGTGGTTAAGAAATGAAATCATACATCTCTATAATCATATTCTTCTGGCTCATTTGTGCTTAGAGCAGTGCCTCTCTGCCTCCCCCTGGTGACCATGTGGAGTGTGAGCGCAGCGGTGCTGGCTCTGGCCGCTGCCGCCCTCAGCGCAGCAGACTCGGACCCGCAGCGGCCACGTCACGACTCCAACCTGGAGATCTGTATCCTCCCTGATGTGTTTCTGAGCCGACTTTGTGAGAAATTCTGTCGTGGATCTTCCTGAGCGTTTCCCAACAGACAAGCGGCTCTTTGAGACGAAGAGGAAGGACCAGCTGAACGCTCTCAAGAACCTGGTGGAGCTGAACGACATCAACCAGCAGTACAAGATCATAGACATCATGCTCAAAGGCCTTTTCAAGGTGCGTGCTCCCTCACAGTGAAAGATGAGCGCTTAGGAGGCCGCTGCTTTTTAAAAACAAGTTCACAGGGCACAACCTTTCAGCGCAGAAGAATAAAAGGTTTGCATCTTTACACCCACCACTGTGTTTGCTTGATGTTGTTCACCAAGCTGTGCTTTGATTTACTCTGCTAGTGGACAGTTATCTATGCATTTACATACCTCACAAGGACACCTAACATAAGCAAGGTTTCCTGGCAGGAAAACATTGTCAGCACTTTTGCTCCACTCTGTGCATCGATGAAGGGTTTTACTGTTGCCGCGCCGACTGTAATCTCAGTCCATGCTCCTAAAGAGCCCCATAAAACATGAAGACTGGAGTTATTAGGATTAAGTTACGGCCTAAAAGGATTCTAAGTTGAATATTTTTCTTTTTTTTTCAGGTGTTGGAGGACTCCAGAGACGTTCTGGTGGCGGCCAACTTGCAGCCTAATGATCCCTTCCCCATGGATGACAAAATCAAAGAAGGTCTGACTTCCTGTCAAAGCACATTTTGGACTGAAGGAATATTTTAAGCTGCATTTCTATTCAGGATTTAAAGTCTCTCTCCAATCATCATTTGATCTATTGGTAAAACGTCCCCAGCGGCATTTCAATTATGATTGAGGCATTTTCAGCCAAATTCCCAAACCTGTGTTGTTTTCTAGGACATAGGTTCTGCAGAGCTCTCTGTTTACACTCTAGCTTACAGCCCCTCACAGCTGCAACACAACATAACCGGTGTGAAAAAAAAGCGAGCAAAATTGGATCTATCCAGGCGTACAGTTTTGAGTCAGACACAGTTTAGATGAGGAGAACAGAGATGCATTGTATTTTTTGGAGTAAAAGTTGGGGGGTGTTAGCTAGCATAGTTTGGCTGGGGGTGCGACTTATGTGACTTTTTTTATTTTTTTTATTTACTTCAGTAACTATCAGCAACTGCTAGAAGGCACTGCAGGTGTGTGTATCATTTCTGCTACTGAGAGAAACACAGAAGAAGAAGCGCCGCTCAGTCTGACGCCAGACTTGACAAACTTCTTCCAAAGGGACAAAGAGAAGAATTCAACAAATGTTCTAATTTTAAGTGACATACGTGTAGTTAACTTGTTAGCATGTTCTTTATGCTATAGTTCTCTAAATATTAGATGTTTCCTATTTTTCATTAGCTAAATAGGAATTCATGTGTTACGGTTATATAATATAATGTTATTGTTATATGTTCCGTTATTATGATTTGCCTTTCAAGATGAAATGTCAGCTCTTTTTCCTGGATTTAGTTAAAAAATACATGCAACCTATACTCTGGAGCGACTTATAGTCCAAAAAATACGTACTTGGATGTAGTCGTTTACAAGTGGAGGCATCAGAATGGAGCAGAGCAGGGAGCTTGCTGCCCCAGATCTTCTATAAACAGCGTATTTTCATCTTCTCCTGATTCACAATGATTTGAATAAAGAAATACTCAGGGGGACACGAGCCGGGACACAAAGTCTGTTGGTGCTGTTTCATTTTGATTTGCTCCTCAGAGCAGAGCTTAGTATTTTGGTGCTGCTGTGTAATCCCTTCTTCTTGAATCGCATGTTTCCACCCTCTGTGGTGAAAACACATGAAGGGTTCCTTGAAATGTTTACTTTCCCCAGAAGATTTGTGCTGCAAAATTCATCCATCAGATCTCAAAGTGACAGTGCAGAGTCAGAGTCTTTAGTCTAGTTTGGTGCCTGATTCACGCGGGATCAGAGGGGCTGTGGGCGTTTTGATTTGTGTTTTAGGACGTCACAGCTGCCAAGCAGTCAGAGATTAACATGAATGTTCCAGGTCAATCCTTTGGCATTATTGGAGCTCTCTCTCATCATTTATTCTGGAGCACGAACGGCAGATGTTTACAAACACGGAAAAACGTTAATATGCTCCAGTTTTTTCTTTTTGAATAGCTGCTTCAATTTTAGCCAAAAGGATTCAAATTAGTTTTGTTTTTCAAACGTAAAGCAGCCAACCGTTCTCTCATGTCTGCAAAATGACCTTTTCTTTCAGTTTTTGTTCTGAAATTGTTTTATTGCTCAAGGGATAAAAAAAAAAAAAAAACACCTTTTCTGAAGGTGTTTTTGTGATTCACTTGCGGGTGCTGGAAAAACTTCAGTACACACCTTGAAAGTGCTTAAGAAGTGTCTGGATTTGATTTGCAGAACATTACAAACCATTAAAGTTCATCCATTCATTCTACAGATGAACTCCTTAAATGGCATTAAAATCGTTGAATGGGAATAGACTGATCTTCCTGTAATTTGAGAGAAACACTTGAATGTAACCATCTTCCAGACCTGGTGCAGTCAGGGATAAAAGCTTGGCTTGTGTTCAGAGCAGAATTATTATTATTGGATTTGGAATTAGCTGGAAGGCTGACCAGCCTTGAAAGAGCAAGAGTTAGACCTGCCCTAAAGTAGAAAAGAAAATAGGAAAAATGCTAATTCCAGCATTAGTCGATGTGAAACTAGGAATTCAGAGCGTGAGTGGAGCCAAGACACAGAAGTATTTTTCAGTATTTGTAAGGATTTAAAAAAAAAAGAAACAAAAATGTGTCTGAAGCTGTTCTGGGTTTAAACATTTCCATCCAGCGCAGCTCCTCTGCAATTTTCAGCTTTTAAACTCATATCCAGCACACTCATGGATCAAATAAAGTGCATGTATTTTAGAGGAAAATGTGGTGTGTTCTTAAGATAAAATAAATGCATGAATATTTTCTATTGAAAAGAACATATTTTGTAGTCATTGGTGGCTTAAAAACAGAATGAAAGTGATGCTGCTTTTTGCAGAAACTACAGATTTTCTCAAAAGGTTTCCGAGTGTCTGCAGATCCATACATCTTAAAAGTAATGTAACAATCACCGAGGCTTTGAAAAGCAGACTCTTAACCTGTTGCACTTATTAGTGTGTCATTTTTCCTCTTTTATTCTGAAATTTTTCCATATATGTTTTGTTTGTGTTATTTTTAAGCCAGTTGCTATGTGGATTTTTTTTGTAAGCATGATACTCAGATTTACTATGGTTTTAAAAGTCCTTTCTAAAAAGATTTATTGGCTGAAAACCTACTCTATTGAAAATGTTTTTTTTAACATGTTTCTCACGATGGAGGACATATAAATTCAGTATCTCACAAAAGTGATTGCACCCCTCTCATTTCTGCAGATATTTATTCATATCTGTTCATTGGTCACTGCCGAAATGACACTTTGACACAATGGAAAGCAGTCTGTGTTTATCATGTATAGCAATGAAAATGTATTTTTCCTTCAAAATAAACCATAATGCTGACATCAATAGACAAACCCCTGGCAACAAAAGTGAGCACACTCCCAAGTGAAAATGTCTAAATTGAGCTAAATGAGTCATTTTCCTTCCCCGGGGTCATGTGATTCATTAGTGTTGCAATGTCTCGGGTGTCAATAGATAGCAAGTTTGTTCAATTTTGTATTAAAGCTCTCACATTCTCTCAAATTGGTCACTGGAACATAAACATGGCACCTTATGGCAAATAACTCTCAAAAGTCTGAAAATAGAATTGTTGCTTTGCTTTACATGAAGATTATAAGAGATGAGCTGGAATCTGGATCAAAACTGTGCGAATGGATAGCTCCAGTATTGCTTGCCATGTTTTTGCACTGTAATGTTAGTTTTGGGGTGTGAGGAGCTGTAAGATTGCAGAAGGGTGTAAACATAGGGATGATGGGAAGAGGTAATGGGCTCACTCTATGCCAGTGGTTCTCCTGGTCTTCAGAATCTAGGGTCTGGAAAACGACACGTCATTCCTTTAGCATCATCATCATTATTATTATTATTATTATTTTGGCTAAAAAACATCATAATTATAGCTAAAAGACCTCTGAGAATGCTTTTACAATAGATCAAAAGAGAATCGAAGTAGAACTTTGGCCAAAAATCTGCAACACTTTTTCTTAGGGGTAAATATTTTAAATTAAGTGTTTTCCTTCACTTATGTCTGAAAATTTTATTTCATTCATGTTATATTTCATCCAGAAAGTGTCCCTCTGACTAAATCAGACCAGATCTTCCTTCCTCTGAACCCTTCCTTCACGTGCTTCTGCTTCTCTCTGCAGCCTATTCCCACATAGTGGAGAACACAGCATTTTTTGGTGACGTGGCGCTGCGTTTCCCACGTATTGTGCACCACTATTATGACCGCAATGCCGACTGGGGGGGCCTGCTGCGCTGGGGGCTGAACTTCTGCAATCAGACGGGAGTCTTCACAGGAGGAGCCCATCAGCACGTCCTGACTCTTGTAAGAGCTTTCATACGCGTCACTTAAAAACGTCGCAGACTTTCTTCTGCTGTCATGCCTTCTGAGCTGGCTGCACAGAAATGCAGATTCATTTGGAGCCACATCACGATGACATCATCTAGGAAATGTCAGCAAATGAAGCTGTTTCCTTTTTTTTTTTTTTTCCCCTCAAAGACGTGAACAGATTGTGATCTACCGCTGCCTAAAAGCAGAATTCAATATCAGAGCAGGTTGAAGTGGAAACATTTCTCTGCAGGGGATGAAGGGAAAAAAAAAATGAGACCTTCAATAAAGCAGCACACTGCAACATAAAGAGAAAAAAATAGACTGCTAAAACATGATGAAGGTTTGGCTGTAGGTAATACGCTTTCAAATGAAATATAAGTCTAAGATTAAAATACTCAGATTTGATGGGGGAAAAATGTCTTCTCCATTATGATAATTTAATTAAACTTCAGTGGGATTATTCTGTGGTTTTAAGTGATGGACCAGCAGAGTTAAATGTTCATTTCTTTGTATCCTTAAAGCATTTTCAAGCTGCAGAAACCTCACACTTTGCCACAAAAGTGTCACAAATCACCATGCTCCTCTCCTTTCTTCTGCACACTTCAGATGTCACAGGAGCTGGGCATCACGGAGAAATCCCCAGACTTTATAAACCCGTACCGCACAGAGAGAGATGATGTAAGTAAGAGAATAACCAGAAAAGCTCCAGCTGGTGCAAACTTTGCTTTCATGCTCCACCTTTTGGCAATTATTCAAATAAAAATGGCAAAAATGTGTTTTTGTTTTGCATAGGTCCTTCACACGGCTGACGCTTTCCAAAAAATCCTCAGAGAGGAGGAGAAGAGGAGGAGGAAGGAAGAAAAAAGGAAAGAGATCAGGAAAGGTCCTCGCATCTCCCGCTCTCGCTCCGAGCTATAACGCGGCATTCCTCCTCTTAAGGAGCAGAGTAAAGGAGAACAGGAGCTGGGAGTGAGAGCACAGTCGACAAGGAGCGGCGAATCTTGTAGACTGGGAGGACAGTGAGCAAAACCAAGGCTGCTGTCACTAAAAACAAAAGCCAGGCGCTGCGGTGTTAACGGGAGAAACATTTGTCAATGTGACAAAAAAAGGGGGTCAAGAAGGCTAGTCAGGGTTTGAACAGCTAAGGTTTGAACCATCAGCTGCCATTTAGAATTGGAGAATTTAATTGAGGCAAACAAGGGAAATGCATTTCTGAACACAAGAGGATTTATCTAAGTGAACTTTGGAGTATTACTGAACAGCAGTGGCATCAGGAGTTTACTTGAAACTTTGATCCTAAATTTACTGTCTCGTCTACATGCAGCGTGTGTGTGTGTGTGTGTGTGTGTGTGTAAAACCCATACGCTTTATAATTGTGTGAATGCATACATTCCACGGGTTTAGGTTTAGTTAAAAAATCTTTGTTAATGAAGAAAACATTACTTTAAGGATACTCTTCTGATGGAATCTCATATAACTTTGCCTATAAATGTTGTTTATTTGTTATTCTTATTTTATCTTCCAAAAAATGGGGGACACATACATTTTGTTGTCTTGGATTTATGTATGCAGTATGCTGCCTTTAATTTTTGTTTTCATTTGCGGGACTTCATGTATTTTTTGGTTAAAATATTAATGTAAATTTATGACTGTTAAAAGTAAATGTATATTCAGAGAAGGAATATTATTGCTGCAGAATAAACAAGCCATTTTGTAAAAACTATAAACAAAATAAAGACACTGATATCTTTAACCTGACATATGTTTTTAATGTGTTGTGGTGTTGCATTAATTCACTGTTACGTAACACTATAAGCACCTTAAAAAAAAATCAAAACATCTGATTTGAAAATAATTCCATTTCCATATCAGAGGCTGTTCACTAGACTGGCTCATTTGACTCATTCACTTTTAAGGACCCAGCCTGGAGTTTCTTTATGTAATCCTGGGAATATTCACAGGGAGGATTTATGAGCTGAGATCTGGATCCAAATTATTTAAATTCCGATTCTGAAGAAATTTGGATTTCTATTGCTAAATTTGGTTTTATGAGTAACATTCTTTGTTAATCAGGAGATTTATTAAATAAAATTGTGAAGATAGCTTATTATCAAAATCAGTAAAACCAAGCAGAATGTTCTTCCAAGTTCGGAGGAAATGGGGATAGATTTGAGTCCTAAAAAGAGTTGACAGTTTGATCCAAATCAATTTAGTGTGCTTACAGGGCCAAAACATGTGAATTAATGATTCTTCATATTGAGATCTTTTTTAAACCTTTGCATATACTGATTGGTTGGATAACATCTATGTAAAATGTTAAATACAACTTCTTTGACCTTGTTGTTCGACAGGAATTTGGCAAAAGCCAAACTCTTTCCCAACAAATCTGCCCATGAAGGGAAGTTCAAAAAGTTGTTGTCGAAGCTCCTGTTGGAACAATCTTCGGCCGGCTTTGTTTTGAGTTTTTTACCGTAGGAAAGCAGATTTTTCCGGTAGTCGTGTTCGTCACTTGAAGCTGCTGCTAATGGTCAGATACAGCTGTTCCTTTAAACTGATAGGTGAGATGAAGGGGAGCAGCATCAAAGACAACTGGAAAGTCTTTCACAGAGATGGGGATCTTAGACTGTTGGATACATTCAGGATAGGTGTAGAGTTGACCCTGTTGGTTGAACAACTGAGTACATAATCTAATATTATTATCAAACCATTGCTGAATAAACATAGTTGTATTCTTATAAAGAATATATCTATTGTTCCAGATGTAAAACCAGTGTGGAGAAAAGTTATGTTTGTAAATCAAGAACCAAGCAAGCAACATCTGTTTATGAAAAGAAGAGAGTTTGATGAGCACTTTGTCAGCCTTGAGGGAGCAGTAGGAAGTGGAAACCACACACCTAAGAGAAAACAGCCGGGGATGAAATTCCATCATGAGTTTGGAGGTTTCAGAAACTGTCTGATCCAGTGTGCGATTTGTCCAAATAAAGTCTCATCATATTTTATTGACAGTTTTGCATATGAAGTTGCTGACGTAAAGAGACTGAGCTGCATAAGTGACTCTGGAAAGCCCTTCAGCCTTGGAAAGGTTGAACTTTTATTTAGTTTTGTCTAAAATTTGAAGAAAATTATTGTCACTTCATTTTAGGAACTGCAATGTTTGCTACTTCCGGGTTGTGACGTTTGACTGTTGACACTGGTCGAACCAACAGAGGGCAGCCGCCACACACTTTCTGTCAGTGTTTACATCGAGAGTCTAGATTCCTGACAAAGCAGAGATCAAACTCTGACCATAGTCTTTAGTCTCTCAGGATGAAATCGAAACTTTAACCATATTTACGAATGGCTTCAAATGTTAAAGAAGGTAAGTTATTAGTTTGTACTGAATGTTTCTAATGTTAGCATCTGGCCCATTTTGCATGATTAAAAGTTTTAGGGTAATTTGAATAATGTTGTGAATAATGTAATGTTTGAAGCGAATTGTTTATTATTATTGACGTTTATATTCAGAACCGTCCAGAAACGCGGATAGCATTTATGCTAGCTCAGAGTATAATGGCGCGTGACGCTTTCATCCCAAGTTTTCTCTGCGATTATCACTAAATTTTAGTTTAAATTAATAACAAACACCTGGAAGAAAAAAAAAAAGAAAACATCAAGTCTAGGAAATAAAATATAAATAATAAAATTAAAATAATTCTGCATCACACTTAGAGCATCAGTATACTGGGGCAGAATAAAGCTAATTAATGTTCTCTAAATATCTAATGGAAGTGTTACTTTGTGTGAAGCAGAAAGTGAAACAAGATAAAACCACTTTTGCATTGTTTTTAATTCAGCGGACTTGTTCCAATTAAACTGTAGAAATGCTTCAGCTGTTTTCATAAACCAAATAAACATTTATAGCTTCTGCCTGTTTGTGTTTGGCTAAAGTTTATAAACACAGCTGTGAAAATGGATTGACTGTTTTACACAAGAATCATTTCTCTTCTAGGTTTTCCTGCAGGCGAACAGAAAGTGAAAGAAGAACCTGTTGAAATGGAGGTGGAAGATGCAGGTAAAACCTAATTGTTTATTATTGACGTTTGTGTTCAGAACCGTCCAGAAACGCGGACAGCATTTATGTAGTTCAGAGCAAAGAGGCGCGTGACGCTTTCTCTGCGTTTATTACTAAAATGTCGTTTTAAATAATTACGAACAGAGGAAAAAAGAAAGAAAACTTTAAGTTTGGCTAAAAAAAACGAAACCTGCTTTTAAAATAATACTTGTATCGCACTCAGTGTGTATCCACAGTGATAAATCTAATTGATGGGCTCTAAACATTTAATTGAAGTGTCATTTTGTGTAATGCAGAAAGTTAAACAAGATAAAAAACACTTTTGCATTGTTTTTATTTCAGCTGACTTTTTCCAATTAAAGTGTAGAAATGCTTCATTTCTCTTCAGGTTTTCCTGCAGGCGAACAGAAAGTGAAAGAAGAACCTGTTGAAATGGAGGTGGAAGATGCAGGTAAAACCTTAAGCATTGAGGAACTCAGACTCGTCCTCATTGGGAAAACTGGATCTGGGAAAAGCGCGTCTGGGAACACCATCCTGGGCCGCAAGCAGTTCCTGTCACAAATCAGCGCCAGCTCTGTTACCCAGATCTGTGAGCTAGGGAGCGCTGAGGTCATTGTAGAGGAAGACACAGAGGAAGATGGAAAGGCTGCCAAAAAGGAAAGAAAGAGGAGAATTACAGTGGTGGACATGCCCGGTTTTGGAGACACTCGTCTCACTGTGGAGGAGACTCATGCTGAAATAGCTAAATGCGTATCCCTCTCTGCTCCTGGTCCTCATGCTTTCCTCCTGGTTGTGCCAGTAGGACGATATACAGACTGTGAGGACCAGGCTGTTTGTCAGTTGACCAGGATCTTTGGAGAAGATGCTGTTCTTCATCACACCATTGTTCTTTTCACAAGAGGGGATGACCTGGAAAACATGACCATTGAAGAATATCTGAAGGAGACTGCACCAGCTGGCCTCAAAGCTCTGATTGAGAGATGTGGAGGAAGATACCATGTCATCAACAACAAAGATCCCAATAACTCAGTACAAATACAAAAACTACTGTTGAAAGTGGACAAGTTGGTTAGTCAGAGTAACGGTGGGTTTTATAGTAACATGATGTTTTTGGAGGCAGAGGCTGCCATCAGAGAGGAGCAGATGAGAATGTTAAAGGAGCAAGAGCCTACAGATGATGCAGATCAGGGCAATGACTCCAGTATGGAGTGTGAGAATAAACTAACACAACGAAGAAAAATTGATTTGGAGCCAAATCAAAGCAAGGATTCAAGTTTTAGGGTGGAAAGGTGGACAGAAGAAAGAAAAGGCAACCCGATGATGAACCGTTGTTCATCTTTGAGTTGCATCAGAAGGGAAGCTGCTCTTTCTCCAAAGGTTCTAGAGAGAATTAGGATCCTGGTGGCCTCTGGGGCCACCGGCGTGGCAGTCGGTGCTTTGTTTGGAGCCGCCGTTCCGTTAGCTGCGGCAGCTGGGGCATTGCTAGCGGGTAAATCTGTTGGTTTTGCTGCCAGTCAGCTTGCTGGAATATCGGTTGCAGGAGGAACGGGTATTGGGAAAGCTGTTGGTGCGATTGTGGCTGCAGCCTCTGGAAAAACTGCAGTGGCGCTGAGCGCAGTTACAGGTGTGGTTGTGGGCGGGTCGATGGGAGTTGTCGCTGGTACTGAGGCTCCCAGCCCTCAGGAGGGCGCCTTGGATGCCCTTCACCAAGTTAGTTTGGTAGGAGCGTCTGCTGTGGGGGTGGCAGCAGGTGTAGGTTGCACCTTGGGAGCTGGTGCAGCTTTAGGTGCAGCTCTGGAGGGAACAAGTTTTAGCGCTGCAGCTCTCAGTGGGGCTGAAACTGCAGCTGTGGGAGCAGCAGACGCTGCCTCTGTGGCTGCAGCTCAAAGTAGTTTAACTTCAGCTGTAGCAGAGCATGCAGTGGCCTCTGCTGCAAGCGTATCTGCAGGGACTAATCAGGGTGCCTTGGTTGTGGATTTAGCTGCAAATGTCCCGATGGTTGCTGGGACTGGAAGTGAGCTGACAGGATCTGCAGTAGCAACAGCTTCTCGCCTTTTGAGACCAGTGGCTGAGATCGGGACAGCTGCAGCAGGCTGCGCCCTGGCTGGAGGTCTCGTTGTGAAGGTGGCAAAGGAAAAAGTCAGGAGTTGTACAGGAACAGCAGAAACAAGCTACTCTGAGAAATCCTCCTATGAAGTCTACTGGAACAAACAAAATTAAAGCTATGAGTCAGATTTAATTGAGCATAAACTTATTAATTTTCTTATTTAGATATTATTACTTGAAATGACTTTTACAGCACTGTCTTTTATGTTTTCAAATAGATTTTAGTAAGTTGAAGGTGACAGTGTGAGTCACCAGAAGCTGTTTGTTTAAAAACACAAACAGAATCTGCATCCATTTTGTGCCAAATTGAAAAAAGATGTATATAATCTGCTGAGATTAGATAAATACAAATCTGATCAATTTTACTGCTTTACTATGTGATGAAAATGAACTCGAGCAATAAAGTGTGAAAGCATTTCAAACACTTGATGATTTTCACTCACAGATGACAGTGGGTGTTTGTACTACATTTATTATATAACCCAAACTGAAGCTTCTGTTCTAACTCTGGTTTGAACCAACTAACCAGGAGATTCTTTTAATCTGTTTTATTATCTTCAGTTAATCAGCATTCTTATGTTTCCCAATAAAGAAAAATGCACTTTTTCAGTTTTCCTACATTAATGAACATGTATTTTGAAATGACTGTAATCTGATTAATAACAATATGTACTAAATAATAAAAAGTGTTTAAAACGACCTAAATATATACTGACATTTTCTGAGTCTAAATTCTGCTTTTTGCAATATTCTATTTCTGGAGGTTTTTGATTCATCAATTTGATTTATTTACTATAATATAAAGAAAGAAATATATTTAAAGACTGAATTTCTGTGAGTGGCCCCATGGTGGTGCAAGGCACTCTTGGCTCAAAGCAAGAAGGCTCTGGTTTGAATCCCGGCTGAGACCTTTCTGTGTGGACTTTTGCATGTGTGTACTTTGAGTATTTTAAAAACTGTATGGAATGTATAGCTCTTTGGAAGGAGCTGAATCTTTTGGATCAGTTCATTTCAGAGGGCTGTCCAAAAGACTGGCTCATTTGACTCTTATTTTCATTCACTTTTAAGGACCCAGCTTGAAGTATCTTCATTTAATCCTGGAAATATTCACAGGGAGAGTAATGGTCTGAAATCTGAATCAGAATCATTTAAATTCAGATTTCCCACTAACAACTGAGTTTTAATTATTTTTTAAATATCCGTTATTAACCAGAATTACTTGGTTAATAGGACCTAACCAAGATCTATTAAAATAGAGATTTTATAAGATAGAGCTAAACCAGTTCTGATTACTAAAATACAGAGATAAAAAAAATAAACTGAAAAAAGTTCCAGGGCAGTGAGTCTTGTGTCTATAGTGGATAAAACTCTGCATTAATCTGTACCATCATTTGAAGGGAAAAATAACTACAGTAAACCAAAGTACTTAAAATACCCACTATAATTAAAATAGTGTTTTTGTTGTTTTTAATGTGTTCATGTAGCATTTTCCTCATAATGGAGGACATGTCTAAAATGTTTTATTAATATTAATATATTATTAATATTCCTTGTCTGAGGTTGTCTTTTGCTACATTGATGTTCGCTTGGGCTTGTAAGGAGCTACAGTATAAGCTAGCTGGGTACAATGTAAACAAAGTGCTGATGGAAAATTAGCAGAAGCTAACCTCTGCGTCATAAGTCCCGCCCACAATCCAGAGGTGAATTTCTAATAGGCTCCTGCTTTGCAGAAAATGTCTTAAAAACCGACACAGGCTTATTGGCTAAAAACTGCATATTTGTGATTAAAAGATCACTGAGATATTTTTTTAGTAAACTTTGTATATACCCACTCCAATTTAAAATAGTGTTTTTTTTTGTTTTCAATGTGTTCTTGTATATATCTTTATATATATATATATATATATATATATATATATATATATATATATATATATATATATATATATATATATATATATATATATATATATATATAAACGGGTTGATTAAACAAAGTGAGCTTCTAGTGGTCATTTTAGGAACTGCAATGTTTGCTACTTCCGGGTTGTGACGTTTGACTGTTGACACTGGTCGAACCAACAGAGGGCAGCCGCCACACACTTTCTGTCAGTGTTTACATCGAGAGTCTAGATTCCTGTGAAAGCAGAGATCAAACTCTGACCATAGTCTTTAGTCTCTCAGGATGAAATCGAAACTTTAACCATAATTACGAATGGCTTCAAATGTTAAAGAAGGTAAGTTATTTTCTACTGATTCTTATGTTAGCAACTGGCCCAATTAGCATGTTTAGAAGTTTTAGGGTAATTTCTTAACGATGTTAGTGTTCAGATCTGATCTTTGCAACTCATGTTTGACGCATAGACTCGTTAAAAGTTTTTATGACGTAATGAAAAGTTGGCCTTGTAGACCTCCATGTTCAAAGCTAATTGTTTATTGACGTTTATGTTCAGAACCGTCCAGAAACGCGGATAGCATTTATGCTAGCTCAGAGTGCAGAGGCGCGTGACGCTTTCATCCCAAGTTTTCTCTGAGTTTATCACTAAATTGTAGTCTAAATTAATAACAAACATCTGGAAGAAAAAAATAAAACGTCAAGTCTTGGAAATAAAATATAAATGATAAAATTAAAATAATTCTGCATCACACTTAGAGCATCAGTATACTGGGGCAGAATAAAGCTAATTAATGTTCTCTAAATATCTAATGGAAGGTTTACTTTGTGTGAAGCAGAAAGTGAAACAAGATAAAACCACTTTTGCATTGTTTTTATTTCAGCGGACTTTTTCCAATTAAAGTGTAGAAATGCTTCAGCTGTTTTCATAAACCAAATAAACATTTATAGCTTCTGCCTGTTTGTGTTTGGCTAAAGTTTATGAACACAGCTGTGAAAATGGATTGACTGTTTTACACAAGAATCATTTCTCTTCTAGGTTTTCCTGCTGGCGAACAGAAAGTGAAAGAAGAACCTGTTGAAATGGAGGTGGAAGATGCAGGTAAAACCTTAAGCATTGAGGAACTCAGACTCGTCCTCATTGGGAAAACTGGATCTGGGAAAAGCGCGTCTGGGAACACCATCCTGGGCCGCAAGCAGTTCCTGTCACACATCAGCGCCAGCTCTGTCACCCAGATCTGTGAGCTTGGGAGCGCTGAGGTCATTGTAGAGGAAGACACAGAGGAAGATGGAAAGGCTGCCAAAAAGGAAAGAAAGAGGAGAATTACAGTGGTGGACATGCCCGGTTTTGGAGACACTCGTCTCACTGTGGAGGAGACTCATGCTGAAATAGCTAAATGCGTATCCCTCTCTGCTCCTGGTCCTCATGCTTTCCTCCTGGTTGTGCCAGTAGGACGATATACAGACTGTGAGGACCAGGCTGTTTGTCAGTTGACCAGGATCTTTGGAGAAGATGCTGTTCTTCATCACACCATTGTTCTTTTCACAAGAGGGGATGACCTGGAAAACATGACCATTGAAGAATATCTGAAGGAGACTGCACCAGCTGGCCTCAAAGCTCTGATTGAGAGATGTGGAGGAAGATACCATGTCATCAACAACAAAGATCCCAATAACTCAGTACAAATACAAAAACTACTGTTGAAAGTGGACAAGTTGGTTAGTCAGAGTAACGGTGGGTTTTATAGTAACATGATGTTTTTGGAGGCAGAGGCTGCCATCAGAGAGGAGCAGATGAGAATGTTAAAGGAGCAAGGGCCCACAGATGATGCAGATCAGGGCAATGACTCCAGTATGGAGTGTGAGAATAAACTAACAAAACGAAGAAAAAAAGATTTGGAGCCAAATCAAAGCAAGAATTCAAGTTTTAGGGTGGAAAGGTGGACAGAGGAAAGTAAAGGCAACCCCTTTTTTATTCTGAGAGAAACTTTTAGGGGTCGGCGTTGGGGTGGGAACGGTGCTGTCAGCCGGCGGCAGTCTCTTCGTTCATCTTTGAGTCGCATCAGAAGGGAAGCTGCTCTTTCTCCAAAGGTTCTAGAGAGAATTAGGATCCTGGTGGTCTCTGGGGCCACCGGCGTGGCAGTCGGTGCTTTGTTTGGAGCCGCCGTTCCGTTAGCTGCGGCAGCTGGGGCATTGCTAGCGGGTAAATCTGTTGGTTTTGCTGCCAGTCAGCTTGCTGGAATATCGGTTGCAGGAGGAACGGGTATTGGGAAAGCTGTTGGTGCGATTGTGGCTGCAGCCTCTGGAAAAACTGCAGTGGCGCTGAGCGCAGTTACAGGTGTGGTTGTGGGCGGGTCGATGGGAGTTGTCGCTGGTACTGAGGCTCCCAGCCCTCAGGAGGGCGCCTTGGATGCCCTTCACCAAGTTAGTTTGGTAGGAGCGTCTGCTGTGGGGGTGGCAGCAGGTGTAGGTTGCACCTTGGGAGCTGGTGCAGCTTTAGGTGCAGCTCTGGAGGGAACAAGTTTTAGCGCTGCAGCTCTCAGTGGGGCTGAAACTGCAGCTGTGGGAGCAGCAGACGCTGCCTCTGTGGCTGCAGCTCAAAGTAGTTTAACTTCAGCTGTAGCAGAGCATGCAGTGGCCTCTGCTGCAAGCGTATCTGCAGGGACTAATCAGGGTGCCTTGGTTGTGGATTTAGCTGCAAATGTCCCGATGGTTGCTGGGACTGGAAGTGAGCTGACAGGATCTGCAGTAGCAACAGCTTCTCGCCTTTTGAGACCAGTGGCTGAGATCGGGACAGCTGCAGCAGGCTGCGCCCTGGCTGGAGGTCTCGTTGTGAAGGTGGCAAAGGAAAAAGTCAGGAGTTGTACAGGAACAGCAGAAACAAGCTACTCTGAGAAATCCTCCTATGAAGTCTACTGGAGCAAACAAAATTAAAGCTATGAGTCAGATTTAATTGAGCATAAACTTATTAATTTTCTTATTTAGATATTATTACTTGAAATGACTTTTACAGCACTGTCTTTTATGTTTTCAAATAGATTTTAGTAAGTTGAAGGTGACAGTGTGAGTCACCAGAAGCTGTTTGTTTAAAAACACAAACAGAATCTGCATCCATTTTGTGCCAAATTGAAAAAAGATGTATATAATCTGCTGAGATTCTGATTTTACTCTGTAGATAAATACAAATCTGATCAATTTTACTGCTTTACTATGTGATGAAAATGAACTCGAGCAATAAAGTGTGAAAGCATTTCAAACACTTGATGATTTTCACTCACAGATGACAGTGGGTGTTTGTACTACATTTATTATATAACCCAAACTGAAGCTTCTGTTCTAACTCTGGTTTGAACCAACTAACCAGGAGATTCTTTTAATCTGTTTTATTATCTTCAGTTAATCAGCATTCTTATGTTTCCCAATAAAGAAACATGCACTTGTTCAGTTTTCCTACATTAATGAACATGTATTTTGAAATGACTGTAATCTGATTAATAACAATATGTACTAAATAATAAAAAGTGTTTAAAACGACCTAAATATATACTGACATTTTCTGAGTCTAAATTCTGCTTTTTGCAATATTCCATTTCTAGAGGTTTTTGATTCATCAATTTGATTTTTTTACTATAATATAGAGAAATATATTTAAAGACTGAATTTCTGTGTGGGGCCCCATGGTGGTGCAAGGCACTCTTGCCTCAAAGCAAGAAGGCTCTGGTTTGAATCCCGGCTGAGACCTTTCTGTGTGGACTTTTGCATGTGTGGGTTTTCTCTGGGCACTCTGGCTTCCTCCCACAGTCCAAAAACATACTTCATAGGTTGACTGGTTACTCTAAATTGTTCCTAGGTGTGACTGTGTGTGTTTGGGTGTGTGAGTGTGTGGCGCTGTGACAAATCGGCGCCTTTCTTAACAAGTACCCCGCCTTTGCCCAACAGTAGCTGGAAAGCCTCCGTCAACCCTAAAAGGGATGTAGTGGGTTGAGAAAATGGATGAATGGAATTTCCGTGTGGAAAATGATTATTTTAGCTACATATACAATTTTGGTTTTTCAAGTTGCCTTTTAAAAAATTACAACAACCAATAAACAAGAATGTTAACGTTTTCACACTCTTTAATTATAGCTAAAATCTGTCTAATTTCAATATCTCACACATGTTTTATATATTTATATAATTTTGTAAAAATTATGTAATTACATCATTAAAATAGAGCCTTCAGAAAATGTTTGGAATTGTGTGATTTTTTTGTTTGTTACTCCAAATTGCTAGAATTCCACAGATCAATAAAAAAATAATTTTGCAATGTCTGCATTAGTACAAAAATATCCTAACATTTAAATTAATCTTTTGTTTATCGCTTGATTTCATTACAGTTTTGATGTAAAGTAATAAATAACCGCCTGAAGAGTTTCCCTTCACTCCTGCCTCTTTGTAAAGATAGGGGGCGCGGTTTATTCAAATGACACGGAGGCTTCTGATGGTTGACGTGCTATCAGACCACGGTAAATCCCGCACTGTCATTGGTCGCTGATGACTGGTCCCATGACAAGAACAATTAGGTTCCCACCAATCAGATGACGCCTTCAGCTCCAGAGTATGTTTGTGAATGACGTAATTAGCGTAGAACAAGATGGCGTCGCCTTGGCTGTAAATCGATGTAGAAGTGTTTATCGGAGTCAAAGACAGCCTTCTTCGGCGGGTTCTTGTTGTGTTACGACTGCTTCGACACGGAACGGATCTATCAAGCCGGGAGCTGAGCTGCAGGCAGGGCGCCCCGGAGGAGGCGGCGGTTTGAGAGTGTCGTGTCCGGCGACCCCCGGGTGAGAGCCGGAGAGCGGCTGTCAGGATGGACACCGGAGAGTTCATCTCCACCGTGGAGAACATGGACCCGAGTTTAACGGAATTAGGAGACGAATTCACTTTAGGAGACATTGACGGTGAGTTCACCGGGTTTTGGTTAAACTCTCAGGTGTTGTTCTTATTATTTCATATGTTGGCCGTCTTCCATATGCTCTATAATCCTGAAAAACTAATATATAATTCATTATTCTATATTATTACAGATCGTAGCTGCATTTATTTTGTCTGAAATAGAGGTAAACTATCTGTCCTTCCGTTTCCTGTTGGACTCTGTCGACTTCTTTATTCACCAAAGCGGATTTTACTAAATAAAATGTCTATTTTATTATTCATACTGGTGCCCCAAAAGCAACTGTTCTAAAATGATTAGAAATCCACCAAAACTGTCAACATTTTATTTTTTTATTATTTTTTTTAATGAGGGAAAAGCGGATGTCAAGGAATTGTAATCATTCAAAGGCAAAATAAAAGTCAAATCTGAAAAAGCATCACCTGTGTATTTGTTATCGATAGAAGACACGAGAGAAAACATACTAACATAATAATAATAATAACAGCATATGCTGTATGGATAAGGGAAAATTAAAAACATGTACATTTAGAGAAATGAGACAGTTGAAAATAGTTTTTTTATGCTAAATGCCTTTCTTTTCAGTTTTATTATAAATGAGTTACTTAAGAATTACACTGACATCTCTACATTATTCCTTGCATTTTTGGATATATAAGATAGATGCGCTCATGCTGTTGTCAAAAGATAAATCTGTGAGAGAGTGAAAGGACAGAGCCTTTGGTTGAACAGTAGTTTGAGTCACCAGATCCCCCATTAGTGTGGAATCTTATTCAGTGTCACCAGACTGGACTGATGAACGGTGTGTTCTACAGCAATACAATATAGAAGGGTTCTAGGATTGTAATATCATAAATTAGGAAAAAAGCTTCAAACTAAATGAAGTAGGCGCTCTTTTATTTTGAAAATCTGTTATTTCCCTGGTTTTCAATCCAAATTGAGGAAGAAACATTAAAGAAACATTAAAGCGAACACATCTGTGATCAAGTCAAAACAAACACATCTTCTAAGCTGTCATCCCCTAAATGTATTTAAAGTCTCAAAGACTTTGGCTCACATTTATGGTTTTTAATTGTATCAATAAATATTTGGATTTCTTCCCCTGTCAAACGAATTCATCAACTGTTGGTTAAATAACTTATTTTTTTTATCTCTGTTACCCTTTGATGGATTTACCCTTTGTGTCTGCTTGTTTAAATGTTTGGAGCCTCATGTTGTTCTATCTGCTGCACACTATGGATGAAAACAACTGTGTCTGCATGAGAACATCATACCGGCTTTCAAGAACAAGATTTATGTCTCAGTTTTACAGCATTATTGTGTTTGTTGTGCCTCTTGGAGATGAAGTAGTTCATATTAAGGGACAAGGGGCAGCGTCACATCATACGCTTCATTTACTGCCTGCGTTCCCTTGGCAACAACCCAAAAAAAGGGCAACCATCTTTTTTCCGATGCGCCACAGGTGACAGGCGGAGTCTGAGGACTCACTGTCCATTGTGACATTTGCTATATGACCATGAAAACCAGTTAATTTAAGACCAAATGATGCAACATAGTTAAACAATTGCTGACAAATTGAACATCATAAGATGTAGGAGAAAAGGTTTTTTTTTTTTTTTTTACCAGTTTTATAAGTTACAAATCCTTGTAATAACTGTTCTTAAAAGAATAAATTCATATCCAACCAGATGTTTTTTTTCTACAATTAAAAAAAAAAAAAACCTCTAAAGGACACAGTGAGTATTTTGATGTTTTTATTTGTTTTGGGACTTTCAAAAGGTCTGTGACACCATTACAAATGATTATTTCATGTTTAAACTAAATAATTCACATAAGTAAATAGAAAGAAACACAAACTGCAGTCTGAATTTAAAACTTTTTACACTAAAGTAGTCTAAAATGTAGCATAGTAATTTAGAGAGAAAAGTTTAAATAATGAGCTAATTAACACTAATCCATCCACACTTAAAATGCATCAATTATAATTTAATGGGTTTTTTTATTCTTGAACTTATTTAGCAAAATAACGAAGTTTGTGAAAGTTTTCAATGAAAAAATTTGCAATTTAACGATTAAAACCTTTCCTTCACCTTTGTTCAGTATCAATCACAAATGACACATAAACAAATGTTTGCTATGTAACAAAGTTAAATCCTGTTAAATCTAAAGTTAAAAATAATTGGTAACTCATCCTATAAACTCTGTGGTGCTGCAAAATGAGGATCACCAAGCTGAGGGTCTCCAGTGGCGGGATGCAGCTCTTCACAGCTGCATCCATGAAAGCCTCGCCGTTTGCTTTGTCCTTCATGCTGATTTGCAGCAGGACTAAGGTCAAGGCTGCAGAGCAGTGACCCTGAGAGTTGAAGCCACGCGCTCCACCTGTGATGTGGGGATCTTCACTGACATGAACCCACAGGCTGTTTGCCAAAGTATTCAAGCTCCAAGGTCTGCAGGATAACACAACAACATACTCATTTCAGTCACACACAGTTCTTTGACAAATGTTGTGCTGTAATTTTGAAACATTTTTCTAATGACTCTACTGTGGGACGAATGAATAAATAAATACATTTTACATTATTAAAGTGGGTCATTGTTGAATAGATCCTTATTTAATTATAACAGCATTTTGGCAGGTGTATATTGAATAAAGTTGCACTGTTATCAGGTTCATTCATGTTTATGGAGACGACAGTGACCGCCCTCCGACCATCTTAGCCCACATTTCCTTTTACGTTAATCAGGACGATCTTTACCTTTTCAAGGATATCTGTGGAGGCTGCTTTTTATGGATATGCCAGCAGTACAGTAGCTCTGTTTATGTTAGTTCAAGGTCACACCAGGGACTCTTGTAAACATTTTTCAAAGCTTTATTTAAACCTACCCTGACATACGTCCAGATTCATTTTCAGCACTTTCTGAGCTTAAAGAAATGTTCTTTCTTTGTTCTGGAGCTGCATCCAGTGAAAGAAATGCCGTTGACCTTTCAGCACATCCCATCAGGGTTAGGGTTAGCGAAACAGCTTTCATTCATTCACAGAGGTGGTTTTGGCAGGATGCCCTTCCCTATACAACCCTGTATTTTCTCCCGGCTGGGGACTGGCACAGGGAGGCCCAGACAGATAGTCCAGTGAAGGAAATGATGGCAGTGATTTAAGTTAAAATAACTTTTTCTGCACAATGGATGGGCTCAATGTCTTTGTGATGTTTGTTTTACTGCAGAGATGCTGCAGTTCGTCAGCAACCAGGTGGGAGACTTCCCAGACCTGTTTGAGGACCACATGACCCCAGCAGGCTCGCTGCAGAGCAGCAGCACCGGCTCTGTCCCTCAAGTAGCCGCACAGACCCATCAGACTCCACCTGCAGCCGTCTACCAGAGTCCCAACGCGAGCCTGGTATCATCCCACTCGCTCTCCCCTCAGTGTGTACCCCCTAAACCTCCTCTCACTCCTGCACAGACGCCCTCTCCCCCCAACATCCTCACCGCCACAGTGCAGCAGCAGCAGCAGCAGCAGCAGCAGCAGGTGACACGCAGTCCTCCGCTGCTGCAGCCACGGCCTCCAGCTGTCCAACCCATCCAGCCTCAGCCGCAGCAGACAGCCCAGCCCGCCATCCAGGTAGAAACCCTTGAAACTATTCTGAATCTTCAGAGATGTGTTACAGTGATGTTTTTCAAACAGACTTTTTGCTTCGCTGTAGGTGCACACTCAGGGGCTTCCTGTGCCGACCCAAAGTTTCCCAGTCCACACCCTGGTCCAGACCCACAGTCAGACCCCTCTCCCCATCCAAACGCAGGCTCCACAAACCGTTATGATCGCCTCTAATGCCGGACAGTCCCGCTTCATCCAGAACTCTGTCATCTGCCATCAGAGCCCAACTCCTGGTTTCCAAGGTAACCACAGAGGAAGATGGTGTTTGCATGAAGTTTAGACTTTAATTGATTACATTTGATGTATTTCCAGTCCCAGCTCTCCTCATGGGATGTTGAACTTCCACTTTTTGTTGAGGGAAATGTTTTGTTTTTCATCACTTTAGTCCTGCAGCCACAAATGCAGAGCATCATGACGTCTCCACAGCTGCAACCAGTAACTATTCAGCATCAGCGCGTTCTGACGCCCACAGGCCAGACCATCCAGACTCTCTCCACTGCGCCCACCACAGTGCACACCGTGCAGCAGCAGGTGCAGCAAGTGCCGGTAAGTAAGACCTCTGTTGTAACCAGTAAGAAATATGTTTTCCTGTCTCACTCAGAGTTGGAATGTGTTTCCCTCCAGGTTCTGGTCCAACAGCCTCAGATTCTGAACACGGACTCTCTGGTTCTCACAACCCTCAAACCAGACGGAACTCAGGTGTTATCCACCATGCAGAACCCGGCAGGCATCACCACCCTCACCACGCCCATCCAGAACACCGCTCTCCAGGTCCCGGTATGTCCCACACAGAACTCCTGGATAAAACACAGGTGTTGCAGTTTAAAGTTCTAGTCCAACACCTCATTTCTGTCCCCAGACTTTGATGGGAAGCAACATTCTGACCACAGTCCCAGTTATGATGGGAGGAGGAGACAAGCTGCCCATCAAACAGCTGCAGACGACCTCCCCCAACGCTCCCGCGGGAGTCAGACCGGTCTTGGATCAGAACCAAGGGATGGTAGGAGGTGTGGGGCCGGGAGTGGTGGTTAAGGAGGGTGAGAGGAGGACGACCCATAACATCATCGAGAAGAGATACAGGTCCTCCATCAACGATAAGATCGTGGAGCTCCGGGACCTGGTGATGGGCAGTGATGCAAAGGTAGGACAGGCAGGTCCAAAGGTTGTGGTGATGAAGAGCTGCTCTAAACCCCGCCCCTTCCTCTGTGTGCTGTGCTCAGATGCATAAGTCAGGAGTGCTCAGGAAGGCCATCGACTACATAAAGTACCTGCAACAAGTCAACCACAAACTGCGGCAGGAGAACCTGGCTCTGAAAATGGCAAACCAGAAGAACAGTGAGTGTTTGATGAAAGCTGAGTTCATGAGTCCACTTCCAACTGCGCTGACATGATCGCTCTGTCCCAGAGTCTGCAACGCTTCCTGAAGATGTGGACATGAAGCAGGAAGTTGTGATGATGTCACCTCCAGCCTCAGATTCTGGTTCCGGTTCACCCCACCAGTTCTCTCCTTACTGCGTGGACTCTGAGCCTGGCAGCCCCTTACTGGATCATGATCAGGTAATGATAAGAGGATCAACCGATGCTCTGAGCTCGGTAATCACGGTGTTTGATGCCAAGTGAACCTTCAGATCAGGATTAAACAAACATAAACTACTTTAATCTCCCCCCTCAGGCAGTGAGGGGAACTACAATAACACTGATAACAGGAGTTTAAGGTCATCATCCTCTCAGTCAGACTTTTTCTTTTTAAAGTTTGATGTTTAAACACAGAGCTGATTTTTTTTATCTGACCCATCAACATCCTCCATTATTTCTTCCATGCTTCTCCTAAATCTCACCAGAAGGCTCTTAAAAAAGAAAGCCGTGTGTAAAGTCTTCAGTCGGACAGTAAGCTTCAGTGTTTTTGTGCGCCTGCTCCCTCAGGTGAAGAGCGAGCCGGATTCCCCCTCGTCAGTTGGAGTGATGGATCGCTCTCGGCTGCTCCTCTGTGCTCTGACGTTCTTCTGCCTGTCCCTCAACCCTCTGCCCTCATTGCTGGGCTCGGAGTCCTCGGGGACACCCGGGTTGTCTGCAGGCCACGGCCCATCGAGGAACCTGGTCTGGTTCCCGGCTCACACGCAGGACTTTGGTGAGCAAATCCCTCGTTTGCGCGAGTTCAACAACCCGAACGCAGTAACGGAGACCCTGTTTCATGGCTTTTTTCTCCTCCTCAGCATCGTGGTTGCGGTGTCTTGTGCCGTGGGTGATTGTGTGGGTTTTGAGTGGCGTGGGGGCAGTGTGGGGTTGTGTAAGGGTGCTGTACCTGTGGGAGCCTGTCACACCCCTTCACTCACCAAAATCGGTGTCCTTCTGGAGACACCGCAAACAGGCAGATGTGCACCTGCACCGGGTGAGCCAGGCTCAAAGAGAGCAACACTCCCAACTCTTCTTGTTATAATGAGAAATAAAGACAAAATGTCATTTGCATTTATTTCAGCAAGAACTGTCACACTTTACCCTTTTTGTCCCCGTCTCTCCCACAACTCTCCTGTCCTGCAGGGGGATTTTTCTGCAGCAATGGCCAGTTTAGAAACCTGTCTGTCCGTCTTGACCAGAGCTCTCCCCTCCTACGGCCTGGACTTGCTCTGTTCTCTTTCCTGGAACCTGATTCGCTACTTCTTGCATCGTCCGACTCCTCTCGGCTGGTTGGTGCACCAAGTTGGAGGAAAGCACGAGGGGGAGGAGTCCAGGACGAGTGCGAGAGACGCGGCGCTGGTTTACCACCGGCTGAGTCAGCTGCAGCTCACAGGTCTGTGTGGAAAACACCGGAACGCACACAGAATCGTCTCAGGGAGTTTTGAAAGAACTTTTTCAATCTTCCACAGGAAAGCTGCCTCAGCGCAGCAGCCTGTGGGCTCTGTCGGTCTCTCTGAGTGCTGTCAACCTCAGCGAGAGCGCTCAGGGAAAGATGGCGCCGGCTCAGCTTGCTCAGATTTACGTCACCGCAGCGATCGCCCTGCGCACGGTCTTGGGTCACCATCTCTCTTGTCTGCCTGTATGCTTCCTGCCCGGTTCTTTGTCTTCCTGTGACCCGGTATGCTCTCATAGTTGGCATCACTCCTACTGTCTGTCTCCCAGGGTTACCTTTTGAGCTGTGCAGAGAGCGTGGCCAACCAGTCGGACACTAAGCCAGTCCCAGACTGCCTGCGCTGGCTCTTCACTCCGCTGGGGAGGCAGTTCTTTTTGAGCTGCGAGTGGTCGGTGAAGTCAGAGAGCAGCGACAGCGTTTACGCCTCTCAGAGAGATCTAGGTTTGTTTCTGCCCATTGGAGCTTGGTAAACTAAAGTGAAAGCTCTGTTTGAACGATTCACAGTTTTCTTTTTCCTGCAGTCGATCCCATCGCCCAGCTGCACCGCTCTTTCTGCAGGAAGCTTTTGGAGAGAGCAGTTCACACGCTGATCCAGCCACAGAGCGACTCTGACGCCAGCTGTCGCAACACTGACTTTGGGTAAAACACAGCAGCTGCCCTTCACTTGAAGAAACTCCTTTTTTGTCCATAACCAGCAAATGAAATAAACTGCTTACCGTGCAGGGAGTTTTCCAGCGCGCTGGAGTTCCTGGAGTTGTTGAACAGCTGCACAGAGGACTCCTCTTCAGCTCCTCCCCCTTTCTCAAGCTCGCTTAACCAAACCGCCATCCCAGGTTTGACCAGCATGAGAAGTCACAACTGATAATAAATGTAGTTCAGTTGCAAAGATGAAATGCATAAAGTTATGATGCTGCGTTCACTCCGAATGTGATTCACGTCGAACGTTTCTCTGCTCCAAAAATGTGTTCATAAATTAGACGCGTATGAGAGGAACAACCGTCAAATGCTTTTAGCCTCATCAGTACATGGAACCATTGACTGTATATCTCATTTACAATGTATAGAAGACGCAGATGATGTTTATTTATTTTGAAAAGTTCTACAAAAGCATCGGCTATCACGTCTCCATGCCTGGGTTCATGAGATCATTCAGAAACTCTCCCACCGTGAGGTTCAGCATCTGCTGCAGGATCTGCGTCTAAATGACAGACGCTTTCAGCGGTACTTCTGTCTCTGTGACCCAGTTTGATGACTTGCTGTCCTGCGTTAGTCCGAGGACGGACAACATAAAAGCAAGAATAAAATTAGAGGAACTTGTTAGTATTGTTGTGATTAAAAATAAGAGAAATATAAAGTTCAAGAGGAGAACAAACATCAACGATCAGATTCTTCTCTATGCTGGTTTTAGACTCCACCCCCTGATCACAGGGCTCACAGGCCAAAGCAGAGGCCCTGATTGATGGATGTAATTTCTTTGCCAAAGTTCAGATATTTGTACTCTGGATGCGCTGCGCTGCTGTCAGACTGCCACACCCGGCGCTCAAAGAATCTTTAATCACATCTGTACAATGACTTAACATTGAGACTGGATGAAATCACATTCAGTGTGAACGCAGCTTTACAAGGAGCTACTCAGGGAGTACAAGGAAACATCAAATCAAGAAAAATCATTATTAAACTGTTAATTATTCAGGTATAAATGACTTGTTAAAATAACAGTTAATGGTTTGTTAAGGATTTATCTTCTTTGTGTTTCAACATTTAGAGCAAAGGCAGAATGTACCTTAAAAGTTGAGAAGCATTTAAGACTCTCAAAGTTCCTCCTGTATTTCTGTAGGCGCACAAATCTCCATTTGAATCTTTCCTGTTTCGAAGAAACGGAGAACAAATTGAGAGTGTAGACACAAGAAAACACAAACACAGAAACAAACCAACACTGGAACATCAGTTAAAAGACAAAAGATAAGGGAGGTGAAAACTGCAGCGTAACATTCACATTCATGAATAAAAATATCAGACAGAATGAAGGTTTAAGATGCGAAGGACAAACTTCCTGTGCTTCCTGGATCAACCGGCCTTTTAGTTCTATAAGAAAGAGAATGGAATTAAACAGCTTAGCAGATAAATGTTAATTTATTATCAAATCTGAGGTGTTCACCTTTCCTCACACTAAACAGATGATAGAAAGGAAAGAATTATGGATATTTTTATCGGCTCTAAAAGGCCACACAATCTGTCAAAGTTTGTGGTTCAGCTTTTCCAGCTTATTTTTATTTTTCTTGGAATGCCAGTGGGAGACCCGGTGTGTCGTTGGTGGGCTCTGGTGCTGAAAGCGGCCGTCCACTGGCTGCAGGGCGATGATGTTGCTGTGAAGTCGCTTCTGACCGAAGCGGAGCGAATGCCGAGAGCTCTGCACGTCCTCGAGTAAGTGTCGACAGCGGAAACGACAAAAACGTGTTCTCTGAGGTTTTTGCTCCTTCCGGGATTCACGGGATTCAACTCGATGTGGTGTTTCCTCTGTTTTTCAGCCACCCCCTGCCCAAAGCCGTGCTGCTTCTTTGTAAGGTGGTTCAGATGAGCCTGTGCTCTCTGAAGGGAGAGGGTCTGATCGTCTGCCTGGCTCACTGTGACAGAGCCAGCGGTTACCTGCGCTCCAGCATCTCTGTGCCGCTCGGCCTGTCTGGAAGCTGGCTCAACAAGGTCAGGGGAAAAAAACACGTCAGCTCTCCTAAACATCTGCTTTGTCTGAGGCTTTAATCTCAGATCATCTGCTGTCCTCTTTATGATGCATGTTGGATAACCTGTGCTTCCAAAGGTCAGCATGCAACAGCGTGTGGGGCTGTGTGAGTGTGTGCACAGTGTGGGTGGCAGGAGGTGGCTGTGGTGCATTGTAGTTGCATTGCATGATCCTGAAGCTGAGTGCAATGCGTCTGCAGTGAAATACAGAGGCCTCCCAGATCTGCACGCACCCGCTCCACGCTGCTCCACATGCCAACAGCTGGCTCTTGATTTCTGCCGTGCATGTTGGTGCTGGTGATGGGATAGGCTTTAAAAAACCTCTGCAACAGCTTAGACGACAAATCCTTTCTTTCAGATGTGTTCTAATGGATGTAAAAAAGCAGAAATAACTCATCTTCTGTTGTTTCTCCTCTAAGGGGGTGGAGCTCCTGGTCTGTGATCTCCTGCTGACCTTAAGAACCAGTTTATGGCAGCGAGGCGGCAGCAGTAACGGCGAACCCGGTCCGGCTCCTGGAACACAGCTGTCTGGTTTTCAAAGAGACCTGAGCGCGCTCAGAAAGCTCACTCAGTGCTACAGACAAGCGCAACACAAGGTACAGTCTGGGTTTATGGAACCAGAGTTTTGGTGGATTTCTGGGGGAAACGGGCCTCACAGGGGACACGTCTCCTATCGATGGCTCAGATCAGAGTATCTGTAAATGATTCCTTCATGACAATGGGCTGCATTTGTTAATGTGCTTGAACGGGTTATTCTTCACTGATTGCAAATGTCCTTCAAAAGTTTTTCAAAACGCTTTTCCATTCACTCATCTTTCCCATCATGCTTTGTTATCTCACTACAGGAAAATAATTGAAAAATTCATAAATTCTTGCTGCATCTGCACTTCTTCATCGTTGGTGTTCTGCTCATGTCAGGTTTTCCTTCATGAAACCACCGTGCGGCTGATGGCGGGAGCCAGCCCAACAAGGACGCATCAGCTGCTGGAGCACAACCTGCGCCGCCGGACCCACAGCTCATACTCAGCCGGTACGACACCACCTGCTCTTCTTTAAGTGGATGACACTTTTGGACATCACTAACGTGTCTCCTTTTTTTCCCACAATCCTTGCTGTTTTTCAGAGGGTGAGGTTATTCTTGGTGAAAGAGAACGAGCCCACGCCATTTTACTCGCCTGCCGTCACCTCCCCATGCCTCTGCTGACCCCACCAGGACACAGAGCGCGCCTGCTGGCCGAGGCCAAGCGGACTCTGGAGCGCGTGGGAGACCGCCGGTCCCTGCAGGACTGCCAACAGATCCTGCTGCGCCTCAGCGGGGGCACCACCATCGCAGCTTCCTAAACACATTTTTAGGTTTTTTTTCTGTACATAAACACGGTTTCCTCAACTACTTTAGAGTTGCAGTGCTGCAGCACCCCACCTTCTGGCCATTAGTGGTATTTTGTGCTTCTGTTGCATCGAGGGCGCTCTTCCGCCCTTCAATTCAGATCAAAACCGTTTTAATTCTATGTTAAATTCAAAAAATCTTGCTAAACAAGCAAACAGTACTCAGAAACAGTGATATCAGACAGAAGAGGGATCGTTTTCCAGAAGCTTCTCACTACTGAGCAGCAGAACACAAAGCCGGACAATCCCGGTTGGATAGAGGCTGAGAGAGTGCTGCAGTCACTGCTTTAGATTGAGGCTTTGAAGGGTTTCACTGTTTTCCAGAGAAGACAGCAAAAGTCTGAGTGTGGTTGTCCTGTAGGATGCACACAGGAAAGCTTACTTTTATCTGTGTTGGTAGTGTGTCTTTGTATCTACCTCAAACACTGTACAATACCAGCATTGTACTTTGAAGCAAATTTCATTTGTTACCCCGAATCTGAGCGTAATTCCCATGTGTTGTAAGGCTCTGGTTAAGACCGCTGACCTGCCTCTCCCTGCTGGTGACATGAAGCAGCTTTTAGGAATTCGGCATGCTGCTACAATCACGATGAACCCACTGATGAATGCGTCTGGACTGGACAAACGTTTGTATTAGTGAGGGAAACGCCCATGCAAACGCCTGTCTGCACACAAATGCATTTGGACGTTACATTTTAAAGTAATGTCATTTTGCTTGTATATACATGCACATAGACAGAAACATGGTTCTAGATCAGGGTCAGGCAACTCCAGGCCTCGAGGGCTGCATTCCTGCATGTTTTCCAACACACCATCCTCTGGCATGTTCCAATTGGCTGGACCCACCTGCTCCAGGTAATCAGTCATGAGTAATGAGTAGGGCTTGGATATCTGGAAATCATTGTGCGAGTCGCCCATCCCTATTTCAGATGGAACCGGAAGTTTCAGCTTCTGCTTGAGACTCGTCAATCCACGGTCAGCTTCAAGTTAAACTCTGCCAAACTTATTTTCAAGCGATCACGTAAGGTTGCCTTTCAGCAGCAGCTGTGGTGGTTTACCAGCTGACTTCATCCAGCTGTTCGGCCTCAAGAGGTGAGCGCTTGAAAAGATGTTTGGCAAGATGAAAACAAAAATGAATCAATCACATTTCCCTGAAGGAGATGCACGCCTGGAAGCAAAATGGCTGTGATGTTCTGTAGAAATATTTTTTTTCTCATGCTTGATCTGACAATTTGTCTTTCAGATCTTTGTTCTGGTTTTCTTTTATTTGGAATTGTTGACGTTAGTGTGTCACAGCACTTTGGTCGTTATTTTTCTTTGCTCAAATTATTGTATTTAAAGGTTGTGTACTGTTCATGTTTTTGTGGGGGTTGCTGAAGTTATGCTTTTATTTTTTTAATTTTTTTAAGAAAGCACCTTTAGGGCTAGAGGGGCATCTCAAAAAAGCCTTTTTTTCTTCATTGAAATGTTTTTTCTTTTAAAATGTAAACTTTGTCTGCAAAATTCACTCCTAAAGG
The DNA here is from genome assembly GCA_014656515.1 of Oryzias celebensis. Lineage (NCBI taxonomy): Eukaryota > Metazoa > Chordata > Actinopteri > Beloniformes > Adrianichthyidae > Oryzias > Oryzias celebensis. Next base: position 17,554,856 of record BNCR01000008.1, read on the forward strand.
CAATAATAATTAGTATTTGGAGATTCTAGGATCCATGAGCATACGGATAGGAAATTCCTGGATCCAGTTTTCATCTCAAACTAAAGTCAAAGCAACATAGAGAGATTTAATCCGTTTAGATTTAAATTCTGACTGGTCTTTAGCAAGCTTTTCTTTATTTTTACTTTTTTGCTTTCTTTAAAAATGTTATTTTATTTTTGTCTTTTGGCCCATCCAGTTGTTTTATTGTTTGAATGTCTGTATTCCTTTTAAAGTTTTATAATAAAATGTCACAACAGAATTTTACTTGCAATCTTTTCGTAGATTATATATGTTGACAAATTTCAAAAAGCAACACTCAAACCAAACAACATGTCATTGCTGATTAGACTAATGGAAGTTAACCATAATGTTGGTTTGATGAAGATGGTGGTGATAAATCAAGGTGACATAATGAGAAGATTGTTTAAATTAAAAAACAAAAAAACCCACTATATTTTCATGAAAATGTTATTTTAAAAAAGTTATTTCCAACAAAACCTGCTGACATTAGCGGTGTATGAATACATAATGAAGTTTCATTAGAAAAACGTGTAAATACCCCCCAACCCCCCTTTCTAATTTTCTTTTTTTATTGTCTACCTATTTTTGGTATATTGGGCTTCAACTAAATGCTTTTTGTGGCAGATTTTATTTTCTTTTCTAATTTATTGAGGTTGGATAAAAGACCCACTCTTTATTGGTAAAAAAAATTCACAACAAATAAATAAAACAGTTCGCTTTTTTTCTCTTCCGGGTTAAGCGGAACGCTTCGTGAGTACTTGTTTTCTGTCGGACAGTGTCAAACGACGCGCATGTAAATAGAGCGGACCGACGCTGATAACACACGTGTTCACGATGAAAAACAGTAAACATTTTAATCATGCCTCAAAAAAGTCAAATTTCAAGCCCGGATCTAAAAGGAGGGAAAAGAAATGCGTCGTTACGTTTGATGATAAAGACAGACAGTAAGTTAAAAGCCGATAGCGATGTTTTAAAGATGTTTGCTAGCATTGGCCAATGTTAGCATAACAATCTAGTGAAATCAACTGAAACCACTGAGACAGGAGAATTTATTGAGTGTCTTTTTCAACACAGCGCTGTAACACTGTACTCTGTCTATCTATGGCTCGATACATTTCCTGTAGCCAAATAAAAAAATGATTTATTTTTAAACATTACAAATTCCAGCTAGTATTTTAGAAAAGGATATGGCGAAAGTAAAAAAAACAATAGACATTCTTTTGGTCTGGTTTATGTTAACGCTGGTCACCTTGTTATCACGCTTTCATCTTTTTTCCTACATGCTGACACATTATTATAACACAAACCCTTTTACTTTTGCTGAAACTCTTGTCACACTGACCTGACATCACCCTTTCCAATCTGTGCCACAAGTTTTAAGTTTGAGATTTGTTTCCATTAAAAATTGCTGTATTTCTCTTTTTAATTTTACTCAGAGGTGTTTAGTGTTTTACAGTTTAGAGCTCAAATTGAGAATATGAATAAGATGCATTTTACTTTGTCTACTTATTTTTGGTATTATCTTTGGTCTTATCTTCCATATGAAGAGAGTATCTCACTGGATTTCACAAGCGGAAGTTGGAAAGAAGGAAAGCAGCAGTGAAAGAAATAGAAAATAAAATAAAGGAGGAGCAGAAAAGAGTCAAAGAAGAAGTAAGGTTCAAAGTAGCAGACTTGACATCAATTGCTTTGCCTAAACTGAAATGTTTATATTTATTTTGGCCCTTTTAGCGGCATAAAGAATACATTAAAATGCTGAAGGAGAGGACAGAAGCTCTTGGTAAGTAAAAGAAAGTACAGAGTTGTGTATCTTTTCTTTAGACACTAAAGTTATTCTTTTCTTCCTTCCTGTGTTGCAGCTGACGATGATCTTCTGGAAGATGTAGTAACCAGCAAAACCGAGTCTGTACAGTTTGATCACCCAAACCACACTGTTACCGTGACAACTATCGACGATCTCGAGCTCTCTTGGAACCATTTGCTTCAAACAAAAGAGGCAAACATTTAAATCTTTCTTTTTATTTATTTGAGTTAAAAGGTTATGTTTGAAGGATGAGATAACAACCCTGCTAGTATTTGTTTTTTAGCCCAAAGAGCAGAATGGGGATGAAGGCAGTGAGAAAGAGGAGGAAGAGAAAACTCCCACCATGCCAAAGAAAGCGGGGAATCCAATCATCAACAAGAAGTAAGTCGTTTGTGTTTCAACAATAAAGAAACAGTAGAGACAGCTGTGGAGCTTAGGGATTGCGGTCATTATGGTAACAAAATGACCTCATCAATAGATGTTATTATGACCTTATCAGAATAATTTCTCTTCAGAGATCAGTTTTAAACTTCAAAGTTTTAAAGATTTTTTTTTTGTATTCCAAAAATGTTTTGATCCAGTTTTGCATTTTCTAATATATGATTTGTTTCACGGTAGATTATTTGATTTTGTGTGAAATGGTTACATTTCAAAATGTTTTTAGATCAAAAAATCTGTAAAGATCAAATTTTATGAGTTTTTTTGTTTTAATTTTTCCATCACAAACAGAACAACTTGTCTGGCATATCTGGCAATGGGAATTAGTGTTGATAGCAAAACATTTCTCTGGGATGCCCCATAGAAACAAAAACTGGAATTCTGGATAGTGATTACAGTTTCAGGCTCAGATTCTGTGTAAGACATCTCAGTGTAAACTCACTTGTCTTGCTTAAGATCACTAAGCTGCGCGCTTGCGCAATCGCGCACTGATCGCACATACTCAGCGCACAAGAAAATCTTTGCAGCGCACAAGATAAAATTCAACAGAAACGTATTCATTTATATCTAAAATTTGAACTGATATAATCTAGTTAATTAGGCCAAATATACTGTTTTCGGTACCATTTTGCAACGTAACTCAATGAGCGACAGGTGTCCAGCCAATAATTCGATACAGTTCACTTACGCTACGCAGCCAATCATAGCATTGACAGTGTCTGCGTAAGTTCTCTGTCCATACACGCTGTGCAGATTAGCCAGCAAACAACAGTGCAGCGTAGTCAAGAGACGCAAATGCCAACCCCTTATCATGGCGAAACGAACGGGCAGCGAAACATTCACTCATCAAGCCAAAGTAAAAAACAAATGCGGTTCTTTTAAGGTGGAATGGCTGTCAGAGTATGTGCAGATAGAAGAACAAGTGATGAAACTGAGTGAGATTTTTTCCTTTTCGAGTGAGAAAGGAGTACTCTGCAAAACGTACAGCGAAGCCAAAGTAACAAGTGAGTTTTCTGAGGGAAAAATGTGGACTGAATGGAAGTTGAACTACCTTAAGCGTCACATTCAGCAGAAATGTCATTTGAAAGCTGTAGGAATTGTACGAAGACTTAAGATGGGACAGGGGATCGTTACATTACTGCAGGAGAGCGGAAAAAGACCGAGCTGTTATTCAAAACAAAATCTGACCCCGAGCGACCCCCAACAAGATTTCTGTTTTTTGTCATTTTAAGTGGGTCAAATCAATTATATTAAAAGTAAACTAATAAAAATTGCTGCTTTAATTTGATTCTTTTAATAAGCAATGTTACTTGCTATAATCCAAGGTTTTAAACAGGCGTGATACTGGTGTGTGGCCACAGCGTACACATCTGATGTTGCTCACAGTGGTCCTCAGTGTGCTCAGGGAGCTTGTGTGTCTGCTCAGACACATGAAAAATTAGAGGGAATATTGCTTAAGATGTACTAATTCTTTATTGATCCCACAATTATAACAACTACAAAAATCATAGTAAGGTGTGAAGAGTAAAAATGTACAAATAAATAGCTATTGTTTGGAATGTATTTATTCTAGCCAAAGTGAAAATAAAAAAATCTGTGTCGTTTTCTAGGACATAGTTTCTGCAGAGCGACAGTAGTTCATTAGAAATTTGCCTCTGAGTTGTCTCTTCTGCTAGCTTACAGCCCCTCACACCCCCAACCTGTTTTTTATTATCAGAAAAATGCTGAAAGAAGATGTTAAAAACACTAAAAGCATGATTTTCATCGGCGTGTGTCTTTCATGAAAACAACAAGCAGCAAAACAGGAAGACTTCAGCTTCTCAAATGATTGATTTGATTAATTGGATGTTTCAGTCTGCGACTCAGGAAAGGAAAACATTAGAATTATTCTACTAATCCTCATAGCTCCTCATAAAACTAAAATGCTTGTTTTATACTAAGACATCATTCAATTCTGCTTCTGATATATAAATGAGACACGTGAACTCTGTTTTAGTCCATTCAGGATAAATTGTGGATTTAAACGTGCTCACTGACTCCCCTCACCCCCCGATCACCGTGTTACTTTATTAATCCGTCATCTTTTCCTCTTACTCCAGGATTCGCTCCCTGACAGCAGCGCTCAACACTTACACCACCAAGAGGAAGAGGAAAGGGAAGCGGGCCGGCAGAGGCAGGCAAGGCCGTCCGACAGACAGGAGGTCCGATGTCACAGAGAGTAAACGCAAAAGAGGGAAGACCACCAAGTCCCAGAGACGCAGACAGACTGGGAAGAAGGTCCATCACCAGGACTGACAGTGTGCCTGACTGTTTTTCTAATATTGTGTATTAAAAGATGTAACTTCTGATTAAAGGTGAATCTTTGTTACGTCTCGCGGTCAGAGTGTTTTGAATTGTTTTGAGTGCCATTGTTTGATAGGAAACTTGACGCTGTGGTCAACATCCTCTTCAGTTCATCAGGAAATCAGCCCTCCGCTCTGTTTCTTTCCAGCTCAGAGTTACCTGCATGTGGGCTGCAGGACCACCCGCCTGTTTCTGCTGAGCACAGGTTTTAATGTACGTTAAACACCTCAATGCTGTTTACTTATTTACGTTCACCCGAGCCAGCACGTCCCAGCTGTCGCCGGCACGAGCGCCTCATTTCGCTTTCTAAAGCCCCGTGACATTCAATACAACCCTGGATAGAGGAACCAGAGGGCTTCATGTTGGTGCTGGACGTTCTGGAGGGTCGGGGCGGCGTTCATCCAGAGCTGGTTGTCATGGTTTCACTCATGAGAGCAGCCAATCGGATTGATTTGAGAGTCAGCAGCCCAGGAGGGCCGGGGGGGTGGGGGGTTAGGGCATGAGACTGAGGGGGGTGATTCACTTCATGGTGATCCATTCAAGGCCGGGCTGATTGCAGGAAGCCTTCTTATCTGGTAATTTCAACTTTATTTGAATCCATTAAACGCTTTCTTAGAGGGTGATTGTTAGATTCCAGTACATTTGGTTGATGCTTTTCTACAGATTTACTGTGAAATTAGTTCATCCTTGTAAAAGTTTGTCTTCAAATGAATCATTTTTATAAAAAAAATGTTGACCTCCATGTTCAAACCCGCAGTGATGCAAAATCATCAAAACAAAAGATGGGAAATCCTTTATTTGTGATGCTTGTATGAATATTATTTGCTTTTTCTCTGCAAATTGCATATTTTTGATCGATAACTTCAGCTGTCTCCGTGGGGGGCAATGAGCCGGCAAGCACCCCCTCTGGACTCGCCATGTCCCTCAGCCAGAATGAACCCATCTGCCCCAAGTTCCAGCCCAACGTCTTTGACCCCTCCCGCTGCCAAGAGTGTCTGCGCCAGAGGCTCCTGCACAGCAGCGCAGGGGAGACGGCTGAGGCTGCAGCACAGCAGAAAGCCCTGACCGAGCCTGAAACCGGGACCTGGACCGGGGTGGGAACTGGGCCAAACAGAGGAGGGTTACTGACGCCCATCCAGTCCCAGGCAGAAGACAGAGACACCAGCAGCAAGGTGAGGAAAAAACGAGGAGGTGGAGTACCAAGCGGACAATGAGCGCAGAGTGATGGGATTAGCTGAACATCAGAGGGGTGAAATAGTTACAGGTCAGAGGTGAGGTCAGCAAAGCATGACAGGTAAATTTAAAAGAAAAAGATTTAACTTCCATTTTCTAGTTTAAGAAATATTTTTAAAAACCATCTATGTAACTTCTGAATGATGGAAGTTGATGTTTTTATTGATTAATGCCTCATCTGGTCTGATCTACTTTCCAAAACCACTTCTCATTTATACCAAATTAACTTTGATCGGAATCTGAAAACAGATCCCAAAGCACAGGTGAATTTAAAGCAGAAAGCAGGGTTTTGATGCTCCTAAAAGGTCAAGTTTCCATCTGTTTCTTGTTGGTAAATTAAGATTCAGAGACAACACGTTGCAGCAGCACAGAGCAGGATGGCAGAGCTGCTTCTGATTACACATTAATGAAGCTGTATCATTTACTCCCCTCCTTTGAATTGTGTGTAACTTTAGACAGAGAGTTGCTGCACAGAAACGACATGAAACGTGTTGAAACTGTGACTTGTGTGTCTTCCTCTACTCTGGAAAAACTGACTCCTAAAAAAGACTTGTTTTAGGAGAAATTGTCCTATTTTCTGTCTTAAAGGAAAAAATTCTTATCAGGAAAGATTTTAAATAAAATATTCAGAGTTTAAGAAAACATGTCTTACTAACTAGAATTTTTTTTCTTAAAATAAGAATTTTTGGTAAGACTATTTTCTTACCTCATTAGAAGAAATATTTTTTTTGCTTTTTCAAAGAAAATCTTTCACAATTGAAGAATTTTTCAGGCCTGTTTTTGCAGTGTAAACAACTATGGTCTTTACTAAAACTGTTTTTTAGCCTTGGTGCTTTTTACTGTAACAGAAAATGTAACAACATATTTGCAATAGTAAGACTTTCAAAATAAAATACAACTTCATGAAGGTGTGGATTGAAACAAACAAAGGTGATGAAAAATAAATGAGGAAAGCCACAAGGCAGATAGCTTTACAAATGCCTAACACTAATTGAACAGCAGGAGAAGCTCAAAAAGCACTGACACCCCCTCCGAGACAGAGAGCCATCAGTAAATGTCTGGCGAGCCATTTTTTGCTTTAAAAGCTGCCCCCCAATAGACAGATCATCAGTTTTGACTTTTGTTTGCTGCCACTCTAAGACATCTTCAGGAAGGTGGGTTTGCCGGCGCTTTGTGATTGGCTGGTATCTTTCCCTGTCGTCTGATCAGGATGATTCTGACAGTGTGTCTGTGGTGAGCAGCCGCTGGGATGTTAATGGAGGTCATGTGGGTTGTGAGGACACCTCTCTTTGCATCCTGAGTCCCGACTGTGAGCTTTATATCTGTGAGGATAACTACAGCACCGACAGGTAAGAGAGATGTTTGATGGTCTCTTTCGAAATGTTTCCACCCCCACCTCATTGTATTCACCCGTCCTCACCTGTCTTTGCTTTTAACTTTCTTCTGTGTGTAGCTGTCTATTCCAGAGCGAGGATTTTAGCAGCTCTGTCAGCACAGAGGAGGCTTACCTGCCAATTCGACGCCGTTCCAACACATTTGGCATGACCCGGCTTAACCCCCCACCTCACCGTCCCAACCCACGCGGCTGGATGGATGAAGCCCGGGGTCGAGACACCTTTGCTGGGTACTCAGGTACATTCAAAGTGACCTTAAAAATTGCTTTGTGATAACTTTTTACAAATAGAGATCAGAAAAGAAAATGTTAAAACGCTTTCTATTCTTTAATTTTAGTTCATGGACTTATAGGCTCTTCACACATTCAACTAACCCATATCCAATTACAACCTGAGGTGTTCTTTACTTGGCAACGTTATTTGAAGTCGCGAGCTGAGGTGTCAGAGAGCAGTTTATCTGTAATACAATATGATTGCCTTTGTGCCAGGCAGCTGACCAGCAGCTGAACCGCAACACTTCATTTTCTCTAAAAGTTCTCTTATCTTCTAGGGTTGAAACAAGACAGAGAGAAGCGAGAAAGTGGCTACTTTTCCCTGGGGAGGGCGGCAGGTGCTCGTTCACTGCGGGATAGCAGTCCTCCTGCTCCCTATCGCCATTTTGAAAGAGGGCATCCCATTTTCAACCACAGGAATGTGGAACCGAAAGATACAGTCCCCTTCAGAAACCCTAATCTAGGCGTTGCCTCTGAGAGACAGATACCAGATGTTCTCCACGATGATCAGTCCATGGAAGCTCCTCCTGACCCCTATGATGTCGCTGTCGAAGTTGAGGCACAAGTTGGGCCTCGATCCCCGAGTCCTACTCCTTTTAAGATAGCGGAATCGTTAGCTTCGAGCAGTCGAAAGGGTTTCAGTCGAGGAAACTTCTCTCAGAGCTCTTCCTTTCAACAGTCGGGACGGAACGATTCCTCGAGGCTAAACTCAGCTCTCCAGTCTCGTTCGTCTTCCCCTCAAGAGGAAACCCGCCCTTCAGACGCAGTGAGTCCAGTGCCACACTCAACAGACAGAGCTTTGAGGGTGGAGGGTGGTCTCAAAGGACGGTGCAAGAACCAAGAAGCTCCCTGCAAGCCGCTGAAGGACGACGCTTTGAGTCAGGCACTCTGCCAAAAAATTTCAAAACACATGCAGGTTCTGTCAAGTCTCAATCCAGCGTGATTTCTGATTTTAGGAGCACGCTGCGAAAAACAGAAGTAAACAGCTCTTCGAGTAGACAAAGTAACAGCAGAAGCTCATCGCCCTTAAGGAGGGACCACAACTCTTCTGGCCAAATACCTTTTCGAAGAACTGAAGTGGGCCCTAGTTCAGGACATGGACTTGGGTCTGCCAGTCGCAGTCCTTCCCCTCAAGGAGAACTGAAAGCCAGCGTGATAGCCGTAGCTCCTCACCAAGGAGAAACTACAACTTGTCCAGCCACTCCAACCTTCGCAAATCGGAATCAGTAACGTCACTGAACAGTCGTAGTCACTATGGACGATGTGGTTCTCCAATAAGAGAAGGCTATGGAATGGAAAGCCAGGCTCTTCTACATAACCTGTCATCAAATGGTCAAGAGCGTGAAGTCCCCACTGTGTCTCCATCTAGTCCACGTCACGACAGACCAAATAAATCCATACTTCGTAAAAGTGAACCAAAAGCTAACAGCAGCAGTCGAGGTCTAGACAGTCCTTCCTTTTCTCCAGGAAGAAGAGACCATAAAAACCTGAGTCCAAACCAGCACCGGAGAAAGGAAGTTGGCATGTCATTAAGGGAACAAAGTTACGACAAACGGAGTTCTTCACCTCTGAAGAAAAGTTATAAGGTTCCTTCCCAGTCTCCGCTTTATAAGCCTGAACCTAACGGAAGAAACCGTGAAGGCTACAGCTCTGTCCCTTCGAGGAAGGACCGGGATGCCACTGATCCATACTCGCTTCCGAAATCAGCCAAAAATAGCCCCTTCAGTGGCAGGGACCAAAGCAATCTGAGCTTGTCTTCGTCTGGGAAAACCAACCATGACCCTCCTGGATACTCTGTCCTCAAAAACACCTTGAACAGAGAATCTAATCTGTCATTTCAGAGAAAAAACTCTCACAGTGAAAAGAAATATGACTCCAACAGGTCACCACAAACGTGGCATGGATCGACTCATTCCACCCGTAGTTCCTCGCAATCTCGTGCTTCTTCACCCCCCAAAAAACCCACAAACTTGAACAGAACTGCTTTCGAAACTTCCAGAACATCTGACAGCATCAGATCTGGTTCTGGTAGACACCGCCATGAGGACCGTAGCTCTTCTCCCTCTGGAAAAAGGTTTTCCAATGGTGCACGGTGCCCATCTCCTTCCCTTCAGATTCCAATGCCTCAGCACACCTCTTCTCAAAGCTCCATGGAGTCCTCAGAGTCCAGCCAGTTCTCTGCGGGTTCCACTGGACGCAACAGAGAAGAATACATCATGATGGCTGACCTCCCCAAGAACAAAATGATCCATCCAAGAGAGGGGGCAAGCACTGTGGGGAAGTCACAAAGCCAGCAGCCCGTTAGGAGACAGGAGCTCTTTAAACCAGCCAGGTCAGACCCAGTCTACCAAATACTTTGATATTCAACATCAAGTGTAATGTCAGAACCATGTAGGTTGGAAGGTAAACTTTTCCTCAGAGCATCAGACTCAAGGACCTGACATGAGGGGACTTTTCTTGTCGTTTTAGCCACTCACTGAGCAAACATCCGTCCACAGACTGGGAAGAAACTGGAGACACAGAAAGAGACTGGAACTATGGTGGTTATCTGTCCCGAGCTCAATCCTACACCTCATTACAGGTGAGCAGATGGGGAGACGGTCAGTATGTTTCTCATTTGTGTTGTTATACTGTGTTCTAACACATTGACAGAGCTAATACTAAAGCCTTAGTCACAAGCACCCATACAGAGGGTTGACCCATTGGGGAGCTGGAGGTTTTTGGATTGTCCAGGCCCGTAGAGAGTCGTGGAGAAGAGCAACTGTATCTCAAAAAGAGCCCAGGTGTGACTCACACTTCCCTTGAGGCTTGTGCATTCACCTTAAGGGGTGTCATGAAAATGGATGTGCATGTGATACGTGTATCATGAAGTATCTTTGAGGTAAACGTAAGCTGCATGTACTTATGATGTACAGATGATACTGTCATAGGGTGCCCGTATGCCACACTTTAGTCATTAGTGAGGGTACTACAGACAATACTGACCACGTGCAAATGCTGCACGCACGTGTTGTGCAGGCCATCCATAAGTGCTGTAGGATTCCCGTTGGATATCTCTTGAGCAGTACCAACGGACCCCCTGAGCAGTGCGCAGGATTTGGGCAGGTGGAAAAAATTAAAAAATCTTACAACGCACCTGCGTCTCACCTACTTCACCTGTACTAGCTTATGTGTTGTATAAGTGTTCTCTATGACCTGTCACCTGCAGCGTGCCTATAGAAGAAAGTACATGAACATTTTCTTGGATTTGTTGAGCGTTCTACGACCTCGATACGTCCTGTAGGTCACATATGTGCCCCAGACAGGTTTGCCCACTTTTTGCCTGAAAACAGCCTATTTCCACCCATTAGGGCAGTTGTGACTAAGGCTTAATTATCACTGATGATAAAATAACCCTATAGAGTCTTGTGCAGTAGGGTCTCTGGGAGTTTCACCTGCTGTAGCTGTTAATGCTTAACCACATCTACATACTGTACACTAGCTTTGAAAAAAATCAATAACCGTGAAGCCCCAGAGGTTTCTGTTCCTGCATTTGTTCAGTGGGACATTGATTATCTTCATCACTACGTGCTATACAGAGATCAGGAAGTCCCACGGCAGACGAGGCCAGCTCTTGGAAAAACAGCCACCACAGATCAGATCAAATGCAGGTATGTGCTTCCGCTGGTAAATGAGCAATGTATTTTTGTCTGGTATGAGTTCAGCTGTACACCAGGTAAAGTGACACTTTTTTTTGTTTGTTTGGCTTCATTGTCTTCCTTCCGTAATTCAGTCTGATTGCCCGTCAGCCTCTAACAGCACATAAGGGATTGGGAGAAAGATATGTCAAAAACACGGTTCTTCAAAAAAAATCTGATCCTAATAGGGTCAAACAGTTGAACATTTTATTTTCTGCAGATGCATAAGCTGTTTGTGAGAACCCCCAATCCCACTGCTCAGAGAACCACAGAAACCTGAACTAACTGATGGTATCAGTATCTCAGATTCTTTTAGGGGAATTCAAGTTCTTCAAACAGCATTGCTGCCATTCTTGGAGACTTGAAACTGCATTTCAATCAGGTTGAGGTCTGGACTTTGTGTCACCTTTATTCTATTTTTTTTTTTATCAGCCATTCTGCTGCAGATTTGCTGCTGTGGTTGGTTGCTGTTTATTGTCATGTTGCATAATAAGGTTTCAGTTAATCTCCTGGACAGATAGCTCCAAATGCATCTATACGTTGGTATATAAGAGTGCTGTCCTCCAACTGTTGCTGTTGAATGAGTCATTCCCACTTTGGTTTCAATTTTTTGGTTTTTTAATACTAAACACACTTATTTACCCTTTAAGATTCCGCATCAGATTGTTGGATTTTTAGTAGTATTTCTAAGCATCACATTGTTCAACTTTAGGAGAAACTTAGCCTGAATTTTTCCTTTTATACAGACAGATCCTTCAGGACTTGCATTTGTGAAAATGGCGATTTTTTAAATAAAAGGTCACCTCTTTGAGAGAACTTTTATTTGGATCTAGTTGTATGCAAGTGGATGCATCAGAATGGAATGTGGAGCTTGTGGCTTGCTTTAACAGCTTCTAGGTCACAACAACAAGCTTTTTCCAAGGCCATTTTTTCATCTGCTCCTGATTCACAACAAACTGAATAAAGAAATACTCAGAAATGCAAATTTACATTTAATTTTCTTTATATATGTCCTCCATCTTTAGAAAAATGCCTCAAGAATGTGTTTATGGTGGCAGTAGCTCAGGTGGTTGAGCAGGTCGGCCAATTGTCAAAGGGTCAGCAGTTCAAACCCCACTCTCCCTGGTCAACTATAGCAGTGCCCTTGGGCAAGACACTTCAACCTCCCTGCCTCCAGTGTAGCTCCACTGGTGTATGAATGTCCCAGTGATAGTCAGCGGCACATACTGGCAGCCACACATCTGGGACCATTATAGAACAAATTCACTGGGAACCAGCAGTTTAGCCCACAGGTAAATCATTTGGGCCCCTAATTGAAATGTTCGTTAGAGCTCTTTCATTATAGGTGAAGAAAAGCATTTATCTATTGTCACAAACTATCACTACAACTCTTTAAAATAAGTTATGTTGTTCATCTCAAGGTAGATTTGTCTACTTTTAGGACTAGTTTTATTTATTTGACTAAAACTATTTTTACTTGATTTAAACCAAAAGATATTTAATATACGTTGTGTTTAAAACTTCCTTAAGGTTATTTTCCCCTCTTTGTTTGTATGAGTTCATGGACTTTCAGTTATTTCATAAAATTGTCTGAGTGTGTCAGTTGTGGTCTGCTGGGACTTGTGTTGAAATTCCTGAGCTGAGACCAGTAGCTTCTGTGGGCGGGTAGTGGAGGAGGTGGGTGGAGCAAGTCTTCCTCCTCCAAGGCCAACGATTTTCTGTCAGGTAAAGATGGAACTGTTTTTGCTCCAGGGGAAAAGTGGAAGCATGAAACATGGAACTGGATTCAGTCCTTTCAATGTCATACGTGGTTTTTTTTTTTGTTTGTTTGCTTTGTTTTTTTTTTTGTCAGGTATTACATGAATAATGTGTTAAGGGAAAATGAGTGGCTCTAAAAAATAAAATGCCCCCCTTTCGGTTTTATTTCATACTATTTTGTTTTTGACATTTGGTACAGCCCGTTTTGGGTTCGCGTGTTGTCTCAAACCATGGATCCGCCCAGGAAGTGGCAGAAAGCAGCGAGACACTCGAGAAGTACGTGTAGTTTCTCATTTTGCGTTAGTCAGAAAGCAAAGAAACCATCCCTCTTTAGAAATACATTCATTTCTTAACAGATGGGTACTTTAAAGGTGCAGAGAAATGCTTTTTAGTGGTTCTAGTTTCTTGGAGTCAAAATGCGCGTGAATGGCGGAGTTTTATCAAAGTTCGCCTGAGTGAAAAGTTCTGCGCCAAAGCAAGGTGCTTTCTGCCCGCGAGGGGTTAGCTAAACCGTACAGTTTGAACGGAAAGACGAGTTTTGGGCGCGTGGAATAACATAAGTTGTATCTCTTTCCCCCTACCTCTTTGCGTCCTGTCATCATGACGGTAAGCTGCATCTTTTTTGAAACATGAAAGCGTGCTGTTTTTGTTTTTTCCTGCATGTCTCGTCTTCCTGAACTGTGTCAAAGTTAGCCGGACTTAGCTTAATTTTAATGAGACCTTAATGTAAATTAGCTTTATTTAGCTAGCTTAACGAACTAATATTTTTTACTTTTGTAGCTCTGTTTTATTTGGAGGGTTACTTGGTTACTAAAGCTGTTTTTGGTTACATGTTTTCTTATTTAATAACTTATTTAATATGTAATAACTTCACGTTTGTTTGTTTGTTTGTGTGTGCTGTTTCTGTCTTGTTTACTTCTTTGGTGCAGGACGCTCATCATAAGGTTCTTCTATGTTTTTATTCTGTATTTTACCCACCCTTTTAAAAACGTGGGATTTTTCAGGTGTCAATATTATGAAAACTACAGAAATAAAAAAAACAGAAAGCGGAAATTCTCAAAATACCGCTTGGCACAATCACAAACACCTTCAAAACAAAAGTAACTAACAAAAAAAATTTAACGAAAAGTTTTGTTCATTGGGAAAAATAAACGAAATGTCACATTTGTTTTGTGTAATTATACATTTCTATAAGCCATCATTTATGGTTTTCTTCTTGTTTTGCAAGCAGAGCTTTGTTTTCACTCAAAACTTGGCCACTTGTTTTTTTAAATGATCTGTAGACTTTTCTAACCAAGGAAATCCAGGAACTGTCATTACAATAAGCACACACCTGGATCCTCCTATTTACACTGTGCAGAGAGCTAACCTATTCAACTAGGCCTAATGGACAAAGCTCCACACACAATCCTCTTTAATTGTGGCATTAGACAGGGTTTGTGAAGAGTGAAAATTGTCTTAAACTCTGTTTCCTCTTTTACTGGTAACCTTTGAAAGTATTAGTGTCATGCTTTAAGCCTACTTTCTCCTTCATCTGGTGTCTGACCCTGTCTGAGGTCATTTAAAGGCCAATGAGAATTTATTGTTTGACAAAATGTCAGAAGATAGACAATAAAATTATTTGCTGTCTTTTGGATTGAAAACCATGTTTATATAGTCAACTAGGTTCATTTAACAATCACATGATTACAGTTTTACATTATTCAAACAACATACGTAAAATAAAATAAACTAGTTGACCTATTTTTCTTATTTAGCTTTTAGTGAAGCACTACAAAGTCAACAGACTGTAAACGTTTTGAGATTAAGGAAAGAAGCAAGCAGTAGAAGTACTTGGAAGAGGGAGGAAAAAAACAGAATAAAACTATTTTACTTGAGAAAGTAGAGGAACAAAGTGCAAAACTGATTTAAAATGAAGAAGCATGAGTTAAAGTGGGTGTAAAAAGCAAGTGGGAGTGTAATGCCTGAAGGAGATGAGATGACGAACGCAAAGAGATTATAAGTAAGGAATGTACATGTGAGTGGAGGAGATAAGAAAAGGAAGGAATGCATGTTAGGAAAAAGAAAATTGCCTAATCTTAATTTGGATCATCACATCTAGAGGTACCTCGCTTGTGTTTTCTCTTCCTGTTGTGGTGTCAAAAGCAAAGGCGGGCATGCTGCAGTGCAAAAGAGTAGCACCCAGTGATGCAAACAGCCTGTTGTAAAAATAACACTGCAGTGCATAGGCTTAGTACATTTTATATGATCATGTTGATTTTCATTTATAAAAATCATAACTAAATATCTAATGTTTTTTCTGTTGATAAAGACCACATAATACGTTGTCTTTTTTGATGCATCTGAAAAGTTAGTGTAGTGAAACGGAGAACATTTTTCCTCGTGGGAAAACAAATGTCAGTTTCGGTTGTTTTATGGATGGAAAACAGCGGAGGCGCAGCTCATTTCTGATGCAGAGAACGCATGTGCCACCCTCTGATGTGAGCACGTGTTGCAGCAATACGTTTTTCTTTCCATCTTTGTTTTTTCTTCCCTTTTTGTTTGTTTCTTGCTTCTTCTGTAAAACCAGCTCAGGCTTGTTGGGGATTTGTGGCTCAACAAATGAATGGCTTTGATATACAAAGGCATCACACAGTTTCTTCCTGCCACTTTTGTTCATCCCTCTTGTTCATTCAAATGAAGGATGATGAAAGTGACTCTGTGTCCTGTGCTCCACAGCCTGACCTGTTGAACTTCAAAAAGGGGTGGATGTCAAAACTGGACGACAGTGGGGAGGTAATGTCTCCTTTTTCTTTTTTCCTTTTGTCCCAAACAAGTAAAACGGTTTTTCTGTTGTAATTATAAGTTGGTGCTGTCAGTGCTGATGGTTTTATGGCGTGAGCATACCATGTGTCCTTTCTCTCTGAATGAAATGTTTGAGTGAACGAACTTTACTCTTCAGTCATCACATGATTTTTAAGATGGGGCCTTCCTGTTTTCCCTGATAGATGTTGATCTTTCAGATTGGTCCTTTTGTCACAGCTGATGTTCTCTTATGGTGTTGCTAACCTTAAATTGTTTTTTTCTTTTGTTTTTTTTTAGTGGAAGAAGCACTGGTTTGTTCTGACTGACGCTGGGCTGAAGTATTACAGAGATTTGACTGCCGAGGAGGTGTGTTTATTCTTCTGTTTTAAAAAAACACTTGTAGAGCTTTTGTGAAGTTTTACTACAATACCACATAATCTCTTCATCAGTTACTAGGATACCATTGGGATTGTCCAAACGGTGTAATTTACAACAAAAATAAGAAGGGCAAACATTTATATGGTGGAATGATGGTCAATGTGTTTGTGATGGGACAAATAGAGGAGTAACACGCTGTTCTTCTGTGTTTTCCATAGAAAGATGACTTGGATGGAGAGATTGATCTGAAGTCTTGCGTGAAAGTGTCTGAGTTTAATGTGGAAAAGAACTATGGCTTTCAGATACAGGTAAAATTGGGACTCACTTTCACCTCTTTTGTTGTCAGCTTTAGCCACACCTACTTTTAGTTTCTGCTGTCTTTTATTTTCTCCTTTTCTTTCTCTTAACTAGATTTACTTTATCATCTCAATCTCAACCCAGCTCTGTCACTTCTTTGTTTGACCTGATTTCTCTCTTTTTTTGTTTGTCCTCAGACTCGGGAAGCTGTATTCACACTGTCTGCCATGACAGCTGGAATCAGAAGAAACTGGATAGAAGTTTTAAAGAAATGCATTCAGCCCAGCAGCTCTCCAGACCTCACACAGTAAAAAGCATTTAATAAATATTAGAAATATGTACTTCAACGCCAAGTGTTCAAATTGATTTTAGAAAAAGATTTTCCTTGCATGTAATCAGTGACAATTTTTGAGCCTTTGGCTGCATTTAAACTGCCTACCAAAATGACATAAATCCAAAAAATCTGGACTGGATCACTCAAAAATGTGATCCTAGATCAGATCTGATCTTTTCCTGTTTGGCTTTTATCAGACTTTTATGTTGCTTATTTACAACGGTCTAAATCTACAAAAAACACAAGAAGCATTGCCCCAAAAAAATCCTCTTCTTGTTCTCCATCTTTTGATGTTTTTTTTTTTTTACTTTGAATTTTTACTTCCCCACAAAACAAATGAGAAATTACAGTGCAAATTCTAACTTTTAGAGACCTCATCTTGAATCATGTTGAGCATTATTCTGAGCATGTGCTGCACATGTGGGCCTGTTCACTCTAGAATCTGATACAAGCTGGATTTGAAAGGAAATTGAGAACGTTCGAACCTTGATCCACAGACTGGAACTGGGCAGGCAAACCTAGAATGCAGCCAAAGCTTCACTCTGAGCTTCTTAAATTGAAACAAATGAATTAAAGAAAGGGTTGTTTAAGTATTTGTTGAATTACTTTTCCAGATTACAAGACAACATCAGCGGCAAAGAAAACTCCCATGCTCATGTCCCACTTTCTTCCCGTCATGGCGAGTCTCCGTCCTCTCTGACTCAGCACAGGTTTGATTACGTGGAGCTTTCTCCCGTTCTCGCCTCCTCGAGCCCCCTTCCAGCCAGCCAGCGGGAAGCAGGAGAAGGCCAGGTGAGGGACCAGAGCCGTTGGCAGGAAGAGGTGAACATGAGCAGCCAGTGGGAGGCCGTCCTGTCGAGGAAGGGCAGCGGTAAGGGTTCGAACCCAAGACTGCGTATGGAGGAAGAAATTGAGAGAAAGTGGGCGGAGTTGGAGCGAATGCCATTAAAGGAGGTGAGCTCCTTGCCACCACATGGATCACGACCTTCTGGCCAAACTGCCAACGAGGCGCTGCAGAGGGAGGTAGTGCGTGGAGATGATTTTCCAATTTGCAATATACTAATACTGCAAATTAACTCTTCATCTGCCCAGATGAAGTAAAACTCTGCTTTTTCTGCCATTTAAGACTTTAAAAACTCTCCCTGATTTATCTGTGCTCTTTCAGCAGCATTATCATCACCAAATTTAGACACATTTAAGAACAAATGAGAAAGAAAGTAATCCTTGATAATGTTTCTGAAGGGCTCTTGTGCTTTGTTTGAGTGTGCTGTAGTTTGCATTTGACTTTGCTGCCCACATCTTGCTGATTTATTTAAAAACAGACAGTTTCGGTTTCAGTGTCGCATCTCAGTGGGCTTTACCTCCTCCTCTATTTCCCTCAGGTGGCGTCACTGAGGCAACAGCTGGGGCAACTACAACAGGAAGGAGGAGGGGGTGAATGCCTGTGGGGCGGTTGTGGCCCTAAGGCGCCCTGCAGCCGCACCCTGGCAGCCATGGAGCGTGCTCACCAGCAGGTGCTGGGGGAGCTGCAGAAGCAGCACCAACGCCAGATCAGGGAGATGGAGAGCGAGAAAGAGAGACTGCTGCTGGAGGAGACGCGGGACACGGCACGGGGTCAGTCTGCCGCACATTGGAAAGGGATTGGAAGTTTTCAGTCCGTAGTAAAAGACTGATTAGTGCTGACAAAAAGATCCATTACTGTTTGTTACAGAGTCAGAGTATTTGTAATGATGCTTTACCTTAAGAAAGTCATTTTTAGGGTCAGAGAGACCTCAGAACTTCCCTCAACGCTTATTACCCCCCTCCCCCACATTTGTTTTCAAAGTGTAGCCGTAAATGAAGTTTGATGTCACAGAGCTGTGGTCAGAGTCTACCACACTCACACACTACGCCTCAAGCGTAGTGTGTGAGTGTGAATAAACCCCAAAATCACCATGTCTGCTTTTAGACTTGTTAGCAGAAAAACACTACAGATCAAAACGATCTTTAAAGCTAAACATAGCAAAATGTTTGGGTGTGTGGGATTTTTAAAGAACCACTTCGATCATATTTTGATCTATTTTCAAATCCTTCCCAGTGGTCTTTTGATTATGATTGTGCCATTTTTAGCCAAAATAAAATTATATCTAAGACATTGTTTCTGCAAAGTGACAGTAGAAATTTGCCTCACAAATAAACTTTTTTTAAATGTTTTTTTTTTATCTGCTAATGTTTGTAGAAACTCTCAGAACTTTAAATTTAAGGTTAACTTTCTTTATATGTCTCCTCCATGATCAGAAAAATGTCACAAGAAAATGTTGAAAAGACCAAAAACACGATTTTCATCAGAGTGGGTCTTTAAATTGAATTGTGGGGATAAGTCAAGAGAAAAAAAAAATTCCAACAGTTCATTCAAAAGCAGATCAAAGAGGTTTAAAGAGTTTAATCCATTAAAATTGTATGCCGCACAAAATAATATCAAAGATGAAAGAAATTTGGCCTCAGAGGGCTTAAAATATCTGAGAATCAAATAAATCTTCATTTATAAAATGTCAATTTATCAAAATATCAGTTTCTTTTAAAACAGTTTATGAATTGTCTTTAAAGTAGTGCTGTCAATTGATTTAAAAAATTGATCAGATTAATCACACTTTTGGGTTGTGATTATGTTTCCTTGGTAAATTTTATGACAATGTGCAGCTCTTGAGCAAACAGGCCACGGAGAAAAGGTTTCCTTCATTTTTATTGTCTGAAATTTTTAAATATGTAAAGTGTAACCACAGATATCAGTGAAATGTAAATTGTGTGCAGAAAACACATCAACAGTAAGATAAGCAGAACTCTAAAGAACTGTAAAGACATTCATGTCTGCAGTATTACTCCAAGAAAACAAAGATGGTCCGGGTGAATACTCAAATCTGATTGGCTGCTGGGTGTTGATACAAAGCTAAAAAAAGTAGTTCTGGTCACATAGCACAAATGTTCTATATCACTGCGCAGACTTCTTTAAAACAAACGTTTTGCTTGATCTTCTGGATAAAAACAAGCCGTGAGAGGTGAACTTTCTCTCTGAACTGATGCTTTATTGAACCTATTGTGACAATCAGCACATATATTGCTTTCCTTTGCCGCTGCAGTTGAGGTCATTTGTCTTCTCAGTAACGCGTTGTCATGTTACCGTGACAATGGGCCACACCGTGTATTAAATAGTTAGCTTGTGAAAAAGTGATTAAACCCTAAAAATAACTAAAATAAAATACTAAAAATCGATTGAATATTTATTTCAATTGTAAGTGACCATATAAGTGGAATAATGCCAGACAATTGGTTCATTTTCAGAGAAGAATGTACACTGTTGAAACCTGAACCGTCCGACATAAAGTGGAATGCCGTTGCTTTGCGAAGTGTAGTTAATTGGCGTTAATAAATATTAACACGTTAATAATTAATGGTGTGTGTAAACGTTGACAGTCATACTTTAAAGCAGCTGCTCTTTTGTTTATTTCAAATGTAAGAATTACTATATTAATACACACGTGGACAAAATTGTTGGTACCCCTCAATTAAAGAAGGTAAAACCCACAATTCTCACTGAAATCACTTGAAACTTACAAAAGTAACAATAAATAAAAATGTATTGAAAATTAAATAATCAAAATCAGCCATCACTTTTGAATTGCTGATTAACATAATTATTAAAAAAACAAACTAATGAAACAGGCCTGGACAAAAATGATGGTACCTCTATAAAAGATTGAAAACTATTTGACCAGACTGACATGATTAACTCAGGTGTGTCCTTTAATTGACATCACAGGTGTTACCAAACTCATAATCAGTCAGTCTGCCTATTTAAAGGGAGACAAGTAGTCACTCTGCTGTTTGGTGAAAAGGTGTGTACCACACTGAACATGGACAACAGAAAGCGAAGGAGAGAATTGTCCCAGGACATCCGAAAAAAAATGATAGATAAACATCTTAAAGGTAAAGGCTATAAGACCATCTCTAAACAGCTTGAACTTCCTGTGACAACAGTGGCTCATATTATTCAGAAGTTCAAGACCCACGGGACAGTAGCCAACCTCTCTGGACGTGGCCACAAGAGGAAAATTGATGACAAATTGAAGAGACGGATCGTTCGAATTGTATCTAAAGAGCCCAGAACAACCTCCAAAGAAATTAAAGGTGAACTCCAAGGCCAAGGTCCATCAGTGTCAGATCGCACCATTCGTCGTTGTTTGAGCCAAAGTGGACTTCATGGGAGACGACCAAGGAGGACACCACTGCTGAAAAACAATCATAAAAAAGCCAGACTGGAATTTGCAAAAATGCATGTTGACAAGCCCCAAAGCTTCTGGGAGAATGTCCTTTGGACAGATGAGACCAAACTGGAGCTTTTTGGTAAGGCACATCAACTCTATGTTCATAGACTCAAAAACCAAGCATACGAAGAAAAGAACACTGTCCCTACGGTGAAACATGGAGGACGCTCAGTCATGTTTTAGGGCTGCT
This sequence comes from Oryzias celebensis, assembly GCA_014656515.1. Taxonomy (NCBI): domain Eukaryota; kingdom Metazoa; phylum Chordata; class Actinopteri; order Beloniformes; family Adrianichthyidae; genus Oryzias; species Oryzias celebensis. The sequence continues at coordinate 17,576,101 of BNCR01000008.1, forward strand.
TTGCTGCATCTGGCACAGGGTGTCTTGAATGTGTGCAAGGTACAATGAAATCTGTAGACTATCAAGGCATTCTGGAGAGAAATGTGCTGCCTTGTGTCAGAAAGCTTGGTCTCAGTCGCAGGTCATGGGTCTTCCAACAGGACAACGATCCAAAACACACAGCCAAAAACACCCAAGAATGGCTGAGAGAAAAGCGTTGGACTATTCTAAAGTGGCCTTCCATGAGCCCAGATCTGAATCCCATTGAACATCTGTGGAAGGAGCTGAAACATGCCATTTGGAGAAGACGCCCATCAAACCTGAGACAACTGGAGCAGTTTGCTCATGAGGAGTGGGCCAAAATACCTGTCGACAGCTGCAGAATGCTCATTGACAAATACAGAAATCGCTTCATTGCAGTGATTGCCTCAAAAGGTTGTGCAACAAAATTTTAAGTTATGGGTACCATCATTTTTGTCCAGACCTGTTTCATTAGTTTGTTTTTTTAAATAATTATGTTAATCAGCAATTCAAAAGTGATGGCGGATTTAGATTATTTAATTTTCAATACATTTTTATTTATTGTTACTTTTGTAAGTTTCAAGTGATTTCAGTGAGAATTGTGGGTTTTACCTCCTTTAACTGAGGGGTACCAACAATTTTGTCCACGTGTGTATTTACAGTTCCACCTCTGTTCAGTGCAAATCACTAATTATTAAAAAAACAACTATTTTTGTATAACCTGTTTACATAAAACCGAATGGATCAAGAGGGTTGGTTTCACTAAGAGCTTTAGTGATTCAGAAGGGATGGTTATTTCTGCTGCTGAACATCTATTATAGATTAGGCCTCAAACACCATCAGATCCAGAGTTTTTTCCCATCCTTCCATTCAGAGATCAGAAAAAAGTTCAGAGTTAAATCCCCTCAGTAGAATCTTAAATATTGGTGGGATTTGAAAGCTTTTGCTTCTCTGTGATGTTGACAGTTACATCCTGTTTAATGTTCGGCTCTGTCCTTTTCGATGAATTTTAGTTACTTCTTTCTATAGTTCTCTGTAACCATGATTGAATCAAACCCTACTGATTGAGATTGCTTTATGTGGATGATTGGGGATGAAGAGATTGTCTGAGCTAAAAAAAATCTTCAGTTAATCTGAGTTACTGAATGATGAACTCAAATCCTTTTTTTAGTTGATCTTTCTAAGGGAAATTTGTCGTTAAACTTTTATCTTTTAAGTTTTGTTTTCATGCCTTCTGAATTAGCTCACTGCTTGTTGCTGTGGTAACGCCTGTGCTGGTGTTTCAGTCATGGAGGCTTTGAAGAAGAAACACAAAGAGGATCTGGAAAAAGTGATGGAGAGGCTGGGCGCTGGCCTGGACTCGCAGGCTTTACAAGTGCAGCAACAGTCAGTAACTTCTACCCTCTTCTTCTTGCTCCTCTCTGAGGACCTTTGTCCTGTTCCCATGCCCATGTATTCCATAACCGTGGTTTGGACCACATCTCCCTTTTGGTTTATTTTGTGACGTGGAGAGTGTTTGGCTGCTCTTTTTGAGCAGTTCCTGCAAAAGCAAATGCCAGCACAGAGTAACAGGAAGCCGCCTTCCAGCAGTTCTGACTGACACGATACTTAAATGTCAAACATACAAGAACACCGTTTTTATGACTAAACAATCACAGAGGATCCAAACTGCTTAAAGCCTTTAGCGTTTGCAGCGAGCTTTGGAACACAATGATTATTAGCTGGGCTCTCAGAACAGCCCTGCACTAATTGCAGTGAATGGATCTGTTGTGCTTTGGAGTAGCAGCTGCCTGTCAACAATAGAGCTCTGTGAAATAAAGTGCAAACTTCACAGCAGTGGAGGCTCTTGTTGATGTGAGCGCATTGCCACAGTGGTCCTGTCAGGCTCTTGGGGAATGTAGAAGTGGCTCTGGGATTAGTTTCCCTTTGTGAGCTTCTCAAGCCTTTTGACAACGACTGTCTCAAAGGCAGTCCACAAAGGAACCCGGGTTGTAGAGCTTCTGTTTTCTCTGCTTTTTCGCTTCTCGTACTCTTCCTCATTTTTGTGGTTTCTGGTTGTATGTGAAGAGGTTCTACAGCCACAACAGGAAATTCTTAAGTCACGAAGAGAGAAAACACAAACCCTTTTGCTTTCATGATACAGTTACTCCCTAATGAGCTGCAGTTTATGTAAAATAAATAAATAAGAACTTCAACTTATTACAAAACAAGGATGAATGAAGTTGGTTTCCGTAAAGAAATGCTGTGACTCTGGAGTGTGAATCTCTTTACTCTGTCCTTGCAGAGCTGAAACTCAGGCCTTGAAGAGAGAGCTGGACGGTTTGTCTGAACGCTACTCCCAAAAGTGTTTGGAGCTGATCCGAGCTGAGCAGATCAATGCCGACAGAGAACGCGAGGTCAGCCGCAAAGAAAGGGACATGGAGCAGCTGAGGAAGGAGAACCTGGTGAGTGTAACAGCAAACTGTAGCAGTGTGGAAAACCACCAACGCAAATGAAGCAGCACTTTATTAAAGCAATTAAAAACTCTAGATTTTAGCAGCTTTGCCCAGGCATGACTTGAGAACATTTACAACCTCATATTCAATTTGAAACTGACATTTTGCTGTAAGCTGTATTGAAGGTATAAGTGAAAGTAAAGAAGAAAGACCTGTTTTGATGAGCTAGAAGGGTAACAGCAGAGCAGATTTAAATCTAAAATAAAGCTTTGAGTCCTTAAATATGACTAAATCAAACAAAAGTTTAGAAACAATTTCACATCTTTCACATTTGTTATGAGGTTAAGATAAAGTTTGAAAACAGATTCATTTTTAATCACACTCCTAAAATGATTGAAACACCTAAAATCACTTTAAAGTCAAATGTTTTCTTGCTCAGGACCTAAAGGCTCGTTTGAAGGAGGAGATGATCCGTGCACAATCCACTAACACAGATCAGGGCTCTGAGGACGACAAAGACCCGATAGCCTGTGAACTGCAGGTACTAAAGCTTTCATTTTCATCAGTATGAGATAACAAAAGGTAAAAGCTACTTTAAAGTCCCACTCTGAGCATCGTTTGATGTGTTGTAAAAGTGTTCCCAGCGGTCTTTTAATTATCATTACCCCGTTTCTAGCTAGAATTTAAAAAAGAGTCATTTTCTAGGACAGTTTCTGCAGATCGCAGAAATTTCCCTCTGAGCTGCGGGCAGGACTGTTGGTGCGGAGCAACCACGCCCCCTCTTCCCCTCCCCATTGTGGAGCGAAGCAGGGAGCGCATTTTCTGTCACAAATGAGCTCTTTTTCAAACATTTTTGTCTGCTTCTGATTTACAATGAACTGAATAAAGAAATACTCAGGCTATTTTAATCTTAATTTTCTTTATAAATGTCCTTCATCATGAGAAAAATGGCTCAAGAACATGTTAAAACACCATTTTCATTGGAGTAGGTCTTTAATGTTTCTTATTTTGTGGTAAGACTGCTAAGAACCTGCAAATTATCCTCTGTTTTTGGAATCTGTCAAAGATTTATGAACTCACTTTCTTCCAGGTTGTCCTTAGAATGAAAGACAATGAGGTGGAGTACTTGCAGAAAGAAATGAGCTGCCTCAGGAACGAGTTGCAGTTTCTAAGCAAGGTTTGTATGCAAACTGATCCGCGGTAAATATGTGTACTTTTCCTATGACATGGAAAGATATTCATCAATGGACCAGTTTTGTTGTGAAAAGCATAGTGCGCTTACAGCTGGAGGACTTTGAAAGCTTCTCTTGTGCTCTGCAGGAAAAGCAATTGGCCTGTGAGCGATTCGCTGAGGCAAACGTGGAGCTGAGCGGAATGAAAGCCCGAACGGAGCGAGAGATTCAGAACCTGAAAGAGCACTTGAGGTTGGCCATGGCCGCTCTGCAGGAGGGCCAAAAGCTTGGGAACAGCCTGGACCACTGACAGGCTGCTGCTGGTACTGAAGCTCATGCAGGCAAAGTGACAGATGTGGAATGATGTAGATCAGTGTCAGCCAAAACTTAACTCCCAAGTCCCTTAAAAGATTTGGAACTTTTTCTTTTAACTTTGTTTTTTTTTTTGTTTTTTGTTTTAGTTTGTCACCAAGTTACCTGTATTAAGAAAGAATGCAGAAAACTGGAGATGGGTGTCTTCAGCTGTGTCAGGACCTTAACTTTCAGTCATTCTGCCAAGGAGAAGCTATTACTGGTATTTGGTGTCATTACACTGGGCCACATAATATAAATAAATATATGGAAAAGTGCACTTTTCACTTTTTATTTTTACTTTTAAAAGTACAAGCTTGTAAAAGAGTGCATTCAGTCTAACTACTATTTGTCAAGGGCTATATTTTGTTGATAGAGTTTATATATCAACCTTTGTAGTTGATAAACTTTTCAATGCCACTGTATGCTCCTGAAACAGCAAGGTTCAGATGCTGTCGTCAGGTTTGAGTCATGTTTACTTTGAAAACGGCACACATTTCTCACAAAAAGAGGCTGATTTACTGTAATCCCTTTGTGCTTTTGTTGTTTGTGAATGCGAGGTCCTGGAATCGCTGGGATTAAAATGTGACAAAATGAGAGGATTTCGTAACTTCTGCTGGCTGCGTGGATGTATGTATGTAGACACAGTTTCAGATGGAGCTTTCATCAGGGATGCGCGCACAAACTGTTGTTACATGATGTTTGTATGTTCACATTTCCCATCTCCCCTGATCATTCTCTGCATTGTCTGCAACCACAACAAATGACCGGTGTTGCATTAATGAGCCAGTTTTTTTTATACATAAATGTTTCTTAAGTTTTGTGAAAATATCTACATGTGTTTTGAAAATATATTTAATGTACTATACAGACTTTATGGTCTCTGTAAATTATACTCATTTTTGCAATCAATAAAGTAACTTGAGTAGAAATGTTTGCATTCATGTTTTTGTACCCATACATACATACATGGAGATTATGCACATTAAAGGGGGAGAAAACATTGCTAAGTATATATGCTTTTTGAAAAACTTAAAATTATTTTTATTAATAGTATATTTTTTGTCAATATATAAAACTTCCATAGAAAATGTTTGCATTCTTTCTCACCGCTAGGGCAGCACTACATTTAAAAACATTTGCTGTTATCTGACACCAGGGGGCGCCGTTTCCTCAATGTCTAAACTCACACCGGAAGCACTTTGTCGACACCAGCAGCAGCAGTCATGGCGTCCACCGCTGCGACCCGTACAGCTGCGGGGGCCGCTAGAGTTGTCAAACCGATTTTTAGCCGGGATTTGGATGAGGCTAAACGCAGGGTTCGGGAGCTGTACCGAGCCTGGTACCGGGAGGTTCCGAACACGGGTATGTCTGTCGGCTGGGGGGTTAAACGGCGCAGGAAAAGCCCGTCGAGCGTCAAGGTCGCGTCTATGTGGACATCAGCAGAGATTAGCTTCAAACAAACCGCAACAATGTGTTAGACGCCGGATTTAAATCTTCTCAAATAGAAATGTTTCAACACAAACACTTACGATACCTACAAACTACATTTTTGTGTTGCTAATGCTAAATATTTGTGCGTGAATACTCAGCTTTTTGCTTCGTGTAACGTTTGGAGCTAATACGCTTGTTATTGTGTTTGCGCTCAATGTCTAGATGTTTTATTTATAGAAGTACACAAATATCCACATTTTGACCGGGTTTATGCCTCTTATTACTTAATCTGTACGCTCCGACACTTTTAGGCTGCATTTGGGAGAAATATCAGCCAATCAAATGACAACGACTATTTTAAATAATGACGTATTTTGAAATATGGCTGTTTGAGTTCAAGATAAGCACCTAAACGGATAGTTTATTAACATCCCGATTCAGTAAGTTTACTTAAACCACAATGTGGACTAAAAGAGGCTAGTCTCGTTGACAGGTGACCTCTACCAGCAGGTTTTTCCAAACTAATAATCCAACGCTCCAAACTAGATCTAAGAAACTGACAACAGCAAGTGTGCATTCTTTACAAGATGATTGGTAAAACCTTAAAAAAGGACCTATAAGGAGCAGCGTAAAGCCAATCACAGCCATAATATGAATCTTTAAAAAGATATTTTTGGCTAAGAAAGAACTGTGAAGAGCAATGGTCTACTAAAGGTGGCATTCAAAATATAAATTTATGATATACCCTTTTTTAAAGACCCACTGCGATGAAAATGGTGTTTTTTGTGTTTTAACATATCCGTGTGGCCTTTTTGATGATGGAGGACAGATATAAAGAAAATTATTATTCAAATTGCATGTCAGATTATTTTGTTACTTTAACCGTAAATCAGGAGGAGCAGTAAAAAAATGCCCAAAAAAAGCTGTTCAGTGTGACTCTCTGTGGGCCAAAAGCTCCCTGCTCCACATCATTCTGGTGCTTTCACTTGTAGACGATTAGATCCATGTACGTCTTTGTTTTCCTCATCTGACCTGGCATCTGGCTCAAAACTGTACGGCTGGATTGCTTTGAGTTTGCTCACCATTTTTGTTGCACCGATAATTTTAGAAGGGGCTGTAAGCTAGTGGGAGAGAATGTAAATGAAGAGCTTTCAGCTACGAGTGACAGGAAGGAGGGGTGCTGTTTCTCTGCAGGAACAGTCAATTTGTAACAGAAATTGCAGAAACTATGTTCTAGACATATGTGACAGATTTTTGATTTAGCCTATAAAGCGGCATAATGATTATGAAAAGACCACTGGACACACTTTGAAAATAGATGAAAGGATTGTCAGAACAGGACTTTAAAGAGATGATCGGTTGGCATGAAAACTCTGATTTACTGATTTCGTCTCCCTTTGCACAGACCTTTAACAGCTTTGTTTGTTTTTTTTAAAGCATGGATCAATGCCCCCGTTGATGAACAACCAGAGCTTCAAATCTGCCTTCTTTAATTACCCAGACCCTGCATTTTTGTATTGATCTGCTCCAATAAATCTGAATCAGCTTCCCAGAGACGTGCCAGGGTAACTTCTGGACACAACAAGTGCCATATTTCTTGTTACACTTTAACTATGTGGCGTTAATACATTCATTAGATGAAGTGACCTTTAAATGTTTTAATTTTGATAATAGGCCGCCCTTTCTGGGATTTTTCTTGTTACCTGTTCATTGAAGAGTTATGGGGTTGATGTGGTAAAAGCTGTCCGTCTGTCTGCAGTGGCCATGTTCCAGCTGGACATCACGACGCGTCAGGGAAGAGCCAAAGTGAGGGAAATGTTTGACAAAAACAAGCATGTGACCGACCCCCGGGTGATCGATATGTTGGTAATCAAGGTAAAACACCTTCATCTGCACTTCAAAACAAACACGGCTCAGTTTCCTGTAACTTCTATACATTCATCTGATTGTGTCTTTCAGTCAATGTAACTGGACTGTTTGTTCATTTCGTTCTTCAGGGGAAAATGGACCTACAGGAGACGATCCACGTCTGGAAACAGAAGACCCATATAATGCGCTATTTTCACGAGAGTGAAGATCCTCGACCCACTGACTTCCTGTCCAAATTCTACAAGGGTCATGACCCATGAACTCTGTAGCTGCCTGCTGACCTCTTTGCTTGTGTCCAGCGTGAATCCTGTTTCCATTTATTGTAAATACACCCTTAAAACTCGAGTCACGTCTTTTGTTAAGATTCACTTAAAGGTACGATTCAAACCCAAATACACCCAAGTGTCCAGATGAAACCTGACAGTTAGCAGGAGTGTGTGTAAACACAGAGCTCTCGATAATGGGGAGGGAAAGCGGGGCTGCGATTTTTTTTTTTTTTTCTTTTTTTTTTTTTGTGCCGACAGTTCTGCCTTGAACTAAGAGGTGTATTTCTAAAGAACTCCTGCCGCTCTGCAGAAACTGTTAAAAAAACACTTAAAAAAAAAAAAAGTGCTAAAAGCAGCATAATCATAAATAAGACCACTGGGAATGCTTTTAAAATAGATCAAAAGATGATTGGAGGGGGACTTCCCTAATGCTCCCTTAAATAGAGTATTGGACAATTACTTTCTGATCTGACGTCAAGATCAATACCGGTCTGCATCGTGACCCACTGTGCACTGACTTACAAGTGTTATTCGCTTTATTCAGACCAAAGTAGTGCATGCAAATACAGTACAGTAGAACCGGTTGTGACAAAACCCTGAATCCGGTTCAGACGGAGGGCTTGAAACTGCAGCAGCAGGAATCCTGGGAAAGCCTGGATCTGCTCAGGTGTTCATGAACACTCTCCAGTGGTGAAGCAGGACAATCTGTGGAGGGAAAAAAAGGTGGAATGCAAAATAAATGTCTGGTACCACATCAGAACAAGAACACAAATTCCAAACGTTCTCTTCTATTCAGGGAAAACATGCTGAAGCAGAAACATGTACATTTAGATTTGACAGTTTTCCACCTGAGAGCCGGAAGCCCCCGGGGGCCCCTCAGTCGTCATCGTCGTCGTCCTCTGGTACAAAGATGTCGTGCTCCTCGAGCAGAGCAGCAAAGTTCTTGCTGATCTGAGTCCCCACATATAAGAAGGGCACCACTACCACAGCGATCCGCACGAGGCCGAACGGGGTCTGCTCCCCACCACAGAGACAGCTACGTTAGTACAGAGGGCCGGCCGCTCCGGGTCGGTGTCTCTGCTGCTGCCGCAGTCCTGAGCGCTTACTCGGTCACCACGCACTCACCTTCTTGGGTTTGGGCAGAACCGCCCCGGTGGATGAGCACACGGCTGACCGGGAAGGAGTCACGGTCCTCCCCGGCGGCCAGGCGCGCGCTGACAGCCGGACGAGGCGGGCAGACAGAGCCGACGCCATGATTGAAGCCTTTCCCACGGCAGCGATGCGGAACTTTTCTACGAGCAACAGCGACACCCAGCGGTCAAACAGCGCCCTCCCAAATGTGAGCATGAGGGGTGGACATTCAACAATTCGATTCATATCATAATCGATATCGATATACTGACATAAAATCCATCCAGAACATCTTTAGCCATAAATTCAAAAATTGAGGCTCAGAGATAAATACCCGGTACTGAGCAGTGCAGCTGAAGTTTTCCAGATTATCACGATTATCCACGCTCTCAGAAGATAATCAAGTGTAAATTAAAAATGTACAAACAAACATCAATTAATGGCCAATCCATTCACATTTTAGTTTCATAAAGTTTGTTTTACGTCATCAAAATAATACAAATGGAAAATTATTAGAAACAAGTGTGTCCCCACATTTGCCTGTAATGATGGATTGATCACTTTTTGCTGCCATCACAGCAAATTGGTTGCTTTTACATTATAGTAATACAAACCTACCATGCTTCAATTAAGATGGTTTTTCTCCCCAATATTGATAAAATCAAATGGTTTCATTTTAAACGTTTTTATAATGGTTTTTATAGGCCAATTCAATTAACAACTTGCCTCAGTAGCTCGATCTGGTTGGATTGTGAAAATATAATATAATTTGATTGACCGATTAATTGTTACACCTCTAGTAAACATGCAATAAAAACAAAATAAAATGCTTTAGAGTTTCTTTTTATGTTCGGCTTCAGCTCATAGTAAACAAAGGATCATTTACATTATGAAATTAAACATAAAAACTAAAGCATGGATAAATACTGTACAGCATTCAATATTTACACACTTTGAACAGAAATCAAACAATCAGTACCTTTATAAGAAAATCTGACATACACTGAAAGAGCCATATGCAAAACTGTAATGTATTTCTTTGATCTTGAACTATTATTGTTGTGCTTTATCATATCAAACAAGTATTACTAAAGTGTTTCTACTGCTTACTAAAGAAACAATTATATTTTACAAACATAAAATGAACTTAAAAAAAAAAACAAGCGTAGTGATCATAACAGAAATGTCGATAGCTTCATATCAGTTGGAAGTGTCTTCTTAGTGCAGTTGGTCACAACTTCTGCCCTTTTTGTCCATAATTCCTCACACTTGTTCAGCTGTGGATTTCACAAAATGTTAAACCAGACGCCATGGCTGAATAAAGAAAACTTCACTGCAGTTGATAAACTTTAAACAATAGCGTTATCACCTAAAATGACTGACCTAAAGCTTGAAGGACAATCGCCTAAAGAAAGTGTTGACCTCAAAGGCTCCAGGTTTAACAGCCGCCCCTGTCTTGGTGCTGTTCCCCAACCGGACAATTCTGCTGTTGGAGATGGCAGCTTTCAGGTTCATGCTTTTGAGGATCTGGGCGCCTGGTTCTGAGTCAGGTGTGGCCGAGAGGACACCGTGAATAGGTGACGTCTTTCTGATGCTCCTGGTAACTCACTGTCAGAGAAAGCGATCAGTGTCAGGATTTCCATGTACTTTTTTTGTTTTAAATTATGATTTGACAATAAAAATGGTAAAAACATAAAATCATGCAATGTTTCTAATTATGATTTGGCTTCCCTTCACTGAAATCATATTGTTTCCATTCTAAATAAATCCTTGTTAGATCAGAAGGCTTTTTTTTTTTTGGAAGTAACAAACTGCAGCTCTGTTTTTTAAATTGGGGAGCAGTGGAAGCAGTTTATTTTTTCTAGATAGGAACAAATGCTTTGTAAGGGATAGAAGACATTTTGACATTTTTGTAACCAAAACTCAGCTATTTAAAGAGTAATCAATTTCAATCACTGCTTCATGTCACTGCATCACACCTGTTCTTCAAGGTCACAAAGTTGAATCTAAAGTTAAAGAGAGCATAAACTGCCCAGGAGTCAACTGGAAAATATCTTCTGAGCATATTTCAAAGGTTTTTATTTTCTGTTGATCAATCTCCTCTTGCTGTTTGTGTATAATTTCACATTCACAAAAATGAATCCTTACATTTGACATTAGGCGTCTTAAATACAGTCTTACATGGACTTTTTAGGAACCTTGAGGTCACGTTTAGCTGTTTCTGTCATGTGTGTTAAAACAGTGTCTCCTGTTGGTCATTCAGTGGCTACCTGCAGACGTGACAGCTGTGTCTGTGGTGGAACTGAGCTCCAGCAGGACAGTGGGATAAGCAGGATGCATCAGGAAAAGTTTCCGGATGAGCGGCTCTGCTGCAGAAACCCCTGGTGTCGTCTAGACAGGAGAAGGAACATGAGTTCAGAACATTTGAAAGATGGCTGACATGATGATGATTCTGCCTTGATCATAGTATTTGTCAGATCAGACTCACTGTACTCTTGGAAGCATTTCGCTGCCCTGTGATTGGCTCGCTGGCCCAGAACAAGAAAGCTGATTGGCCTGTTGAGGTGGAGACCACAGACGTGTCCAAAACGAGCCGGGACACACGAACTCTGCCGTCCACAGGAGGTGACCATTCGAACCATTAACAATGAGTGTCTAAGAGGCAAAAGAAGTTTTAGGTCAATCAATTCAACACAAACAGTATTTGTTCCCCTTAAATGAAAACTGTTACCTTCATGACACCATTTGCTGAATGCTGAATGAAAAGATCCAGGACTCCATCATCATTGAAGTGTCCCACTGCTGGCTGGCTGTGACAGGAAAAAATCCCCCTTTCAGCTACTTTAATATGTGAGGAAAACTGGAGGATCCCTCCGCACACACTGATGCAGGGCTGTACCTGTGGATTGGAGGCGAGCTGAAGGTCCAGTCTTTGTGCAGATCTTTCTGCCTGAGCACAGACAGCTTGCTGGATCCATACACCAGCACCCAGTCACTTCTGGAGGAGTTCAGGTTGGAAACTGTGTCCAAACTGTAGCGGTTGTTCCCAAAACCAGCCATAAGAGGAAGCAGGAACTCCACGCTCTCAGATCCACTGGAGAAAGTGAAAGCATAGCATCAAGATCAAAAAGTTTATACAAACTATAAATATGATCTTTTAGTTGGTAAATCTGCAGTATAAATCAAAATACTCTTAGGATTTAGATTTCCTACAAACAATTTTTAAAGATACATTTATTTCCTGACTTTTCAATTTGGTAATTTCATAATAAATTCATAAAATAAAATAAGAATTTTATAAAAAGTCAATAAAAAACGACAAGGTCTGTTTGCAAGTTAACACTGCCTACAGTTAAAACGTGTTCTATATCTTATATATGCTTTATTTGAGATAAGTTACATTTTAACAATTAAAACGTTAACAAATCAACATGCATAATAATTTTGCAGCAGTTAATAAAAAAAAGTTAAAAGTTAAAGATTTCAAACTTTCCCTGCGTTTATGCACAACTTCTTCCTCTAATAGGATTAATTCTTCCAATATGCATCAGTCATTTAACTTTGATGAAGGTTCATTCAGGAATACTGTAGATGTGGATGAGAGAGGAAAGTTGTTTTTTCTAAGCCCCTCCATTTTGGGTCCTCCTCCTCAGTTTCTGCGTTAGCGGCATTTCTCCAGTGGCTTGAATGTAGAGGTCTCGCAAAAGATGGCCTGAACATTACCTGAAGGATCCATTTTTTCAGGGTTAAAGCCACACGGACACATTCTGCTTCACATAAACAACATATGTGAACGTCTGCACAGATGCCCGTCGTCTTTTTCTTTACCGATTCCAAAGAGGATGCAATAGGCTCTTGTTGGGTTCATGCAGCAACGGACCGATCAGTTTTCCTTGTCCTGTCAGGTTGAAGGGGACGGGATGTCCGAGCTTCGCTCCAGTAAATCCAGAGATAAGTTAGAGACAAATCCAAAGCCTGCAATGTCAATAGGAGAAATAAAACATATTATATGAATAGAAAATTCAGAAATGCAAACCTTCAGCGCATGATCAACTAATTAAGTCTGAACATACAATCAGTTGAAATGCAGAGATGTGCTAAGCTGCTGGGCGCATCAAAACATCAGATGACTCTGATATTAAGCTGTTGGTAATTGCAGTGGCCAAAACTATGGCCACTGAAAAATGCCAAAACCAATGAGTATAAAATGATCCAGACACTTGTGCGTGTCATTAATGACAATTTCTCTCCGTTTGCTCACAGCAAACATGTTAATGGATTGGACAGGTAGACGCTACAGTGAAGGTCTTCAAAAAGTCCAACTTAGTCACGATGCAGAGGAATGTACTGCGAACTGGCTGTTCTTGTATCACAACAGACAAACCTCATCTGTGGGCAGGTGGCACAAGAAGATCGGGACCGAGTCCCCTGAAGGTCCGGAGCAGCACACCTGAGATTCAATGTTCTCACGGTACCAACCACAGCTTCTTCCTACGCCAGAGCAGAGTTTGTTAAATTTACTGTTCAAATATTCAGTACGTAGGATTCGTTCCATCTTCTGCAGTTTAGGTTTATTCACTTCTAAAACCTTAAAGTCCACTCCGATCATCTTTTGATACATTGTAAAGTGATCTTTTAATCCTGTTTTAGCCAAATCCAAAATTCAGTGTCGTTTCTAGGACATATTTCAGCAGAGCGGCAGAGTTCATCAGAATTCACCTCTGAGTGTGAGCCGTGCTGTAGGTGCGAAGTAAGCCCACCCCACAGCCTGTCATCCATTTGTTTAAGCCCTCTACTACTAATTTACAGTTCCTCACACCCCAATTTAACATTATGTGCAACAACAATGGCGAGCATGGTGGAGCTGTGCAGTCGTACAGTTTAGATCCAGATTTCAGCTCGACGAGGAAAACACGGATCCATTGTCTGCATCAGAATGGACTTGGGGCTCGCCGATTGTAGCGTCTTTGTCTCTGCTGCAAGCTTTTTTCAAGGCTGTTTTTCCATCAACTCTGATTCACGATGATTTAAATAACTCAAAAATGCAATTTTAGGCTCGATTTCTGAATTTACGTTGTCCCTCATCAGAAAATGCTACAAGAACATGTAAAAACACTTTTTAATCGGAGTGGGTCTTTCATGTGTCTAAGGCAGAAAATTTTTGGTTTTATTGGTCGAAAAAAGTTTTTAAATATATAATACAAATAATGATCTAAACATGGACTTGTTTAGTTATTAATACAGCATGTCATAGACTATCAATTGACTGTTTTCTGTGGTGAAAAGCGCCATCTGATTTAGAGTTGCTCCACCGGGGTGCGTTGACCGCCATGATGGTGACTTCCCACAAGTAAGCACACCGCCATGACGGCTGCCCGCTGAACTGCAGCCCGCACTGGATCCACATGACAGACCCGCATGACTTCCTCCAGCTCCTGACCGCCGACTGCGGACACGCCACCACGCTGAAAACTGCAAGAGCAGCAATATGCAACACAACACCGCAGCACATGCACACATCAGGTAAACACTAAGAAAGACAAGATCAAAACACTGAGTTGGTGTTTCTTCTATTTAATCACAAATATGATCTCAAACATAAATATCATAAATATGTTTTTAAAAATACATACATAAGCTAATTTAATTGGTATTACACCACAGATATTAAAAAACCTTGATCAACAATCATATGAGGCGTGGACAAGAACTATGTCAACTTGTGCTGATCACCCTCATGCTCTCTGCACCTGACTCCTCCTTCTCACATGAAACGCTCGAGTTCGTCCAGACAAGCACGTCAGTTTGATCAGGTACGATTTTGGCGGAGTTCACCTTGTTTCCTGGAGCTGAGCCGTGTCATTGGATCTGGACGTCACACCCAGAGCACATCCTGCATTGAATCTCCATCCACGTCCCTAATGCCATGGGGGGAAGTGACGCCTGTGCAGAAAGTGTGACATCGGGAACAAAGCTTGGCTACAGAGTTGTTTAACAAAGAAAAGAAAACAAAAAGACAAATTAAGCTGAACTGGATCCTGAATGGTTTCTGAAGATTTATGTCACAGTTCAAATGAAGGGCTCGTTGCCTTGACACAGGAATCAATAATTACTGTCATCACAACAAATGAGTTTTAATGAGTATTATATTTAAAAAACACTCAGAAATGCAAGTATTGGTCGAGAAGTCCCACCTCCTGCATCCCCCAGCGCTTCGCCCACTGAAGCTTTTTCTGCAGCTCTCGCTTCTGGCAGGAATCAGGAAGGCACACAGCAGCACACAAGGTGCGCAGAACAGAGCACCAGAAAACGCGCTCCGGACAGCGTTCTTGCCCTCCCCTTTTGTCGTCTGTGCCCAACGCCTGAAGCAGAGCCTGCCGCTGACCCGCCTCCCCCATCTCTCCCGAGCTGAGCCCTGTGGCCCCAGTACTGTGAGGCTTTGACGTGGTCTCTGTCCGGCTTTTGGGAAGCCTCTCCATCCACTCGTCCTCATCATCTTCCTCTGCATGTCGTCAGTGGCGCCACAATTCGGCGGATCTTCCACCGCGCAGTGGTGAGCCGGACGCCAGGCAGCTGTCCCTGTTGAGGCCATCCGGGGTAGTTCAGCACGAGGTCTCCTCTTCGCTCTCATCTTCACTGTCCGCTTGGTGAGGGGTCATACTCTCCCAGTTCAGACCCCTTCTTCCCTGCAGAGACACACAGAAAGACCATGAAACCTTTACGGGCATCTTTGCAACAGTTTGGGCAAAACACAGAAGATGCCCATATGGTCATCTAATATATGACAAAGGCGGTAAGGAGCATGAATTGTACTAAAATATACTCATTGTTTCAATCATCAATAGTCAAAAAATGAAAACACAGACATTTAGTCCAAAGGTCACAGCATATATTAATAAAAAAAAAACAGGTTATAATGGAAACCTTTTAATTGACCTTTTCCAGTGTCATAAACATGAATTATCAATTAATGTTATTAATAACAATGAATCTTTGATTCTTTGTTTACAATGCAGAAATCTTTTTTAAGGCCTGCCTGGTTCCGATCCTGATCTGGAGCTGCAGGTGCGCGGCTCCTCCTGCTTTAGACGTCGGTCGTTAGCACTAGCTCACGCGCTGACCACAACACGCATGCCGCTACAGGATGACCGACTGATCTGTAACAAACCCGCGAGACACTGACCCCGCGCTACAGTGACGTCAGAAATGTAAAGACAGTACAGCAAACGTGAAGATTCAATACATCGGTTGAATAAAAAAATAAATAAAGCTCCGGGCTGCACGCGTGTTGAGCGTCTGTGATCCATCACGTAACCGGATCGCTCTGCTAAGGCCCAGAGTCCAGCATCATCCTACCGGGCAGTTGAGGGCCGGGACAGAGCTGCTGCCATTTGTCCTGTCCGCCAGTTCCGATGCGAGGGAGCTGTAAGACGCAGATACTGTGCACATCTGATCTGTTCCAGGCGCGGTGCACCATGGGAATCGAGTTTATAACCCTCACAGACATTGTGCGGGCAGAGCTTGAACTGCTTTACAAAAACCACAAAATTAGAGCGAAATACAGTTACATCTTCATTTTCTTTTTTAAGTGACTTTACATTAAAGTTTGTTATTATGAGGAAGATTATGTTACACTGTAGCAGACCAAATCCTGTTTCTTTTTTCTATTTTTAGTCTGACACATAAACGAAAGTCATTACATAAAGTAACCAAATCTATAGGAAGATCTGCGTTTTCACGTGAGATGTAGTGTCACTAATCGTTATTTAACTTTGTTAATACATATCATTATTGTTTGACTGCACTACATTATAATAAGAAGCCATTCTTAATTTGATTGACTTCTATTTCTATTTGATTCATTATTGAATACCACATATAGTATTTCTTTACAACAGTTTTAGGATTGGGGGAGCCCTGGTCCTGCGAGGCATCTCGCGAAGTAGGCAAGTCACCTCAGCAGGCAGACCTGTGCCCCTCAAAAATCCTCTCGAATAATGACGAGGATACGGCGTCACCCGCATCGTTATTTTCCTTACTCATCAGTTTAAGCATACCGTTCTACTGTCCTCACACCGCTATAGAAACAGAGCAGTAGAACTCTCAGTTATGGTTACCATGTCGTCGACGGTGTTTCATGCCAAACATCGTATTTAAGCCACTCTCAATACCGGCCACATGTAAAGATTTAACTGTGACAGTGACTGTTCCCAAGGATAACATTTGTGCGCATTTACTGAATTTTACAACAAGGATGCAATGGTTTCTGGTAATCTTCATGGCGCGTGTATTTTTGCTTTGTCGCGGTTATTTCAATATAGGTTTTCACTGAATACTAATTTCACCTAAATGGATCTGGTCAACTATATCCACTAAATTGTGAGGAACGTTTTTGTTAACTACTATAAATCTAGTTTGAAAAACAGATTTTATTAACATTCTGCAGGACTTTTGACCCAATTCATTTTCCGTAGTACTTTACGGGGGGGTAATGACTTGAAGTTGGCATGCGCATACGAAAGCAAGGAAGAAGAAATGGCAGACGTTTCTTTGGATGAAGTCATACGTCGGCGCGGTATTAACCTCAAAGTTCCTGTTAAACGTACCTACAAACATATTTAAGTGAAAAACAATAAATTTCTTGATACCAAACAAATATTTGAATTTCTAAATGCAGCATGCACACTGAAAGCTGTTAGTTGACCAGTGGGCATCGAAACTCACAGCTCACATCGTGAACGCTAGGCTAAGTTAAGCATATCTTGCTGTGGGCCCTCGGAGAAAAAGAGATTTACGCTCAAGTTTGGTTCTTACTTCTACTCTATTCAGCCAGGAAACATTTTGAAAGATGTTTGATGACTGTAAGAAGACGTGAAAATGATTACAACCGTTTCGCTCTTGTGTTTGGTGGATGATGTTTGCTAGTAGTTGTGCTTGTGTCGAAGCGGGTTTCGCCTCGAAACTCTTCAGGAATACTTCATTAAATGGACTTTGTTTACTTACCTGGTTCGTCGGTTAAAATCCGTGTTGTTTGATTGCTATACAGCCAGTACAGATGACCATACGCCAGCAAAGCAAATATGGCAAAGATTAGATTTAAGCTGGGCAGCCTCGGAAACGTTAGCAAGCGTGTCTCACAGTTTCCTATTTAAAAA
The DNA here is from genome assembly GCA_014656515.1 of Oryzias celebensis. Lineage (NCBI taxonomy): Eukaryota > Metazoa > Chordata > Actinopteri > Beloniformes > Adrianichthyidae > Oryzias > Oryzias celebensis. Next base: position 17,593,914 of record BNCR01000008.1, read on the forward strand.
TAACGTTTTACAACATTGCCAATATAAAAGTAGCAATCAATTTACATGATTCTTTTTTATATGCCCCTCCACCACCACCACTGGTTATTCGTGTGGTATGGTCAGTGATGTATTTCTTCTTTCTTTATTTTTATTTGAAAGTAAACATGTTAGGAGTTTTTTTGATCCCAAGTTGTGTTCTTGGTGTTTCACATGTTCCTCGTCATTTTCAGTTGTGATATATATATATATAATATATAAATATATATATATATATATATAAAACATCTTAAAATTGAGTTCTCAGTATCTCTTCATACAAATTGTGAATCAGGAGCAGATGGGAAAAATGCTGTAGGAAAAAGCTTGTATCTCTGGCAAAGCTGTTAAAGTCAGTGGGTCATAAGTTCTCTGCTACGCTCCATTCTGATGCATCCACTTGAGACAAATAGATCCACATACATCTATAAATCCTCATCCGAGCTGGTATCTGCTCAAAACTGTACGGCTGGATATCTACAATATTGCTCACCATTTTGTTATGCTGCTAATATTAGATTAGGGTATGGGAGACTGTAAGTTAGCAGGATGAGTGTAAACAAAGGGATGATGGATATGAAGGCAAGCTTACTCGCACTAACGTTCCACCCACAACTCAGAAGCAAATTTTAATGAACTCCTTCCACTCTGTAGGGTTATGTCCCAGAAAATGACAGTTTATTTTTTATATTTGAACTAATCATAATAATAAACCACCTTAGTAGCCTTGAGGTAGTGTCTGTCCTGGGACTGGAAGACCATGAGTTTAAAATAGACCTCCCTGCTTGACTCAGCAGTAAATGGTTCCTGAGCGCGGCTGTGCCTGCAGCTCACCGCGCCACTATTGGATGGTCAAGAATAAATTTTACACACCTGCATGCGTGACAACTGATGGACGTTAACTTTAATTCAAAGACCATTGGGAACACTTAAAATAGATCTAAAGACGATTGAAGTGATTCTAAAAATTTAAACCAAAAATATAGACAGAGACCTACTATTTATTTACATTCCATAAAATAATTAAATTTAGTACTAGTTATCAATCAAAAATCAAGTATATGCATAATTGCATTTATAATTATACAATGTATAAGGTTTGTGATATATTTGCATTTTGTGAGTGAATGTCACTATTTTTACATTTATGCTGGATTTTTGTATTAAGATACTTAATGGAGTACTCAGGAAATTCAAATGTTATTTGAATTTCAAAGATTTTTAAAAACATATTTTGGATTTATTATTACAAATGTATTTCAGAAACATTTATTAGACAGACAGCTTAAAGATCCTCTTTAGTTTTTAGCCTGGGCTTGTTTGTTGCTGAAAATGCATATTTCTACTGAGCCAGTAACAGATGTCGCCTTCCAAAGTCAGGACACGATTAACTTACACACCGGTGCCGTAAAGGTTCAGTGGTTTTTCTCTGCTGTGATATGCACGTATAGCAGGCCTATGTGATGTATAAAGTGACGCAGAACAGATGATGCCTGCCTTTTCATTCCTTGCAAACATAATCTTGTTTTTTTTTTGGTTCATAATTCATTCCAACGCCTATGTAGTTAATCAGATTCAGAATTTTCTTTATTATCATTGTATTTAAAATAATATGTAAAAGTCAGGATCTGACACAAAAAATAATCTTGTTTACATAAAATAACAACAAAGAAAACTAACCTATATAAAGTCTAAAATATATATGTCATAAGTTAACACATAAGTTTAGTGCTGTTGGCCAAATATTAATGTAATATTGCACTTTTGAGTAATAACTAATTGCATTTATATCACCATAATGCACAGAATACACATGTAATTGAATTGAATAAATGGATGTTATGTTTTGCCTTTTAACAGGAATAGTACATTTATATAGGAAGCTTCTATGGGATTGTCATTTCTACGTTGTGCTGTTTCCTGACATGGTTTATCTTGTCCTCAGGCCTCCATTTGGATGGGGTCCAGGGGGAGATGGCAAAAATTTTGACGCCAGACAAAAAATTGGAACAAGTGATGTAAGGCAGCGGCTTGGAGTGGGAACGACAAAGGGTAAAACTCATCTGAATGTTAGATTCTTTGTTGAATAATTATTCTTTTACATTCCTCCAAAACTTATTATTTTTTAATTCCAGGTTTTCAAGTAAAAGATGCCAGAGAAAAACTTGTTCAAAAAGACGCTCGTTTTAAAATTCGTGGCAGGGGAGGTGCATCAGCTGTGCAGGATGCGCGGCAGATGATCACATCACGCAAGCAGGGGCAGACGCTCTCCAGCGCCCCTGCACAAACAACACTAAAAGCTGTGATTACCCAGCAGCTGCAGACCAAAACTCTGGTTCCTCCCATACAGATACAAACCGTCAGTAACTTTTCTGGCATCAGTGCGCGGCAGTTTAGCTCTGCTGTACAAGGACTGAGTACACGAGGCATCACCACACCGCAGCTGAGCAACAATGGGAGAGTAATGGATGCTCGCGACAGGCTGAGCCTTAAGAGGAGCCTCGGAGGAACACCGACACAAGCTACCATTGCTCCACCTCTAAAAATTACCAAGACCATACAGGTGAGAGGGCAATGCTATAAAGTTAGATAATAAATTTGCAGATTTGACATTGCAAAGTGACATCAAGGGTTTTGTACGGTCTCCCTAAAGTGCAAATCACACCAACAATTCATTCAACGGTTTCTTCTTTTGTTTCATTTTTTTAAACATTTATTTTGATTTCTGGATATAACTTTATTCATTTTTTTTTTTGTAAAACTTGAAATGTAGGTACTTACAGACATCGCTGATTGGATGATGTTTGTCCATCATTTTAACTGTAAGTTATTTAGCTTGAAGCAATACTGGATATGCTTTTATAATAATCCTAAAACTCTCATTAGTATTCAGGCATTGAAGACTATTTGAAAAAACTCCAATGTCAAAAATCAAACGTCATCTTCCAATCAGTGATGTCCCATAGGAACCAACTTTTCCAGTTTCTTATGTTTCATTTTTTTAAAATGTCAAAGTTTTCTAATTTTTTTCCCACTTTTATTTAACTTAATTTTTTTTTTTTTTTTGTAATTGTCATTTTTTAATTTTGTGATTTCTTAAGCGTATGTTTTTAATTATTTGCTTTACCTTTTCGTTTTGATCATTAATGTTTTTGCACTGAGTAATATGTTGATGTGATTTGCACTTCAGGGCCACCATAGTTTTGTTTTTATGTTGTTATTTTGTGAAATCAATTTGTTTTCCTTTCCTCAGCAACGACCTCTAGGGATGACAACTGGAATTCGTGCAGCTGCACCGGTATTTATGTTTCTATAAGTATTTATGACATAAACCACACCAAAGCAAAGAGTTTCAGTGAAGATATTGTCACCTGCATGCAGATGTCATGTATTATAAATCATTTTAGGATCATTAGTCATATTTGCCTGTTTGTAATAAGTAAGAAAGTATTTCCCAGGAAAAGATCAGACATATTCAGTTTTTCTGAATATTCTAACATTTAAAGAGCAGTCAAAAGGAAAGTAGAAAGAAGTGCAGGAGGAGTACACACTATTTTCTGTTGATTTTATGGCTTTCATCAGCTGACAATTTTATGTCTTCACATTTTTTAAGCTTTTCCTGGAAATGTGATTTGGTCTTATTAGCTTCATGGTTCCATATTTTGAATTTAAAAAAGAACTTTTCTTTTAAGGAACAGTAATTCTGACAGAGATTCGAGTATTGGTTGAAATGAATGTGTTGTGTTATGTTGATGGTATATTATTCCATATTTTCTGGTTTCTGCTGCACATCTAAATGTTTATGCTGTTCAGTATATGCTTATATATCAGGCTGTTAAACTTAATGAACCATATATTAATTGACAACAGTACAGTTTTATTTTAAACTGATCTGTAAATAAATTAAAGGTAAACATGTGCCAATAACTTGTGTTTTACATATTTTGGTTTGTATTAGATTCTGACAAAACAACTGTGACTAATTACATTCATCTTTATTGTTCAGCCTGACCTGAATGAGATCGATGGGACCTCCAACAAACAAATAAAGATAACAGCTGCCAACAATATGCTTCAATCACGGGTAAGTTTAGATTCATGACATTGAACAAAACTAGTAAATTTAAGGGATACTTGGAGTGCGATGTTTGTTTTCTTTTTTTAGTCTGGTACTGTGGGGTCTGCATTCTCCATGTCGGCCCCGATCACCAAAGTGGTTAAAAACGATGCGTACACGGCTCCACGGCCTCCTGTCCCTGTGGCTCCCACTCGACCAAACGCCAGCGCAGCCGCCACACGCACCTCCACTGCAGCGCTGCAGCCAGTCTCCAGGACTCTTCAGCAAAGCACAGCAGAGACCAGCACCACAGCTCCAACTCCTCCACAGGTGAGTTTATTCCTGTCACAACCTTCAGCTCTTTTGTGTCACACCCGTGGTTAGTCATGATTTGAATGTTATGGCACCAAAATCATCAAACGTCCTAAAAAAATTCAGAAAAGGGAAAAAAAACGTAACTTTAATTCAAATTGTTGTGAATCAGGAGCAGAAACTATGTCCAAGAAAACTACACCGTTTTTTAAAATTTTGGCTGAAAACAATCATAATTTAATAACCACTAGGAACTATTTTGCAAAAGATAATAATAAACATCGTCATGTCAAAAAATGGAAAGATAGTTGGAATTGTTTTCAGAGAGTTTAGATAATCTTATCTTAAGCTCTTTGACAGTGAAAGCAATAGCTTTCCTGAAAGGGGATTAAAGAAACACCTGCCTCTAAATCTGATGTGTTTTTCATGTAGCCCGCCTTCAGCCCCCTGGAAGGCACCAAAATAACCGTGAACAATCTTCATCCTCGGGTCACAGAGGAAGACATAGTGGTGAGCAGATTGAACTTCATGCTTCAAGCTTTTCTTATAATTGTTATTGTTATGCAGGAGCTGCAGTGGTGATTCACTGTGGGGGTGTGATGTGTTTTTGCTCCTAGGAGCTGTTCTGTGTGTGCGGTGCCTTGAAACGAGCCCGGCTAGTCAAGGTGGGCGTCGCTGAAGTGGTGTTCGTGCGTAAAGAGGATGCTGTTAGTGCTTACAGGAAGTACAACAATCGCTGCTTGGATGGTGAGCGCTTCTGGAAAACTAATGCTCCTACATATTCCTATGAAGAAAGTTTTTTTTTTTCTCCTAATCAGTTTTTTTATTTACCTCTAGGTCAACCTATGAAGTGTAACCTTCATATTCAGGGAAATGTGATCACCTCTGATCAACCTATTCTGCTGTAAGGAATTTAGAGAAGTATTACTCTTCACTTTAAATCTAAACATAAACGTGTGGAATGTTATTAAAAGTGAAGCATGCTTATTCTTCTGTGGCTTTGAGACAATCATGCTGCTTTTGGGTTCCTACAGGAGGCTGAGTGACACTCCCGGGACGGGCAGCAGCACAAAGAAAGACGGTTTGCCCCCTTCTTTGTCTCGCACCGGCCAGAGATCCTCATCTCAGCCCACTCCAGAGGTGGATCCCCAGACCATTCTCAAAGCTTTGTTCAAGTCCACCGCGCAGTCTACCACCACCACCACCTCCGAAGCCCCCAGTTCACAGACCACAGCCTTTCGCATTAAGATATAGCTCACCTGTAAAATACAAACCATATTTGTTTGCTTTCTCAATGTGGACTTCTGAAATATTTTTTTTTTCCCAGGAGTCCACATTTTTTCATGATAGCGAACAAATACTAGCTGAGGCTGTGGAGAATGTGAAATTCTGTTTTTGTGGGAACAAATGTCACCTGTTTCCAATGTGGTTTGATGTTTTATTCAGTTTGGTAAAACAGGAGGGAGGAATATGTCCATTTTTGCTCTTTTTTAACATTACTTTCAGACAAAAACAAGTGTAAAGTAAAAGTTAAGGCATGTTAATCTGATATCTGAGTGGATTTGTCATCATTGAGCAATGTAACGTTTACATTTAAACTCCCACAAAAGTGTTTTTAATGGCATTATCAGGATAAATCAGTTAAATTTCCCGTGAAATCGTCCCCTCGTCGTGAGTTTAGTTTAAGCTTAAATTAGATTTTGTTTCAGAAAAAAAGATTATTTGATGTAATAAAAAGTACGCAGACAGTACTGTGAGGTTTCCGGAGTCTTTCAGCTCTTGTGGCACTCACTGCTGTTTGTAGCTGTTGTTTTGCTGAACGCATCATTTATTGTTTGTATGTTACACTTGGTTTTGGACTTTCAGTTGCTGTCTTTTGCCCCTCAGCAGGGGTAGAAAGCTGTCACATCTCTCTAACATGGCGCCAATAAATAGAACGCTTTGTATGTGTTGTGTAAGAGTCCTCTTTGCTTTCAGAATAACAATGAATTTTATTCAATGTGTTAATGAAGCCTTTCAGTTTTCCAGGTGACATCTTGAAGTGAAGTCATTGCATCTGTTCTATCCGTTATAAGCAGCTTAGAAAAACTGAAAAGACTAACATGGATTTCTTAAAAAATTAGAAACCTTTTGTCTTTCAAATGCCTTAATACTGCCTCCCTGTGTGGTGTTTATGTATCTACAAATGCCAAAATGCATTTTTAGAAATAAAAGTAGGAGTGCTGCTGGACAAGCATTTAGTTTTCTTTCTTATCTGTTTTGTTAGAAATTCAGGAACATTTAATTTCATTGTTCTGAGCGCAGTTTGGTGACTCGTATGTCTACCTTTCTATTTTGAAACACAAAGGGACTTAAGGGTCAGAATGAGGCACCGGCTGCTTTTAATGAAGTAATTTTTGAGCCACCGCCACAATAAGATCTCATTACCCAGCCTGTTTTTGTTGTGTGTACAGTTTGGTAATCCGGTCTGGCTTTTTTTCTGTTTTCTTTTTTCTCTTCAGTCTTTCATCTTATAGATTATTTCACATGAAGGGTAGAAAGACTTTGCTTTTGAGTCATGAGTGAGATTAAGCATATTTCTTTAAATCTAAAATGAATGAATGCCGTACACATTAAAAGATATTAACCTGATTCAAAATAGAGAACGTTATAACTCGTATAAGAAACCTATCTTAATAAGGAAGAACATCAAAAGCTTAAGGGACAGTGGGTCAGTCAAGTATTTTCAACGAACAACGCTCCACATGTTTACTTAAATGACTTTTATGTACTTTGAGGTTTCTGCAAATGTAACTCCATTTATTATACTCACAGTTGATTTTAACTTGAACCTTGAATCCTGAAATAGACCAAAACCCTCCAAATAAGTGTGTCTTTCCAAACGAGACAGGCCACAATGGGAAAAGGCTTTGATTTACAGTTATTATTTGACGTGTGGTGGATTCTTCGGTTGAAAAGCTTTTCTCAAATTGACTATTTTTTTGTTTTTTGAAGATTGATTTTGGACAGAGTTGAGAATTGCGACTCTTATCAGATCATTCAGATGTTTATAAGACTGTACCACCCCAAACATAACCAGTGCCTTTGTCACTGCTGTTTAAACCCTTCACTTTTAAATAACCCACTTTTTATTACTTATATCAGAGGACAAATAGAGCTTTTGTCAACCAATGACAATGAAGATTACCAATCCTACAACACTGGGAAACAGTAAAATCTTTTCTATGGGGAGCTATAATATAATATACCACATAAAAACGCTCTAAGACAAAAACTTGAGCTTGAGAAGGAGTTATTGGATCTTAACAGGCAGCTGAGGGCATGTTTTTCTTCATGTTTGCTCAAAAAGACAGAAGCTATGCCATCAGCTCTAAATCAACTTTTAACCCAAAAGGCAGAGGCTAGCATTTTTTATGCATTTTTTAGGTTGTTTGAAATGGGGAACAAACTAGATCGTTTGGCTGCCGGCAAACAGGAATGCTAATCTATCCTGGATGAAAAGAATCATCATGAAAGTAAAAAAAATAGTAAATATAATGGAAAAATGTTTGTAAAAACTTGTATTTGTCAGAGGTATCACTGACATCTGAGGGGGTTGATAACTTTTGAAGAAAAATGTATCTCTTTGGATTGCAATCAAATCCATTCAAAATGGGGAAATTGGTGGTTCTGATGGTTACGGTCCAGAATTTGACAAGGCCTTCCAAGAACAAGTGTCAACCCCTTTCTTGAATATGTTCCAACAAGCAGCGAGCAAAGGCACCCTCTCGAGCATGTTATATACAGCAAATTCATATTTCTTAATTACTCAAGAAAGGTAAACCAGCTGATCATTGCAGCTCCTACCATCCAATTAGTCTGATAAATGTGGATCGTAAGGCTCTTTCTAAAGTGTTAGCAAAAAGACTAGGTGTTCCAGGCATGTCCCACTGGGCAGAGGCCCCGGGGAAGACCCAGGCCACACTGGAGAGGCTATGTCTCTCGGCTGGCCTGGGAATATCTTGGGTCCCCCCCGAGGAGCTGGAGGAAGTAACCGGAGAGAGGGAAGTCTTGGCATCTTTGCTTAGACTGCTGCCCCCGCAACCTGGTCCAGAATGAGCAGAAGATGGATAGATTAAGCAGTTCATACAATAATATGAGTGAGAAATGTTCTCACTTGCCTTTTTTTTGTTAGAAAGCTGCCTATTGTATACAATTTAACTCGTAAAACATTGTGATTAATTGTGATTAAAAAGATCAATAAACGTAATTCAAAAAAGGGAAGCTGGAGGGCTTCTCTCCACAAAAAAAGTTAATTGGAATTATTGTGAAAAATCACAACTCAAAAGTGATTAATCTAATTAATTTTTAAAATTGATTGACAGTAATAATTTTTTTATCAATATAATAAATGACAAATGTTTTAAAAAATAACTATTAACTCTAATAATGAACCCAAACTTTTTAAATTCATCAGTAAAATTTGGGTCGACTGAACTTAAAAATCTGGAGGAAAAAAGAATCAGTATTATTTAAAAAAAAAAAAAAAGATAATTTAGCTAAAAGATTTTAGGTTTTATTTTACATGAGAAAAACGCTTAAATCATTTATTTTAAAACTAAGGACAAGAATAATTTCCTAAGTGGAATTTTAAGCTACACCTCAGCTTGTTTAAACATGTCTGCGAAATGCGTGGATGACCCAGGAAGCAAATGAGTGGATTTACAAACAGGGTGAAATTACCTTTGACATTTACTTTGACATTTAAACGTTCACATGTCCAAAGATTTAAATAAACAAAGGTTGTAACTATTATTAAAGTCATTGATATTTATCTGAAACAAATGTCTTAGTAATTTGACCAACTTCTTGTCAAATATTTGTTAAAAAACCTACTTGTACCTTATTTTTTGTTTGTTTTTTAAATAAAGTATGAAAAAGTTACTTCCGGCTTGACGTCACGTCCGACAGCATGGCGCCTACCAAGCAAAAACATGTCCATGGCCAGCCGTGGGTTATTCCTGGAGGGTTTTCGGGTATTTATTAACTACTTTCAATTAAAATAAGTCGAAATTAATTATTGTAAAACGAGAAGTGTAATTTTCTAGTATATTTGGAGCTTTTGTCGTTCGTTTTTGTGAGGTAGGAAACACTCGTTTATTGAGCTGATGCTGTTTCTGCTCGTCTGTGCAGTTCTCTCCTTACAGTTCAGCTCCGGCAGTGCTGCTCGCCATTGTCTGTATGTAAAGGAGCACAAAGTGCGGGCAGAGAAGAGTTCGCACAGACCTCTGGACCGGACTTTGTTTCTGCTCAACATTCCTCCCTACTGTCCAGAGGTGAGCTACGACTCAAGATGAAAAAAAAAAAACATCCCTCGAGATGTCTTACACAATTCAATTCAAATCTGTCAATCGATTTTCTGTTAAAGCTATTTACCTTGATAGAGAATAAAGAGAAAAAAAAACCTTATCTAGTCCCGAGCTTATTTGGTGTGCTACTTTAGTGCAACCAAATAACGTGAATAATTGGAAAATCCCAGTGTATCACTTGCTTCCCACTGGTTTCATTGAATACTACTTGCTTATGCACTGTTGTCATCCCCCTCTATTTTGATCTTTCATTGTGTTTCAGGTTGTTGTTAAAGAGTTATTCTCCCAGTTTGGCAACGTTGAGTCGGTCGAGTTGAGGGATCACCCGGGTTCATCCCAGGAATCTAGACCCAAAATATCTAAGCTCTTTAGACCACCTGAAAAGCAGGTTTGTTGTCCTGAACACTTAGTGATTTACTTTCTGTGCAATGTCTATGTTTAGTCTTTTAGGCATAAAAAAAAATGAAGCACTGAAAGAAGGAGCAGTTTAGAATTATTTTGTAACTTTCTGATTCAGTGTTTACATTTATTAGACTGTTGGTTTTCTTAAAGTGTTACCATAAGTAACAATAAATTAAAAAATACTAATTAATAATTGGTGCAGGGCTGATGTGAATGTTTGCTCCATTCATCATTCAGCATCTTTGGTTGTCAACATGATCATTTATCAACTCTCATCTCCTCTAGGGTTTCAAAGTCGGTTACATCGTCTTCAAAAACTCCTCAAGTTTGCAAGCAGTTAAGTCTTATCCCTTTGACACCCCCTTGGTGGTCTCAACTCAGCAGCGTCCGGTGAAAACAGGCGTACAGAGTGAGTGATTCCTTTCAGTGTATTCAGGAAAAGAGCCAATCGGAAGTTTGACAAGTATGTCTGCTGCTTCCACCTGTTACAGAATGGATCCAGCAGTATTCAGAGTCCTTCATCCAACCAGACAAACTCCAGCAAAAAGTTGACAACTTCATGCAGAACTATGATGAGCGTAAAGAAAAGGTGTGGATTCTTCCATTCTGCTTTGGATTCAGGCATTTATTATTGTTCCATCAGCTTTACTACAAGCTTGTATTTTTTTTTCTCAGGAAGCAGAGCAAAAGAAAAAGGAGGCTGAAAGGCAACAAGAGGAAGAAGAAGGCTGGGTGAAAGTAACCAGAGGGCACAAAGGCGCTAAAGCCCGTCCTCACAGCGAGGCTGCTAACCAGAAAACTCTGCAGAAAGAGAAGAGAAAGAAGAAGAGGAAGGAGCTCCTGAACTTCTACACCTGGCAGCACAGAAACACGCAGAAAGAACGTAAGTTACTCAAGTTCTACTAGATTTAACCTGGAACCTTCGTATTTAGTTTAGTTAATCTTCCTCTTTTACAGACATCGCTGAACTGAGGAAAAAGTTTGAAGAGGACAAACAGAGAATAGCTCTACTGAGGGCACAGAGAAAATTCAAACCTTACTGAGTCTTTTTATGATGTCCATGCTTTTCACTAGAAATAAAACACATTTTTGAAGGAAAAATCTGATCCGTCTATTTTTTTGTGATGATTCAGTTCTCACACCTTAAATTATATTTTCTTGATTATTGGACGTAACCATCAAGAAAGTTCAACAAAAAGAAGGAGATCAGTGTCAAGGTTTTGGTTAATTGTAAATCATAAGATAGAAGCAATAAGATAGAAGTAACTTCTGAACATCTTAATGTGACTAATAAAGGTAGTATTGTTTCAATACCCGTGGTGTGTTAAGACACATTCCTCATAGACAGATAATTTCCCTCCACACTGCAGGCTTATGCTGCTAAAGCATCACTAAGCTTCCATCACCCTTTACTCTAGGCTCCTCATCAGCTCTATATTTATTTATAAAACACTTCACTCCCAAAATGGGGCATGTATAGATACTTTAACCTAATTATTTCAAAGTATACATTTAAAAGCACAAATAGATATCGCTGTTAAAGGTACAAAACAAGACGATAAAGCTTAAACTCCAAGAACGTGACAAAGTAATATGGCTTTTTTTTCCCCCTGCAGACACAGACTCAATAGGACAGTAAAGTTTAACGTCTACTTTAGTGCTCTATAAGGACGTCTAAAGTGAAACTAACAAAGAGTTTCGGATTAAATTAAATGGTTTGGGATTACTTGAGAAAATACAGCAAATATTTGAAAGGTGCAAACTCACTTCTCACCTCTACTGCTCACCCACAAACTCTTGTTTTTCTACTTTATTTTATTTAATGGATTTAATGTGTCTCGTGTACTGTATGTATGACTGCAAATAGTCTGTAATAAATATGGTAACTGGCTGCAGCTTGTTCAAACTCAGCTGCAGGTCTTTGAACCAGAGAGGAGCACATCACTTCAGTTTAAATTCTCTGAATTTAAATTCCTTAATGGAATTTGAATTTTGTTTCTAATCAGAATTACTTTTAGTTTAGTACCCTCTCAAAGCCCTCAGGTCCAGGTTTGTTGGTGGTCCCAAACGTCACAACAAAGACCTACGGCGGGGCCACAGCGCTGTTCCACCTGTGGAACGGTCTACCTGAAGAAGCGAGGGATTCATCCACTGTGGAGGTTTTTATGGGGAGGTTAGGAGTCTGTGGTGCAGTGGTAGGGCGGTCAGCCAATGATCGGAAGATTGCAGGTTTGATTCCCATCTTGCCCGTCCATGTGTCAAAGTGTCCTTGGGCAAGAAACCGAACCCCACATTTCCTCTGATGGAAGGTTGGTGCCTGTGTTCTGCAGCAGAGCCACCATCAGTGTGTGAATGGGACTGTGAATGTACAACGCTTTGGGCCTTCAAGGAAGGTAGAAAAACGCTACACAAGTATACACCATTTACGATTTTAAAAAAATAGAAGACCAGCTCAGTGGCCTTGTGGAAGAGCGTCTGCCCTGAAGTTGGAAAGTCGTGAGTTCAAATCCAGGCCAAGTCATACCAAAATGGGACCCAATGCCTCCCTGCTTGACACTCAGCATTAATGGGTTGGATTGGGGAGTTAAAATACCAAAAAGTTCCCGAACACAGCTGTGACTGCAGCTCGCCGCTCCTCCAGAGGATGGGTCAAATGTGGAGAACAAATTTCACACACTGAGACGACAACTGATGGAACTTTAACTTTTAACAAAAAAAAACTCATCTTTTACTTAGCTTTTAAGCCATTTTAACTCTTCATGTTTTCATTTGATTTTTATGAGCTGCTTTTCCTGAATGTTTTTTGTAGAATGTGCATTTGTTTTTTTATTATTATAATTACTAGTATTGTTATTTACTTTGTGAAAAGCCCTTTGACATGTTCTGTAGCGGGAAAAGTGCTCTATTAATAAAGTTGAATTTGAATGATTAAGAGTAATAATGTCACGAAGATAGCATCATCATTTTTTCTTCAATTTATGAAATATCTTAAATAGGTTTGACACACTTGGGTTTTCACATTTTTTCCCTTTTGTTTTTATTGCTTGAAATAAACCACAGGACTTTATTTAATGCGTAATTGCACAGGCTGTCTGCCAAACAATAAGCAGCAGAAATAATTGTTCTTGGAGGATTTCAGAACCCATTTTTCATGTAGTTAAAGGTTCATTCTGTTCCAAGTTTTGCCACATAGTATAAAACACTGAAGATTTTTGTTTTGTCTGCACCATCCCTTCACTTTTCTTGATTTTAGTGTGCCTCTGATTGGAATGGCAGTCTCAGTTGTGGAGCATTGTCTGATCATTTTATCCAAGAGATTCTGCAGTTATCTGCATTTGATCAAACAGGAAACCCAACAGCACCTCCCAGAATTTCTGAAATCCTGTGAGTTTTTTAGAAAAGCATCCCACTGAGATCAAAAGTAAATTAAAATATTCATATTTGAAGTGATTTATTGAGCTTGCTCACTGCAAACATATGTTTGTTGCCCCTCAGTCTTCTGACACCTGAACCGAAACCAGACAATTAGCAGAACCAACACCAGAGCAGCTCCAACAGCAGAGAGAATATATAACCACCCATGAAAAACTGCAAGAAAAGAAAAAATAAATCTTTAAATGTTCAAACAATTATTCAGAGATTTTTGTGTTTCCTTTCACACATGAAATTGTATCCGTTTCAGTGCTGCCTTGCAGCAGCGGCCCAAAGGAGACGAGCTGGAGCTGATGGGTAGAAAGTTTGGTTTGTCTCTTTTGCCTTTCTCCCTCAGATGCTGAACAAAGAGAGGAAAAGGTTACAAAAACACCAAAAAGCTTTAAATGTTCTCAGAAACACTCACAGATCAAGGTGCATCGCTGCGCACAGTCAGCATCATCTGTGCAGATCTCCACCCAGCAGTAAAAGTACATCTAAATAAGAGACTGCAGTTACATTTGTAGAAATATACAGCTGTGTTGCAATAAAACATGATTCAGTTACCTCTTCCACGCTTGGGTGGCCTGTATTGGGGTCCATGAAGGCAAACATCTTGACATCAAACCTCCTGACCTGGGAGTGGGACGTGGTCCTTCCCCGGTCATCGACAGGCACGGAGCTCCCCAAGTTATCCAGAGGGTTGGGACATCTTATAAAGAAACAGTGAGGCCACTCGTCTCGTTTTACCAGGTGCGCCGCAGAAACAAACTTCTTACCCATCATGGAGGAGAGTCCACACAGAGTGTTTGGATGAGGGATAAGCGAAGCAGTCTCTGACACGCAGAAAAAGTGTGGGATCGGGAGACGGCTGAACGATGGAGATTTCCACATTCACGGCTTTACGCAGTGGCACTGTCAGAGGAAGCTGGTCCTCAGGGATGAAGGATGTAAAGGATGCATCTGCAGAAGAAAACAGCTGTTTTCTTCAGTTCCTGATTCACAACGACTTGAAAATCTTTATGTCCTCCATCATCAGAAAAATGTCTCAAGAACATGTTAAAAACACCAAAAACGACGGGGTGGGTCTTTAATTACAGGCGGTAGAGTATTTTTCTATTACCTGTAGCTATTCTCATCTGCACCTTGAAGGTTCCTTGTGCGACCACAGGCGGAGGATTGGTCACAGTGTAGAAGGACCGCAGATCTTTAGCACGTATTAGATCAGATTCCTCATATTCACACTCAACTTGGAGACTGAAAGCACAAAGCTTGCTGATGCATTTCACATCCCTAGAGTAATAGGATAAATCTCTGATCACTGACACCAGTGTAAGCGATCTGTGTATAACACACCTAAATGGTGAAGGCCGGCTTTTACTTTTTGGAGGCAACTCCTCCACCTCCACCTCATAGATCACCAGATCTCCATCCATCTAACAAACATGAATGAAAGCGAATATTCAGGCCACATGGCCAAGGCTTTAGGCATTGTGACAAGTTGCTTTACCTTCATTTTTGCCCCACAGTCCTGGACTGCTATCTTAAAGACGGCAACATCTGGGGTTGCGATTGTTGGGAGACACTGAGGCTGATCCTTTATCACAAGGCTGCTGGGATCAATGGATGGGTGGGTGTCCGCAGCCCTCACAGTAAACACAAAGTGTCCATCCAGAGAGCATGCTGCCCAAAAAATCCAAATGGAAAATGAAGGTTGGTTGTGCAAAAGCATTAAAACTCCTCTTCACAAAAATGACAGAACAAAGCCGTCTCTACCGTTGAGTCTGTAGTAACAGCTTGCTGTGCGAGTATTGTAGCAGCATCCCAGCTTAGTACAGGCATCTTCCTTGATGACTTGGTGGCCACACTGGATCTGCAAAGATTTCTCAACAATGCACTCACCGGGAAACGCTGCAGAAGGAATAAACTTATTATTCTGACATGATTAAAGTAAATGATCAGAGGCTTTATTCAGTTCAAATATGTGACAAAAAGACAAAGGAAAGCAGGGAAACAAAAACTAAAGAGTGCAAAAGCAAATAGCATGTTTAAATAAGTGCATTTCATTTCTCAACAAAATATATAAAAAAGTGTTGTTTATTCTTTATAGATACAAACCGTTTCAACACCAAAACTCAAGTTGCAAAACGATCCATCAGGGACAAAGTACAGTTTAGTCGAGTGTCTTCTGCATAGCTAAATTGCAAAATGTTTTTCAATCATCTACTGCAAGAAATTATTCAGAACTGCAATCAAGGAAAAAAGGCAAGAGTAAAACTAATAAAAAAGGAAGTGTGATATATAACAGTTAGGGGTGCGACGTACGTGTGGGGTCAACCCTTGATTTACTTCTCTTTATCAGAGGACAGCTGATATTAACTCTGATCCATCGATCCTCTCCCGTCAATTGGACTAGCAGAGAAAAAAGGACTTTGCTTCCCTAACAAAAAATAAATACATTGTAACTTAGCTTTTAAATATCATTTTTCTGATAGTTTCCATCATTTATTCTAAACTTAAAAACCTCTTAGACTTTTTAGCACAACACTGCCAATATTTGAGAAAATCTACATGAATTTGATCAATTTCCTGTTTGTATTTAAACAACTGGAGTGAAAAAAATGGAAATACCTCCACACGAGCATAGCAGCTGTCATATCTACCAAAAAATGAGAGGCTCTGGTTGTTCTTCAGCTTCACTCCACAGAATCCATCAGAACCAAGCACAGGATATAAAGCACCAGCAGGGTCTGCAGAACAGAACAGCACCAGAGTCAGAAAGAGTGTTCTGGGACAGAAACATAAGAATTTAACAGTTTATCGATCCCCTTCAGGCCGGAAATCATTGGTTCCACCTCTGACACGCAGGTTGTCTTTGACCAGAGGGCCAAACGCAGCTCTCATCCCTTTCTCAGAGCACGTGACTGTCGGGAGGGCGAGGTGCGTCCTCTGCTCGGAGCTTCTCCTCCTCTGGATGTCTGAGCTGCAGCCGCACATCTGAGCCGCCAAGGCCGAAAGTAAAGATACCAAACACAGTTTTACGGCACAGCAGTTCATCTCCTCACACGTTTTGTCTTTAGATTTGGGTTATTACTCCAGACAGATCAGATTCTCACTCTACGACGCAGACAGTGGGTCACGTGACGCTTGTTAATTAGTTCTAATTAGTTTGCAGCCTGCAGCATCCTTGTGTCAATTCACGGAAAACTATAAGAATGTCATCTTTCTTAAAACATACAACTTTTTTTTTTTTTTTTTTAAAGAGATACAACCACTCATTTGAAAATGTTTTTATTTAACTGTTAGCTGTAACTAATGGCTTCTCATTAATAGTCTTGTAAGGTCAACAAGCTTGTGCCTCTCTTTCTATTCATCTCAATTTGTCATTTTAGCTGACCAATATTATGAGAAGATTGGAGAAAACTTCTATACGTTCCATTTTCCTTTGTATTGGTACACGCACTACAGTTAATGTGCAAAAATGACCCACGTTTTTTTCTGGGTTAATTTAACACAGGAAAAAAAAAACACTCATCTTAAAAAAATAAAAACATATATGGTTTAAATGAATCCACTATATCCCTGAAAAATAGCATTGCTCTAAAAATCATTATATATATATATATATATATATATATATATATATATATATCCCTACGAGAAGGCAGTTTTTAAATAAAATGCTGAATAAAAATGTTAATAAATTAGGACTATTTTATTATTTAAAAGTCAAGGACATCAAAGACAAAAGTACGATCCAATTGTTTTTAAACTTGTATTATATAAATTAAAGTTGCAAAAAAATCAATTAAATAAAAAATATTACATGTGGGTTATGTTCCTTTATCTTTTTACATGCTCTTGTTTTTAAAGCTTCCTGAAATAACAATAACAGAAGGTTATTGTAATTTTTTTGTTTAATTGAGGGATTAGGAAAATTCCATCAGTTTGTGTTAATCCCTCGCGCGCATGCGCACATAAACAAAACAAAACCAGCCGATCACGAGTCAGACGGGATCGTGACGTAAGGTTCGTGACGATTCCAGAGGGAGCTGACAGTCTTCTTTAGCTTGATCAACAGACAGCGGCAGACTCTTTCAAGGATGTCTTTAAACCGAAATCATTCCCAGAACGGAGGAGCTTTGATAAACAACGGAGAAAGGTGCGTGTTTTCAGCTGTCGCGTTTCCGCCTGACTTGTTTACTTTACCTGTGCGCAGTCAGTCAGCTAGTTGGCCTGAAAAAACATTAGCACAGCTCATTTTCCTATTCCTTCGTGTACATGTGTGTCATGTTTAAAGTTAACTTTGAACTGTTAAATGTACTGTTAGCAACAGTAAAAGTATCTGTAAAGTCGACCGTTGGTCAGCAGCTTGTGTCTAATTCCGGTTTCGGTGCTGTGGCTAACCTGTTAGCTTACCATCAGAAAGGAAGTCATACATGTTTCTCCTTTGCGCTTTGTACAACAAGACTGTCGTCATGTTAGTGCTTTATGTGAAATTACATTGCAAAAAGAAGAAAATAAATGATAATTTTGACTAAAATTGGGCCGAAATTCAATCAAATAATAGATTCAGAGTCTAAAACTTGCATAATTTAAGGATCAAATTCTGCTTGAAACAATGTCTAAACATTTGTAAATATTGAAATTCAGAACTTTACTATGAAAGGTCCAGCTTTTTTTTTTATTTTTATTTTATTTTGAAGTTATTAGTTATGTAAAATCTGTTTTTAACCAAGCATAATTAGTTAAAGAACGGAAACTGTAACCCTGGAGGACCCAAGAGCTATTATTTTCTGGGCATTAAAAGTTAATAAAACTTAATTTTTTTATTTTTTAAAATACTGTTCATTTTGGAGAGCAGCAATTCACAGCGGACCAATAAATACAAAATAAAAGTAAAAAAACAAACACAACTGTGGCCACATTTTATCCTGTGGGTTCTCCAGGGTTCAGTTTATTTGATTGAATTGTGTTTTAAATACGTTCATCGCAAATTGATTCAGTTTATTTATAATTTAGATTTTCAAAATGTACACAAAATATGGCTCAAATCCAGATGCTTAAACAACATTGAAATCAGCATATGAGAACAACTTTGGACTTGATTCTGTATTTTTGTAGAGATTCTATGATATTGTTCCTCTGATTCTCTTTTTTTATCAGTGTTCTAAGGCAGTGCAAGAATGTGGAGCTATCATTCAGTGATGTCACTTGCAAGACTGACTTACTTAAGGGGACCAAAAAGGGCACCATTTACCTGACTCCATACAGGGTACAGACAACCTCATGGCCTAAACATGAACAAACTTTCTTAGTTAAAGTTCCTTCTCGTGATCTTGTTTTCTTCTTTTTTGCTTTAGTTGGTGTTTGTGTCCAGCAATTCCAAGGACTGTCTGGGTTCAGCTATGTTCCCCTACTACCTGATGAAGGGCTGCAGCATTGAACAGCCGGTCTTTGGAGCCAACTATATAAAGGGCACAGTGAGGGCTGAGCCAGGAGGTAAAGGGCCTTTCATTGTTTTTACATTTTGCAGTTGGCATAAGAGGACTCTCACATTTCCACTGTGAGAAGCTTTAAACTATGTTTTGTTTGTTTACTCAGGTGGCTGGGAGGGTCAGGCTAATTTTAAGATGTCCTTCCCCAGTGGAGGAGCTATTGAGGTGGGGCAGCATCTCTTCAAATTGGCTACAAACGGTTTGTATGTTTTTAATCCATTCAAATCAATCTTTATTTAAAAGTCACTGAACTGAGCTTAATAGATGGAAGTAAAAGCATGCAAAGGGAAAAAAACCCCATAAAAGTTAGACTATAAGAAAATAGAATTTAAAGTGTAAATAAAGAGAAAACTAAAACGTAAAAAAAAAACTTTGGGGAAAAAATAGAAATTATAAAATGACATATCAAATTTATGTTGTACGTTTTGAGAATTTATTTAATTTAAAACATTTTATGAATTTCTCAAAAGATACTTTATCAGAGCATATCTTTAGGTACATAAGGTACACTTATCTAGATCTAGGTCTCATTATAATAGCAGTGGAATTTATTTATACAAGAAAAAACAAGAAGGCCAAAAACTAAGCGCAAATAGTCGCAAATTACTAACGTTATATTATCTTTGTCAAATAATACAACTATCGAGCAAGCTGATGTTTACAAAGTGCAAAAATCATTTGTTCAAACAGTTTTCTTAGGACTTTAGGAAAAAGAGACAAATGTAAATGTAGAAATTTAAAGAAAATAAAAGCTGACAGTAAATGTAAATGCAGAAAACTATCTTTTAAAAATCTTGCACCAATTTAGGATGTTTGTTTATTAGGTGAAATAACGGAATGTTTTTGCAAACATAGTATTACAAATGACAATTAAATAGAAGTGAAAGTAAGCAATGGTAGTTTCAAACCTTTTATTTTTAAAGGAACTTTTTGTCTGCAGAGAAATGCCATTTCATGAAGAAGTTGGTTAGTTTATGTTTCACATGTAATAAATTGTAAACCATTGAGAGTTGGATGTACATTCAGGTGTTTACAGATAGTCATATTAAGGGTTGGCTCTAAAGGCTTTAGTATACTTGAAAACAAGCCGGAGAGTGTGAGCATGCCTGTCATTTTTGAATCTATCTGTTTTAGCCCACTAGACACATTTTAAAAATTTGAATTAAACATTTTCTGTGCAGCTTCTCACACTCCTCCAGCCCAGAATGGCGCCGCCTCTTACGGATACCCTGCACCCGGAATGATGAATGGATACGGCCCACCTCCACCTGCTCCTAATGGCTATCCTTACCCACCCCCACCCCAGCAGAATGGTTTCTACCAAGGCCCTCCTCTTGTTCCTGGAAACATGGGATACCCTTATCCACCAGCTGCTGGAGGTACAAAGTGATGATTTCTTTTTCCACAGTGACATCTGTGCAGTTGGTTTCACTGTGGAACCACGACAGATCCTTTCACACAGACGGGTCGAGCATGTACTGAATAATAGTTTCCCTTTTTCTGTCTTTGAATTTTAAAACAAATTCTTTTTTTAAGCAATCAACGACTCAAAAAACGGCCCAAAAATATATTTAGAAAAAGATCAACCCAACTAATAATTGTATTTATAAATGATTGCAAAGTCTTTAACCGGAAAAGTCTTTTTTTTGCTTCTTTATTTCCATGAAATTGTCATATCCAATTTGCTATTGAGTGTTGTATCGATTCATTTGTTTTGTCTTTCTGTGTTTCAGGAGCGTACCCATCTGGTTTTGATTACATGGCTCCACCTCCCCCCTATCCCGGACCACCTCAAAACTGGACTCCACCTGCTCAGAACTGGGCAGCACCACCTGTTGCTGGTCTGTTATTCTCCTGTTAACCCTCGTTTGTTGTAGTTTCAATAAAATATGCTGTGATGCAGTTTGGATCAAGTAAACAGACACGGCTAGTAAGGCTCAAAAATGAGCTGCAGTTGAAATATCAGTAAACCCCCCAAAAATAAAAACCACATAAGTATATCCTCCATTTGTAGTTTCCTTATAATCATTACTTGTATTATTAAATATAATAATTAATGAATTTGTTTTAAATTTTACCACTTTTGAGCCAAACCGTTAATGCTTTAACACCAGAGTTTCAGCTCCAATGTTCACCTTCTTCTGACTATTGAAACTCTTCAACAATTGTACAATTATTATTATTATTATTATAAAAGAGGAGAAAAGCAGCCTTGCAGTGATATGCAACACTTTACCGTCAAGCGCTTACGTAATCAGTGGAAATCAGCTGATTCTGTCACGGGGAGAAGCAGCTTTGCACAATTATCGGTGCAAAATCTGCATGAAAATTTGCTTTTCTCTGCTTTAGAATCAGCTGATTCACCATAATCCAGTAAATTGTTACAATTTATGGTATTTCAAAGAGCAAGTGTCATTTAGATGTGGCTGTTAACTGTTTGAGGTGCAACTTCTTTTAGCTTAGACTTTAAATCACTGAACCGTCAGCATCCGTTTGAGCACTATACAAGCTCCATGCCAAACATTTTTTCTATTAACGATTAGTGAACATTAATAATTCTCCCTGCTTCTTTCCACTGGTAACTTCATTTTCCAAGTCGCTGCATGCTCTGCATTATCAAATGGAGTAAAACAACCGCACTAGGGCATATGAAACCACAGGGAGTTTTCAGTTCCGGTGGTGTAATGTGATGATGCCCGATAGTTTGCACAAGCTGAGGCTTTCTTCAGTGCCTGTAGAGGAGGATCTGCTTGAAGCAGGGATAAACATGAGCTGAGTACGTTTGTCCTTTTCCCTCAATAAATTAATTGGTCACTTAGTGCGTTTACAGTTCCTGTGAGTGATACTAAAACGACAATAATATATTTTTTAAAGTGCTTTTTAAAACACAAAATGATTCTGTGCTCAGAAGATGAAAAAAAGGAAATAAACAGTTAAAGTGTGAAAATCTGGTGAAATCTGTGATGGACTGGCAAACGGTTCTGGAAGTACCCTGTACCTGGGTAGGGTCCAGCAATCTGAACAAATAGAAAAGTGGATGGAATAATTTGGGAATTTTATTAAAAAGATGGTCATAGATTTCTTGGAAAGTCCTATCTTCTGGATTTCCAAACCTTCACTTTCTCACTAACAAAAAGCTGAGTTTAAGCGTCAGTTTGTTCGCTCTTGGAGAAAGATGCATTTTTTTCCAGAAAAGTCATTTTTCTCAGCCTTCTCTTATTCTGTACTCTTTTAGAAACCTGGTTTTGGTTTTACGTGACATTAAGGAAGCCAGGTTGTTGAGAAATCTGGTTACTTCAGTGCACGCAAAGCTATTGTTGCGACTGAAGATTTCCCCACTCTCCAGGATTCCTCGTTTTTTTATTTTTTCATTTTTAATTTTCTGCTCTTTAAGTATCTGTGCCACTGCACCCTTCAGATGTGATCAGTCATCCTCAAAATGACTCAGTTCAAAGGACGCCAAGAAGAAGGGGTGGCAGTGTCACTTTCATTAAAAATCAAAATGCATCCATCTGTTTTTATAATCACCTCCGTCCTGCTGGGGGTTACACAGAGGAGACGGTTCAGAGAGTGAGAGTGTGGGTCGCTCTGTCAAAACTAAGAACAAATAATCTACTCCATGACAGCTGTGGAGTTTAGGTTGAAAGTTCTTCCAGTCTGGCATGTTTTTAATGAGGACTCTGAGATGTTTCCTGTGAGAGTGCTGGTCGATGTTTGTCTTTAGGATTCCTGCTGCTGTCCTTTGACGGCGCGACTAAAGCTGCTTCTCTTCATTCCTCCATTGCTGTCTGATGCAGCATCTGTTAGCAAATGCAGCATGATCTTCATTCTCACCATTTTGCACCTTCTTCATCACACAGGTAACCCAAAGGCAGCCGAAGCAGCCGGCAGCGCCTACTACAACCCTAACAACCCACACAGTGTGTACATGCCTATGGTAAGTTTCAATGCTCTGTCCTTCAAACCCGTGGTCCCCAACCTTTTTTAGGCCACAGACCGGTTTAATTTCAATTTTTTCCTGGACCGGCCTGCACAAAGGTGAAGTTCCCTTAACATTTGAAGGGAACATTAAGCCTCATCATCTGTAAATTGTCTGAAGCTGGTTTAAACTTTATTTGTACGCTAGATTTAATGTAGGAACCATTAAAATGTGATATAAATTTTCCTAGAAAGCTAATAAATCAGACGCCAACTTCAGGCCCATCTGACCTTTTTAAGGTGCGACTGATAAATACAAAAAATAAAAATGGTTACTAAAACTGGTATTTTCTAAAAATAATTGTAAAGGTGAATCCACCCTTTTAGCAACTTTATTAGCAGCCAGAACATTAGGCAGCTGGTTAATAGATATGAAATCATTATTATTGTTGGTGTGTGGAAACAACTGTTACAACAAATCTATTAAATGCAGATTTCTTTTACTTGAAGTTAAAGGCTCTTCTGTTTCCTCACTGATTCTTAAAACCTTAAACCTTCCAGATATATTTATTCTTTGTTAACTTTGCTAGCTTTGGGGTTTGATGAGGTGGGTGGACCTGCTTTTTTAAGTAAGTAGCGGATTGATTTTCAACATGTGACGGAACGACTTGAAATGTGTCATGAATGAATCGGATGTGATGCAGAGAATTCTGTAGTTTTCCAAAATACAACTTCTTTAGAATCAGATAATAAATAAAATGATAAAAATGTAGTGTTTTTTTTTTATTATTATTATTCTTTGCTTTACGGCCCGGTACCAACTGTTCGGGAGTTGGGGGTCATTGCCCTAAACAGGTGAAGTCCTGCTGGTTTAGTCCTGTTTTTTGACAATTTTGTTTGAATTTCCTGCAGGAGAGACCCCCACCGTATGCACCTCATCCAGACTCTGAGAAGAAAAGCAACTGAGGCTGCAGCGTCATCACTTCAACACTCTTCGTGCTCCTGAATCAATTCCAAAGCCTGTTTGAAAGTGCAGACCTTCACAACTGCACAGAAAGCCATGCGTTGGAACGCTCGGAGACGTCTGTGAAACCCATCCATATACTTAATATTATTATTATTATTTTTATGGGATTTTCTTGTAAAAAGAAATCCCTTCTTAAAATGGTTTATTTCTGCTTAACTAAAGGAGTTTTCTTTTCCCAAACCCAACGTTCTCAGTTAATTTGGTCTGATTTCGTAACACTTAACCTGCTTTTGTTACAAATTGTAAAGAGTTGGTGTTTCCAGTGTGTTTTGTTAAAGATGGATTTATTCATATGCTTAGTTGCAGTAAATTTATAAATTTAATGGATATTCTTATAGTTATGACACTTAGTGGAGATTTCTTTTGTTTCAAAGTCACTGCAAGTACAACATAACACGTAGGAATCAGAAATGAATGTCAGATGTGTAATTTAATAACCTCACTTATTTTTCTTCAGAAAAGACATTCTGTTTTCTTCAAATTCCTTTTGAAAAACTCAGTTTCTTCATTTGAGGATGAGTTTGTGCAGTTGTTGAAGGCTTTTTTTGAATAAGAATGTGAGGATGAACTTCCACAGCTGGAGTTTTGTTTCCCGGCGGAAGCTGCTTCAGGATCACAGTAGAATGGGGAGGGGATTGGGGGTCAAGAAAACAGTTGAGTCCAGATCCTAATGTGGATGATGTCATTACATCTGTGTGGAGCAGCGATCACCTATTTGATGGACAATTTGCACAAATATTTGAGGGTGGCAGGGTTTACTTGGTTTGATCAGATGTCTTTATATTAATCTCTTTTGCAATTCTTATTCTTCATGCTGATATTTGTCAATAAAATTCTAATAAACTATTGTCAGACTTCAAATGTTTATATTCTTGACTCGTCTACTATATCTTTTTGTGTTTTACAATCACTGAATTTAAATAGATTAAAATGGACTCCCTCATATTTTCACATCACTTTATTTGTTTGGATTATCGTGCAAACATTACGTGGATCAATATTATAATTTTTTTAATTTGCAGAATTTCAATAAGTGTGTGAATCTGAAACTGAGAAGAAGAAAAAAAACACGATTCTTTTGCCAATAAAGAAATGAGATTAAAAATATCCTAAAAGGAAAAATTCACACTTTTGCATGTTGTAGATCCTCTAATCTTCAGTGATGTTTAATTAGAATAAAGTCACAAAACAAAAAAGAAATTCATCTCAAACTCATCACATAACAAAACAATCTCTTGGTGATGAAAGATTTCCAAACCACAACCACGCTTTACACAGAACTTTATCATTAGAATAAAAATACCATAGTTTCTCTAGTTTTGAATGGTTTCAAACATATAAAAACAACAATATATAAATGGAATACACCCTATGAAAACAGTAGTCATTGAATCCTTCAGTAACTTTCAGTTTTGGAAATCAAAGGAAGAAAAAAGTCTCCATTTGACGAAACACTTTAGAGGTTTGAAAAGGAGAACGCAAGGCTTATTTAAGCCCACTCCTTCTGACTTATTCAACTGTAACAACAACAATATATATATATATATATATTTATAAATTCACACAATTTATTATTACTCTAATTATCATTTCATTTTTCTCGTTTTATTAAACAGAAATCCTTCATTTAAATAATCAATCTAAAGAGGAAGGTCAGCATTTTTGCACACATTTATGCACTTCAGTGTTTAAAATGCACAAATCTCTGCACCAATGGAAAAACACAAAGACTGCAACAGTATTAATAAAGAACTATCCACAGCTGAACACTCACAACTTCTAGAGTTTACTTTATGGCTCAATTCCTTTGTTTGCACTTCCTTAACAAAGAAGAAGAAGTTCAAATTTACAACAGGTTGCTTCAGTTTCACTAAAGTCATAAACAAAACTCCAAGATTTAAGATAACATCTACAAAGGTGGGGGCTTTTAAAATAAAAAAGCATTAGAAAAAATAAAAGCCAGGAAAGAAAAGATGTTGAAAACATGCTGGTCGTCAGGGATGCACGATGCAGAACGGATCCTGGGATCTGACCAACTGGAGGTCGTCTATGGCTCTTCCTGTAGAAACCACACCTCATTTCTGCGTCCGTAAGGCTTGAGTGGAGGGTCGTAGCTGCAGCAGAAATACTGCTTGCGCTGAAAGGGGGCCGTCTCTCCCAGGGTGCGCGTCAGGCGTGAGGCCTCTGCCCGGAACTCACTTTCACCGGCAAAGCCACCAAACTGTCTGCAAATGAGGAAGCAGGAAATTCTATCAAGCGTTGACAAATGGATGTCTTTAATCCAAAGAGGCCCTAATTATGATACTACCACCACTAATTTACAAAGAAGGCAATTGTCCATTTAAAAAAAAAAACATATTTCTTTTTGTGTTCTCATATTTATTATCTTACAACTAGCCTGTTTATCAGGGAAAAGGAGAAGAAATGGTGCATACAGAGTGTAGACGGTCATGCCGGGTCGCTCTTCGATGCTGATGGTTCCGTCTGTGGGAGTTGGGGGGTTTTGCTGGTACATAGAAGGAATTCGGATGCCGACTGCCAAACGCCGAGAGAGAACGCCGTCGTTCCGAGGATAAACTGTGATGATGATGGGAAAAGCTATACCCATGGCATCACCTTTAGACAACAAGCAATAGAAGGCAACGGTAAACAAAGAAATCTTTCAATTTTTAAAACATTTGACTAAAAATGACAATGAACTAGACACATTTTAGATTTCAGACAAAATAATTTTAGGTTTGAAATTTGTGCCAGCTTTACAATATTCGTATTTCACTTATTCTATGTAAGATTGGGCATGAATTTCATGTTTATTTTTCCTCTAGGGTTGCATGGTGGCACAGTGGTTAGCGTTCTCACCTCACAGGGAGAAGGTCCTCGTTCAAATACCAGTTGGGACCCTTCTGTGTAGAGTTTGAACCCAAAAGACATAAAGTGGGCTAACTAAATAGATGGGTGTTTCCTGTTTTTTCTTCTAATTGAAGAAGAAACAGAAAACTGGGATTTTGCTTTGAAGTAACAGAAAATGTTCTATGCTGATGCCTGTCCAGTCTGTACCCTTCACCCAACAGCAGCTGGGTTAGGCTCCAGCAACCCCACGAGCCTGGAAGGGATTCAGCAGGTTTTGAAGATAAATGGGGTTATGGATGGATAGGTAGATGGTTAGATGGCTTATTGGGTTCCTTTTAATGAGTTTATTTCTCATGGCAGAGTTGCTATTTTCAGTTTATCTGTGTAAAACTTTCAGTAGTCTGAAGATTGTTTGCTCTTTGACTTTTTTCAGATGTAAAGACATTCTGCTTCTGGTACTGAAGCTCCTTCACATCTTCATCCAGGAGGAAGGTTTAAGATTCTACATTAATCTTGGAGATCAGTGTCACCTGTGAGGTCATTCATTCATTTTAGGCTTTATAAAGAATACTTGACCCTAAACTAAACTGCATTACCTTGCTCGTTGCTCCCGCCGATGTACATCAGCAGCTTTCTCACCAGCTCTCCGGTCACTTGGTCGTAGGTTCGTCCCTCGGAGGAAATGGAGGCATATTTGGCAGCGTCGTAGCGTCGCACCTCATAGCTAACTCCATTCTAGAAGATTAAAAACACACAAACTGCTTTGGAACAAGAGGGCCAAAAGACTGCCTTCCTGTGTTCATGAAATCATCTGAGTTCGATGGAAATAAGGGAGCTTTATACTTAAACATTCACATAAAGAAGAAAAAACAAAAAGAAGCAAAAAGGTTTGGAGCGTTCAAAGAATTCAGAAAAGTCTTGTGTGTTGGGAGCCAAAAATATTAGCAAACTGTAAAGCAAAAAAATCATTCAAAATGTTGTGGTCTCTCACTTAATCTGGGCTTTTTGCATTTCTTGTGGTTTCAAATATTTACTTCAAGTAAATGCTTTAAAACCAAGTTTTTACAGCAGGATGATATCATTATGAGCTCTTCTTTTGCACATTTTGTTCATTTTTTTTGTTTTTTACTCATTCCAACATCTTGAAATGCATTAAATGTTCAGTGTTAATTACCGGAAAAACTTTTTTTCCTTTTTTTTTTTTTATACAGACTTTGCAGTTAATATTAAGTTTTGCATTTTTAATCCGCTCCATGCTAAATATCTTCAAATAAAGTAGCTCTTAAGCTTGTTCCCTGTAAGTTTTAGTTATAATTTCAGCCTTCTAAATCTCTTTTAGTGCTTGGTTGGGCTCCAGCACATTCAGTTTGCACAGATACATCTCTTGTTGGTTCGCTTCTGAAGCTGATGATGGCAACCTGTTTGCCACACATAGGAGGAAGAAGTCTGTGTGGACCCAAGGAAACACACTCTGATGACGTGTATTTGTACTGATTTGTTTTATTCCTGTTTTCTTCTGCTCTGCAGGGTTCAGTCAGCTTAAAGAGAATAATGACCAGGGATGCTGGCTGTTACATAACAGTACATAGAAAGGGAGAGAAAAGCATAAAAAAGCACACAACATCATGCACACAGCTGACATTACAGCTCTGTATTAAATGTGATTAAGTGGGGTTAAGAGGGAGCTTGGTCAGAGAGCATGTTTCCGAGGAGTAATTAGATTTTGAAGTCAAAAGGATGCAGTTTTTAAACCCAGCATGTTTTTGGCTTCTGTTTGTATGCAGGAATTTCATTGCATATATCACTAAAGAGTTTTCTTCTTACAGACTGTTTTCATGCAATGGATGACAATTCTCTACAAGTGAGCATATTTTCCCTCATATCATATCATATGACTACTTAGGGATGCTTTTTGTCCTCCCAGAGAACATGTTTCTGTTTGAAATGAGACAGGGAGACAAAATAATCTCACACAGTTAAACTTGTGACAGGTAAACAGGCTTCTGCACCACAATTAAGAGTTTGTGAACTGTCCGCGCTGCCACTGGGACTGACATTAAAGTTGTTCATGGGTCAAAAGAAAGCAGAGCAGTGCAATTAATTTGTCACGCACCCGTGGTTGCGTGGTTGTTTGTCAGTGCCAGCTAGTGCTGAGTAATTAGTCCGACCCGAACGGGGTACCCTGAAAGGTATAATCAACACTGTGCCTGCTCGGATGATTTGTCATCTGATTTTGAAACAGTGTTCTGTGCTCATTAACAAACCTCGAGCAGCATTTCATCCATATGGCACCATGGATGTGTGTGCGTATGCGCTGCCAGGTCGTTCCCCTGTGTTCTGAGTCAGTTTTTATTAAATGTGTTATTCATCAGACAGAATCCTCTGCTCCTCAGCATCAATCTAATGTAGAACTTTCAGTGGAGGCATGATAGATACACTCATTGGCCACCTTATCAGGCACATCTGCCCAACCCAAATTTCTAATCAGTCAATCAAATGGGAGCAACTCAATTTAGCCTTGTAGACATGGTCAAGATGATCTGCTGCAGTTCAAACTGAGCATCAGAAGGAAGAAGAAAGGGGTTTTAAGAGACTGAACAAGTCATGGTTGTTGGTTCCAGATGGGCTGAGTATACATGTTCAATCTTGAGGCAGATGGACTACAGCAGCAGAAGAACACACCAGGTACCACTCTGTCAGCTAAGAACAGGAAACTGAAGCTAAATTTCACACAGGATCACTAAAACTGGACAATAGAAGATTGGAAAAATGTTGCCTGGTCTGATGAGTGTGGATTTCTGCTGCCACATTTGGATGGTAGGGTCAGAATTTGGCATCAACAACAGGAAAGCATGGATCCATGCTGCCTTGTATCAACGGTTTAGGCTGGTGGTGGTGGTATAATGGTGTCAGGGATATTTTCTGGTCACACTTTGGCCCCCTTAGTACCAGTTGAGCATAATTACGACACCACAGCCTATCTGAGTATTGTTGCTCACATGTCCATCCCTTTATGACCTCAGTGTACCATCTTCTGATGCCACTTCCAGCAGGATGTCATAAAGCTGAAACCATCTCAGACTGGTTTCTAGAACATGGCAATGAGTTCACTGGACTCAAATGGACTTCACAGTCACCAGATCTTAACCCAACAGAACAACCTTTGGGATGAGGTGAAACAGGAGATCGGCATCATGGATGTTCAGCCGACAAATCTGCAGCTACTGCGTGATGCTGTCATGTCAATATAGGAATGTTTCCAGTACCATGTTGAATCTGTACCACCAAGGGTTAGTTCTGAAGGCAAAAGGGGGTCCAACCCAGTACTAGCAAAATGTATCTAATAAAGTGGCTGATGACTGTATCAATAAATGATCAGCTTGTCATCTTCTCTTCTTTAGCAAGTTTTGCAATCTTTCTTTTTCACCTTCACAGATGTTTTCGGAAATAATTAAACTGCAACATGTTGCTTCCAGCACATTTTCCCGCTGGATCCACAGAGCATGGTAGAAAGACTTCGGGCATCGCTTCAGTATGCTCAGGCCACGCTCTCCTCTGCGGGTCAGCAGGCATCCTCACAGGTCACCGGCAAATGACCATCAGGCTTCCTGGCAAGGTTAAAGAGGTGGCAGCAGCAGCAGAGAAGCCCCAGAAATCGGACATTTCTATAAAATGCCCATTTGAGTGCTGGGAATTGTTTTAAATACTACTCACGTCGCCACATCTTTGTGGGAAAAGAGCATTTCTGTGCGTAATCGAAGCTTCGTGTGCGTAAAAGAGCGCACGAAGGCACAGAATTACTTACCTTTGTCTCGCTGCTCAGCAGTTTATATTCCGTATCCTCGGTGTTGCCGAAGAGAGAATTTTTCAGCATGTTAAACATGACTTCAGAAAGGTCACGGCTCCTCTGCCTGCTTTTCCTCGTTCTGCCGAAAAAGACGCTTTTCCCCCCACTGCGTTTCCTGCCTTATTATTTAAAGAAATGACCCCAAATAACAAAGGAATCTAAACACCATGAATTGTTAATGCTCCTCTAAAGAGGAGCGTGCACCCCCCACAAACAGCTGATATTTGTCCCTTTTCAAGGAAGGTCGGAGATGCTGAACATCCAATCCAGCGAATGACCAAAGCAGCCTCCAGCGTGGTTATGGAGCGTCTCCGCCTCCTTTAAGTTCTCTCTTTTTTGTCATTATAACTGGAGATATGCCCACTCATGTCACCACCTTCATCATATTAGGTTTACTTCTGAGTGGAACATCAGTTTCTCATCCTCACTTCCCAGCACAGAGCAGGACATCCTGATCTGATTTAAAAGCTTTTATTTAAGAGAGAAAAGGTTTCATGTTAAGTCTCCCTGTTGGGAGGTTTCTTCCCTCCTCTGTTTGTTGTGGCAGCTTTTTCCATGACATTTAGAGAGACACAAGCACATCTGGCTTCAGAAAAAGATCATTTTTGACACTGGCTGTTACTTTGTCAGGATGAATTGGACTGAACTGTGCGTTAATCTGAAAAGCAAGAGCATCCTTTTTCTCTCTCTCTCTCTCCCCCTTTCTCTGTTCCAATGCGAGTAGTGTTTCTTCAGGGAGAGTCTATTTTAATTCAGACTGAAGGCAACATTAGTCACAAATGCAGAGTGAGAGGAAGGGAAGCATTAGAGGAAAAAAAAGAGACCTGGATGAAGAATCTGTGGAAAGACAACAGAAGCTGCCTGTGATGCACAAATGCTGTCAAAGAATAGAAAACAATGAGATCCTTCATTAATATGCAATTAAAAAGGCACTTTTAATGCCCTGTTTTTCAGAAACTGTCAGAAATCACTTACTAACATAAAAATACAGGAGACAACATTTGGCTGAAATAAACTGTTGAATTAGTTTGGTTAAAAAAGTCAAGAGATTAAAACATATATATTGTCATTTCAATGACTTGAAGTTTTTATTTTAGGCTTTTCAAATGATTTGAGTTGAATTGAAATGTTAATAGATTTTTGTATATTAGACCAGAATTGGAAAAATACTTGAAATGGCCTTTATGCTACTTTTAATAACAATTTGAATAAAGCAGTATACAAAATGAGCTTTTCTCTCAAGCACAAACCTAAATTCTACACATGTAAATCATTTGTTAGAGTAAAAAACAGAGTTTTAAAGATTCACTCCAATAAAAATGGTGTTGTGGCATTTGTGTCATACATGTAAAAAAAATAATCTCAAAATTGCCTGTCAATATATTTTTTCAAATCGTGAATCTGGAGCAGAGACAAAATGTGGTTTTAAAAAGCTTGTAGCAGTGAGATACATGCTGCAATCACAAGCTCCCCACGCACGTCTTTGTTTTCCTCATCTGAACTGGCATTTGTCTCAAAACTATACAGCTGGGCAGCTCTAATCTTAGATTTTGGCTAAAAATTGGCATAATCATAATTAAAAGACCTCTGAGAACTCTTTTACAATAGATGACTGAAGTGGGACTTTAAGCACAAAGGAGACTCGGGTCATAACAATTATAAAACATCTGTAACCATACATTTACAGAAGTTTATTCACTTTCAACAATGATAAAGCATATACCTTTGTCCATAACAGCAAAAATATCCTCACAGACTTCTGTTTGACCTTTCTGTTTGAATGTAAAGTACATTTTTCAGAATGTGTCAGGTCCTTCAAAGGAATCACAGATGTCTGATGACTTTTAAAGTTCTTTTCCTCCATTGCAGGATCTCCACATGTGCTCACTTCTCCCAGCCTTTTCCTCCTGGCTGCGTGGGGAGCCTGAGCCCCACCAGGCTGGCTACTTCCTCCGGGCTGCGCTCTCCTTTGCCGTGATAAAGGTTGTGCAAAGCCTGATGGTTCCTGGTGGACACCAGCAAACACAGATATGTGTGCGAGGCGTGGAGGGCCTCCTGCTGGGCACGGCAATACCTTTCCCCTGTCACCTGTCAGAGGAAGAAAAAAATCATGAAGCTTCACAGACAGGTTTGTTTTTCTTTTATCTACTGCAGCCAAAATGACAGAAAGCATATGGGTATCTCTATGCACTGCCTCCAATGTACATTAATATGCCTGGTCACTTTGTGTCTTCACAAAGAAGAAATAAAAATACAAAATGACAAGCAAAACTTGCTTACAGCTGTTTTTTTAAGACTTGTGACCAACCATGTATTGAAAAAGCCATGATGAGCCATGCTCCTCCATGCCTGAATAATGTGGGCTTGAAGCCTGGACGCTCAAGAAGAGATGTAAGCACGATCCAAAGCACTTACTGCCACTGGCTGACAGTCTGACTTAAACCACGAGTTTAATGGAGTAGCAGCTGTATAAAGTTTGTGCCAAACCCCTCAACTATCTAAGAAAAACAAATCTGGAAGACATAGATTTATTCAAAACAAATGGAAAAATAATAACGTATGTAAAGCAAATAAGGACGGGTTAAAAAAATACTATTTTATAGATCTATTTCTCGTTGCGGACTAATACCTTTATTTCCAAATTTAAGCGTTTAAAATTAAAAACGTTTTGAGGAGGGTTCACATTAACACAGAAAAAAACGTAAATAAGACGGTTTATTAGAATTTTATTTAAGTCACGAGAAGACCCATAAACCATCTTTTAATGTGTTTTCTGGTAGCAATTTATTGTGTGTTGCGAATTTATTAGCATAAACGAATACAGAGCTAATGCTAGCGTGTCCTTTAACCAGTCACCTTGGCTAACAATATTTACAAAACGTTTATTTTAGCACATGCCTTCAGTCAATAACTCAGCTTTGTGCCTCAAATTTTTAGCTAATGCAGGACTTTTTTATTTGACAAAAACAGCAACAACAACAGAGGTTTTGCTTTTCTTTCTTATTTGCATTTACTGATGGTTGGCAAGCTAGGCTAGCATTAGCTGTGACTAATACAAGTAAAACTCACCTTATTTTTACGAAATTGATCCATAACGTAGCTGTACGCCAGTGATTGTTTGTAACTTGGACCCTGCATGGCCCGCAATTCTTTCAATATCCCTCTGCAGACTCTTAACGGCGCTGCTAGTCCTGCCATATCTGCGTGTGCGCAGCGCAGCAACACTCAGGGAAACTCAATCCAAAGCAGCACCATCGATGTTCTCATTGACCGCAAGGGGGCGACATTTCACGACACCATTACGGGGTGATCGAGCAGGTAATCTTCACTTCTGCAACAGGTAACTTTCCACGATGACCATTGAAAATAAAAACGATTTCTTTACTATTCATTAGTTATTTAAGTACGTCATTTTATAATAACGAAAGAGTTGTAAACTGGTTAAATAAAGTGACTTTGGTGCATAATTCCAGGGAAAACTGAACAAATACTTGTGTTTTCTAGTCCTGCACTATCTCTTTACTAAGATATGTGTACTTTGACTGCATAGCTTTTTATTTATAATTGTTTTGATATTATTTTTTTTACTGCACAGAGTATAATTTTACACATTTGAGATTAAATCATATCACATTACATTTCTGACCAAAAATACTATACATGTTGTCAATTTTTAAATGGAGTAAAGTGACTTTAGCACATATTTCCAAACCTTGACTAGTATATCCTTGTGCTACTAGTTCTGCACTATCATCACAGACAGACTTTTGTATTTTTACACACAAATACAAACTACCTCAACAAACTAACAGCTTGAATGCCAAATGTCTACAATGCTGGAAATGCTGCAAACGGATGATACTTTGACAAAAGCAAAGTTTGAAAGAAAAAAATATATTATTTTCAAATAAATATAAATATTTCTAACCAAGTCAAGTCAAGTCAAGTCAATGTCTTGACTATATTTTCTGTTCATTGTCATTTGGTAAATAAAAGTGCAACTAAACACTAAATTGTCTGGGTGACCCTAAACCTTTGAAAGGTAGTGTATACGTATGAAAATACAGATTAATAGCAAAAACTAATAAACAAATAAATACATGTAAAAAAGATAAACAGAAACAAACAAAATATCAATTTTCTAAGTCTGCACTTGCACTGCAGTGATGGATTGTAAAATAGGCAAACCCTTAGGTCTATAAGATAACATCTGGGAACAGTTTTTCCTCAAACATGAGAGAAATTTAAACAAAAAGAAACATTATGTTAAAATAATGTAGCCAACAACAGTTTTAACACACTTCCTTTTATTTAAAAGCTTAAATTGTGTGTCCAAAGGATCAATTCCTCACCAAAATGTTACGTTCTGAAGCTGCCAAAGCTTTTTTTGTGTCAAAATACTTTTCCTTATGAAAAAAAAAACGTTTATACTAGTGAAGCTAGAATAGTTAAAGGGTAAATTAATACAAAACAATTAAGCATTTTTAGCATATTGCCAAATACTGAAAGTTTACCAAACTGCTGCATTTTTTGAGCTGACCAGCACCCGTGTGGACTTTTAGAGAATTTTGTTTCAGTGTTTGAGGTAAAAGTATGCAGATTATACTTAAAAAGAATGTGTCCTCGTTAATTTGCTTTAGGACAGCAAACCAATCATCATACTCCCACCCTCAAAAACTTGAACTGAGACCTGGAAAATGAGAGATGATGCTAAAAATAAGATTTATTTGGTGCTTATTCTGAAAATTTTGGAAAATGCTGTTTGTAAATTGTTCTGAGGTGTTTGAAGCAATGATTGTTTACTCTCCAGATCTAAACCTAAGAAAGCAGTATTTTAGTTACCATAGCAACGATGCGGTTTGCAGCCTGAGGTCTTTTAGCCTGTTCAGGCTCATTTACAGCAGCAATGTTTTAACTCTGCGCTCATTTCCTTGAATGTTTTTCTATTCCGGAGGATGAGACTTTTTGCAGTCAGGGTTGGGGGCGCGCTGTGGAGGGGGGGGCATGTTAGAAAGAGCTTCGGCTTGAGAGTTCATCATCACATGTGGACCACAGATTTCCACCTATTCCGGCCTGTGTGTCGACGACTGACTCTAGGTGGAGCCAGTCTCTTGTTAGTCTCACACCGAGGTTGGTTCCTCGACATTTGCAGGAGCCCCCCCCTCCCTCCACCTTCTCCATATCTCTCTCTCCTCACACTCTTTCAATGAATACTAATGCAGCGAGCAGGCCCACCTCCCATCTTTTTGCAGGGATGGGCGGGAGGGGGAGACAGAGCAATTCCAGCTCAGTATCTTTCCTCCTGAGGTAGGCAGTGCTTGACTAGCAGCAGCCCCCCCTCACTCCATCCCAATGCCTTTTTTTTTTCCTCCCTCTGAGCAGAATGGGTAATGCAGTGCGTTGCTGCTGCAACAGTGTATAACCTGTGTGAGTGGCGTGAGCTCTGTGACCAGAGTTAGGGGAAAAAGGAGGACATCTGAGCCTGCTTTGTGTCATCTGGATGGGAAGTCTTTTTTGGCAGGAGAGACAGAAGAAAGCAGAAGGCAGCTGGGGAAGGGGAACAACTGGCAGCAGCCAATCCCCCCTTCCACCTATAGACTGGAGACAACGGAGGCCACCGGAGTATTTGCTTTTATCTTTCGTTTTTTGTTCTTTTTTTTTCTCATTGCGTTGCTGGGAGGTGCTTTGCCTTTTCATTTGCTTGCTCTTTCGGTCCTCTGTCTTCTCATCTATTTTGCCATTTACCTGGTCAACAATTTCCTCTATTTATGAGCCAAACAAGGAGCGAGGAGAAGCAGAGCGACAAAGAGAAAGAGACAGAGGAGGGGATTTTTCTCCCCTCTTTTTATCCTCTTTCCCCCTCTTCATCCATTCTTCCTTCCCTCTCCATTCGCTATCACTGCCAGCCCTTTCTCTCCCTGTGCAGCCCACGCTCCCTCCTCCCTCCATCGCCTCCGTCCTCCCATCCACCCCGTTCCCCCCTAACTTTGGCTACTTTTTTGTTTTTTAACTCCATCTGTGTTTTTATTTCTTTCCTTTTACCACCTTTGATAGAGTCTTTTGAATTGGCTTGCTTGTGTTTTCTATTTATGCCTCTTTCAATTTTGTACCTTTTCCTATTTTCCCCCCTTCTCTTTTTTTCCTCCCACCATTCTATGCATCTTTTTTGGCCGATTCTTAATTCTAATCATAGGTAGGTCGATTTAGTGTTTAGTGTTTGTCTCAAAGTCTCTTTTTCTGTGTAAGCGAGGTGTTTTGTGTTTGTTGCACACCTTCACACACACACACACACACACACACACACACACACACACGTTCCTTTGGCCTATCTGACCGTGGCGCTCCTCCAGTCCAGCTTTCACATAATTACTGTCCGCTTCTTATCACTCTCTTTCCTCCATCTGTGGTGTCTGACTTTTCTTTCCTCATCCACGACCTCAGAGGCTCATCCTGCCAGCTCCGTCTCCGGTCCACAAACGTCATTCCGGCTGTTTTTTTTTTTTTTGTTTTTTCATGTTGTTCTGCACAAAGAGTCTCGTTCCTCCATTAAAGTTCATCCCATGGCTTCACCGGTGTTTGTTTCTTTGCACACTATAAAATAAGCAGCATAACTCGAGCGATCAATCTGATGTGTGTTTAGGCCCATGGCTTTTTTCAGGTGAATCAAACCAGGAATAAAAAAAAAAAATACAGTCCCATCTGGGGGGGGGGTCACCTCAGATTTTGCTGCCCCCAATTCCTCTCCCCTCCCTCTGCCTCAAATCTTCCTGAAGCAGCTCTCATCCCTGCAGACAGACACACACAAGCAGTCAATGAGAATGGACTAGGAGACGCAGCCTTTACTATCTAACGGATTTTTCTCCCCTCCCTCCTGCCTGGTTTTTCCTTCACAATTTTTTGGCTTCATTCTTCTTTAACCACCTCTCTCTTTTTTCCCCTTTTCCTGGCTCCTTTTTTCCACCCCTCCACCTTCTCATTTAGGTTTTTTTGTAGGTCTCTTGGCTCATATGTGCAGTTTCTTAACCTTTAAAGTATTTAAACCCACTGAAGTGTGAAACACAGAATTATTTGATTAAAAATTGGATTTGAAAGGGATAGTGTGTTTTGCATGTGTGTGGGGTGCTATAGCACCACAAGAAATGCCTCATAATTCACCTCCTTTTCCTTTATATTTCCATTTCCCCCCTCTAAGGAGATTTAATGCAGCTTCTCTTCCTGTCATGAAGATAAGTGGGATTTTTGAGCAACTCTTGCTACCATAAATGCACTCTGGATGCAGTTTTCCTGTGGAATTACCCTTTAAATCCTGGATTAGATTCCAAAAAACACACAATTAACAAAAACTGATCTAAAATCTGGACGCATTTTGTTTTCTTTAACGGACTGATCTCCGAATCGTAATGGGATTTCACAATCGAGGATTAAAGACTCAAGCGACGTCTCTGTCAGTTAGCTGCCAGAGCAGCAGCCGCTCCAATTTCCCACCAAACTCACCAAATTTTATGTTTCCCATTTAAGTCTTAAATAGGTGAGTATGCTGCTTTAAATGGGCTCATGTGCTTGTTTGTTGCATGTTTTGCACTATAAATGTGTCATGTGTGCTGGAGGGCTCTCATTTCTTTTATTGTAACTGCGGGACCCATCCGGGTGTGAAGGTGGGTGCAGCCCGGATGGGTCAGCTGTCAGTCACAAGGCCAGACCATGCACGCTGTTCAGAAATAATCTCCACTTTTGGCTCTGAGCTGCAGCTCTCCGGTCCGTGGAGCAGCGGCTTCTGTCGATCAAACCAGCGCTTGTGTGTAGTTAAAGCAGCACAGGGTGTGTTAGTGTGAGAGGGCTTTAGATCAATAAAGAAATCCCTCCAAAGAAATGGACTAAACTGCTCTTTTCAGTTCCAGTTATTGGTTGTTTTTCCAATGAAAAGGCCTCGGATCCCAACAGAGGGAAGATGTTATTCCGCACAGCCGTTCACACACTCGGAAAGACTCTTTAGTGGACACGTTTTATTCATCTACAGTTGTGTGCAAACAGTCTGGATTACGGCCTCACACCCAAACGCCAGGTCTGCTCTTCTTACCCTCTTGACCCCTAAGCTCAGCCTCATATTGCCTTAAGTTTCAGCTGAGACTGTCACAAAACCATTGGCTCTACTTCTGACAGACTGCTGTCTTTTTGTCCCCTGATCTTTAGCATTTTTTTTGGGGGATCATCTGACAAATCAGAGGCAAAATGGACGGTTTGTGAGTGGTTTTACTCCTCACACTTGCACTAGTTTTGAATCTGAGCTCCTGCAGCTGAGCCTCTCCTTCACACCAATGCACATCTTCAATTTGGATCCATTCCATGGATCAATTTGAGAGTCTATTTTACTTTACATCATTCCTGTTTACCCTGCACGTCTTTCTGAATATTGTGATTCGTAAAGAAAATAAGAGGACGCTCTCCTGGTCATTTTTAAAGCCTGAGAAAGTTTCATGTCAAATGGAACGATTACAAAGAATCTCCGAGCAGATCTGTGTTTGCAGTCATCAATGATGAACATGCTGGGAGA
Source organism: Oryzias celebensis (assembly GCA_014656515.1). Lineage (NCBI taxonomy): Eukaryota > Metazoa > Chordata > Actinopteri > Beloniformes > Adrianichthyidae > Oryzias > Oryzias celebensis. Next base: position 17,633,153 of record BNCR01000008.1, read on the forward strand.
GGAGACGGCGGGGGATAAGTAGATTCATCATCTACCCCCCCCTTACTGATTCTCCTCTCTCCACCCATGATCTGCCTAAAGAGACAACAGCTCCTGTGTGTGACTCCGAGCGCTGCATCCGCCCCAGTGAAACCAGAACCATCCCCTCTAATAGGTGTTTTGTATTCAGTCAGCTTCCAACTTGAGCCATCCGAGGATCCCAGAATCCACTTCAGAGCCCCGAACCCAACGCCGCCAGTTCACATCAAGTGTGTCGCCACAGCCCGGCTTCATCCATCATCTCATTATAAGTGAGCAGATCAGTCCACGGAGCTCCATCTTTGGCTGGCAGCGTTCTGCAGCGTGCCTCTGAACGCCGCTCTCCCATTAACGGAGCAAGCGGGAAGCCTATGTGGGACGACTTAAAAAGTACATCTCCTTTTTATTGGCCGTATATTCACTTCAGGCGAGCAGAATATGGGTCATGATCTGATATAAAAAGGCTATTCAATAATTCATCTGAGCTGATTAAGAGGACTTGTATCGACAGAGACGCTGTCCGTGAGCAGAGATGTACAGAGAGTGCACAGAAATGCGTTTAGGCCTCTTTACAAGATTAGGACGAGCTGAGCTGCCGCATATCAAGTGAGAGCTGCAAACCTTCTGTTTTAATCTGCTTCTCTTTTATTTCATGCGGCTGGGTGCGAGAGCGTACACGTGATGACTCTCTAAATTGGGGATCACATGTTACTGTTTGTGTGAGGCCATCAATCTATTAAAAATGAAAAGTGCAATCTGTTGCCCTGCAGAGTCTGGTTTATAATTCATTGACACATTCCACTTAACCATTTATTTACCTAAAATGTGGCCCAAACTCACTTTGCTTCTATTTGTCTCCAAGAAGTGTGGAATTCCTCTCACTTACAGTCTGGAATCTGCATTTTTGTGCGACATATTTAGACATTTCCTCCACTTAGGTGAAATCTTCATTAAAAACACATCCAGCATCACTAAATAGACTTTTTTTTAACACATTAATGTCAAAGATTGACTAATTTCTTTTAGAAAAACACATTTACTATAGATGTGAATCAAAGAAACCATTGCAGAAAGCTTTACTTAAACAAACGACTTCAAAACTTGCTTTTCTACCTCTAAAGGGGGCAGATCAGAGAATGCATGTCGTGCTAAAAGCACAGCTTTGATTTATTCGAATTGAACTCCTAGTCACCAACTTCTAACCCCCTTTTTGTTCTTTTTGCAACAACAGAGTGCCGGGCGTCAGAAAAACAAACTTCTCCAAGCGTCTTCTGGGAGGAAGAGAAGCGAAGCTGCTCCTGTGGAGTACAATTACCTCCAAACTGCTGCATTAGCCTCGTGACCTGTGGAGGACTTTGACTAAAACTGCTGTGAGTTCTTGTTTTTGGCTCCTTCATTAAAAAAAAAAAAAGCAGGGCTGTCTCCTCTTGCTACCTTTCTTGTAAACATCTGTATTTTGGAGCTCTAATGAATTGAGTTTATGATGAAGACTAAAGCATAAATTCAATGAAGCGCAGCTGCTTCAAGCTGCTGGAAGAGCGCCATCGGAAAGGGACGAGGATCTAGTTGCTTTCTGTTTCTGAGTTATTATAAGTCATCCGTCTGCTGGGCCTGATGCTGACAGGTGGCATCATTTCAGGTGAACAGTTCTTAGTTTAAATGAAGCAAACTTACTGGGAAAATACCTGTTTAGTAAACACAATGCCACGTTCACAACAGGTATGTGACGTGTGTTTGAGAATGGGCTAAATGTGCATTTTTGAATACCTTGAAAGCCCATGATGTTCACAATGAATTGTCGCCACCTGACAATTGACAATAGCGCATGTCCAACACCTACAGTTGGAAGAGGTTTGGTGTGAAATCTCAAAGTGGTGCAAATCTGGTAAATCATGCTTCAGGCTTTTTCTTTCAGTGCTCTATCCCACTATGTGAAAGACTTGGTGTTGAATGATTCAGGCCGAACACAAACTATTATTCATTTCCCATCCACGATCAATTGTTATTTCAAAAGGACCCCATCCATGCGTCACGACCAAATCCAAGTCCCTGATTGGTCAAAGTACAACTGGTTTAACTTTCCGCTGCTGCATGGTTTGTACGTAGAGCCTGGAACCAGTTGTAGAAACTTGCGTAGTGACGGATAAAGGGGATAGTTTTGATTGCGGAAGCCCAAAACGCACGTTTTCATTGACTTTTCATCGGAAGTGGTCGCTTGAACGTTTGTTCACAGGGCGATGTGAACATAGATTAAGAGTTTCTCTACGCTACAAACATTTCGTTTTTATTTTTTAGACTTTACTAAAACAGCTTCAAAGACAAGCAATGTGAGGCAGTGAAATCTTGTAATCAATAATTTGTTGTCTTCCCTTTTAAGGTTGAGCTTCTCTCAGTCTGAGGCTATGAGAGGGAGAGAGGAGGCCCAGGCTGCACCACCATGCTACTTCTGAGAAGCTGGGATGAGTCTTTGGCTGGCAAAACTGAAGGTAAGACAGCGCTGATGCATGCTTCACAACTCAAGGTTGTTGAGAGGATTTGTCTTTTCTCTGGTGTTCGTGCATCTGTGGCTTCCTTCCAAAATCTCCACGATGAATGTTCTCAAACTTCTTTTGCTCTGAACCTCGCAGCAGATTATCAGTCGGGTGAGGATGCAGGGTGGAAGCCCGCTGGCCAAAGGTTTAGTTCTGGGTTTGGACCATAGCGTCCTCTGCATGCATTGATCATGTAATTAAAGGATTTGTTAAATATGATTTCCTTGGCTATTAGGTCAAGGAAATCTACTTTGCTGAGTCGATTAAATGATATAAAAGATTTTTTGGAGTAGATTAAAAAAAATTAAACAGAGCAAAAGGGTTTTTTCTCATGACAGCTCATTGTCACATCGGCACATTTCATTGTTTCCTCATCTATCCTCTTTAAATCTACTTTTCCTTGCCTATACTTTCTGTAATCAGCTGTGACTTTTCATAGACACAAGCTCTGGTGCAAAGGTGCAAGACAAGGAGACAATTTTTTTCCTGTTTTGTTGAAGCAAGTGGGTATTGAGAGCAGCTATATGGGCTGGGAGTAATGGACTATGCTTGCAGTGTGTGACCAAACTGCAAATGGTGTGGAGGCACTCTTTCTCTCCTTAAGCAGCCGCCTTGGCCGGCTCTGGAGCGACAAAGCGGCGCTCAACCTCGGCCTGTTCGCTGAAAGTCACACAGCAGCTTCAGCCCATGCTGACGCTGCACATCCACCAGCACTTTACGTCAGGAAACATTACCATATAGATGAACTAATAGTGATTGGGAATTTCATTTACGACAAAACCCCAACAAATTCACCCGCACTTGATTAGTAGTCTATTAGGTTTTCTGGTGAAATCAGCTTAGATAAAAGGTTAAGAAAAAAGTGGAATAATACCTAAAATGAGGACATATTAGAATAATAATGTCTCATGAGTTTTAAAAAAAGATTTATCTTCAACCCTTGTGTACCTGAGCTAAATAGGATTCAGGCGCTTCATTATATTAACACAGCTCAGTGCAGTTAATTAACCGCAGTGTGGCTTTTCAATCAGTTTGCAAGCAAATCCTGTTAATAAAAGACTCTTATTTCAGAGCCCACGTCATCAGTCATAACCAGCAAACCAGTGACAAATATGAAAGCCCCCATCTTTGATGTGCAAAATGTTATTTCTTTTCAGAATCAGGCTCCTTAGTGTCACTTTTGAGGGTGGAAGAGTAGCAAAGTGAAGAGAAACAGCCTCATCTGTCTTCTCTGGCATTGTCTGCAACTGCACAGGCCTGTATTTGTAATCAAAAGAAACAGTAATCATTTAGATGGCTTATCTATTTAAAAAAAAAATCTAGTTTTTCATTTTTAAAAAAAAATATATTTTAGGAAAAGTGATTATTTAACAAATGCAAATTGAGGAGCTAAAGAAGATCGTTTACGTGTTTATGACAGAAATCAGAGGAGTGACTGCAGCCTCGCGGTCCTCCAGCAGGATCTGCTCTGCTGCTGTCTGTGCTGTTGTGACGGGAGAGAAGAAGTGGGACAATACCTCTGCATTTGAGAGATCTGTTCTATTTATTAGTTGAAAATTTGAAAAACACAAGAAAACCCGGCTGGCCTGCCCAACCCTGGTCCTTAAGATCTACCATCCTGACTGTTTCCCAGCTCTCCCTGCACTTCTTGCTGCTGATTATCTGGATCAGGTGTGCTCAGTCAGTCAGAATCACCTGAGTCAGCTAATCAGCAGAAAGCAGCAGAGAAAAAAAAATTGAGAAGCATCCCGAAGACTAGGGTTGGGCAGCCCTGCTTTTACTGATGTGCACAAATCACATGTCTCCTAATTGAGTTTTCTTGCTAAAAAATGCCAACCCACAAAGTCTCAGATGTTTTTACATTTGTCATCAATCATTAGATTTGAACAGAAAGCCCACTCACCACCCGAGTGCTTTAGTTTGACCTAAAAACACACTGCTGAGACCTGCGATGTGGAATTGATCTGGTTGCAAAACAGCCAGTCAATGGAGCTTCACTCATCCTCGCCCCCAGCAGAGCAGCGCTAACATAAGTCACCTGGAAAGACCTGCAGATCCAATCATTAGCTGAGCTCTGCACTTCCAGCGTTTGCTTTGGTGGCAGCTGTTATTTTCAGACACAGCCTTGGATGATGCTGTGAGGATGCTTTAGGTGCTGTCAATGTGTGTGCTCCAGTTGCTGGATGAATGTAGCGCTGAAATAAATTATTGATAATTGGAACTGAACCGGGAGAAATCTGAACTTTTTGTCTTTTGTTTTGTTTGTGTTTTTTATATCCCTTAGGATATTAGGAAACAATTTTGCTGCTTTTCTTCAAAAGTTTGGAAATCAAAACTATATTAACTTTTAAGAGTTCAATCCAAATCAGTTTATAGGTTTCTTACAATTCAGTGCAAATGATTTACCTGAGATTTGAAACTCCAACCAACCAAATACTAGACAGTTACAAACAACCATTCTTACTGATTGTGTAAATCTGCAGTTATTAGTCAAAGTGTAACAAACAAAGATAGTTTCTGTTGTGAAAGGTAAAAAAGATGAAAATGATCAATATGTTCTTGTGGGATTTTTCTGATGATGGACGACATATATAAAGAGAATTATTGAAAGCAGAAATTTGGATTTTTTTGTCAAATCATTGCGAATCAAGAGCAGATGAAAAAATGCATTTTAAATTCCGAACTCCCACAAACGAGAAAAGGGGGGGCGGGGTTACTTATATCTTAATTCATTGCTAATAACTTGAACAAATGTGCACAATACGTGACCTTAAGAGTGCTCGTTTTGCTGTTATTTTGTGTGAAATTGTTGTGTTGTTCATGCATCACCTACACAGGATGGTTGCAGGTTAAATTTCTTCATCTGTAGCTTGTTGTAGTTCTCTCAAATAGAACATGTATAAACAGGTGTATGCTCAGTAAAATAAATGTTTGGTCTCCTCATCTTTTGCTTAAGAATAACTCCTTCAAATCTAGCTTTATTTTTTACATTAATGACCCCTATGTTCTATGTGATTAATGTTAAACGAGGAGATTTGATTAATGTGTTGTTGCATAGCTGCAACTAATTAATTTGGTTTAAGCGTCTTTTTCTTCATCACAGCTCCTCTAAGCTACAGCTTTCTATCCCATTATGGAGGCAGGGCTGGACAATAAATCAATGTATGAAAAAGATTACAATTTCTGATGTGGCGCTCTGCAGAAGTGAGCTGCGCCTGGATGAAACAGCAGTGTATCATGAGCTGAGCCACTTGCACAAGAGAAAATCTTTAAGAGGCTGTTTGTTATGTGAAGATGAAACGGTCAAGCTTGGGCAGTGACCCTCAGCCGTCCCTGAATGCACTCTACTGTGTGAGCGCCACACTGTCATCTCTCAGTTGAAATGTCAGAGCTAATGCTCACCTTTCTTCAGTGTTCTTTTGAGGCTCTCAACTTGTCCCAACTCTTTCTGCAGCTTTCTGCCAGGACTCTGTTCCAGTCAGGGTAATGTTAAAAGTTATTGATTGGGTGGTGTTACGGAAAAAAAATGCCCACTAGGAGTTTAGCAGAAGAACTCCCAATAGGAAGCTAATGCCTCCCCGAGGGAGCTCATCCACAGACTGTCAAAAGCAGTGATATGTAGCAGCCAGGCTGCAGAGGGAAGCTGAACATCCAGTTCCAGCAAGGCACACACACAAAAAGGATTCTGGATTCTGGAGAATACAAGCATAATAGGTTTGTCAAAGTCTGATTAAAGTGAACACAGCAGAGCACAATGCAGCTCTCTGCAGCCGTTTGATGTTCTTCTGTGTGTTCAGTCGATTGTTCTTGTTTGCATCTCAAATTGATTTCTTAGAGCAGGAGCCGAGTTTATTGAAAACAGTGCGAGATTGTCCAGTTCTGAAAACCCGATCATCATTTGTCTGGGTAGCGCCTTTCATCGGGGATCTGCGCTTGCTTTTTTAGAAAGAAACATTGTTGTCTCCAAAAATTGAGGGAGCTTTGTGTTTGTTACTACCATTCCATGTATTATAAAGTCAGAAATTCAAAGCGGCAGCGTGAGCCCAACTAACACTTTTGTAATGACATGGGGTTTGTTTGCTGTAGATCTGTGTGGGTCAGAGGGCTCTTCAAAAACATTTGATTATTTTTGTGCACATTTCTTCTTAAATATAAACTGCCAAAATGCCAAAAAAACCTGCAACCACTGTAACTTTTGGTAATAACTTAACAGAAAACTAAAGTCATTTCCAAAAATCAAGATAGAAATGTAATTTCATGAAATGATTTCTGGAAAATACCTTTGTTTTACGAAATGTTTTCTTTTTGTTTTGTTACAAAAAAGTATTGGAGGTGCAACGGTTACAAAAAAAAAAAGCCCCAGTAAGATCCACTTAGTTGGCTTTCAAAAGATTATTTCATGTTTTGCCGTTTAGATTGAAGTTTAACATAGTTCAAGTCAGCTTTATTGTCACACACATGGTACACAGTGCAGAGGAAATTGCATTCTTCTCATCCTAAGTTGCAAACATAAAATCTAAATGTAAAAAATACAAATTAAACAATAAAACGTGTTGCTTAATGGAAAATACAAAAGTTAAGTTACCTTGATAAAAGACAGGGAAAAGACTGATTGGGTTTTGGTAATTATTACAGAATAATATTCTATATAATAAGTCTTATGTTTGAACAAACAGAAAAGAGTCTGAGTTTTGTTTCCTAGCACAGAAAACAAATTTTTTTGAAAGGAACAACTGGATTTATCTTGACTGTCATGACAAAACTACTTTCTGATATCATCTGAAACTGCTGCCTAAGGGTCTCATATTACAAAAGTGCAGAAGCCTTACAGGAGATAATGTCCTCCCTGTTGTTGTAAATCTTCTCCTACATTATTGACTTCAGCATGCACTTTTAAAAGAGATACGTTTTATTGAGACATATATAAAGATGACAATATTAGATGTGAGGTGACATCTTTTTGGCTAACCTGATGCTTCACTGAACCCTTTGTGTACGAGCACATTTGGAACTGTCACAAATTCACCTGACAGGAGTTTGAATGAACCCTCTTTCTATTAACAAAACAGTATTTTAGCAGCAGAGATGAGTTTTCACAGACCCAGACTGTTTAATATCAAGAAAGATTTTGGTAAATGTTTTTGATAACGGACTCAACATTTTTGCTAGTGTCTCTACCAAATAAGACACGACCTACATAATATGTAATACTTGGCCGATATATATATATATATATAAAAATGTTCAATAAGAAGAAATAAGAAGTCCCCATCCTGAATAAAATACTGGGTTCTATCAGGAAGAGGGCATCTGGCTTAAAATTCTCTCCCAAACCAAGTGTGTGGATCAGTGAAAAACTGTTGTCTGTTGCGACCCCTGACACGTTGTGCTGAAAGGAGAGCAACATTAGTACTGCGAGTAAAGATTTGTTTGCGTTACAGAAAAATGTCCATGTAATAAATCTGTAATCTTTGACGGTTTGGGTCTGGGTCAGTGACGTCTTGCGTGCTTGGGATGATCTCTGGCCATTACTGAATGAACCCCACAGCCTAAATGCTGATCGTGGTTAGAGGCCGGGCCATAAATCATCACTCCAGGTAGAGAGCAAGGTAGCAGAGGGATGGGGAACCATTTAGAATGCAAGGCAAAAACCATCCATGAATAAAAAAATCTAAAATTTGATTGTAATTGGCTGAGAAAAAGGCTGGCCATTTAATACTGGTTCAGCTCCTAGCTGGTTAAATGATGTAACAACCTAGCATACTTGTAGAGAAACCTTTTTTTATTTATTTTTTAAGAACGCAACCGTTTTTCCAAATTGCAGAAGCTGTCAGGGTTCACACCAACCATTAACAGTTAGCATAAACCAGCAGATCAGTCCTCATCATGAGGCAGGGCCTTTGTAAAGACGGGGACTCACATGTTTGAAGTGGGGAAATGATGGCGATTGCAGAACCTCATACAGCAGGACTGTTGCATCTTTTACGTGTGTATGATTGCGATTGATGCTGATGTGGGACTCTGTGACTGCAGAGGAATTTTACATTTGTTTTGCATATGTGTGTGCTGGTGAGATGTTCCTCTTTGTTTTATTTTTTTGAGTACACAAAAACAATCAATAAGCTGGAGTTATGAAGAATGGTGGAGAAAAATGAAAAACAGTTGCTTGCAATATCCAGACATGGACTGATATGCATTTAAGTCTTAGAAATGTTGTTGTTGGCCCCTAGAAAAAGCACAGGAATAAGACAAGCAAAGGCAGGCTGAGTTTTTCTGTTTTCACTTTAGCAAACGATGGGTCCTTACTTTCCATTTATCTCACTCATGTAATCACTCTTTCCCGTGCCTCCTGTTCCATTCGTGCTCTCCGTCTCACTTTAAAACTACTCTGCTCCCCGCATCATTTTTTCTCATGTAAGGCTCCATTTCTCCCTCTCTTTCTTTTCTGGGTTTGTTCTTCATTTTTACACATTTTCAATTAAAGGCAGTCTACTTGAAAGGCTTCAGTTATGGAGGTGATTTCAACTGAGAGCCCGGCATAAACATAACATTACTGTCAGATCAAAGAGTTTTCATCAGATCTGGTTAAATTTGCAGAGCTAGCCGCTTTCCAGACTTTTATTGCACTGCTAATATCTTTTCTATTTCATCTGTCAACTCTCTGTCGTTCCTAAAATATTTTTTATGAATTACATGTTTACCTGCCCACAGGAAATGATACAATGGTTGTGCTGTCGTTTTAAAACCAACTACAGTATAGCGTTTTCTTGCACTCTGAAAAATTATATTTTTACCGTATTTCACAACACCATCCATCCATCCATCCATCCATCCATCCATCCATCCATCCATCCATCCATCCATCCATCCATCCATCCATCCATCCATCTTGTTCCACTTATCCGGGACTGGGTCGTGGGGGCAGCAGTATAAGCAAAGATACCCAGATTTCCCTCTCTCCGGCCACTTCCTCCAGCTCTCATACTACTTTATAACGGTGGATGCCGCACCAGTCTGCCTGTCGATCTCATTCTCTGATCTTCCCTCACTCATGAACAACACCCCAAGATACTTAAACTCTTCCACTTGGGGAAGCAGCAGGGCAAACCACCTTTCTTCGGTTAAGAACCATGGGCTCAGACTTAGCGGTCCTGACTCTCATCCCAGCTGCTTCACACTCGGCTGCAAACCGTTCCAACGCATGCTGGAGGTCCTGGCTCGATGAAGCCAACAGGACAACATCATCTGCAAAGAGCAGAGAAGGAATCCTGTGGTCCTCAAACCAGACCCCATCCGGACCCTGGCTGCACCAAGAAATTCTGTCCATGAAGACTATGAACAGTCCGGTGACAAAGGGCAGCCCTTCCGGAGTCCGACAGGCACTGAGAACAGGTCTGACTTACTGCCGGCTATGCAGACCAAGCTCCTGCTCTGGTCATACAGTGACCAGACAGACCTGAGTAAGGCTCTTTGGACCCCATACTCCCAGAGCACCCTCCACAGAACACCATGAGGGAAGTGGTTGAACGCCTTCTCCAAATCCACAAAAAACATATGAACAGGATGAGTGAACTCCCACGAACCCTCCAGCACTTTAGAGAGGGTGTAGAGCTGGTCCACAGTTCCACGACCAGGATGTAAACCGCAATGTTGTTCCTGGATCTGATGTTCAACCGTCGGCTGGACTCTCCTCTCCAGTTACCTGGCATAAACTTTTCCAGGGAGGCTGAGGAGTGTGATTTCCCGGTAGTTGGAACACACCCTCGGGCCCCCTCCTTGAAAAGGGGAACCACCACCCCTGTCTGCCAGTCCAGCAGTACAGTTCCCGACTGCCACGTGATGCTGCAGAGACTTGTCAGCCAAGACACTCCCACAGCATCCAGAGACTTGAGGTACTCAGGGCGGACCTCATCCACTCCCGGTGCCTTGCCACAGAGCGCCCCCCCCCAAAAAAAAAAAAAAAAAAAAAGTCCTCAACCTCTGCTTCCTTCCACCAACCGACAATTTCCCCAGTCGAAGTCAGCTGCTCCCCACGTGCACTTAAAACTGTGCTTGCAAAAACCGGCTTCCCCTCTTGAGGCACTGATTGCTGTGAAATTATCAAAAGATGTTTTTGAGCCCTATATCCGATCATTGCCAAAGTGTTAGAAAAACATGTTTTGGTCTGTTTTACAAAATACACTTGGAACACAGATGATAAATAGTTTTTTTTGGTCAATTTTGGTATAGTTTTTTTGTGTTAGGCCAAGTGATGTTGAACGTTATTGAGTTTGTTTACATTCTGTAATGTCTGGTAGTGTGTGAGCAGCTGTACTTTTCACAATATTTCATTTGAGTATTTTTCTGTCATTTTAATGTGCTGGACCTTCACAAAAATGTCCCTAAGTAATGAGGTTGTAATAACTCACCAGCAGAGGTTCTTGTAGGTAGCTGAAGAAAATATAAAGCAAAACATATATATGAAAACACAACACAAAAAAGGATTTAAAACTTAATATAATTTTTAAGTAAATCAAGATGTCATCTGCGTAAAACAGAAACTGGGTTTTAATTTCCATGAAAGACAAACATGTTACTCTATTAAGGCCGGGTTTACATTTAGTTTACTTTCATATGTAACATGATTCGATAATGGCAGATATACTTTTGTAAAGCAGTACAATCTGAACTCTAAAAACGTCAATTTTTGATCCAAAGTTCTAAGTTTTGTGCGACACAAACGATGGGCTTTTAAGTGAATTCAAAATCTTCAGGAAATATTACCACAATCACAAAAAATATTGCAATGTAAAACGCAGTGCCCTTCAGATTAAGATGTGAAATTTAATTGCTAAATGAAGGACTCTTAATGTTTGACTTGGGAGAATACAAATTTGTTTTTATAATTTAGAGGCTTTCATAGCAATACAAGACACAATGCATCACACTCGGCCTGAGCTGCACGCACTTTTCTGTGAGGAATGAGGTTCTGGTGGATTGGTGCCTACATAAATCAAGATGTTACCACCTGCACTATAAGGCTACTTTTTAATTAAAACTGTGAATCAGTCTGCCCTGATTATGAATTGTATTCTGCTGCCACTGAATAAAATATACAGGGGCCTATCTCCTCCCTCCTCCTGCCTCTGTCTCATTCAGTCAGCTACTCCTTTTCTCACTTTCTCCCTTTTAGCTCCCAACTCAATTTCCCAGAAATGGAGAATGTCCACAGCGGTCGGTGGCTGTGCACTGAAACTGAAGGCTGATGGCATTGTGAAATAGTTGAGGAACATAGTGGTTGCATAAACATAATAACTGGATATGAAGGTCTGATGCTGTTGCGGTCAACACCGTTATATCACAGCAGCGAGGAGAACAAAAACACCTCCAGAGAAACCGGCCACAACCTCCCTCTGCTTTAATTGGGTTTTAGCTACAGCGAAAGATTCAAACAATATCTTATTGTTTAGATTTTAATTCAACAGAGTCCCATGTTCTTGTAATCGTTAGAGAGCATGTGCAATCATTGACTAAACCTCATGAGTGCATGGCTTTACAGCATTGGTTGCTTGTGATTCATTTTTTGACCACTAAAAAGGTTTGTGGGGTTTCCATTTGATACCCTGCTTATAACCAACCTATAGAACACAAGCTGGATAAGTTAAGATCATAAAATAGCCCTAATTTAAGGGTAAACCAAAACTGCATCAATCTTTCATGGCTTCCTCCTCTTTTGTCCTCCACTTGTCTAGTTTCATTAGAATTTTTTAGACCATCCAGTACCCCATGCAGAGATACACCAAGTCTTTGCTCAATATCTCATTTGGAATGAGTTTTCAGTGCAAGCTTTCATAATAAAGGATAGTTATTGGGTCTTGCATGTATTTTGTCTAAAAGGATTGAGACTTACAGGAAGCTTTTTCAAAATAAAGAGAGTATACTTCTAGAAACCATTGAAACACAGTTCCTGATTGGGGCAGATGAAAGATGAACTTTGTTTTTCTCTGAAAGCTTGAGTCATTTTTACGCTTAGATCACTATGAGGTGACGTGATCAAAGCATTGAACAGCATATTCTTATAATGAATAAACAGAACTATATATATAAACAGAACTTGTTCAACCTTAAAAGTTTACTTTTAATCATCTAAGCCAAGTTATTGAAGTTATGAAAAGTAAGTAAATTAAAAATGAATAATTAATCCCTTTTTTAAATACTTGCTGGATTGAAGGACGGATTTCTTTCTGAGCTCAGAGAATTTGAAAGAAGAAAAACTTACAAATTTCCGTTGTTGTAATATTGCACTAAATTTGGACTTAAACTTAATAAACTGAAATATAAACACTGGTAATGACTCACTAATGCTCTACTAATGACTGGAGCGTGTTGTAAGGATTTTGATAAAACATTTTAAACTTTCTAAAACAACAAAGTTGTAATCTCTGCTGGTCATTGTGGACATGAAGGACTTGCACGGGTTACAGGTTTTGTTCTGTCTGTCTGATGCTATTCTTTATACTGTCAAAGGGAAGCTACTTTGGCAGCACTGTTCTGTCAAACAGAATAAGTTAGATCCAAATCTATGCGCATGTTTATATGCAAAACAGCAAGTCCTAAAAGCGGCTCTCAGGAGCACTGCCAGGTCGAAGCTTAACAGCATGTCTGCTTCAAGCTGCCTTATTGCAAATTTATGAACTTTGCGTCTCTAGCAAGCAAAACTGACATCGTCCTGGGGAGATAAGAGTTGAGACGGCCTCTTCGGAGTGGAAGACAGTTCAATAGAGTGCAGCAGAGCTGGAAACAGCGCAGAGCTGCCACCGCTGATTTCCTTATCGTTATATCAGCCAGCGAGTGAAGGGAGGAAGGACTAACAAGAATTCAATCTCCCAGCTTTGCACAAACAAACTCATGAATGATAATGGGTTGCTAATTGAAGGTACTGGAGCGATTCACCCTGCTGACTGTGCTACAGCAAATGGAGTCCTCTATGTAACCATGGCGACAGGCACAGAAAGGCTCTGGAGGTCTTCTGACCTGAACTGGCATCAGATCATCTTTTACACATGCTCCTGCCTCGTCAGTGCTGCCGTTTGGTTTTATTTGCATCTATGAATATTTACATCATTTAAAAAGTACAATTTTGGAAATGTGGCTTCAGTAAATTGAAAACTTTGATCACCAGTGGGCTGCCATTTTCTCAGGTTTTTAGATTCATGTATCCTGCAATTTGGATCCTTTTTTAATGTAATCAAATTTTTGTTTAGGTAGAGAGAGAGTTTAAAGGTGCCTTTCCGTTTTATTTGAATACTCTCTTATTACATAAATTGTCTGCTTGTAATGTCCGTGTCATTGATCTCTCCAGGCGGGTTTCTGTGCTACATCATCACAGGGGTGAGTTCTGACTTTGGGGCAGAACACAGCAATCACACCGATTCTTTTGGCAGACACTCTTAAGCAGAGATGACAGGCAGTTTAGTGCACCAACCGCCGTAAAATACGGATGAAAAGTGTTCAGTATTCTGATGCCATCACTTCCCTTTGGCAGGAGAGGGAGGAAGATTGTGGATTCAGGCCAGTAAAAGGTCAAACTGGGGTCCCCAAGACCCAAATACACTTAAAGTCTCTGCTGACACTTTGTCTCAAATTGTCACTCACGCCTTGAACTTGTTGGATATATGTATAGATACAAGATAAATAAATATAAATATAGGATTTGATGTTTTTCGATGTGTCTTTACTGCAGAAGTTTAAAGACCTTGTTAGGAAGGCACTAACTGAAGGAATATAATCTGTTGGTCATCTAAAGAAGTCATATTCTGATTAGGTTGAAACAACGGTTGAAACAACGATAAACAAATTTGGTTTGCCCGTTTCTGTTTATTTTAGACAAACAGATTTTTTTACCATTTTTTACTTTTTTGAGAGGGACCTGCCTACAGACACAAAAGAGCCTGACGTCATCGGTCGGAAGCGGAAACTATACACCTTACCCTAATCCTAACCCAAAGGTGTTTGGAATTCTAGAAAAAAACTTTTTTAAAGCTTAAATTGGAGAAAACATACCTGTTAGAGCCACTAGTGAAAATATAGATGTCTGCAGCCATGTCATCTTGTTTTTTCTTGCTAATTAAAACACACTTGAGTGATGAGTAGCTTTGTAGCATGTCCAGCTCTATACAGAGTTTTTGTTATTAAAGACGAAAAAAGACCCTTCAAACCCATTTTTTGACTGGGAAAAATAAACTGCATCCACTGATTCCTTGCATAATAATGATTTTGAAGAAACCACTTTGCAGCTGAAAACACTTCTCTTCATGTTACATTCAAGAAGTTCATAAAAATCTAAAATTTTCTTTGTTTGTGTTTTCAATCATGTTGGCCTTGCGTTTGGTGGCAGCAAGCAAAAAACACTGAAAGGTACAGGTTCTTTTAAACATAACTTTTACTTTCTTTCTTTGTTTATTCGAAGGAACAGTGTTGCACAGATAATTTTGAAGATATCTATGCAAGAAATTGGGTTTTGAGAAACTGTCTTCACAATGTGGAGATGGGTCTGATGCCACACAGCTCTTCTAGGTGCTAACCTGTGGCAGTGTGCATGCTCCTGTCTGCTCCTATGACTGCCAGATATCTGCCTGTTAGCCGGCCAGTCTTACTAACAGTCTTTTTGTGGATCTCAGCGGCTGCTGCCTGTCGAACTGGCAAAGCTGCCTGTCTGCATGTTGTGCTACTGTCTCCAGGGTGCACTTCTCTCTCCCTCTCTCTCAGCTAAGCGCTGGATGGCATTAAATCCAAGGGACATGCGTTGGAGAGACACTCTTAGGCGTCATTATCACTGTAGGGGGTCTCATCATCATTCCCCAGCAAAGAGGCGCCGGGTGCAGAGCCTCTGGAAGGCTACAAAGCATAGTCCTGACAGCTTTCAGTCGGCAGAAAAATTCTGATGGTCACGGCGAAAAAAAAAACCCCAAGACGATTCAAAACAAAAGCTGTGAAAAAGCTACAGATGAAGGAGTTCTTTAAAAGTATCCACTGGTAATAAAAACCAGGGGAAGGAACACTCCTGCAGTTTCTAATCATCGACTGTCCTGTGCAGCACTACCTGGAATTAATTCAAACTATGTCAAATTAGCAAAAGAATTGGTAGCTGAAAATGAAGGTCATCAGTCAATATTCTTCCCTGGAGGGGTGCTGAGGAGAGAGCTTGTCTGGTCCATCAGCTGACATGATAGGAGTCTGAGCGATTGATTGCACATAACCTTTGCCTATTTGCTGATTTTTACAGATTTGACTGAATTCTTGAAGACAGTAAAAATAAGGAAAGAAAATCACTTCCAAGGGTTGTAAGACGTAAGCATAAGAATTAAAACCCGAGCAGTAAATACAGCAGGTCCTTTTCCAATGAAAATACAAGTTTGTTAACGTAATAAGTAAGAAGCTTGTGCCTCCGCCTTTAGCTGCAATAGACTAGTAGCTCTTTGTCTTTGCATCCCGTCTACTGACTACTTCAGTTCAGATCGCAGAGGTTCATGGGTATTTAGCAGAGTTCTTTTAGCTTTGCAGCTTTCCTTCTTTAATCAGACAGACAGACAGACAGATAGGTAGATAGACAGACACTTTATTAATCCCAGGGGAATTTTGTGGCAGGGCAACACATACAGAACATATTGCCCAGTAGTGGGCAGCAGCCACACAGATCTGGCAGCGCTAATCGCCCAGAAAAGACACATGAGGGTGGTACAGGAATGAGGTCAAAAATCTAGCACCTTCGATCTGTGTTGCTGTAGAATGGCGTAGATCGAAGTACATGTAAAAATACATCAACATATAAGCACAGTTATTCCACGTAGATGAAAAGTCCACACACCCAAGCTTCTACGCGTCTGGCCAGGCGGCAGCCGTGCATTATCGCACAGCGCTCTACAGCAGTCAGGAAGGAGGGCCAAGAAAAAGAGTCACCAAGGCGTTGAAATCTGGGGAAAGGACAGTGGAGAGGGGGGGAATGTAGGTTTCCACGACAACTGGCTATGCTTATCGCACTTCCAGTGGATCTGTTTTGGTTCGGTTGAGGGATGTGCCCTTGGCCTGGGAAACGTCTGATTAGAGATGGTTTGTTCAGGCACAGGCAGACATAACTGCTGCCTATGTTCAGGCTGCGTGTGGCAGAATATCCACTGATCTAGGGTCAATTTTCATGGTTTCCTCCAAGTCGAGCCGTAACTTACTCTATGCTGATTTCCATCCTCCCAAGGGAGACTTGGATGCAATACACGAGGGCAGACTGAGCATCCACCTTGGCCTCCAATCCATTCAGTTTATCAGTTTCCACCATTTCAGATCCATGTTTCTTGAAAGCGAGAAAAACAGAGACAGGTCACAGGTCATAGATTTATTTGCGCCAAAATGATTATTAATTTTTGATTACGGCAATCCTGTAGTGCTCCTTTCATCACAGTTTCATCACCATGCATCAATAGATAATCATATTTTTTTTTTCTAATACTGTACTAGTTTTTGTCATGGTAACCCTTTAAAGATCTATAAATTATTTTTAGTTTTCATGGCTTAACATTTAAAGCCGTGGTCGCGTGCATCCGTATGGGGGTTGACCTGTTCAGGTGCTGTGGGTTTTTGGATTATCCGGATCGGTTGACGGTTGAGGGTTGTAGAAAGAAGTCGCTGCATCTTACGGGAGCACATTCATGTCATACAGTTCCCTTTAGGCTTATGCGGCCACCTTAAGGGACGTCATGAAAATAGAACCAACATTGTTGTGTGAAAATACTTCATATCATGAAACATTTGCTAGTTTAATGTATGTTACATGCACTTGTGACACATCGGTAATGCTGTCGTGCAGTGCAGTAAATACTGTTATCATGCCTTTTCATGCTCCAAACGCATGATTCTAGTTCAGTTTGTTTCAGTTATCCTGGAGTTTTATTGGAACATGTTATAGGTTGAGCCTGACAGAGTTTGACGTGCATTTAGAGCTGGATTTTTTGGCCCTTTCTCTGAGTGTTGCACAGTCTAACATTGAGGAAGCTTGAGATGTCCAACATGGAAACACTGTCTGGCAGCAATCTTTACTGTTTTCCCAGTTTTGTTGATGGGTAATGAGGTTTAAACTCAAAGAAGTGCTCCAAAGCATAAAAGCCTCAAAACCTTGCACAAAACACCATGCACTTCCCTGCTATATGACGTTACTTTTTTTGAAAAACTAAAATCCACAAATCCATCACCGTTAGATGACTTTCTTCCAAGATGAAGCAATACACAGCAAACAATCTTTTCACTAATACACAGAAAAAACAAATCCAGTCCAAAAAATTAAAAAATCTTGCACACCTACTAATCCAAAAAGGCAGTCTTTGTGCCAAAAATAACAGCTTGGAATGAGATGGATGAGGAGGACAGATTATAGAGGCTCTAATCTGTGAAAGCTGACAATAAAACACATTTAAACTGATTACAGCACTGTTATTGGCACAAGGGTCTGAAAACTGCATATGCAAATTATGGCTCAATTGTTGACTGACAACGCCACCTAGGTTTGTTTAATCCCAGGAGCTTCATGAAAGGACAAAGCTGGATGTCCTTTATTCAGGAGAGAAGAGAATTAAAGACTTCAAGTCACACAAAGTTCATTACAAACCTAACATGCAGGAAGACATCGAAATGTTTAATTCCTAAATTTGTTTTTATTTACACCTGCCTTTAGTGCTCACTTTCAGTTCATATCCACTGTCCACTGCGATTGCAAAATAAAGACAGTAATTATGGTTTAGTCACAACTGTTTTTACGGGTGGATAAGGGCTGTCCGCAGATGAAAAATGTGCAAACCTGTACGGGACACACAGGTGGTCCACATAAAAAATCAAAGCTGTAGACCACTCGGTGAGCCTGTACAATGCAGAAGTTCATGCACATTTTTTCTACAGGCATGCTGCGAGTGACCGGTTGTAAGAAGCATTTATATAACACAGAGGGGTAAGTAAGGGGGAAGTAGGAGAGACGCATGTCCAGTATGTTGTTCGAATTATTAATTTCCTCGCCAACCCTGTGCACTACCCTGTATTCCTGTTCAAGTGATAAATTGGAGCCCGAGGTGTGCAGCCTGAATGGTAAATGGCGTATATTTTTGTAGCGCTTACTGTATAGCTATCACCTTAGAAGGCCCAAAGTGCTCTACAGTCACAGTCCTATTCACTCATGCACACGCTGATGGGGCTCTGCTGCCAAACACAGGCGCCAACCCCACCAGGAGAGATGTGTCAGTGTCTTGCCCAAGGGCTCTTCAATGCGTGGGCGGACAAGGCGGCACCACGCCTGTGATCTTCTGACTGCTCTACCTTTGCACCACAGCTGCCCCAAAAGTGAGACAATCAGAGTGTAGTTTGTGTGGGGATCCTACAAGTTCTTACGTATCACATGCACACCCTGTACGTCATATGTGCATGTAACTCACATAATCCTCAAAAATACTACACGATACTCTCACCACACACGACTGGTAGGTTCCATTTTCATGATGATGTCCCTTAAGGTGACGACACGAGCTCTTATAGTGCTGCGGCACCTCTCTACGACCATCCACCACCTCAGACCACCCAAAAACCCACACAGGTCACCCTCCGCATGGGTGCTTGTGACTGAGGCATAAGTCTTCTGACAGCACTAATAGCCTCCAGTTTTCATCCTCAAACTCAAAGTCAAATTACTCACAATTTCCAGTGCAAGGAAACGTGTCATCTTCGACTCAGGCCTCAGAATGTGTTTGACTCCTGCTCTTCAAGCTTCAGCTCATCCTCTCAGGTTTAGGTTTCCTTAAGGACACCCAGAAGAAAATGTTGCGTTGCAACTTAAAATGTAATTTCTACAAACTTCAAAACTAAAATGTGCGAGCACTTGTCTCTTTTCTTTGTATGTTTACCTTTCAGCAGGCTGTGCCGCAGCTCTACTTTTATGAACAATAATTGTAAAAGGGTTTTCTTATCATACAGGAGCTAGTTTATTTTTTTAGGGAAGAGAAAAGAATGTAAAGTATGAAAAACTAGTCAGAAAGTTAGCAAAGAAGCATAAGACAAAGAAAAAGGAACAGAGCAAAGAGACAGATTTTGGCGATAGAGCCACAAATCATGGAAAAGATTAAGTGTCTTCTCTGCTACACAGAGGAGGTGTAAATAGAAATGTGTCCCTGTGAGAGAACCCAGAGTGCTTATCTCTGTGAGTGCTGGCAAAACACATTAGTCAGTCTGAGGTTTCCATGTGATATGCAAAAACAAACAATTAATGGTAGATGGAAGATGGTTGTAGAAAGCATGTCTGCCAACAAGGACAGCCAGTCGGGGCAATGGTACATGTGCACACCACCTGTGACAAGACAAACCAGTTTTCACTTAGCTGCGACCCCCGGATTGATGGACGAGTGAGGACAAACATGCTTCATCTACCCATCTGACTCCCTCAGCTGCCAAACCAGCACATCATTAAACAGCTGCAGGCACTGGTATCCATTCAACAGCTGCTGCATTTCATAAAATGATTGAGTAAATGGTTCACATTGTGACTGTCTCTGCCCAGTAAATTAGCTCTGGGAGTCTGGGGCTCTGGTGGTGCCATTCCGCTCCCCTCACAATGTGCTGCGTCCTGTGGGAACATCTTTGGGAAGCTCTTGGACTACCTGTGCAGCAGCACCAGAGAAAGCATTTCTGCATTACCATTTCTCCAGAAAGATCTGCATTTGATATCAAAAGTGTCGGTTTTGTTCTGAAACATGTTTCTGGTGGTTCCACACAACCTCCAGAGCTGGTTCCCTTGGACGGTTAGCAGGTGTGAGAGCTCACCTGAGTTTTGTTGATGACCAAACTACCAAACTATGGTTTACCCAAAAGCAAGAATCACGATTTACTTGCAAGTGAATACTAGTGCACTTCACTACAAAGAGAATGCAGATAGACAATCACATAGACCATTGTTCACCCAGTGTTGCAATGTGTAGCTTCTGGGTAAGTTAAGAGCTGAATTGGAAGCTGTCATGGTAAAATAAAGCTGACATTGTTACTATTTTTCCATCTTTTTCTTTTTGCCTTTGTCCTTGGATGATTCTTACGAGGACAGTCCGCTCCTCTGTCTCTCCTGTGCTTTTCTTTCTGTCTACGTCCTAGCTACTGACTTTGGGGCAGCAGACATTGACAGTCCTCATCAATGCATCACTGATCCCTCTTAACAGAGAATAACTGGCCATCATAAGAGCAAACCCAAGCAGCCAGATGTGGAATGGATGTTGCTATGGCCTTAGCATGTCACAGAAAAAAGAGTGCACCTAACAAATGTCAGATCATCTTTAAGTGCTTTCGAGCTTTAAATTTGTTCCACAAGCAACCCTTTCCTTGTGCTCCTTCTCTACTCTCCGTTGCAATTATTTAACCTGTTTAACCTTAGCACATTCTAAATTCTGATCCTCTATTGATTTATTGCAAAAGCGTTTCCAGTGGTCTTTAAACTTTGATTATGATTAAACAAAATCCAGAATTCTGGGTTGTTTTCTAGGACATAGTCTCTGCAGAGCAGCAGGAGTAGATCATCAGAAATTCACCTCTAAGTTGTGGGCGAGACCGGTTTTGGAGAGTATCCCGGTCACCCCTTTGCTTCCCCAATATTGAGAGCTCTCTGTTTACACTCTCTCCCGCTAGCTTACTGCCTCTCGTATCCCTGACCAAACATTAGTGGTGCAACACAAATGGCGAGCAATATCTGAGCTATCCAGCCGTACAGTTTTGATCCAGATGCCAGCTCGGACAAGGAAAACAAAGACGTACATGGATCTAGTCATTTACAAGTGAAAACTTCGGGATGGAGCGGAGCAGAGAGCTTGTGACCTGCTACAGCAAATTTTCTACAGAAAAAAAAAAAAAACTTTTTCAAACAGCATTTTTTCATCTGCTTCTGATTCACAATTTTAATTTAGAAATACTCAGAAATGAAAGTTTAAGCTTAATTTTCTTTATTTATGTCCTCCATCATCAGAAAAATACAACAAGAATGTGTTGAAAAGACCAAAAACATCATTTCCATCAAAGTGGGTCTTTAAGGCTGTTGTCTCATTAACTGCAAATAATTTGTTCATTTGTATGAACAAACCCAATGTTGAGCTATTTATTAGGAAAGTAGTATTTGACCTTATGTGATGTAAACACAACACAATTTGTGGAGAAGAAAAACTGTTCAAAGAGTAAATCCTTTCAAGGTTTTGTTGTGCAAACTGGACCCAAACAAGCAACTGTGCCAACAACATGAAGAATCCATGTTGAGTGGTCTGCTCCTGCCCTATGCATTTAAAATTTTTATGAAATAATTGGCTCACAGCGGGCATCCAAGAGGCGCTAATCAAGAACATATCAGAACATGTCTTATTTAGTTTAGTGAGGAGGTTACAGCTCTCTGTTATAATTAATAGTTGGATGTCTAGCAGTTTTACCTTTTTTTACCTTCACTTCTTTATAATTGTTTTCTTCCTGATGCTTGTTTTAAACAAGACGGCCCCTAAAAGAGCACGTTTGGAAAACGCATGAGGTTGGCAGGTGGTTTATCTGTTCAAGTTCAGTGCTGAGTGTAAAAGTAAACCCGGCATTAAGACATTTTAAATCCCTGGGGAATTTGAATCGAGTTTTGCTTTGGACACAGCTGTCTGTTTTGTTAAAGACACAATATGATGCTTTCTATCATTTCTGATTTGAGGGTTGTAAGTTGCTCTTTGGAGTGTTTCATAATCAAGGAGTCCATCATGATTGTTTTAACCCTTAGTAGTCTCTGAACTCACAAGTGTGTTTGACAATCACATTGGTTGTTTATAATGATTCAGGAATGACAGCGATTCCCATTTATAGTAGTTTTTGTTCAAAATTTAACACGAAGGTTTAAAAAGAGGTTTTAGCTTTGAAATCTTTGGTTTAAAATAAACATAACAGGAGTTCTGTAATTGAGATGATCTTTAGAAAGAATCGTTGTGGAAGTTTGTCTAATTTTGACCTTGTCTTTGCTTTGTTCTTGGATTTACACATTTTTGATTTTTTTTTCTCTTTGCATTTGATCTTTGTTATTGATAAACATAAAAACAGTTTAAAATACATTTAGGGGATTTTTGCAGTAAAAATGACAACATTAATTACACAGAATTGACTTTTTTGTACAGTTTCAGGTTTCATTGTGGAATTATTGTGTAATATGATGAAGAAGCTGAGGTTGTTCTACAAAGATGGATATAAAGCATTTCCACAAGATAGAGATTAAAAAGATAAATGATCAAAATGTATTGCAATTATAGTAAAGCAAAAGTGAGTGAATAACTTGAGTTTTGATCAGATCCTAAAGTGGATCCTGTAATTAGTGGTTTCACTCATGATCTACAAATAATGTCATTGATACAGCGATAAACTTTACTTCACATTCTGTGTGGTACTTGAACAAACAAAAAAAACTTTATTTAACCATGTTTTTTCCTGATTTTACACTGTATTTCTTTAAGTTGCGTCATTTCGCTGCACAGATGTGAACATCCGTGTTGCATCAGCGACAACAAACAGTAATTTGTGAAACACGGGAAAATCTTTTGAATTCAGAAGCTGGTTCTAGTGTTTCTCATGAGATGTGCTTTTATTTTTACGATAGAAGCTTGTGTGGAGCAGATTGAGCCTGCTGTCAGAGATAAAGGCAGGCAGAGACTCACTCTTGTCCTGACAAACCAGCTTAGACCAAGAAGCTCTCTGATCTGGATTGAGTGGAAATGAGTCTGCTTAGTCAGGACGTTTCCTTCATAGGTGGAACAAGCCCAGAGCAGAGGCGCTGACAGGCAGGGGAGATGTACAGCCGCGAGGGACTGGAACACACTTCCACACACACTTCTCTTACACACAAACACAATCCTACTGCTTCAGAGGGGAAGTTTTTGTGGCCCTATTGCTCTCCTGCGGCAATTATCCCATATATATCACTAAAATCAGAGTTTAATTATCTGCTCCTCAGTTTAAATAGAAACGCCATAAATGTCGACCTTGTCCTGAAATGTGCATCATTACACCTCCAAAAAACAACTTTCAAGCTATTTTTTAAGTTTTCATTTAAACCGTGCACTGCAAAAAGAGGTAGCCTAAAAATAGGAAAAGAGCACTAATCTTAGGGTGAATTTCACTCGAGACTAATGAAATTAGGAATTTGTACACAGCAAAAATTATAAAATATCAAAATGTAGAAACAAACAGTTCCACACAAGTATTCCACATTGAAAAATAAACTAAACTGTTTATTGAATTACATAAAATTGAAGGTTTTAAAAGTTTTTATTTGCTCTAAATAAATCATTGGTAGTTTTTAGGACCTAACTAAAGTTCATTTTCATTATGGTGGCAAAAAACTAGTGTAAGAAGTGGAAATAACTCATTTTAGACCACAATGTGAGCAAAATGAGAATGCAATCTTTTTACCAATTGGCCCATCTCTATAAATACTCATCAAAACTAGCACTTATTCTTAGAACATAAGTTTACATTTTGTTTCCAAAATAAGGACAATGCTAACTTGGCAACTATTACAAAACGTTAAAATTGTACCAAACATGGAGTGCATTTTGAGTTTATTGAATCTTAAATCAAGTGTTTTTCTATTTCCAAGAGTATGAAGCAAAAGGATTTTGACTCATTTTAATCATGAGACTTTAGCAAGAATTCTTGACTGTGCTGATTTTGAGAAAAGCTTGGAAATGTGGAGCAAAGAGAAGTTAAAAGAACTTAAAATCTGGTCAGATATCTTGAATGTCTAAAAACACGGTTTTAAATCTTTGCAAGTATCAAACAGTCTGCAGTGCGGCCTTTTGGTGCCTTTCCTCCCACTTGCCACAGCTGCTGTGTGTGTCTGTGTGTGTGTGTGCGATCACTCGCCCACATGCTTCACTGCTGCGTGGTCACAGAGGTTGTCCAGGTAACATTTCCTTTCATCACCTGTCCGCAGGTCTTGTCTGGGTCAGAGTGTTGCGTTTACGACTTCAGACTGGAGTCACACAGAAATGGACACTCTCATAGTACTTTTCAAAACCATCAGGGTCAAAAAACCCCTCCTGCAGTAACGGTACTTCCAAAATCCAGTTTGAACCTAATGTAATAATGTTTTAATTGTAAAACCAACACTTTAACAATGCCTGACTGCATTTTAAAGGTTTTGTGCATTCCCATCTGAAGTGATCTTAATAAAAATGAGGGATTGTCTGTCTGTGAAATCTCCTGCTGCCTTCCTAAATATCAAAGAAGTCAATAAGAATCAAAACCTGTCAGTCGCCTTTGTCCTTCAGTTTTCATGCAAATAACAGCCTCGACCAAACTGACACTTACCATATAATGAGAAGAGGGTGATGAGAGAGTGCGAGCACAAGAGAGAGATAAGTGGGAGGACTAAGAGGAAGCATTGTTCAGAGATAAAATGATTAAAAAGAAAGAAAGAAGGTGGAAAGAACAGAGAGAAATAAAGGGACCTTTCATAGTCCCCTTTTCCCCTAAATCTGCATCTTCTGTGGTTCCAGAGTACGACTGGTCTGCTTTGGCGAGGTGGGGGGATTGGCGGTGAGCAGCTGCATCAGCACACCGTGTACAGACACACGTCCAAACACATAATCACACGGACGCCACCTTCCACCTCCACAGCAGACTGCGCGACAGTCCCGCATGAATATTTATTGGAGCACTTCATGAGTTCACACGTTACACCGGCGTCTCTTTCATAATCTGGCGCATCAAAGGTTTGGCAGAGATTCTGGGATCCAGCTGATTTGGGGCCTTCATCAGTATGCGCCGCACCGACCTCCACTGTGGCCCGGTCACATCCCTGGGGCGGCGGGGGCTCGTCTCCTCAAAACGAAAGTGGTTTTAATATCGACATGTGCTACCTGCCACTGTGTTCATTTGAAATAGCAGCGCACAAAGCTGCAGACCAAAGGGAGGCTGTGTGTTCCCGCTGGCAACTCGAACAAAACCAAACATGAACTTTACTCCGCATGGGACAGAGGAGGCAGCTCTCTGTACAACATTTACTTTAGCATCTTTTTTGACTCTTCCAGCTTAATCTGCTTTTGAGAAGCTCCGGAAAATGCAGATAAATGTCTGAAAACCCCAAAAGATCAATAAAACTAAAGAGAGTATGTAAATGTGTGCTGCTGTGTGATAGTAAACTAGAGAAAACTGTAAAAAAAAATCCACTTTTTAATCTCCTTTTACTAGAGGAGTTATTCAATCCTTTTCTGATTCAATTTGATTGCTTATTCTCATCCTTTCTCTTCATATTTTTGGTTCTAAATGTCCAGAACACCAATTTCTATATTACATGTCAGTTTTCTGGGGAAAAGTGTGAGGTTTAAAGTGGACATCAATGTATTTTATTTGTATAATGTATTTTAGGGGAAGAAATAGCATTGGGTTTGTTTACTTTATTCCATTTCCTGTTTTTACATTTTTGCAGAGATTCCTTTTCTCAGAATCTTTCAAATTACATGCATTTTTTTAGAATTCATTTGGAGTTTGATCGATTTTTTTTGTCAAACTAATGTAGAACTCTAATTTCGCATGAATATTTTGTCTTGTCCTGAGGCTCCTGGGTTGGTGGATTCATATTTGTTAATTATAATAACCCTTTTTAGAGTTTTTTTTAAGTCTTTGCATAACACAAAAGCTTCAGCTTGTCCTGCACAATAAATTGCAAATTTATCATCATCGCATTATCAGCCTTGTGTATTGAAAAAGACAACATAAACTGCGATAAATGGTTACCTAAAATATTAACTCTAATGCTAAAACAATCCCATGGCATTGAAATATTTAATCAATCAAACACAGCCCTTTATGCTTTTCACCAATTGGATGGACTCACTCCCGTCGTTGACCAATTGGATGTAGTCCTTTACACTGTCTATGTTGGCATGAGTCATTTAGAGTGAAACTTAATTTATTTTGACTTTATTTGAATAAAACTGTTGCAGTGAAATGGACATGATTTATTGGTTGTTTTTTGTTTTACTTTATGGTCATTTATTGCAAGTCATATTGTCATTGCAATATTGACCGCTGATATGGCACGTTGCAAGCTTTCTTTATATGTTGCAGCCCTAGTTTCAGCTCTTTTCATGTTTTACTCTTGTCTCAGTTCTGGTAAAAATGTTTTTTTTTTAAACATCAATGGTATATAAATGAAATCATTGCTTTTCTTTCTTTTTTTTTTGCTGAAATCTGGTTACAGTGAGATAAAATAAGCTTTTTTAAAGCTTCTTTTCTTCACATCATTTCTCTTTTTGAAAGATCAGCTGGCATTCGCAGTCAGGTTTGCTTTAAAGGTCTGGCCAGTCCAGTCCTTTGGTCTTCGGCTCCTGCCAGGCAGTGACTGAGGGCTTCTTGCTAGTTAGTTGCCATGGTAACCTCATGTAACAGCTCTCCAAAACAGCAAGCTCACCTTCCTTTGTGTCAATCAAGAAGCACAGTAGAGGAAGGGCATCATTTATGTGTTTCTAACATTTTTGGGAGCTGTTAACATTGATCATGTAGCACTGTTAACAAATATATGTATAAATTTACAATTTCAATAAAAGAAAAATAAACTATGGTAAAAGGAAACGAGATTTTTCTATTAAATGCAATTTTGCATCAAGACAATTAAAAAATATTTAAATATATACATATATAATACCCACCAACTGTTGCACAAATAAGTAGAAAGTGAGTTTTATGCAGAAACATGAATGAATTTCTGACGTGCAAAGAGAAAAATCGTTGATCAAAGGTGCACAACTGAGATACTTTTCCTCTCCAAAATGCAGACGTTTGGAGAAAAGGTATTTTCTTAGCACTTTGAGGTCTCACTGAATTGTTTAGATAAGATCAACTTTTTAACATCAATCTTCTCCATCTGTCATTTATTCTGGACTGTAAATTAAAGTTTAAATTTTTCCTTCTTTTTTAAGAGCACATTTTTACTTGAATCAAAGATGTTCTGCATAAATCAAAAGGGAAGCTTTAAAATTGATGCTACGAGTCTAGGTAATAAAATCTGCAGTAAACAGCAAAAGTGTATGCGGGTGCATTTAAAAGTTGCCTGGAATTAATTAGGTAAATCAAATGAAGGAAAAAGGATTTGATTAAATCAGATGTGATTTGAGATAAGATTTTTTATTTCGTTTTTTTTTTGTATTTGCTTTTGTTATTTTGTGTATTTATTGTTTATGAAGCAAAACAACCATTTCTCATTTGAGAAGTTAAACAGATTAAATGAACAAAGCATGCCAATTGAAGGGCCAAAGATATTTGCAATAAAAACAAAAAATAGGTGGTGAGAAAAAATAATCGGAGGTAAAAATGAAAATAATTAGAATAATCAAAATTAGATTTATCCAACCACAAATCAAAGCATTTAACCATTTCCCAATGTTCATTTCACCCCCAATTTCACAGCTTCTGATGTCATTAGCATGCAGTTTTCTCACCTCTGGTTTTTATCGTTTCATTTTTGCAATTTTTATCTGTGGTTCATGTCTTTTCAAGTAAACAATTTCCACAACCCTTTTGAAAACACAAAATGCATTTCCTCCTGAAGAAAAATCATGACGGTGTGTGAAAGGATGTGCACCTCCACGGTCCTGATCTGGTTGAAACACTACGAGAGTCTAACTGGTGTGGGTAATGGAGCGCATGGCGGGGGCTGGCTGTTGGGGAAATGGGGTCATTTAGTGTCATAACATCACTTGCACAGTGTACAATTTAATACACGCCTTTTGAGTGTTTTTTAGAAAAAATTTCATGAGACGTAGTTTGACTCACTGTGGGACTTCTTGATGGCCTAATCTTGAAAGATCACTGAAGTTCCACAGTGTGGTGGCTAATATAATCTGAACCCTGGGGGTGTGAGTCTGAGATGACTCTGGCAGTGTGTTTGTGTGTGAGATGGTTAAAACGAGACACGGAGACCGGCGTGTTGGTGTGCAGGCGCTTCATGTTAAGAGGACCTTGTGTGTTGAAAGTACTTGAAGCGTGCGCAGCGGCAGAGTGGGCGCTCTCCAAACTACACAGCCGCATTCGCTTGATCGATGCGTACTACAAAATGAGCGTATGTGCATATCTCTTTGTCCATCAACCACGTCGGTACATGTGCGCATGTGGGGCCTATTTTAATTGTTGCCATGGAAACAGAGTGCTGCCAGAGAAGTCCAGATTCAATGAGGGCATCTCTTCCTCTCTCCGCATCTCTTCTCATTTTTCCTTCTTCTCATCTGCTCTTGTTTAGATTTTTTTTCGTCTTCTTCTCCTCTAGTTTTTCTTTTGTGTCCCCCTATCTGTTCCCTTCTCTCCCTTGCACCTCTCAATCCTTCTTGCAGAGTGGCGTGCAGTTGACTATTAACACAGGGAGCTGTAATTATCGCTGACGAACCTCTCGCAATTAGCTTCCCTTGAAGAATTTGTTTTGTCATCCTTTTATCCCTCCTTCAATCTTCCAGCTGCTTTCTCCTCCTCCTCCCTGTCACTCACTGCCTCATGAGCTGTCATATGGATATTGTTTCACCTTTTTTTTTTTTCATGTTTGCCGTTGTGCATTCCATCTGCCTTGTTAACAGCAGTCAGCATGAGACGTACCCACAATGCACCACTCAAGTTTAAGAGCAACTACACCCACGGAGTCCTTGGTATCTCTGCCCACAGAGCCGAAGTGAACTTATATTTCCGCCCACATCTACCGCAACGATATGCGGATAAACTCAAGAGGACGCAAGCCCTCCCACTCAGACTGATGTAAACATTGAGAAAGACGAGCAGCTTTCCTGCGTAGGCTTTGTCTCCTTGTTCTTGTTGCTCGTTTCTTCTCGACGGCTCACCTGGTCTTCCTCATCCTCATTAAAAGAGGAGCTCTAAAAATAAACACAGACAAAAGGGAGTCAGTCAGAGAGCCAGCGATGGTCAAGAAGAACACGGCAGGAAGCAGAAGGAAGACGAGGGGGTTAAAGTAGGTCAACAGGGGTCGAGGGAGCAGAGTGGATATCATATCAGAGCTCTGTGAGTCGTCCTGGGCGCCTCAGCCGTCAGTCACTTAATCAGTTTTGCAGTCGTTCAGTTCGTCTGTGTCTGGCTCAGAGCGTCACTCATCTCGCCGCAGACAGTTTGTCAGTCAGCCTGAGCTGAGCTATCCTTTCCTCCGTCTTTCCTCCATCTGCCCTTTTTTGTCGTTTTGCTCACTTACTTCATTGCTGTCCTGTCTTTTTTTCTCTGTTTTCCCTTGTTATCAGGAAACCCATCATGTCATGTAAAGTTGGAGCAGAAGCTTGTGTCATCACCTGCACTGTTTTGTGAACCTCTCAGAATCACCAAAGAGGGTGGAGAGTTTTCTTCAAGTGTTCTGGTCTGAAACAGGGAGCTTAAAAAGGGGGAAACGTAAAAAAAAAGAGAAAATATCTAAATAAGAACCAAACATAAAAGAAGTTCCTGAAAGCGCACTGCTCAGATATTGCAAAAAAACAAAAACAAGCTAAGATCTGATGAGCAATTACTGTTGACCATTTAATCAACCATGAGATACTACTTAAGCAGTGAGAAAGCAAGGTTTCATGAGTCCTCTAGATTCACTTCAGTGTCACATTATGCAAAAGAAGATAACGGCATTTCTGTGCTTCACACAGGTCCATTGTAAAACAATAGACTTTAATGGTTTTAAGATACGTACACACCAGGCATGTGATGAGCGTTCAAGAACACGCTGAACGCGAGTTTCTGACCTTGCTTTTAGAATATGGTGTTCACACTGGACTGATACTAGCGCACATACTCACAATATGAAGAGGCTTGGAGCAAATCTGTTTACTATTGCTTCAGACTTTTTTTTCACGGTTCTATTCTAATGTCTGAAAGAATTCCGGCCAGGCGCAAACAGCACTTACTAATTCTCCTCTATGATCAATTTTCAAATAATTGTGTATCAAAAAGGATTGGTCAAAGTTCAACCGGTTTAACTTTCAACAGACTTTCACTGGCTGCACGTTTTGTACGTAAAGCCTGAAATTGGACTTCAAAATGTGTGTAGTATCCATAGACTGCATATGAGAACTGGACTTTGTAACTCCTCCCCCCTCGTTTTCTAAACAGGAAGTACCCGCTGGACCCAGAAAGCTGAAATATCCTTATTATTAATAATAATATTAATAAAAATGATAGTCTTCATTAATAATATGTATACGTCAGTCATTATATTTGCCAGAAAATGAGTCTGATACCTTTTTTAACATGTTTTTTGCTAATCCTTATATTTTTTTTCTTTGTAATTTTTCCTTATTGCAAGTTATTGAAGTTATAAACTGGCCAGTCAGATGCCTCTATTAAAAGCTTATTTCTATGGCTCTTGTTTTTTTGCAGGGTTCTATGAATTCCTGACATTGTTTTTTGGTTTTTTTTAGGTGTTTTGCTGCAAATACATTAATAAAATATTTAAGACACTTCTAAGTTTAGGGTTAGGGTTAAGACTGTTTGTGAATGGGATACTTTATCAAATTTAGCAGTGAACTGTGTATTTTGGGGTATATATGCTTGTTTTCCATGTGCTAAAACATCTGCTTGTGTCTAAAATAAGCAACATTTAAAAACACTATCCCCTCTTTAGGATGAAGTTCATGAAATTACAACAAAAACGTTTATTAAAATTAAACTTTTGTCTGAATTGACACTTATATTTACTAAATTATGCAAAGAAAGAGTTCTTAATGTTTTTTCAGATTGGTTAGGTTGTTAACGTCCTTTTTTTTCTCTTTTCCTGTCCCGCTTTTTTCTTTGTTTTTGTTCTTCTGTCTTTATCTTTCTTTATGTCCTCTCTTCTCACTTCTTTCTACGCCTTTTCCTGGCGGATCTTTTTAGGTATTACTCCTACATTGCAACACCATGCCTGTCTCAAGATGCAGCTCCTCCCCAACTCAGGAACAGGAGCGGGCTCGTGTCCCACACCCACCCATGCCCCCGTATCTTTACCCCCACACAAGAACCCCTCGCTATTTGCTTCTCATTTTCCTGCTGCTCTGCCTTCTCCATCTACCCCCGGCCTGCCAGTCACGGAGAGAGAAGGGCGGGGGAGGCGGTGGCGGCCACTACATTCCTATTCCCCAGCCGCCCCCCCATCACATGGCTCTGCCCAACATCTTACGTGGCCTCAGCATCGCTGTTGTCTTAGTGGGCAACTCCAGCGAGGTGGCGCTGGCAGGAGCCAGAGAAAAGGAGGACTTCCTTCACATGGCGCCCAACGTGGAGGTGCTCACCATGAATGAGACTGACCCCAAGAGTATCATCAAGAGCATCTGTGACCTCATGACCGAGCACTGGCTACAGGGCGTGGTTTTTGGAGATGACACTGACCAGGAAGCCATCGCTCAGATCCTGGACTTCATTTCTGCCCAAACCCATATCCCCATCCTCGGAGTACGTGGGGGCTCCTCCATGATCATGGCTGCTAAGGTAAGACCTTTACTCCCCATCAGTGGAGCTTATTAAGACAAAAAGTCATCAGCCGAAACTATAAAAGTGCAGGAAGAATGTGTGGGTGGTTAGAGGTGGAAAATGATCCTCACTTTGTAGACATTTGAAAGGTCAGCCATGTTGTTTGATAGCTGCAATGAAATCATTTGCAAAACAAACCCAATACTTAAACTTTCATTCTTGGTCTGTATCAGCGGATGCCAGGTAAGGTGACAGATCAGATTTCTGGTTTCAGTTCTTTGCTTGAGTTCGCCTGGAACTGACTGCAGTTTGCTCTCAATTTTTTTTCTGCTGCAATCATTCCTGCAAAAATGTTGCCATGACTTTGACTGGGAGAGACGGAAGCCCAGATAAATTACAATATCGTTTGTACCAATACAAGAATATAAGAATTAAAACGGTTGTTCAGTGTGTGTCTTCCTCACACTGATTGTTCTAAAAACATGAAAAATCCAAGAAACACTTTAAATTGTTCATTTATTTGTGCAAAATTATGATTACAGAGATCAAACTGAATGAAGACCAGTGTTATCATGCTGGTTATATATTAACGTTGCATACAGAACGGCCTTGTTTGGGTGCCTGACTTAAAAAGCAAACTGCCAACTGACTAGATGCCAGTGACAGGATCAGCTGGAGACTGAACAGGACAGAGAGCTGGATCTCTGCATATTTACCAAGCCTAATGGGATAAAGCAATCTGCTGCTGCCTTATCTGTGTCCTGGAACTGGGCTTGAATCTAGAAAACTGTTTTTTATTTTCAATTGGTACTTTGTGTCAAAATGAAACAAAACCATAAGCGTTCAGGAAAAAAATTGTTTTTTTCTAACGACAAAACGTGAAATTACAAAACAAAACAAGACAAATCACAGTTCCCTCTGCTGATGGCAAGTTTTTCAGCCCATTTATAATTGTTTTAAACTGTTTGGGCATCATAAGGTCAAGGTGAAACGTAAATCAAAAGATAGATGAGATAAAACTGGACCCAGCCTAAAAATATATTGGTTTTACGAGATAAAAAAAAAGGATTTGATGTTTAATTTGCAGTAAAGTTGATTACTGTATTTCAACACAGAAATGTGTAAATCTATGTTGACACAATTCCTCAGCATTGCACGTTCAATAGCCAATTCCAACGAAAAGTCAACGTAAATGTGCCTAAATGTGCATTTCATTCTACCGCATTCACAACTCTGGTGTTCATGTGCAGCTATACAAGTTCATTTTCAGACTGTAAATACAACACATGTGGTCGCTGGGCACGTGTTGCAAGTTACACCTGGTCAAAGTTTGACCAATCAGGGACTCACCAAACTCAGAGCGGGTTTATCTAGTGAGCACAGACACACCTCACGATGTCTGTGTTTGGGTTTCAAATAGAGATAAACAAAGGCCACTTTCCTGAGATGGTGGTAATCCATTGCGGGATTTGCTCGGCTTCGACATTTTACACGGCAAGAGTCTTCCAACTGCAGGTGGTGGAAGCGTGCTAGTAAACAGTAGCAAAAGAAAAAGAAGAGGAAGCCCCTCCCTGCTTGCTCAATGTGAACACAGCGGGCTAAATATGCGTTCAACAATGCGCATCCAATGCCCGTACGTGTGTACGCAGCTTTAGCTTTAATGTTCTGTTAGATCAAGCCCCCAGTGGTAACTTGAGGAACTGTGTCAAACTTCTCTTAGTTTTATTTTTTTTTAAAATAGTCCAAATTCCAATTCCATCTCATCCAACCTTTGAGCGCCAACAGGTTGCTGTGCCAGCAGAGACATAAGCTGCTGTGACACGGCGAGACCAGCAGCTACCACTGAGCCTCTTCTCTCTGTTCCTTCTCATTACAGCTCTAAGAGGAGAAATATCAGCTAACCGTCTACTCCCATTTAAAAATGGGCTCTTGTGTGCCTCAGTACAAACATTAACTGGCTCCACAATCCCTCTTACAGACTCAGACCCTGCTTATCTCTGCTTTCTCTGTCCTAGCGGTGAAAACTTGTGAGTCTTTAACCTATTGGCTTTCAACACACACAACCCATAAATCTGTGAAAGCGCTGCATGTTTTCTCCATGCACTGAATGCTGCATTAGTCTGCGAATGACGGCAGCACAGGAAATCAAGCATGTGTATCTGTGTGTGTATACTTATGGATGTGAGCTTCATTTATTAAGCACGCTTGCCATGACTGCAGCAGGCGCTGGGAGAGAGCAGTTGTCGTGGCAAAGGTTTAGCCCAAAGTCAGAGTTTAGCCCTCCTTCGAGCCTCCTCCTGGCTCTTCGGGGGATCCGGGGAGCGGGGACAAGGCTGCACTTCGGCTCAGTCTCCAAATGGATTTGTGTCTGCCTAATGGACTGAGACAATGGGGTGGCAAAAATACGTTAAAGAAGGATCAGAGGGAGACAGGGAAGGAGACTTGTGGGAAAGTCAAGTGATTGAGATGGTGAGGTGAAGGTGAGATGGAGTGGAAGGAATTGAAAACAAAGGAGAGGACTGGTGGACTTGGTTGGACTTGGTTGAACGGGATTCGGCTGGTTCTGGCGAGGTTCAGGTTCTGGATGCCACAAAAGCAGACTTTATAACACCTTTCAGAATAGAAAAGCAAGACGGAGTGGATGGAGAGGAAACTTTTCTTCCTCCCGCATGGCTGAAATTGAGAGTGAGTTAGGCAGATGGAGAGTTGCGGAGCATGAAAAGAATGGAACTGCTGCTGTAAATGGTTTCGATTTCCCAGTGAGCACCTGGAATGACAAAGAATGGGGAAATAGGAATAGCAATATGAGGTGCTTCTCTTTCAGTTCAGCGCTGCCGCACACACAAACACTCACAAATGTGCTCACCCGTCAAGACCCAAGGCCAAACGCTGCTGCTACACCTGGCAGGACAACGCTTCTTTTTTCATTACTTTCAGAATGATAACAGGGAGCAACACAAAAGACTGAAGAACACATTCAGATTTTTTGTGCAGGAGGAGAATTTTAAGCACCAGATAGTTTTAGAAAGGTCCCCAGAGTAATATTTGTTTTATCCACTGCAAGAAAAACACTTTTTTCAGTCCAATGGGATTAAACCAGACTCACAGAGTTAAAATATTCAGCACATCTGTCTCTCAATGATCTTCATTGACTGTGATTCTTCTGACAGCTGTAACGAGAACAAAAGAGGATATTTTGGACAACTTCCTCTCAGGGATGGAGCAGATCAGCCATGAAAAGCCGCTCAGTGGCTGCCACACCCATCGCATGTCTGCACAAACCCTTCCAACGCGGAGAGGAACTGAGGTTACTGTGCCGTATAAGCCTGAAAGGAAGGAAGTGAAATGGATGGAAGAAAGAAGCCGTGTGGCTCCAGCATTATCAAGAAATGAAGAAGAATGTGGAGGAGGGGGAGAAGGGAGAAAGATGGATGGAGGCAAAGGGCACTTACATCTATATCAATGAATAGGTTGGGTGAGGGAGGGCTGAGCAGTAAGTAAGAGGATGAGTGCACAGAGTGCAAAGAGAGACGAGGGGGAAGTGACAGAGGGCGTGTGCTCTCAGCAGGTGTGTCACCATCCATCCACAGCTGATGGATCCTAAGAACCAGACTCATTTACTCTAAAAATCACAGTGGAAGAGGAGGGAAGGATGAATGGAGCACAGCTGTACCCACATCTGCGAAAGGCAGGATGGGATGAAGGAACGTGCAGGAGGAACTCAGCCAACAGTTTCGCTCTGTGCGTCGCATGCGTGCTCGTCCGCGTGCGTTTCGTTGCCTCGCCAGCTCGGCGGCAGTTGCCAGTCTTCTCTCAGAAGCGCCTTCCAGCACCAGCCCGCTTGTGGTGTCTGTTGGACCGCAGTAATCAGTATGATCTAAAGCCTTAGCTAATGCTTGTGATATCAAGACGCGGCGAGATATTTTCCTCAGCTTGTCTAGAAGGCACAGCTTTGTAGTGGTACAAATAGCTGTAGTTGTCATTGATCACCCCAGGGCCGCAGCACAATAAGTACAAAACTGTAATCTATGAGAGAAGGCTGCTGGTGAAGATTAGGAGATAAGATCCACTTGTGTACAGGATTTAAGATTGTCGGTAATTAATAAAAATAAAAGGGAGACTCGGGTGACCTGAGGGAGTGCTGTTAAAATATGGATGCATGACATACAGGGCAACTTTAATGCGTTTCTCTAAACTAGGGGTCTGTAACCTGAGGCTCCGGAGCCACATGTGGCTCCTTTACCCCTCCATAGTGGCTCTCTGACTGAAAAAAATAAAATAGTAGTCGTTTTAAAAGTAAAGGTTACTTAATCAGCATTGATTTAATCGAGATTAGTTAAAGGTATACATTTATGGCTGAGGTGGATCCGGAAGTAAAATCAACTGCACTGTTTCTACACTATATGTACCAGGTAATTTCTTCATTATGTTCATTTCTAGAGCACCGTCCATTATCATCCAAGCAGGGCTACACATGGTCACACCAAAAAAGAATACAATAAAACAACAGAAAAAGGGAAAGAACAATTAAACACGAATAAAAAACATAATAAAAAGTCATATACTAAGACACAGTAGCAGAGGAACAGTTTGGTTTTAAAACTCTCCAAGAAGGTACAAGGATCTCTAATAGCTGGGGTCGGTTTATTCCAGAGTTTAGAAACCTGCAGTCCCTCAAAACTTGCATTTTGTTCTCAGAACCGGAAGCACATGTGGGTCCGAAGATTGTAGGAACTTGTTGATCCTGTTTGGCACAGGAAGTCTTTTATTTTGAAAGGAAGTCACGCTTCTCTGAAAATTTACTAAAAGTAAATTTAACGTTTTAGGAAAAAGCTTTTTTCTCTTTGTATTTCTGCTTTTATTCTTGCTAAAAAGAAATATAATTGATATTTAAAAGGCCTATAACGTGCTATATCAACCTTTTGAGCTTTTAAGTTTATTATAATGTTAATTCCTCACCGAAAACACCCTAAAGCAATTTTTTAGATCCATTCACGTATCTAAGTATTCCTCTAAAACTGCTCTCTGACCACCAGCCCTGCTGAATCCATGAAAACGAGTGGGTCCTTACATTGTGAAATCACATAGGCCCTTTAATATAAAGGTAACAATGTAATGAATGCAAAGCCGTATAAAATTTTCCTAAAGGGTAAAATAGGACTCCATCTGAATTTTGATCAAGGAGAGAAAGGCCCAAATGGTTCTTTTACCATCAAAGGTTGCAGACCCCTGTTCTAACCGCAGATGTTTAGATGTACATAAATATCAAACACCTACGTTAATCCACAGTGACGTGCGTGAGCTGAAGTGTGCACTCAACTCTACCACACACAAATGCAGAAACCTGGTGCCTTTTGTGCTCCTGGCAGCCTCCTCCAGGAAAAAAGCTGCGGGATGCGATCAATTAACTTTTGCCCAAATAATTCAAGCTTTTCATCGTTTCAAATGCGGCCGTTTGCCAGCGGGGGGTCCAAGCCCTTTGCTTCAAGAAAAGATTTGGTTTCCGAGCACAGCCGTCTGAGTGTACGTCTTTGTGGTTCTTCGGGGGCCTTGATGATTGTGCAGATTGGCGGTCAGCTGTAGCCAAGAATAATTGCAGTAGATGGGGCAAGCTGAAGCAGTTAATAACAGAAGAGAGGAGAATTTAATGGAGCAATTATTGCCCAAATCTCCATTCTTTACAGTAACACAGTTGGCTGGTCCGTGCTTGTTAGCTTGTAGCCAGGAGCCACATTTTTTTTACGTTCATTCTCACCAAAACACGGGTTCTAGAGTCACTCTTCTTAAAAGCACACCACCTTATTCCTCTTCATCTTTTGGTTCGGCAGTCGAACCCAAATGTGTCCACGTTTATATTCCCAATTAATGTCCTACAATAGCACCTATTGTTGCAGTAATCACTGAGGTCCTGTTCTCTATTAATGTAATGTGCTGTTCAGCTTGGCAGCTTCACATCCTCACTAAAACATCCACACAATTAGGAGCATTTTTAAACGATAAGAGAATTAAAAGCGAGTCTTCTGCCTCTTAGAGTTTCTCATGGTACCTCTTATATTTTTCATTCCTTTTATTTTCTCTCCGTGTTCATTCGCGGATTTAAAGTCCCACTACGATCATCTTTTCATCTGTTGTCAAAGCATCAAGGGCAAAGACCAGAACCTGCGCTATAGAAACCCAGACACCCCCAGGATCAGATAGGATGTGACCCCCTGCTTGATCCCCTTCCCCGCGTAGGGAGAGGGCTGCCGGACCCAGGAGGCCCGCACCCAAGTGGCTGAGGGCCTGGTTCCCTCCACCAGGGATGGGGTAGGGGACAACTTATATCTCCTCTCATCCTAGATACGTTCAGCTCCGGCTTCAATGCGTGCGTGCATCCTCTTATGGCTGCTTTTATTGCAAAACATGACCTGGAAATTCTTTAATGTGGAACGCTACAGTTATTTTCAGGCTGGTGCCTTCCTTTTTTTTATCTCTCAAACCAAATAAAAACAAGAACAATTTGATTTGCTTCGATGTTTCATTCATAAAACTGCTAAATTAAAGATGCTGCATATTTGGAAGGAGGAAAAGGATTCTACTTGTGTTTACTTGCAGCTTTAACTTTTCCTAAAAGGACTAACAAATCCATCAAAATCTGTTGCTTGTTTTCCAGTGATGGAAATTCCCACTCCTGCTCCCATCTTACCTTCTCATTGTCCTGATTTAGAACACGTGATATCCCACTGTGTGTGTTCGACTTTTCTGTAAAGAGGGGAATGGCAAGAGCCTGACAAATATACCAGGAGTCCTATATTTATGTGTCCTATTTTCCAACCCTGTTGGTCTCAATTTACTCCGGCCTTTTAGCTCAGTCCATAACTTTCCTTTTTACACCTCGCTCCCCTGAACCTCCTCACTTTCTCTGAGAATGTACTCTGTGTACAAATATCAACTCTTATCCCTAAAAAAATACACTAACTTAGACATAATCTGTATCTGTGTGATAAGGAAATGTGCTGCTTCAACTTAGAAGGAAGATTTTCATAATGTCAGACATTGAAGCAAATGGAAACATTTAGTGTCAACATTTTTGTGATCTAAAACCTATTTTTTTGCATGTGAGAGTACAACATTTTGTTTTTTTAGAGCCAAGCTTGACAGGTGAGGACATACCTGTGAACGGACTACAAATACATTAAGAGTGGTTCTCAGTGGAGCAGATGGAGGGAGCAGCTCTAATGAAAGCAGGACATGACTTCAAGGCAGGCAGAGGAAGAGGAGGAGCAACATTGCTGTGGGCTCCTGACTATGATGACAAGTCAGAGGACCTTCTTTAACCTTCGAACAACCTGACAGTCCACTGGTTGGAGTTAGGCAGCTTCTTCAATTTAAGAAAAGAAAACATTCGTCTTTTCAGACAACAACTTACCCTCCGATATCACACAAATAGACGTAATTTTTTAATTTTTATTTTAAGAAAAAATTGTAGTCACTAAGAAATATTTTCTTTAACAAAGATTGTTTTGCTATTAAACGCTTTTTTATAAGACAGAAAACAAGACAATTTTTCATTGAAACAAGTGTTTTTACTTTTTTAGGATTCAGTTTTTGCAGTGGGGACACAGTTCAGTCAGAAAACTATCAAACTTTTCCCTAACTTTAGGTTTTTATTCATAGGATTTTTGAGTATGATCAAACAGGATGATTTACATGATATGTGGCTGCCACTTTAATGCCAGCTCAATTAAAGAGCAAAGAAGAACATAAAAAAAATCCACAATTCTTCTTTTTTTTTTGTCTTTCATGTTTTGTTGTGACTTTTAAATCCAATTGAATGTTTTCTGGTCAGGAGATGTCGATAAAAGTATCCCAAAAACACTAAGAATACTTCATCTCCTTCCTCTTTTTGACTGTTTCTGCTCAGCTGTCAGTAGAGACTAGTTCAGTGTAGTATTTGTCCGACTTTTGTCTAAATCCTTCTTTACCTACAGATTGTGTCTTCTCATCTCTTTCTTATCTTAACTGATAGCTCAACTCATAATGATAAATATTTCTCCTCCCTTCCTTCCACTTCAGCCTCCCATCCTCTCCTGTGCCTCACACAGTCTCTGCCAGCCTTTTGCCAAAGAGAGCGTGCAAATCTCTTTGCTTTGGCTGAAATAAGTCGTTTCCATAAGCAGCTTCAATGAATAGAAGATGAGACAAGGAGCATAAAAATGTAATTCTAGTTAATTACAGCTCCACAGATCGAGCAGAAGGAATGAAGAGCCAGCCGTCCCTCCTGTCTAACCTTTAGGCTCCACTCTCTTCAGTCCAACTGGCTGTGTGTCCGCTTCTGAACCTCCGCCACTCTGGTTCCTGATGACGGGTGGCGAGGTTGTTGTTAACAAACTGTGACAGATTCAGTCCCAACACCACCCACTGTGTTCCTGTGAGAAAACAGTGAAGCGAGATTTTAATGTGTCCTCACTGCAAGCATGAAAAGTAGGCAGCTGAATTCTGCTCAGAAGTATTTTGCAGTGGTAAAGCGATGTCCTCGTGAATAATTCATCTTTCCATCAAAGTTTGTGCGTCTGTGAAAAAAAAGCAAGTAATTAATTAACTTTTCTTTTTTTTTTTTTTTTTTTTTGAATTATCGAACATATGGGCTGCACGATGGTGTAGTGGTTAGCTCTCTCACATCACAGCAAGAATGTCCAAACCTTGGCTAGGTTCTTTCTGTGTGGAGTTTGCGTGTTCTCCCCGTGCAAACGTGGGTTTTCTCCGGGGACTTCCTCTCACAGCCCAAAAACATGCTTCATATGTTAAATGGTGACTCTAATTTGTCCCTACAAGTGAGACTGTGAGTGTGTGGGGTTGCATGACCCTGCGATGGACTGGCGAAGCATCCAGCCTGGACCCTGGGTAGGCTCCAGTAAACCCGTGACCCTGGACAGAAAAAAAGCGGGGTTGGAAAACGGATGGATATAACTGAACATAAATTAGAACCAAAAAGTTTGAAATGGTTGAAAATGAACTAAGAAAGCTACACTTGGAGCTGCATGGTTGCGCGGTAGGTAGTTAGCGCTCTCGCCTCACAACAAGAAACCCTGTTTGAATCCTAGCTGGAAGCTTTTTGTGGATTTTGCATGTTCTCCCAGTGATTGTGTGGCTATTTTCCAGGCCTTTCAGTTTAAACATGAATCCACCGTGTCTGCATCTTTATTAACGGAGTCTGTGAAACAATGGAGAGTCTGTCGCCACATAATATTACACAGAGCGGCTTCTAGAGAACAACTGTCTCCATAAATCTCTATGTCGAGGAAGACTCCCGGTTTTGTCTGTAAACAGCGGCTTTCTTTTTCTCTGCTCTGCTTCAGTTTCCTCATTGCCCAAAAGAAACTTTCTAAACACATTTATTGTTTGGTTTTTCTTAGCTTTGGGCTATTAACTTAGCCATTTTTAATCACTGGTGACCAGTTTTTCAAAAGAAAACTTCTTTCAGGATTGGAAAATAATCTGTTATAACCATATTTGTTTTTGGACCGGACCGAGAGTGAGGACCGCTGTCTGAAAGGACCCAGCAGTCGTAAAGATGTGCTCCAACAAATCTCTTTAAAAGCTGCAGCACAGCAGTTGTAGTTGTATTCATAAACACAGAAGCTAATTCATTAGCAGATAGAGCATTCTCTTCTCCAACCTCAGGCTCCAAAAAATCAGTTGGTTAGTTGAGTCTTTAATATTTTAATTGGTCGACCAGAAGAAGGTAGTGAGCCCTGCCTTGTTGAGAGTCTGACATTTTGCAGTTCAAATAGAATTTTGACCGACATAAAGTGCGATGTGCAAATAAAAATGCATTTTCAAAATGAATGGTCAAATTGCAAATTGATTTGTAAATTGCAAAATGCATCAAAATGACAATTTTAAATGCAACTGATTTTGTTTTTATTTTATATTTTATTTTTTTTAATTGTCGTATTGAATTGTAAATTTTTATATTAAATTGTCAATTGAAAAATGTATTTTCAAATTGCATCAAATTGCAAATTGAATTGTCAATTGAGAATTGCATATTACTGTGAATTATGACTCAAAAAAGCTTCCATACAAAACCCCTCAAGTTTAAACATTTGCACATTTTTCATCTACACGTGTACACGTTTTGTTTACTTACTTGTTTATATGTGTGAACATCCCTTTAAAAAAAATTAAATAGAACACATTTCCATAGAGAGTGACAACATTGATTTAACCATCTGTTTTTTTTTTTTACAAACAAATGTTTTACTATCTGTTTGTTTCACTTTAATTTGTCACTTATTTATTTCCCTCACGTACTTGTAATTTGCTTCTTTCTTAGACTGTGTAATAAAACTGTTGAATTATTAGTTTTCTATAGACAATCTAATATTTATGAGTGTAGTTTTAAATATTCACCCATATTAAACTCAGTGTCAGTTTCTGTACAAATCAAGCTGCTGCTGAACATCCTGCTGAGGGGAAAAACCTGCTCCACCAGACTTGAGGTGTCTTTATTTATCTTCACTCACTGGAGAGCCTGCAGATGGAGAGGAGACGTTTGAAAAGGAAATGCATGTGAGTCACGGCGCTTCGTCTGATCATGACAGAGCAGAACTCTTCCACCGTTTGAACAAAACTGTCCTCAGAGTTATTCAGGAGGATCACACGTGTGTTTTAAAGGAGTTATGATTGCAAAGAATTTCATCACTGCTGAATCGCAATCTTTCCTTGGAAAGAAATCTGGTTTGGACCAATCTGTCCAAATGAGAATGTAACCGTTATGGCATGGCAGAAATGTCATGTTTCTTCTTTTCTACAAAGCACTGAGCACTACAGACCAGCTGCTCTTAACAGTGTTGACTAAAAGGAAAGAGGACAATGTTTTTTCTGAAATGATGGAACAGCCACCAAAGCCTTGTACAGCTGCACAGTTTTAGAATGCGAAAGAACAAAACCATTTTGTGCTCTTTTCT
Source organism: Oryzias celebensis (assembly GCA_014656515.1). NCBI lineage: Eukaryota > Metazoa > Chordata > Actinopteri > Beloniformes > Adrianichthyidae > Oryzias > Oryzias celebensis. The sequence continues at coordinate 17,676,126 of BNCR01000008.1, forward strand.
TCACTTCCACTAAGACTTTTGTCATTTTCTTTTCAATTAAACTAATGTAAATTTGATTATATTTAGATGGCTTTCTGTTTTACACTAGTAGAAACTTAAGGAATGTGAGAGAGTTAACAGTTAAAAGCAAAAAAAGAAGTAAAATCAAACAAAAAAGTCACTTTATAAACCTAAATACATAAACTGCAAAATAGTAATTTAAAGACTCTCTTCAATGAAAATTGTGTTTTTGATGTTTTGAACATGTTTTTGGAACATTTTTCTGTTGTTGGAAAACACATGTAAAGAAAATTAAGCTCAAAATTATATATCTATATTTAAATTATTGTGAATCAGGAGCATTCAAAAACATGCTGTTACAATACTTGGGGCACAAGTTCCCTGCTCAGCTCAGTTCTGATGCATCCACATGCAAACAAATAGATCTGGTTTTTTCCTCATCGGAGCCGGCATCTATATCAAAACCGTGTTGCACCTGTAATGTTATGCTGGGGGTGTGAGGGGTTGTACATTAGCTTGTGAACAGATGGGGGACAGAAACGGGGGCGGGATTGCCCTGTGCACACCTTAAAGGTAAATTTCTGATGAATCACTCCCGCTCTACAGAAACTATATCTTACAAAACGAACGTTCTTTTGTTGTTGTTGCTAAAAATGGCATAATCATATTTAAAAGACCTCTAGGAACTTTGAAAATAGATCAAAAGATGATTAAAGTGTGACTTAAAACTGCTCAATGCATCAATAAAAATACAAATATAGTAAAGTATGGAAATAGATCAAAAAAACGAATTGTAAAAATGTACAAAGTTCTTTATTTTGTTTTTAGTGGTAGTCTACGCTTTGACTTATTGATCTTTATTGGTGGAATTTGTTATGAAAATGGCTTTTAAAACGACAGCAGAAATGTAGCAGAAATATATTTGAATTGCTAAAATTAGAGTTCATATTTCATCATAATTAAATAAACATTTATGCTGAAGAAGTGAAAGTATGTTCAATCTGGTGAATTTATGATGCAATAACATTAAAAGAAAAAAAAGGCTGAATAAAGAGTTCTGAAGTCAGAAATGAAGTAAAATATTGTTTGAGTAAAGGATGCTAAAAAACCACCTAAGGTTGTTTTTATTGTTGTTTTTATCGAGTGTTATGATCGAGGCATCAACATCTTTCTTCTGCACTTTAAGCAGCTTTTTGTTTCTGTTCAGCGTGTTCTCCTCATTTAACGTAGAACAGTAAACAAAAAGGAAGGAGAGAAGGAGTGACTTGGGGGAAGAAAGTCAGGAGCCCATGATGTGCTTACTTAATTAACTCACCGGGGTGGAACCACACACTGAGAGCCACACAGCAGCACACATGCATGCATCTGCACGCATCCTCCTTTACACATCCCACGTGTTCCTGCTGACCTCCGGTACACGAAAGATTCACCTTTTTTAGTGCTTCAAGACCCGTTTGAACTCTTCTTCCCCTTTCTGAACATTTGCTACGGTCCTAAACCGAGCAGCGTAGCTCATGAGTGTGCTGTTTTCCTCTGCGCTGTTCGCATAATGAAGACACAAGGGGGAACTAACTTTCCCCGTGGTCTTTCTTCATTTGGTGCTATTAGTTTCACAACGTGCTCCATTTGGAAATTGCATGAAGCACACTTTGTGACAACAAGAATGGCAAATTTACAACATTCTTAGTCACATTTCTATAGATTTGCAGGTAAAAAAGCATTTCTTGCCATGAAAAAACAGAAAGAAAGTCAGCAAAGATCACTTTACTCAACCTCATTCTGTCTTAAAGCTTTTTTAAAAAAATCTCAACTCATGCATCCTTTTTTTTCATCTTGTCTTTCTCACACGAGGTAAAGCTCCTGCTGATGAATGTAAATGTTGCCCTTCCTGTCTTTTTGTTCTACTAAATGACTGCAAACACCTTCCTCTGAAGTTTTGACTCCTCTGTCGCTCTGCATTTACCCACAACTCCGCGGTTGGTCCTCGCACGTCGACCTGCGGGCAGTCTGCCCGGCCGCCTGCATCCCAAAACATTTAGAGGAGGGTGAATGAGTCAGACGCAAGACAGAGTCAGTATTGTGAAAAAGAAAATGCTCTGCATGTTATCCTTTGCTGCTCTGATTGCCAGCACATCCCCAATGTGCTCGGCTCATTATCTTTTTCTTTGAATCCTTTGGAGGGAACAAAATATTTGTTTGTGAATGTATGGTTCAGATTTCAATAGCTCCATCTTTTTCTATGCCCAGACTCAGCAACAATAGGGCTTGTTTTTTGTTGTCAACTAATCTGTTTTTTTTTTATTTGCTAGTTCATATCCATTTTTTCTTTTAAACAAAAAACACTCGATTTGCTGGGTTTTCCTTTTTTTATTCAGCAGTGGAGCGATTTAAAGTCTGCAGTGTGATAGCTATAATCAGTGGCAGACTTAGCAGTTTGGGCCCCCGGGTGAACAATAACACAGGGCCCTCTGCAGCCTTTGTTTTACTTTTTTTTAAATCCTTGCCGAGGGTAGAATGTCCATCGAATAACTTTTTTACAAACCGCTTTCAGACAGCATCAATGTCAAGATTCCAAAGGTTTTATAGGCATTTAAAGATTAAATCCCATTTAAATATTAAACAAATGTACTTTATAAACATTATTTTAACTTGGAAGAAAACAATGAATTTATTAAATGTGCTCATTTGTTACCCACTCACTTTCTAGAGAAAAAGCTATACCTCTTTTGAATACATTTTTGAATAAATGCTCGCTAACTTGCTGTTGCAGTTGGAATACACTTGCTGCAGTGGAACGGGGGACCGCGAGACACTTTCACACGTGCAGCCTATTGCAATTTCAGTTCATTTATTTATTTTTTTTGGACAGAGATAATAACAATGGGTGTGCAAAGTATTTCAAATGATTATACTTAATAATTATTTTTATGAAGTGTTCAACTCAGGGCCCCCAAAGTGATGTGGGCCCTAGGCAATCATCTTCCTTTGCCTAATGAAAAGTCCTCTCCTGGTTATAATTATCAGTTGTTTTATTATCATCATAGCCTTTCTTTATATTTAAGGGGTCCTTTTTTTTAAGGCTTTATTCTCATGTAATACTTTATTTTACTTCTTTTAATGAATAATAGTATTTATGATGGAGAAATCCTAAAATTTAGCTCTGAAATAGTTAGAATTGGTGGGTATGACCAAAAAGTATTTAATTTGTCCAAATGTTTTCATTATAACAGAAGCAAAGTAATGGTTTGCCCCATAGAATTAGATTTTTGGATTCCTCTCCGTTGCACTGTAAAATAGTTGTTGTAGATTTTACAGCAACTTACTGGCAGCTGGATGCCAGTAATTATTGTAAAATATTTTATATTATTACTGTAAAATATATAAAATACAGTACACAGAAATTCTACTTTATTTCATTTTACAGTAATAAATCTGTAAGATGAATCAGGGTACACAAATACTCTACTGTATTTATTTTATACTTGTATTACTGTAAAATGACATCCAGCTGCCAGTTTTTTACAGTAAATGATTGCACTGTTCTCCCTTTTACGATAATATGACTGTATTTTGATGTCCAGTTTATTTACTATAAAAAACAAGGTAAATAAAAAGTTAATTCTGGTTCTTTTACAACAACATCTCCAGCTGTTTTGAGCGAAGGCCATTTTCACCTCATCTCTTAGTTCATTACAATCACTCTTCCAGCTGTGAAGGCCACGTTCATCTAGGATGAGCTCTGAGATCAATGCAACACCAGAGACATGAAATTCTCTATTTCACATCACTAAACAGTTTCAATTCAACTTGAATGAAAGGAACAGATGCACAGAGAGAATCTGCAAAGTCAACACTAAATGTTCCAATGGAGCTTGAATTGGGGACCTCTAGCTGTTAGGCTATAGTGCTAACCACTGCACCACCGTGTCAGCACTGATTCCATGTACCTCTCATTTCAATGGTGGTGACATTTTTTTAAATGTATTATGTTTAACAGTTTTAACAGCTAGTGTTTAGTTTTGTTCTAGGCTAGTTCCTAAAAATAAAAGCCTAACAATAATTATTAAATGCATTGATAAATTCAATTTTTTGTCTTTTTTTTTCAAGCACATGACTAGTAAGCATTGATCACACTTGTTTTACATTAAATGGATACCTATTAATACTCAAGTAACTTAGATTTTATTAGATAAATTAGATAAACTTTAGATCTTCCTGTTGTGAAGCCACAAGGCCAACCACTGCACCACCATGTTATCTCTGAGTAGATTCAAACAGAATTCTCTTCTTCCAAAATTGCAAAAGATGATGAACTAAGTCCCTTAACGATGTGTCCATTTACCACTCCTGGTTACACCTTCACCTTGACGGGTGTGTCTCTGAAAGCACGTGATGTCACGGGTGTTTTACAGAAAGCTAGTGCTTTCATCAACTTTAGCTTTTGGACCCCAAAATGGGAAACGCCAAAGAAAATGTAGTTCTGGGCAGATTACTTTCAAAGAAGAATCAAATTTGCACAACAAGCATATCAGTTTATGTTGTAACTGTGTATGAAGATTATTTGTTAGAATTTGTGATATTTCATATACAAAATCTCCAAATCCAATTTTCCTCTGAACTTGTGATGTAACAACCTGGGATTAAATTTACCTGGGATTAAATTTACCTGGGATTAAATTTACCTGGCGACCAGTCCAGGGCTGTCCCCTGCCTTCGCCCATGAGTAGCCGGGTTAGGCTCCGGCAGCCCCGTGACCCCGAAACGGATAAAGCGGTTTGGAAAATGAATGAATGAATGAATTAAAGTTTCTTATCACCTCTTCACATTAAAAACTCCTTGAGAGGATAAAGAAAATGGGCAGGTCTTCATTGTGTATAATGTTGGGCTGGTTTCCTCTTAAAAACACCAACAGGATGTTGTTTCAATAACAAAATAAAAGCATATTCAAATGCACTGCTAGGCTGTCCATTTCAAAAGCAGGAACTTGATTGTATTTCCCGCTCACGCACAGTTTAAACACATGAAAAGCTAATTCCATTCACCTTTTTCTGTCCCTTGATCTACCTGTACATATTATAGGGAGGATTACAGTAGTGACCGTGAGCATTTTCAAATGCGATGCTGTTACAGGAAAATACTGCCCAGTTGACAGAAATCTGTCACAATGTTAACAGAAGGATCGTCCCACCCAGTCTGACAGCACAGCTGATTTTGCGCATTTTAGTTATTGACAATTAAACTTTTACCAACAATGTGTCATGTTAACTATTTTCTGTTTTATAACTTGTTAGATGTATTTGTAATTTCTAATCAGCAGAACCAGATAAATTGTTGAATGAGTTGAAGTCAGTGGAATAGACATTCAGAATGAATGAGAAACGGTCTCTGGAGAGTTTTAGCTAATAAACAGCAGGTGAGCCTGGTGTTCAGTAGGAAGATGGATGTTTAACAAATAGATGAGTTGTCATTTTAATACAATTATTTATTAGAGCACAATTGTAAAAAATAATGTTGTTCTTAATATGTCCTGCCTGGATAAAGAAGTTTAAATAAAACAAATAAATAATTTGATATAAAACAAACAAAAAAACCCTTTCCACCGAGAATTATATTGGATCCAAAACACATTGATGTAAAACAAAAAAAACCCTCAAGTATGTGATATCAGGGGATACATTCAGCTTGACGCCGCATGTTAACAACATTTGGAACTTGTTTACAGTAAAACGTCTTTGTGCTCTTTAGGGATAGAAGGGTTAGACCAAGTAGGTAAGAAAAGCAATGATGTACTTGTTTGGGATTCGCCATATTTTTGTGGGCATTTTTTTTGCTGTATTCTGATTCAAAGTAACTGGGAAGATACAATAGTGATAAGGGAAAGCTGTAAAGCCTCTGTTCAGTATTTCACTACTGACATTGGAGTAGAAAGCTGCCCAGTTTACAGACATCCGTTACAGTGTGGTGGAAAGTGACACCAGTGTTTTTATCCCAAACAATTTGTTTTGATTTCCAAGTCTTAATTCATTAATTGCTCCAATTTTTTTCAAATTTTATTTGCAGAAAATTGTGTAGAAAAGAAGAAAAAAGTGTTTTGTAGGATATTTCTGCACAATGAGGGTCAAGAATCACTGACTTCTTTTTCTTTGCTGATTCCTCGTTCCAAAAAAAATTTGACAAAATCCACATTCAGTTATCAGCGGACCCATCCACTTATGTGGCTGTGAGCTCCAACCCGGCTCCCTGCAGCAGTTTCTGTTATCAGACAGGATGCACATCATCAAAATTCTGTCTTCTGCACATTTTATTGCTGACTTATGGTATGTGCTGCCATGAACAGTGCCAACAGAAGTTTTTGTGCTGATGGTGAAGGAACTCACAGAACATACAGTTCACACGCTGATGCATGCTCCACATCATAGTGCGTTAGCTGCAGCCTTTCTCTGCATGGGTCCAAACATTACTGTGTGAACTCACTTGAGCAGCTGCTATTTAGGAGGATCTCTTCGTCTACACTAATATTAACATGAGGAAAACTTCAGTTTAGTGTAACCTCAACCATTTTCTGTAATTAAGTTTTACATTTTGCATCATTCATCTTTAGATTATTAACAGCTACCTTTTCCCCATCAGGGCTGGGTTTAAAACGGCTGATTTGACAATTCAATAGATTTTTTTCTTTTGTTGTAATTTTGTGAATTTTTTTCATGTATAAAATGCTTTGTTGATTTAGTTTTTTATGTAAGAATTCATATATACATATATATATATATATATATATAAAACAAATGTTGTTGTTTTTTAAATGATTAAACAAAGTTAGGTTTAGGATGTAAAGTCAACAATTTGATGTTGAATGGAAAAAGTTTGAGTTAAAAACAGATCCAAGTTTGTTTTCTATTGTGTACAGTCTGAGTTTCTCGTAATCACATCTAGCTTTAGTGAGCGAACGTTGCTTATTTTTCTGACTCAAAGCAGTTGAGCCTACAAACGCCTAAAACGCTCACTGAGGAACTTTGAGTGGACCTTTAAATAAAAGCGAGCTTTTAAAAATGAGCTTTTACATATGGCAACAGCTTAAAATGAAGAGTTTCCCACATTTTCACTCGACTGCATGTGCCGTATAGCACCTGACCCATATGGCTCCACACGACTCTGTAGCTCTGCAGTTCTATAGGGGAACAACAGCTTGTTTTCTGAGGTGAAGAACAGCATTTCATGCCTCAAAGCAACAGCAAAGGCTGGAAATATGTCGCTTCTTGTGCTGCACAACATTATGCATCTCGATATCCCTCAAGTGACTATGAAGTCCGCCGCAGATGTTCTTACATTATCAGCCAACAAGCTCTGGTAAAATATTGAAGCGCATTTTATTCAGGAGACAGTCTGTAACTCTGGATCCCCCAAGAGTGGTTAAATGTAGATGTACGATTTTATTTTAGAATACTCTAGTTTACCTGTTACATGCTATATTTTCTTTTCATTGCTTTAAAAATGTCCATATTTAAAGGTAATCAAGAATAAATGTGTTTAGTTAATTGTTTTATTTATTAAAAGGAGCAAAACAGGGCAGGGTTAACCTCTTGACGCCTGAATTTATGAAAAAAACAAATCACTTTTGCTTTTCTTTCATGTAGATGCTATAATAAGGTAATTTGGGTACCAAAGGTGTGTGATGTATTCATCAGTAAGGGGTTAAGTTTGAGATGCAACCACTGTGACAAAATGGAAAAGTTTCTTGCTCGGCTTTCTGGCCATGCCAAAGAAACTAGGTTACTTTGATGCCCCACAGCAAAATCAGAGCTCAAGAAACATGCAGGCAGCCTACAGTACTATCAATATGCTGCCTTTCATAGGGGCTTGGAGGGTGTGTGAAAACGCACATTAATAGCAGCTGTGTTCAAGTTCCACGCCACTTCAAATGTGTATACGTTAAGGCTCAATTTTATGAGATAACTTGTAAAATCGGTGCTTTTTATGATTCTAAATAAACTTACCAAACACTCGTTGACTTAACGGAAATTGTTTTAAATGAACATGAAGTTTGCTTCCTCTTCACTGCTCCTTTAAATCAGTTCTAGGATGCTCTCCAGCATCAGAGTGGTGATATGAAGGGTCATCAGCATGCCGGCTGTGAGAACTCTCAGTGCATCCTCAGAAAACTGGAGAAAAAAGGTTTTCTTTCATGTTGCCTAAATGCTGAAATAAAAATACATGTTGCTCCTGCAGACTTGCAGCTGCAGCTTGTGTGTTGCAAATGCAATCTCCTTTTGTTCATATATGTGTGTGAAACACAGCTTCAAGCTGTCCCCATAAAGTCCAGGGCCTCTCAGTGAGATGCTGCCCGCGTGTCCAAATGCTGTCTGGCCCCAGATGGACTAATAGCAGGTCTCAGGTAGACTGAAACGCAGAACGCCTGCGTTTGTTGCAGCTCCTGTGTGGGCTGTGGGGAAGTGGCAGCTGTACGTGTGCCGAGTTGCGAGTTGAATGGGGGGGTGCGCTGTGTGGGTGGTTGCATATGTGTGTGTCTCTTGAGTGCTTCTGAGTGTTAGTGTAGTGTAACTGCATGTAGGGGACAGTTATGTCTTTGTGTGTGTTATTGTGTTGCCTCTCTCCGTGTTCCGCACAAGTGGTGAGTGGCATTCTCTTTTTGTTCCCGACTAATGGCATCCTAAGCAGGGCTGTTACGATGGCAACCACGTTGCCACGGAAACGCAGCCTGTCTCCGTCAATTAGAAGTGTTTCACTCCCTCTCTTGTGCTCTCTTTAGTTCCCGTTCCCTTTTTTTTGGTGTCTCTCGCTTCATCTCCTTCTCCGCTCCTCACCTGACACCCCCCCTTCCCTCAACCTGGCGGGGAAGCAGCTGACTCTTGAAGGGAGGTGTGCACGAACATGAAAGAGCAATGGGAACAGCTGACATGGGAGGGGGGAAGTGAACGAGCACAAGACTTTCTGAGGAGAGGTAAACATGTGAAGGAAGTGAGGGAATTTGCTGAGGAAATCAAGGTTTTTGGATGAAAAGTTCACTGTTTTTTATGCAAAGGAGTGGAAAAGTCACAAAGGACTTAAGTGTTGCCAAGCCGCATTTTCTGTTTTGCAAACAAGCATCCTTTCACATGTTCATGAACAGCAAAAGACAAACCTGCTTTTCATTAAAAAAAAAAAGGAAAATCTGCCCCTCCATCACATCCCAACAATCTGCTGCTCCTCAACCAGAAATTGCTCGCCATTTCAGATAACGCCGCGAGCAAAGTGCAAAATGCTGGCACAGTTTGGGATCAAATTGATGACAAAATCCTAACAGCTGCTTTAGCCTCTTAAGGTGTGACGTGAAATCTAAGCTGCTTGCCAATACATGGTGAACGGTGATGCAGTGAGGGAACACTGGAGATGCAAAACTAAAACCAAAATGCACTGCGCTTGATGATGCAGTCCATTTTAGGAAATATGAAACAGGCATTTAACTCTGGGACAAAAAGAGTGATTACTGCCTCCTGTGCTGTATAAAACATGCATATATTAAGTTGACTCTACAAACAAATCTCACCAGCATAATTCTGCGAGTATTGCTGGGTTTGAGCAGGCTTCTATACTTTAGCTCAGAGTGCTAACATTAGCTTTCCATTACTAAGGGTTACCCCAAATCTGCCGTTATTTACTCAGTAAAGCTGCAGCCTATTTGCCCTGTAAGGTTTATTTCACAGGTTTAAAGACATAAGGAGAAGTCACATTTGAAAGTTCAAATTGAACACATTATTTTCTTAGCAACACATTTATTTATGTATTTTACCACAACCAACCTGTCTTATTTTTGACACAAAAGAAGCAGATTTTCTTCAGGGCCAAAAACAGAGGAGCTCTTCCTGATGTCATAACATTGACTAAATGTGTTGTTGTTACTTTTCCAACCTTTACCCTTCATTTCTGGGTTAAAATGTACGTCTGAGCAATAATCTAAGCATAGGGCTTTGTGTTTTTCCCACTAAATGTGGTGAAACGTCAGTTTAAAAATGTATAAAATGACCCTAACTTTGCCCCATGTCTGTTTGGTCATTTGAAATACTGAAAAATCCGCTTCAGCACGGTACTGAGTTGAAGTGTAGTTATCACTTTGACCTGTTTCTCAATCATTTGCAACGTAGCCAGGATTTTGCTTAATTTAGCATCACCTTGAATGTAAAAACGAAACATTTTTTTAAATAAATGGAAATAGAGTACAACATGAAGAGATTAAATTTGGCGAAAACGTAAGTGTTGATATTGTAAATTCAGCTTCAGTTAATCAGACATCTTAATTATCTATAAGAGGTTAGCAGCCTTTGAGAAACAATATTGTTCCCTACTGGTGACAGGAATAAAAATCATTTCGATTAAAATACAGTCCTACAGATGAGACATAGAAAGTATAAACAGAAATAGTGTATTAAGTTTTTAACACCAATTTCCTTTTTTGACTCGCTTTTTGCCGCTTATATTTCCCCTCTGATCATCTTTTGTTCAATTGTAAACGTTTTCCCAGTGGTCTTCTAATTGGGAAGCTGCCATTTTTTGCCAAAAACATTAAACGTTGTCGTTGGGACATATTCTGCAGCTTTGATCCAGATTCCAGCTCAGACGAGGAAAACAAAGATGTACATGGATCTATTTGTCTGTAAGGATGGAGTGAAGCGGGGAGCTTGTGGCCTGCCCAGCTAATCTTTCTACGTCACAATACCATCTTTTCTTAATGGCATAATTTGCATCTGCTCCTGATTCACAACGATTTAAATAAAGGAATACTCAGAAATGCAATTTTAACCTTAATTTCTTTATTTATGTGCTTCATCATGAGAGAAACATCACACAGAAATGTTAAAAACAGCAAAAACACTATTATACTTGCATTGGGTTTTTAAAATGAGCTTTTTTGTGTTGCTGTTGTTCTGTTTGTTTACCCCAGGAAAGTCCATAGATTTACTTCCATAGGTTTTCTTTTGCAAATGACTTTAGTCTGTAAAGTCAGAAGTTATCAGAGGAGACGTGTTCAGAGCTGAGATAATATATTCAAGGGAAAAGGGTTGATTAGAACAGAGAATTGAAGAGGACAGGGAGCATTAGTGCTGTTCCACATATGGAGGGAATGTAAAATAGGATGTGAAAACAGAGGGAAACAGAAGGAGGAGAGAAAGAGAGTCACAGAGAGCAAGATTGATGATATTTTCCTAAAGGCTTCAGGCATTATTGGAATCGCACTCCGTTTCCAAACTGCGCAATTTGAATTAACATCCCAGGAAAAGTAATTAAGACGGAAAAAGAACGGAGTAGCCAGACGAATCAGAGAAACAAAAAATGAGAAGAAGATGGAGGCCAGGCGAGAGGACGAGGGGAAGAAGGTTGACTATGAGACAGAAAGAGAGAGGAAGGGTCTGGAGGGCCGACAGGGAGATAGAGAAACTGGGTTCAGAAGTAGGACAGAGTTAAACAGGGAAAAAAAGCGAGGAGAGTGGTGAGAGGAGGAAGGAAAAACACGTGAAACCACTTTTTAAACCGAAAATGCTGGCCAAAATGTAAGTGAGGGGTATTATCAATTCAATAACCAGAGTGCATCTTTGAATAGAAGGATGCATTTGTCCTGCAGAGATGGAAGAAGAGAACAAGCCAGGAGGGCGGAGCTTAGGAAAGATGATGCACAACTGATTGTCATAACTTTGAACTTTAATGATTGAGTAAACTCATAATTGTTAAAGTTCATCACACTTCTACTTTAACACTCTGTGACCTGACCTTCCCTTCCTGGTAGTCCTGTCCCAGTGGCGCCCCCTCTGTTCCCACCAGAACCTGCTCTGTGATTGAAAAGGAGCGACTCCTGCACCAGTGACCGCCCAAACGGGGCAAAGTGCAGCTGCACGTGAAGTGTGTGCGTGGGTGATGGATATGAAATGCAATGATGGAGCACCTGCCTCTTTAGTCTAATGAGAATCCCGGTCAGGTGGTGCTTTAATATCACAGAGAAGAAAAGAAGCAGAGGCCAGATGCTGTGACTCATGCCCGTGGTTTTTTTTTAGCTTATTTTGGATTACAGTTTCCTCCGTCCACGAGAATTCAGGATAATCTGTGGCTTTCCTCTGAGTATAAGTACACGTTTATCCACAAATGGACAAGAATGGATCACAGTTGAAGTTCTTTCAAGACATTTGTGACATGACAGATTTGGTTTTGCCAGGATTTCTAAAAAATAAAAAAGGAAAGATGGCGCTTTATCACAAGCTTTATCACAAGCTTTTGCCATCTTTTGCTTTATCACAAGCACAACATTTGGATTATTCCCCAGCAGTTAACAGGAAAGTCAATGTTGCTCAGACCTTACAGTTGTTTTGTCACATATTCCAAACTGGAAGTAACAGATTACATCAAAAAAGTGTTCTAAAAGAAGGGTATTTTTTGATGGTGCGACCATGGTGCAGTGGTACAGCGGTTGACCTTTTATCGGGTGATCACAGGTTCGGTTTCCGCCCGAGCTGCTCACATGTTGAAGAGTCCTTGGGCAAGAGACTGAACCTCACATTGCTTCTGGTGGTTCTAAATTAAAGCCCCCATCAGCGGGCGGATGGGCCTGTGACTGTAAAGCGCTTTGGACCGTCTTCCATGTTGGTGTGCACGTAGAATCTGTCAGTGTGTGACAGTCTTGCCTCAGCTGGTTTGGTACTGTGATTTAGAGTAAATCAGGTGTTTCTTTAGTGCAGTGCGTCTGCTGTGATGTTTAAATCTCTTTGAAGCTCAAAATGGTTACATGATACACTAAAAACTCTTCTCTTTCTGCTCCTAAAAGGATTTTTTGCTTTTTTAGCACAATTTTAGCCTAGATAAATGTTATTACATCACATCTACTGGAGCGCTTTGTTAATATGTCCATACATTTGTAATGTTGTCATCAATAGCATGCAATTACTACCAAACGGTATATTTGACATAGAATCATTTCTTGATTAAATAACTTATTTCATGATCCTATTATGCAGCTGCAATGAATTTGGTTTAATAAAGCATTAAATATACTGGAGTGTTTATGCGTGTAGGTTGTAATTAGGACGCTGTAATTATGTGTACGGACACAGGGGCCTCACTGCAGCTCTGCTGGTTCGTCTGAATCAGTTCTCACACCCCTTCAGTCACCTTGTGCGCTGTTTCATGTCTGCTGTCAGAGTTCATGCCTTTAAACTAAAGAGGTGAAGTATCCAACCACTCAGACTGGCTCCCCTACATGTTAACATCGTACCTCCACTTCCCTCCGTGAGGTTTTTTTAATTCCTACAATCTTATAATCTCACAAATCAAATGTTGTAGTTTGTTAAACTGCTCATAAGCTTTTTTTTTTACTTTAACTGTGTTTTTCTGGATTACTGAAGACCTTTTTTTTAAATCATACTTTTAAATATACATTTAGGTTTTATTTTTATATGAAATGGAGGCCAGTAGAGAGGTGGTGAGTCAAACAAAAAGCACTAAGATTAGCAGCATAGAGAATGGAACAGCAGCATTAACATAGTGGTATCTAAAAACATAAAATAAACATCTGTCTATTTTTAGTGTTTCGTAGTGTGTAAGCTCCAAACCTCGGCACACACTGCAGGGAAGCAGGGAGAGCTTCACTTTCAAGATTGCTGGTGTTTTTTATCTGAATACAGGCAAGAGCATGGCGGATGTATACCTGGTTTTAAAACGGTGAGAGTGCTGCTGCACAGAAACAAAAATTAATCCACTGTACCGAGATGCAGGGAGGGGAGGGCAGCCATCAGAGGCTGCTGCCAACTGTCAGGCGGCGAAGAGAGAGGAGGAGACGAGGAAGAGGATGGGAGCAAAACCCTAACCTTCCCTCGTGGAAACCATACATCAGAAGTGTTTGTGCTCATGAAATCACAGGCAAAGGGTTATTGGGTCAGTTAAAGATTTGCAGGCAGCTTCTGTTCTTTATAAGCTCAGCTGTGAGTCAGTGGTTTTGTGGAGGTGAATGGTTTTTACATGAAAATAATTTGAGTTGATCCGATCTTCCCCACTACAGTCTTTCATGCAGCAGCTGAGCATCCGCTCTGTGGGATTCCCATTTCACTGCGGAGATTTTAAGGGAATGTTTGACTGTAACTGTGGGAACATAAATCTTCTCATGCAGGTTTTAAAAAAACCTTGAAAGTTCCGTGGATGTGTCGTCTTTTCCCCTCCAGCTGAGAGGTTTTAAAGGTGAGCATGGCAGACAGTCAGCTGTTTTTCTGTCGGATCAGCCCTGAACACGAACAGCCGCTTTTTCTCTGCAGACATTTCTGTTCTATTGAAAGTGCTTGTATGGCAAGTGCGTCCCCTGACATGACAGCCGCCCACTAAACCTTTCCTCTGCTCTGCTCATTGTCTCGGCCTCTTGTTTTAATTTCATGTGGCTCTCGTGTAAATGCCGTGTCCTGCAGTGTGAAATCAGCTGATGGATCGGGATGCTGATTGGGGGTCTTCGTGGTGGGGCGATGGTGGCAGCAGAGACGAACGAGGCAATGGGATGGAGGGGAAAAAGTTGATTGGTATGAGGAAGAGTGCACGTGACCCCAGTGTGACCACATGCACAGGATGGGATGAAACAGCAAAAGAGGAAAAGATAAAACAAAGGGAGCACGTGCGTGAGAAACTAGAGTAGAATATTAGATGTGTGTTGGTGCAGGGGTGGGAGGACGTATTAAATATTTGTAATTACAAAGCGGAAGGTTGCCAGTTCCTGGTTTAATGGTTTGATGACTCTAATGGCCCTTTTTGTGCCATTTAGATATTGTTGTGGTTGGAAAGCATTGGCAGACACGAGGGATGCGTCTCACGGCACGAAAGAAAAACAGCTCAAATGTGTTTTTGTGAAATTTCTATGTCCTGTATATTGGATTCATATTAAAATAGATTTTGACTTTTTTTTGACTCAGCATTCAAAATGTAATTAGAATGTCACAGACTGACCTTATAAAATAGAGTTTTAGATCCTCTAAGAACAACAACAGCTCAGCATATTGTAGAAGAGTCAAAGCAAAAGCAGCTGTAATAATTACAGTAAGCAGGAGTTTTTCAATATAAATTATTTCTAACCTTCAGTTTGGTATCTGGTATATTTGATGGACCCACTCCTTTTGTGTGTATTTTTAACATGTTCTTGTGGTATTTTTCTGATGATGGAGAACATATATATATAAAAAAACGTGAGAAAAAAATGCGTTCTTATTTTTAAAGTAGAAATACACTGGGCGGGCCTCAAGCTCCCTGCTCCGCTCCATCCTGATGCATTCACTTATAAGCGACTAGATCCACGTACGTCTTTGTTTTCCTTGTCTCAGCTGGAATCTGGATCAAAACTGTACGGCTGGATAGCTCCGATACTCCAATTTTTAATGAACTTCTACTGCTTCTACCGATCAGGAGATAGTTGGACTGGGTCAGATGTTCTTTACTTCACTTCAAAGATGCACACATGGATTCACAAAGCACAAAAACAGTGTTGTCTGAAGAGACGAAACGACGGATTAAAAGATCTCACAGACCAGAGAAAGGTGAGTTAGACGGGAGATGCTGGGAAAAGGGCAGCAGAAGAGGATTGGCTCCTTCTTTCAGCGAGTCTTCCAACATGTGGGGACCGGTCTCTGCCAAAGAAAGAGATTTGAATTTGAATTGCAGGCATGGTGAATGTAAGCAGTCCTGGTTAGGGGAGCTTTACCACTGAAGGCTGAGGATGTGCAGCCGGGGTGGCCCGTGTGAGTCTGAGTCCAGAGATGAATGCGTGAACTCTTGCAAACTCTTCATTGTTCCAGTGATGCTGAGCGCTTCTTCCATCTGTCATGGAGTCGCTGCGGTGTTGACCTCTGCAACCAGGGCTTCAAGCGGTGTCAGACTCAAGGCCTGCGCTGCAGTTGTAGTCATGAAGTCACTGCAGATGAGAGTAGCAGCTCAATGACTGAAATGTGGCTAAAAGAAAAGCACAGAAGAAATGTGAGGAGAGAGTGCAACAAATGAAGGAGGAGCTGACTGAAAAGCTTTTTTTTTTCTTGTGGGGCCAGGAAAAGAACATAAAAGTAAAAGCCAGTGCTGCTAGTAGTCTGGTTCTCTGCCTCACCTCTCTCATCAAACCTTCATAGCTCTGTCTCTCAGCGTGTCTTCTTGAAGACCCTCTTACGAGTGTATCCATCTTGTTCTGATCGCACATGCTGGAGATAAACGGTAGAATCCAAAGTAAGGTTGGAAAAAACGCCGAATAGTAGGGAGAGGTGATGATCTTTTTATGTGTGTGCGACAGAATTCCATTGTTACGGTGTGAAGTGGTGAGAAACAGCCCCAGCGTGATGGTGGCTCCGTGCCTGCAGCAGGCTGCTCAGCTCAGGTGCTGCCGCGATGCCTGAGAGACAAAACACGGAGGGGAACCCGTCAGAAAAGACCGAGGCGAGCACAAGGGGGACAAAAGTTTCCAGACTGGTGAAAGCAAGGAGAAACCAGGAGGGGAGAGAGGTGAAAGGAAAGACGGGTAGAAGATCTGATGAGAGATCTGATGAAAAGGCCGTGCTGGAACAGGAGATCAAAATCAGGAGTTATAACTGGAGTGGAGGAGATAACAACTGACAACTCTCGTAAGAGTGAAACAAATGGATGAATAACATCTGTAATCGGGATGTCATCCCCTCACCTGACCCCTCCACTGCCTGTCATCGTCTCAACCTCCTTATTTCTGCCCAAAGAAACAGAAAACAAGACATTACTCTAAGATGAAAATAGCTTTTTTTATGAAACAAGAAAAAACCTTTTTTTGGCAAAAACATAGTTTGTAAGAGGGATTTCAAACGATCCAAGTTAGAGGCTAAACTGTGCTAGAGACGCATCACATATAGACTAAAAACAGAAGATAATCAAACATCTCAGCCCAGCTGATATCAAATCTCCAACTGAAAAAGCTAAATCAACCTTATGGAACCAGTGTTGATATGTTATTTTGTAATTCTTATATAACCATCTGTATCATAGTTGAAACACTCATTAGTATGATCCAAATTTTGCTTAAAAAACACATTCAAGGGTTTTCTGCTCTGTAGTTCTTCATCATTCCACTAGGGGCAGTAGAAGTGCTTTTCCTGATCATTTCAATTAAACTTCTGGTGGGAAAAGTTCAGCTTCAATTTTCAAAAGCTAATGGCCAGAATAACTCATCTATTGTGCATTTTTTTCAACAACTACTTGCTGTGTTGAAATAATGCAACATTTATTCATATTTATTTCTTTAAAATAAAGATATGTAAAAATGTAAAATGAATTTTAGACTAGATAGAATTTTGCTTTACTGTTTAAAGTGGAACTGAATGAGATTGAAAATAGCTTTTAGAGTCTAAGAAAGTGGGTTTGGGAAGAAGTGGGTGGAGCTACATGAGGTGAATTTGTGTTTACCAGGATCTGTCTGTTGCAAAAATACGCTTTGATTGATCAACAACAATTTTAAAATCACTAAAATCTTATCATACAAACCTAATTGGATCGATCCGATCATCTGATTTTACATCTATTGTCTGAACCAAAAGAAATAAACAATCAATTTTCAGCAGCTAATCTGGGCTAAAGTACCGTTTTACTGCACTTAATTGTTTTAAATGGGTTTAAATTCTTTAGCCTGTACAAGGAAAGGACTGAAAAAAGCCATTATCATTGTAAGGACCAGGGGACAAACAAGAGCAACAGCAGGAAAAGCATCAGACTGCAAAGGCCCCTTGATGGGTTTCCTGCTAAAAATGGGCCAGAGAGGAACCTCTGTGAGTCTGCGCCTGAGCGTTAAGTGGTATTAACTTTCATTCAGCCATTGTCTGATTGCGTTGAGAGATGCAGAATCCTCCACGCCGTGTCTCTCGGTAGTTCCTCCATCCTTTAAATACCTGCAAGAAAGGCAGAAGTCAAAATGATGCTCTTATTTCAATGGAGACTTGTCCTTTTTTTTTTTTTTTTTATCAAGGCTCAAACTGTACTTAAACAAGGGCACTGTTAATTAGACGATGATGTGACAAATGTTGAAGCTAATTAAGCTTGTATGTGTTTGATTAAAGATAAGGAGATAAAAGATGTGATGTAAGAAGGGGAAAAGATCTAATAGTGATAACAGATAGAGATTGCACAAGTGTGCTGGGTGAGGATGGACATATCAGGGGCAGGGTGGAGAGAAATGGGGAGCAGAGATCTCGCCGTCAATACGTAATTTGGGAGCATGTGTTAATGGCGCCTTTGGCTCAGAGGCTTCACCAGGAATGAATGTGCTCCAGCTCCCGTGTGTTTGTGTGACTTCATTTGTCCTTTTCCACTGCGAGCCTGCGCGAGCGCCCGTGGCTGTGGCGAGTTCATATCTCCGTCCCACCATCTTTTTTAAATTCACTATTTTCAAGTGAAGGCCAGCTGTTCTCTCTTTCCTCGCCTCCCACTCCAGCTCTCTCTTTTTCTCATCCCTCCATCCTCTTTCTCTCTGCTCCAGTCTGGCTTTCTCTGACTCTCTCGCTGGCTGGCTTCGTTTTCCATCAGGCGGTGCAGCAGCAGTCAATAGCAACACCCCCCTGCTCAAGTTCAAAGCATCCTTTGTAGGAAGGATAGAAATATGCATTGCCAAAAACCTCCCAGCAACAGACTGCTCTGGCTCTGGTTTGCGTTTACCTTTTTTCGTTTTGGTCATTCACTTTCACCAGCAGAACCATGTAAATCTAATTTAAAAAGCAGCTTTAAAGCAACTTCAAAATCTGCAAATGGCAAAAAAAAAAAAAAAACATCCTGACCTAATTTACTTTAAAACTTGTCTCTATTCACAGTAATATTATATATTTTATATGAATAAAAGATAGCTAACTATCTCATCAAGTTAGGATAAAAATGTACATTTTCTGAAAATATTGGACCACTATAAAGTTCAATCATATTTAGATCTGTTTTGAAATCATTCAATCAGTGGGTTTTCAGTTGTGATTAGGAGTTTTTACCTGTTGTTTTCTTGGACAAAGTTCTTGCAAGAGTTCACAGTTCACCTCTGAGTTGTGGGCGGGAAGTAAGCCTCTACTGATATCCCATCATCCCTTTGTTTGCACTCTCTCCCACTAGCTTACAACCTCATGCTAACATTTGTGGTGCAACCAAAATGGCGAGCAATTTCAGAGTAATAGTAATAGTAGTTCTATGTAATAACTGAAGACAGATAGGGGATGACGGTGGGTTTACCCTGTCAGCTGACCCCCATCTTCCCCCCAATGAATCTACCTCTACTGTTGGCGTTTATGTGTGCATGCTTTGTTTTATTTAGGTGCAGGAAGATGTCACTGTTCCCATTTCAAACTAGTCGAATATGCGTGTGAGAGAGCATTATCCAGTGCAGGAATGGAAGTAGGTCTATTTCTTTTGCAGCCACTGATGTGCCTCTGTGTGTGTAATTGAAATACCTGAGTTATTGACTTTCCTTTCCCCTAAAGCCAAACAGCAGCTGCAGGAGAGTGTGAGTTCACTTTTAGAGGCTCTTTGGCAGAGCAGCTACTGCAGGCTGTGACCCCTCAACCATACAACACACACACAAAGACTCACATCCATAGCATAGTACCCTACTTTATCCAAAACTGCACAAATGGGACACACTTAGACCTACATAAACACACATGCGTTGACACTGACAAATGGATCACACATGCCTCCATGCAAACAGGTTTGCTGTAGAAGAGGGCACCACTGTCCCGTTTCTGTCCCCCCTGTCCGACAGCAGCAGTCCTTTGTGGATGAGCAGCTCAGGCACAGCCTCCTCCAGGTGTAAATGCCTGGCTGACTGCCTGACACGTGCACACTGACACACACATATCCGTTTGCCTGCTCCTTCTCTGACTCCTGGCTTCCTGCCCCCTTATACCGTTCACTAGCTCCTTACAGGATCACAAGCCGTCTGCCAGCCTGGCTTCCTCTCCCCCATTCATCCCATTGTCACCACATTGTCCTGCGCTTCTGTCCCTCTGGAGGCTTCGAATCCGTGCTGTTTTTGTACAACTCTATCTTTTATCATTCCATTTATTTTCTCAGCTCCTCTTTTTTTTCTCTCCTATCTGCTCCTTCCTCCAACACTTTATCTGTTTTATATCTGCTCCTCACCCAATCTCTTCATCTCTTTCTGCCCGTCTCCTCCAGCAAATCAACCTTCCGCTGTGTGCTGTATTTCATTGTGGTGTGTGTACAGTGGGTCCACAGGCGAGCATTTCTTGCACCTTGCTGGCCAGCTTTCTGTGTTTGGCTGACTGAGTCTCTGGCCTTGCTGCAACCCCCCCTGGCAATTTTAATACCCGTTAATCGATCGCTTTGTGCCAGCAGAGGTGATGTTAAGGCCAAACTTTAATTATAGTTGTTGTAGATGAAGATGACGCGTGTCACACTCAGTTTTCTTGTCTTTTTTCTAAATGCCTTTTTTTTTGTCAGAGGCTAATAAAAATTCTGCACAGTTCCAGCACTATAAGAGAGCATGTTAGACACTATATTAATATTACCGGTAAGACGGGGAGATATGGTGGTAGGGACCCGGCAGAGTTTAAGGGGGAAGCTAGAGTGCACATGTCTGGAAATTCAATTATAACTGTGCCCTGGCTGCGATTTCAGTGGCATTAATGGCACAGCAGAGCAAGAGAAGAGATGGACAGAGATGGATGTAATATGAAAAACAAAGGAGGGCAAGGAGATTTTAACACAAGTTGACATCCAATTGACATTCAAGCATCATTATTTCCCAATTTGAAGAACTCTGTAGTTAACATTAAGATGCTTTGAGTTCACAGACTTCAACATCTCTTCTCATTTCATGTTACACCCCGTTTTCTTCAACCGTTTTAGACATCAAACAAGGTTTTCGAAGCAGAGTTTAACGTTTGGAGACAAATAAGCAAATATCCTCCATCCTTTGTGGGTGAAATTCCACTTATACTTCATTTTGCTTTCATGCTGTCAAAGTTGCAAAACACCGCATCCTCATTCACATAATTTACCACATTAGGAGCATGAATATGCAGGAAAATAAACAAGCTACTGTACACAGTGTTCACAGGAGTTGGACTTGCACAGAGTGACTCACATACAAACAAGATAATGATGCAGAACTGCAAAACCACGTCTAGACTAGTATTTCTCACCTCCTCCTCTTCTGCTGTCGAGCTCAACATTCTGCCATTGGAGCTGGTGGCACAGCCTGGATATCACTGAGGAAGTGATGTTTACTGAAGCGTCCGACTACACTGCTGTGTGGTTGTGTATGAAGTCCTGAAAATGGAATATTACATTTAATGTAATATACAGTAAAAGTCATTGCATGATTTGCCAATGTAAAAATTCAGCAATGTAAAAGTAGCTCATGTTTGTATCAGATTTCTCTCAGGTCTGAGGCATTTTCACCATATTTAAGTCAGACATTATTGCAAAAAAAACTGTGTGTTGGGAAAGAGCATGCTGATTTCTAACACTAAATAAAAATCCAAATGTAAAAAGAAGATGAAAATGCTAAATATAAATCTAAATGTCATATTAAAATGTAGATCTAAAACAGCCATGCTTGTAAATGTACTTCTAAATATAAAGAAATAATACTTTTTTAACATTTGAAGTTGGGTGTAAATTCAAAGGTAGACCCGAAATACTGTTAGTTAAATTCAAATGGCAAACAGAAAAAACCCTGTAAAATTCAAAATGTTAAACGTGAATCTTAAGAAAGTAGAAAGAAAATTTTGCCTTTTTTCTGTCTTGCAAGAGAAATAATCTTTTCAATAACATTTTTAAATAGGAAACAATCTTACTTTGAAAAAAAACGTGTTCTAGTCACTAGATTTTAATTTCTTAAAAAAAAAGAAAAATTGGAAAGACCATTTGTCTGACCCCATTGGCAGATTTTTATGCTTATTTAATGAAAATCTGTTAATAGGGTACAACATTTTGACTCCTTTCTGGGTTTATTTTTTACAGTGCAGTTCTGAAACCAAAAAACATATTTCAAAGTGAAATCAAAATTTTATCAGAACATTTTAAAAAGAGACCCAGCAGCTTCTTCCTTCGAATGCTTTTTTTTTTGCATTCTTGCTTAAGCCCTTTTAATGGGCGGGTCTTTTTGTTGTATTTTCTGATCTTTTATGGTTAGAATTTC
Organism: Oryzias celebensis; assembly: GCA_014656515.1. Lineage (NCBI taxonomy): Eukaryota > Metazoa > Chordata > Actinopteri > Beloniformes > Adrianichthyidae > Oryzias > Oryzias celebensis. Next base: position 17,698,279 of record BNCR01000008.1, read on the forward strand.
ACTAATATTTAACATTTACCTTTAGACCAAACACTGGGAATTTTTTCTTCCATTAAGATTTGGAAATGTCATCCTGTTTTACATTATTTAATTACTTAAAATGTTCATGTAACATTTTATTTACTCGTAAATTCATATTTAAGCATTAAAATTCATCTTTTACATTTATGCTTAGAATGTACACTTAGTATACTGTTACATTCATACTAATTATTTAATTTTGGTTATTTTTTGTAAATGTCTTAGCCTTGCAATTTAACTATAACATGTTCTATGTGGACATTACATTTTGATTTAAATACATTTTAATATAAGGATTATCATTTAAATTGAGTATTTATGTTAATCATTTTAATGCTTCTAACTAACAGCTAAAATCATTTTCTCTTCCTTAAATGTAAGAGAAATGCAGCACATCTCTGAAAAGTTGAGTACATCTGATAAAAGTTAAGCTAATCTCGATTTGCTGTGATTTTACGTCCAGCGCCTCATAGTTCGTGGTGTGCTGGCTGCATCAGGCTCTCTTTGATACCTGCAGTAAAACAAATGTGTGAAACTGCTTGATGAGGTTAAGGACAGGAGCGTTGAGTCCGCTGCTCCTACCCAAAACTCATTAAAGGAGTCATAAAAGGAACTAATGAAAATCATGACCGGTGTCATTACCCGTCCACAGGAGTCCTCTTGACTTTCTCCTCTGTGAGCGAAAGAGAACAGACGACTAAATGAATGTTCGGAACAATAATGTTACAAAACCAGCGCAGTCTTCCGTGTCCACAGCCAGCTAAATTAAAGATAAGGCCAATGCTGTTGCGTCACCTTTTACACTCCGTCTCTACTCTTTTCTTTCTTTGCTTTTATTAGGATGACAACTCCATGTTCTTTCAATTCGGCCCCTCCATCGAGCAGCAGGCCTCTGTCATTCTCAACATCATGGAGGAGTACGACTGGTACATCTTCTCCATCGTCACAACATACTACCCGGGGTACCAGGACTTTGTCACCAAGGTAACAGCGTCGACTGACACCGAGTCCACATTAGGAGCATTTTTTGCTATTTTTTGTGTAAAACCTGAGGCGGTGTGATGGTGATTTCAATTATTCGTATTGAGGAAGCCATGTTTTGCTCACAGACTCATAAAGTAATAAACCAAATTGATCCTCTGTGAACAGGTGTGCCTTGTCAGAAGTTAATTACAGCAGCATCTTGCCTTCCTAATGAGCTGGACTCCATCATTTTTGTTGATGTGCAGTAAAGAAGCCTGTGTTTGCTTTGAGATGTGAAGGTCAACTCCTGTTTTTTGACACTGTAAAACCTGTCAGAACATTAAACTATAATAATGTTTACGCTTTTTAGCCTGGAAACAACAAAAATGAGTATTTATTACAGAAAAAAAAAACTTTTCTAGGAGAGATCTTTGTGGTTTTGATTTCTCTTTTTTTCTTCAGCTCTTTTTTTTCATGGAGGAAGAGAAAGCAAACAGGTTCCTTACAGATTAAAAATGAAATAGGATTTTTTATATGACATTTTTAACAGGTGGGTGTATTTACTTCTGCAACTTTTTACTTAGTGAAAAGGGGCTAGAATAGTTTTACTGCACACATTTTTACTGAGGTAAATTTAGGACAAAAAACACATTTTTTTGTCTTAACTCAGTTTCTTTGCTGAAATTTGGTTTGCTATTTATCCTCAAGATGCATGCATTATTGTGTTGGTAAATAATTATTAGAGCGTAAGTATCGGCCGGTTTGTTTTAACTTTTTTCAATGCTTCCTTTTAACTTTTAATCAAATACTTGTTCAAAGATGATATATTTCTTATTTATGAAGTGTATTCTTTTGGAAAAAGTTGTTTTTATTTGATTAGAATTTAAGAAAAAATGTAGTCAAATAAAAACAGCTTTTTGCTTAAGTAGAAACTTGCTGAAAGATTGCAAAACCTGCATCAAACTTGTTCTTTTCTCCAAAAGAAACTCACGAGCAGAATGTGATCAGATTCACAAACCCTGAATTTTACCTTCATTCAACAGAACATCCATTTACTTAATGCTAAAAAACACTTGAGTTTGCCACTTAGTCTACTTTATGGGGGTGACTACTTGCAGAAAGAAGTTTTTAGGAATAACAGAAACATTTTTTAATCTAATGAGGCCTTTTTTACGATAAGGTTTCCAATAAAAAGTAAGCAAAACGCTTAAAAATAAAAAGGCTGCCTCATACAAGTAAGACATCAATGCTTTGCTGCAACAAATCTGAATTAGAAGCAAATAATATGGCTACTTTAAAGAATTATCCGAATGCTTTTAGTTTTTTATTGCTATGTAGAAGTTTTTCAAAAAAAGTGATATTTTACTCACTGAACCCAACCACTCTACTTTATGGAGAATTTTCATATAGTTAAGCCTTGGTGTATTTATTGAATATTTTAAAATGGCATTTAGATTAATCTATTCACCAATTAATATAGTTTAACTTTTTTGCTTTGTCTTTTGAAGATTCGGAGCACCATCGAGAACAGCTTTGTGGGCTGGGAACTGGAGGAAGTGCTTTTGCTCGACATGTCTGTGGACGACGGAGATTCAAAAATCCAGAACCAGCTGAAGAAGCTCCAGAGCCCTGTCATTCTGCTCTACTGCACTAAAGAGGAGGCCAACACTATCTTTGAGGTGGCCCACTCTGTGGGGATCACCGGCTACGGCTTCACCTGGATCGTCCCCTCACTGGTAGCTGGAGACACGGATGTAGTGCCAGCAGAGTTTCCAACAGGTAAACATTTTAAGGATCTTCTGTTACCTTTTTAGAATAAGTAAAATTCCTAATTCATCCCTGGCTTTAGAAGTAAGTTTGAAATAGATGGTCAAAGCGCTTTTGCACTTAAAAAAGCTCTGTTGGTAAGTGATGGGTACGTGGAACATGGTAAAATTATGGAATATATGGTCATATCTATAAAAAGAACAGTAATCTATTTTTTTAGTTCAGGATAATGATGCTTAATATCCTTTAAAATACAAAAATATGCAATAATCAATGCAAATGTACTCAATCATGACAATAGAATCTGGTTTTTGTTATTCAACATTTCGTTTTTCTTCTTGTAGCTTAATGTTCTCTGTTTGGACCAACAACTGCAATTAAAAGACACACTCAAGAATACATTTGATATGGTTCAGTAATATAAATGATTTGAAGACAAAGTTTATTATTCAGGCCCCCCAAAAAAATCAAAACATTTTTTTGTCGAGGGGCAGGATGGTGGTGTTTTGATTTGGTGTGTTGCTTTACAGCAAGAATGGTGAATGTGTGGGTTCCCTTTGACCCCCTTTGCCAACTCCATAGTTGTATTTCAAAGGGGAAAACGACCTCTAACACAGGATGGTGATTCTAAATTGCTCTTAAGGAGTTTGTAGTTCCTGCTTCTCTATGTGCCCTGGGATTGACTGGTGACACAGATTTGCCCATGGGCAGTTGGCTTTTGCTCCAGCAACTCTGATGACCCAGTTCAGGACAGAGCAGCTGTGGATATGGGATGGATAATGTTTCTATCCTTCTAGTACCAGAAACTTCGGCTGATTTCATGATGCTGTGCTATCATTTTTTTCTGCACAGGATTTGCTTTGTCCTTTATTATGTATTCAACTTTGAAAACATTTTGCTTTGCATAGTCAACTAAGGTTGTTTCAAACACAGAGCCTCCTTCATTACTCAGGCTTAAGCCCAGGAGCAGCAGAGTTGGTCTTCTTTTCACAACAGAAAATTCTTTATGTTGGTTAAAGGACAACCTGTCTGTTCCACAATGAATCACATTTAAAAAGTAACTGCAGAAGGAAATATACTTTACAGGCAGGGTCTAAAATGATGTTTTCCCTTTTTTGTGAACTGTGTTCCCTCGCTATAATGCAGTTTACCTTTCGTGGTCTCGCTGTTTTGCAGATTTGTTTTTCCAGAAGAATTCTACATGTTTTATTTTAAATGGTGCACTGTGTTTTGCATCCTGATTGGCTGTAGATCATGTCAATCAATCTCTTCTGTGCCAAGTCTCCTGAACAGACACAGCAAGTACAGTATGCCAGAGTTATGTAAATCTTCATACACGATCAGATCTTTGTATTCATTCTATAACACTGGACTGGATTTTTCTATGAAGGTATGAACTTCAAGAGTTTGAACAAAAGTGTGAAAATGTTCATGTCTGTCTGAGAAAAGTGTAGAAGTGTATAAAGAGGAGTTTTACAGCCTTAAAACATCTATAATTCTACCTCGTGGATTTCATCCATCATGGTTTTATTTATGGAACCGTGATAAACCAGAGACTACTGTACTTCATTATTTTAACCTATATTTGGCACTAAAACTGCACACAAACGAGGGCATGGCATTGATTCAGACATGACAGTGAAATGTCACGTTCCTCTCACTGTCAGATATGATAGCCCAACCTGTTTGTCTGTTTATGGAAAGGTCATGACTTATAAGAATTATATCCTGTAAAAGGTAAAAACTGTGAACAAATAGCAGAACAAAAGGTCTTGAAGATCAGCTCCAATCGTCTATTTTAAGCGTTCCCGGTGGTCTTTTAATGATGAATATGCGTTTTTTGCTTTTGGAGAGCAACAGATAGAAATGATCTTCTGAGTTGTGGACGGGACTGTTGGGTGAGTGAGCCTTTCCTCATTTCCCATCATCCATCTGTTTACAACCCTAACCTTAACCCTCAACCCAGGACTGAGATCTGGTTTGCTCTGAGTTTCCTCGGTATGAACAGGCTTGGAGCAGAACACCTGGACCAAAACAGCCACCTGGCCACCGGGCATTATGGGATGTAAACAGAGTAGGCGAGTAACATAGCAACTCATTAAAATGTGGTCAGATAAATGTAGGCTCATTGAAACAAGTTTTAACATGATACACATCGCTTCTCACACTGTTTTCCTGACAATCTGTATGTCATAAACACTTATCTTTGTCGTTTCCTCAGTATTAACGTCAAAAGTGTTGTATTTGACGATGATACTGACGATCAAACTTGGTCTGTGAAATGTAAAGATTGAATAAGAGAACTATCCCTATAAGGGAGTAGGACTTCCATAATTATTCCTCTCGTTACTTTGCCCCGCCCTCATAACTCCTGGCCAATTACTGAAGAGATCTTTAGTAACATGGTTTTGTTTCCAGGCTTTGGTTTGAAACTGACATTTCCAGTAGAAGCGAGTCTTAATCACCTTAATCAGGTGGTAATGTGACAAAATTTCTAGAATATCGTATGAAGACTTTGGCAAAACTGTTCTTTTCACTTGGTATTTGTTTGCTTATTTTGTCAAAAGTTATATTTCACTTCCACACAAGAATTCTTTTCAGAAAGTTCTTAGTGTAGCTTTTCCTGGTTCCACACAGAGAATGCCAATGGTTGTTTTTTAAAGTTAGTGTTTTTTCACTGTGTCATAAAACAAAGTGACCTTTTCGAGCATTAATTTAAGGCCTCTCTACATCTGTCTCCTCCTTTCACACCACTGGCTGTCACTCTAACCTTTGAAGGTCAGACTTGGACCCAAAGTGGTGTCTAAATTAAGGTGCATTAACCATCAGACATGCTCACGCAATCTGTCTGTCCACCTGAAGTTGTGCTGGATTCAGCAGCTTAACGCTTTTAGAAAGACCAGCTTCCAGTCTGCACCAACTCAGCCTTGATGGGGATTTTGCTGGGGCTTCGTATGACTTCCTGCCTCACGGCGGCAGAACCCGCTGTAGTGCAGGTATTATTGGCACACCGAGCATCTCAGCCTGATCATTTGTTGGTGTTTGGCTTGTTGATTTACAGTGAAGGTAGGCTATTATGCCACTGCATGTCCTTCTGGGGAATGACTACCAGGAGGAACTTAGATCGCTGTACCGTTCAGACTCCAGAACTCAAACTTCTTACCTTTGCCTCCTTGTTGGCATCTGCACTTGATTTACTTTAAATGGGAGTGCGCTTCAGAGTGTGTGTTTTTGCTTTTGTGTAGGCTTTGCATTCATTTGTCTGTGAAATGTGCAATTGCTTTTGAGCCTAATTTGATAGAGAAGAATAACAGAGGAATATAATCCAACTGCACGTTTGGCAGCCGTAGTACTGTAGATGAGGGAGCTTTTCTAAATGAAGGTTCCAGTCTGTAAAATTTGATGCATTGCCACATCACTTATTCAAATTGCACAACCTTTCTTTTGATCAATGTTTCCATGGACGTAATTGCATGTAGTTTGTGTGCAGTTTTCCCACAAACAAACCAGTTAGGAGTAAATTGTTATGAAACAGATTAAATACGGCATAATGACAGATATTAGGCAAAATGCCCATCCATCCATCTTCTACCGCTTTTCCAGAGCTGGGTCACAAGGGCAGCAGAGGAAGCAGTGATGCCCAGACCTCCCTCCCACAGAAACTTCCTGTAGTTCTGCAGGAGGTACCCCGAGGTACTACCAGGCACACAGAGAAACATCATCTGTCCCCAGAGCATACTGGACAAATTCCTTCCAGCCACTTACATCCAGCATTTTATCTTTTGGGTCATGACCCAGGACCTTGTGACCATAGATGGATTGATCAGTAAACTGAGAGCTTAGCCTTTTGACTCTGCTGTATTTTACATGCTTTGTAATGACTGTATTATTGCAGCTGTTGCACCCATTCACCTGTCAACCTCACGCTCCAGCCTTCCCTTACTCGTGAAAAAGACCCGCAGATGCGATAACTACTCCACTTGGAGTAGGAACTCCACGCGCTCGCGCTCCATCCACAAACACGCTCTCAAACTGCCACACCTGTTATCTTAGTAGCAGCAATTTTAAAACAAAATTATTACAACATTTTAATTTCACCGCGATAAACGTATTTTTATTTTTTATTCTACAGTGTACATTAATTTAAAATCGTTCAGTCATATAGGGTGACACGAAAAGTAATGGACTTTGTGTGAAACTATAAGGTTTCATTGAAACAAAAAGGCACAGTGTTTATATAGATGGGCGGGGTCACAGTGACAGAGTTGCGTGAATAAATCCTTTTCTTATGACGCCATGGGGAAACAAAGATCATCTTGACAAAGGATTATCACTCAAATTCGCCACTGTCTTTCTCTCCATGTGCCAACTGCGGTGAGCGTGCCCTAGGTTGTCGACCTCGATTTAAAATGACCAATCAACCTATGAAGCATGTTTTTGGTTGGTGGGAACAAGCCGGGGTCCCTGGAGAAAACCCACGCATGCACAGGGAGAACATGCAAACTCCACACAGAAAGATCCCCCGTTGGTGAGGATTTTTCAAGTCCCTCAGCGAGGATTTGAACTGGGGCCTTCTTGTTGTGAGGCAAGAGTGCCAACCACTGCGCCACTATGCCGCAGATGCTCAAAATCAAATCGGACTCAGAATCGGATCGCGGTAAACAAAAATCTAGTTAGAACCGGTAGTGGATGGGATGTTCTGTGTTCCTGTTTTATTGCTTTTGCAGGCATTTTTAGTGATGGTTTTGGTGTGTGACCCTTCTTAACCACCATATAGTAAGAACAATGAAGCTCATTAACTTTTAAACTGATGGAGGAACAGCAGTTCAGCCAAAGATGCTAACTTGGTCTGATTTGTGATGTATCAGTTTGGAATTGAAAAGTCACATCTCTCTTCCCTCAGCCCCTCTGATTGTACTCTATGTTAGGGCATCAATGTCTTCCTTACCTCTCAAATCTTCTCCCACTTGAGTATTTTCTTCAGCTTTCTCTGCATGTTGCATTTAGATCTGGGTTACTGCTGCTTTCTTCTCCTACCTCTCTCTGCCCTTCTTATTCCCCCTGTCTCCTCTCACTTCTCCTAACTTTGCTTCCATTTTTTTTCTCTAGACTTGCAGCCGCATGTTTCGCACAGTGTGCTAAGGTAAACACCCATCCTGACATCATCCACAGCAAGACGAGTCCAAAAATATCTTCATTGACGCTCTTCAATTGGTTTGCCTAAGAATGGATTTTCCATGTCTACATAAAAAACTGTGTATGTGTGTGTGTGTTTGGGGCAAAGAGGCAGCAGGCTTTTAAACAGGAGAAGCAGCCACTGAACCTGTCTTTGCAGACGTGCGATGACGCGCCTCCGTTTTCGCGCTGCTGGTTAACATTTTCCTGTTGTGACATTCAAGGCCGTCTTGACGGAGGTGAAGGAGAGAGCACTTGTTTCCAGCTCACAAAAACATGCAAACGTGTTCCTGGAGAGGATTCGTCCCCATGAAATAATAAAAGTGAATGTGTGTAAAAGCGAACAAGCGATGGGAGCAAGTGTAGGGAAAGTGTCAACAGTGTGTGATTGTTAGATGTGCTCCTGGAGGAGCTGAGCTGTCAGTGCAAAAGCCCCTTGAGGAGGGCAGGTTGCCAGGCTGCCTGTCTATTTATGCCCACTGACATGGTAGTGGACTGCCTGACATGTGGTCATACGCTGTCAGAGAAAGGCAGACCAACTGACCGACAGATGGATTGCAAGATAAACTGACTTTTACGGAGAACTGTGATCCTGAACTCAGTGACATTTAACAGGCAAATCCCTAATTATCTATTTTTGGAAGTCACAAAGGCCTCTGGAGCTGCGTCAAGCCTCAGCTGTGATTATGTTTTATGCATTTTGGATTTCTTCCAGTCGTCTTCAACCTCCTGACAGACCTGTTTTGTTCTTCAGGCTTTATTTGTTGACTTAAAGAGAGACATAACTGAGCAAATTCAAACAGTGATTTGTCTTCATTTTTAACTTCATTTGAAAATCGATTGTGCAGGTTGTCAAGCAGAGGGTGCAGTCTTAGCACACGGAAGCTTTTATAAAATATGAAAATGTTTACGTTAATCTGGGTTCTTCACTGATGAAATAAGATTTTGTGATGTTTCATATGACAGAATGGGCAAAAACAGCCTCAGACAAACAACAATGGGACTGCTTTTCATTGTCCCACTGTCCTTTTTAGAGAATTTAAAAAAAAAAATTGTGTACATATTCTCATTTTGTTTGGTCCACCATGAAACAATAAAACAAACCATGTTTAGAAGCCCGGAGCGTAAAAATATATCTGGAAATATTTTGGCTGGTTCTCAGAGCTGACTGCTCATGTTCTGCATCTTTTGATACCCAGTTTTCTCAGGTTCCAGCAAAGCTGTTGACTTGGTTTGAGGTGTTGATTTTAATGCTTTCAGCCATTTTCAATGTAGATTCAATATGATTCGTATTATTTTACTGTGAGACTGGTGGCCTGTTACACCTCACTTAAACTGTCGGCTGTACTAAAGACTTTGTGGTACATTTGATAACTGCAAGCTGCTCTTATTCTGTGGAAAACAAGCCCATATCATCACCACCTCACTGCCGTGCTTGCTCTTCTTTGTCTGGATCTGCTGGGGCTTTGACAGCTTTGTAGACAATTTCCTTGATATTACTTCACATGTTTGTATCTTGTATCTAATGTAATTTGATGTTTTACACATTGCTAATATTGTTTGATTACGCTTATTGCGCCAATTTACAATTAATAAGACTGAGTTAGATCATAAAACCCTTTACTAATTATATTTTTTGCTTAGTTTTGAGTTTTCTTTTACATTTAATTTGTAGCAAACTTAGATGAGCTTGGCTGTGAATTGGCGTATAGGTTTAAACTGAACTTTAATGGAATGTACAGATGCAGATAGCAAATCTCTGTTGGCTTTTTGTGGAGTTTTTCAAAGTAAGACACTTTCTCTTTGGATAAATAATTTTGGATTATTTTAATATTTGGAACAAGTTTCAACCTACCTAAAGACATAATATTTGTGTTTCTTTAAGACTACGGTCACATAACCCTCAACGCCACTGCGCTGCGACCTAAATGCACGTTTGTCAGGAAGTTTGGCTGGTGGCCGTACAACGGCATTTGTAATCGGGAGGCGCAAGTCCCATTTTACAGTGTGCAGTGGCACAGAGGTTTAAATACACAGTTACAATTTCACGGTGACCGGACGATTTTCTGACATCGGTCAGCGGCCGTCCAGTCGGAGAAGAAGATGAAGAAGGCAGAACATTGTGCTTTTTTCGTAGGCATGTTGTCTAAAAATGTGTACATTTAAAATTGTAAATTGACAAGACAATGTGAGCTAATAATAATGTGAGCTCAAAATGAGTTGTGAAAGACCAGGGATTCAGAATGGCCCACTTTTATATACCCCAGGGCTACCGGGCGGCTGGTGGCGCTTGATATGGACGGCCGCCATCCAGAGACCTTATACACATCGTCCAGTCAGAGCTGCTGCCGACCGACTGTTCAGCTGCCACTGACCTGTGGCCTGATTTCGTAATGATGTCATCTAACAGCCACCGTCTGCATTCATGACCATGTCAAACAATTGGGTGGCGGCATTAAATCTCAAAGATTCTGCTGATGCCGCCCCATCGTACTGAAGCATCAGCACTGCAGTCTAACTTTGTGGTAAATTTGACGGAATAATCCTTCCTGAGAGATTTGGCAACAGTTTCTTTTTGTGGCAGGAATTCACGGATGAGGAGGATGAAGAAGACAGCGTGCAGGAAAAAGAATGAGATGAGAAAAAGCCTCTTTTGATTAGACAGATTTGTGTGTATTTGTTACAGAAAAAACACCAGAGTTCAGTTTGAATTACAGCAAAACATTTGTGTTTCTGAAAAGTGGGCATGACATACATCACAGTAAACCTAAAACAAAAAAAAATCTATTGGAGTTTAAACCTAGAACATTAAGGAGGCTTTTTATTGATCGCTTTGTGTTTATGTGAAGCACTTTGAGTTACATCAGTCGGAAAAGTGCTCTACAAGTAACGTCTTATTTGATTTGATTTATCTAAAAAGACATACTGAAACCTTCATATATAATTTGACATGTTGATGTTATGTTCACAGGAATTACCCTAAAGAAAAACTATTAATTATTCATTGTTAAAATCTTTAAAAAGGCTAAACAAAGACAAGCTTAGTCTCAAACTAAGGCGACCAGTACAGTCTTTAACAGGAGCATTTCAAATCTGAATGTATATCTTAAGAGATCTTGCTAGATATTTTCTAATCTTTTTTAAATCTATTCCTATAACAGGAGAAGTTATTCTGCATTCGTGTGGTGTTGGAAGATGTGCTGTTTTTTTGACATTCACATGCATTTTCAGAGACAGTCTTTTTTACGATCATTTCCAACACCCTGTGAACGCAGCATTTCTCTAATTTGTGTTTTTCCCTAAAGGGACATCAACCCATTGATGCAATTGGCTCTAAAATGAGAACTAAAACTCCAGATTTGAAATAAAAACTCCAAAATGTTCCGTTATATAATATATATTCATTTTCTATCTAAATTAAAGCCCTTTTTTTCTCTAATGAGATAGATTACCAGAACACTCCACACATCTGCTCCTGATTCCGGTCCTCCTTTCAAATTTTAGAAACCTTTTTGGTTTGCTTGTCCTAGAATGTGTTCATAGCAATAGAAGTTCATCTTTCTATCCATTTTCAGAACCCTTTGTATCCCTTTCGGGGTCACGAGGTTTCTGGGATCTGTCCCACCTACTGCTCGCTGAAGGGCAGGTCACCAGTCTGTCATAGGGCCACACAAACACTCTCACACTCACTAACTGACACATAGAGTAACCAATGATCCTATGAAGTGTTGTTGACATGTGGGAGGAATCCAGAGAAAACCCACAACAATAAAAGTCATCCAGCGTAATTTTTTTTTGTTTATTCGACTTGTTAAACACTTTGGAGAAGAAAAGTTAAAAACCATGAGTGTAAAAATGTATATTTATTTGTGTTGTGATTTTACGTGCACTTTTGAAGCTTAAAACCAAAGAAAGCAGCACCAACTTTTATTTCTGCCTGAAAATGACTTTCTGATTATAATCCTAAATAATTGGAGCTCTTGTTCGGCAGGCCTAATTATTCAAGGATGTGCGATTAGTTAATGGTTACTATTTGTCATTAGTTAATCCTAGGATAATTGAAAATGGTTCAGCGATCACTGTTCGATCCTCATCTCCTCCGTGTGTCAAAGTATTCCCGGGAGAGCAACTAAACCCCATGTGCTCAATGGAGTGGAATTATCGACAAAACTTTACATGTGCTGCATAAGGAGTGCAAATACGCTCAACTATAAGAACAACTTCGAACACAATCCAGAACTTGAACAAGGTGATCGTTTTGTCAGTTTTGAGGGTAAATCCTCAGCTGTCACTCGTACGGGTGAAGAGATGGAGTGAGCGGAACAGGATAGGAAGCTGCTGTGTAAATCATGGGTGCCTCGCTGCCATCTCTGCAGGATATTTATTTCCAGTGGTCCATTTGCACAGCAGATAGCATCAGAACAGACTCCACTTATCCCCTGCCTGTTCACTAAAGTGCAGTTTGAGAAAAACCACAGAAGCATCAAATCAAGGACCACTCAGCTGATGGAAATTATTTCTCAAACAGCAATTAGACTTTTAAATCCAAACTTCTGGAATGACTGTACCACCGTTGAATTGACGTTTTATTTTACTTTAAAGGATTTCATGAACGTACATTCATATCTGAATTTTAACTTCTGAAGTTTTGCTTTAATTTATATTTCTTTATGGGAACTTTGCATTTAACATTCATCAAACATTTGGCTTTTATTTTTGTGTCTAAATCTTACTGGGTTACACAAGAAACATATATAAATGAAATTTTATGACCTTGCAATGATAGAATGTATGGCAGAGCAGTTAAATTTAAAAAGCATCAGAAGATGAAAAGATTTTCTGATATTTTTAAGCACTCTTAACATATGAACAGCTGTGTTTTGCCAGATGACTGCTGAGTAATTTGTTCTAATAGATGCTTTTATTGTAAGTATTTTCATACTTCTACTGATTAAAGGACCCAGGCTGGATGGCACATTGACAGAAAACCTGTATTAGAATATTAGAAAACATCAAAGAACAGGCATCAGATAACTGGAGCAAAACAAAGACTAGCAGAATCAGATATTACATGGACTAATGGACAAACATCCAGTCCCTGAGACTCTGTTCTGGATTGATCTTCTTTCCTGGGATTGAGTCATTTGCTCTGTTTTTTCAGGTCTTCTCTCTGTGTCCTATGACGAATGGGATTATGGTCTGGAGGCACGGGTTCGAGATGGTGTAGCCATCATCACGATGGCAACTTCTGCCATGATGATGGACCGCGGGCCTCACACCTTACTGAAATCGGAGTGCCATGGAGCTCCAGAAAAGAAGACCCCCATCTCAGGCAACCCCAACGAAGTGCTCAGGTAGGAGTTCCCAGCCTGGCAGTTTCTGAACTTAGTGTGGCCACTGCTGTGTGACTTGTTATTTGAAGTGGGTGTGGTCAAAGCAAGGACAGTGTGCACTGAAAGGGTACATGAGAGGAGCTGAGATGTGGACATCAGACCTGGATCTGACAGCTCTTCACTGAAAGACCCACTCTTGTGAAAATTCTCTTATGTTTTTTTAACATGTTCTCGTTGCATTTTTCTCACTATAGAGGACCTATATGAAATACTGTCACATTCAAACATTCAAGTTTCTGATTCAGGTTGAATCAGAAACCTGATACTAGAAAAACCTGGGGCTAGTGACGTAACTACCCCTTACACGCATTCATTTTCCACGTCAGAGCTGGCCTCTGGCTAAAAACTCCACAACTCGATGGATCCATTATTTTCACGCCACCAATGCTAGCTTGGGGCTGCAACCCAAGCTAGCATTGCAGACCAGCTAGCAGACCAGCTAGCAAACCAGAATAGTATTTTTTTAATGGGAAACTGCCGCTGGGCATAAAATATGTCTAAAAACAACAAAATCTCTTTGATTTTGGCTAAAAATGGCATAATTATGATTAAAAGATGACTGGGAACAATTTTAAAATGGAAAAAACATGGTTGGAGTGGGACTTTAAAGTATTTTTATTTCATTTTGTTTTCATCCAACATTTTTATATATTTCCTCCTTAATGGGAAAAATGTTGCAGAAGATGTTCAAAACACCAAAAACACACATTCTGTGTGTTGCAGCATGACCAGCCATTCCAGGAATTTTGCTCTCGAGCTTCTATAAAGTCCAAAAAGTTGTGGACGTTAACATGGTTTCTCTTGATCTTACAGCCCTGAGCGCCAGGCCAGTGTGACTAGGAATGTTTAGATCCAGCAGAAGTTGCTGTTATTCAGCTGAAAAATATCCTGCCTGCTTTTATTTGTTGTGCTTTACTTTCAAGTGTCTTTTTTTGGAGCAGACCTTCCACCTGCACAGCGTCGTGCAGTTTTTAGCTGCTGCTTGGTTTTTTGAAGCACTTTTAGAGCAATTTAAAAACACATATGGACCAAATAATTCTTGCTTGTTCAAAGGGCTCCACCCTAACTCCACTCACCTATTTTATACCATTGTCACAACAGCCCCTCTGGGTGGATACAGGCCAAAATATGAATACATGAAATATCAATTTAAGTATGCAATGCAACATCAATAAATAAAATATCAAAAAGGAAATGTTCCTGTTTGTGCTCGTTGTAACCAAAAAGTCAACGTCAGGATGTTGCTTCTTGAATGCAGCATGACATCATCGTCAGATCTTTACAAATTCAGCCTTCTCAAGTGAACTAACCCCGCAGGACGTTGAAAATGATGTTGCATCGTGATGCGATCATAGCTCTCATGTGCTCATATCCTTGATTTAAAGTGCGTTTGCAGTGAATATCCACATAAACGTGGCCCTGACTTATGAATGATTAAGCACAGCTCAGTAGCCATGCCTGCACCGGAACACTCACCTTTATCCGCCACATGCTGAGATCAACGTCACTCCCTTGGTTGAAACGAAGCAATAAACACACAATGACCCCTCCCCCTTTCACCAAGCCCACTCCCTCAGCTGTCCGTCTCAGCGGCAAGTCTTTTTGAACCGGTTGTGAAGTGTAGCGTTCAGCCGCGCTTTGCTCTGCACACTAATTGGTCCCAATGGCGTTTGAGGCGGCGAATGCTCTCCCCTGAGTGAGCTCCAGAGTTCTGCACCGCGTTGCATTCAGGAGCAGCTTCACTTCCTGAATGTGTGTGGGCCTTAGCGGGTCAGACAGACAGACTCTGGAGAAAGTCATGTCCGCCTTAGGTTTTACGGTGTCCAGGCTTTACACGGAAGACGTTTTCTCTTGCTTTGCCCTCACGTTGCAGGAGCTTAATCAAAGAGGCTGTGCTTTATGAAGTGCTTTATCTCGCAGTCATTTGTTTGTTATTGCATTTCTACAGCACTGCTAAAAAGTGAATTCAAGCCACATGCTTCCACCTTAGAGATCCATTCCCTGGTTAGATGTCTGGTTCTAGTCTGCAGTTAGATGCTTTGTTGGTTCCAACACTTCTGTGTTATTCCTGCCATGCCCCCTCCAGCTGTCCACCCATCCTAACCTCACTTTTGTTCTCTTTTGCCCCTCAGTCTTGTCTTTTGTCTTCCTCCGTGCATCCACTCTCCTTCTGTCTGGTTTTGTTGACTCTCTCCTGCCTTGCTCCGGCTTATCTTCTCACACCTTTTCTTCTCTGTTTCGGGTGATTTTGCCTCTCATCTCCACTGTTCTGCTCCTCCCCATCCATTGTCTGCTCTCCAGACCTGCGGTTTTATAATCAACTTAGCTGTGTCGTTGATTAGATCAGTTGCCAGAGCTGCTGAGATCCTTCGCCCCTCGCTGCTTTAACTAAATTTGTTTGGTGATAACCTTTGTCTTCCAGTGTTCAATCAAGAGATTAGCAATTGGCCTACAGTCTATAGACTTGAGACAAAACGAGCAACTAGTTTCCATGGCCTGCTTAGCTGGAAGAATGACCTGTTTTATTCTCAACTTGCTTCTAGGAAGGGATAAACAAACACATCACCTCTGGTTTCAGATATGAATAAACTCAAACATTTGTTGGATTTGAGCAAATCTTTGAGGAAATTATAAATGGTTCAGACTGGGCCTCAGCATCCATCAGATGATGTTGTTATTTGGTTAGTTTCTTGGTAAACTTTTAATGCTTATGAACACGAACTCCAACTTTTGCTTTTAGAACTTCAAATCCACGTGCGATTCGACTGTTGAAATAACAGCTGCTACATCTTCTCCTCAGCTCTCAGGTGTAGGTAGAGCTTTGTGTGTGTTATTTTTGGGCCTGCCTGATCTGACAGGGTAAATGTCAGAAGAAAATCCAACTACCTCACAAGATAAAAAAAGAACATGGGGCCTGGGAAGAGACCAATCCGCAGACTAAACAATATCGATTTAGGTTCTTGGACGACTTAAAGGCGTTTCGCCTCTGTGTGAAGATTCAGTTTGAAGTGGTGCTTGATGTTTCGTCTCTTCCTCGTGCCTCAAGTCACCCGACTCCAGTGTGGAAACTGCAGCTGTATGCAGGACTCATCACATGTCTTTGTAAAAGTTATTTATTCTAAGTTTAAACCTAAATTGATGTCTGGAATGAAGTTCAATTTAGTCTTCAGTTATCTATGAATTTTTCCTGCTTTCTTAACTAGACTTAATATTTGCTCAAATGATTAAATGTTATGCCTTAGTCACATGCCAATTAAGGCACAAGAAGTTACATTCACTTAGATAAAATGAAAAAATCCGTACAAAGTACCTGCATCTCACCTACTAACCCATACTTACCCTTACGAGTTGTACGAGTATTAGCTACAACCTGTCACCTGCAGCACGCCTTCAGAAATAATCTGCAGCCACCTGTGTCAGTACAGGTTTGCCCTTTTTTTTACAAGCAGACAGCCCGTCTAGCAATAAGGGCGATTGCGACCAAGGCATTATGACTCAATGTGTGACTTTATTCTTCCAATGCCTCACAAATTGTGGGTTCTGACGTCCCAGATGAGTGCTGTGTCAAAAAAGCTCATAAAACAGCAGAAACATCCAGAATCACAGCAGAGATCGTTCAACAATAACAATATGAAAGTCTGTGATGTTTTGGACGAAGGGATTTGGTTGGAGAATTCGCACACGAGTGATGGCTGATTGGTAAAGTCCTGTTTATAGCTCACTGCTCAGCGTGAAGGAATGCATACGTTAAAGTTCATTTTTGCCTGTTTTTATAATAAATGATATTTGTTTCATGCAAATGCATAAATTCTGTCTGGGCAAATGTCTAAATGTGGCAAAGCAGCGTCACAGGTTGCTCTCTGTAGTTTGCTCCAGACACACCCTCCTCTGACATGCACTGGCCCGCACACACACACACAAATGTGATTGTTTTGTTTGAATCAGAGTTTTAAATAGTTGCCGTTAAATAGAACTGCATTCACCATCAAGCTTTTCCCACCAACTTTCACCCTGGAGCATTGTGCACATCATCACACATATCCATTCACACCAGAAAACAGGAAGTGACATCATATGTCAACATATTTCTTTTCCTGCGCAGATGATTTAGAAGAACCTCATCCCACTGTCTTTAATAAACTGTTGTGTCTAGGCTGGCATTTTTTATTTAGATAGTTCTCTCATTTTCATTGCTCTTTCAGTAGAGCTGAGTGAAACTCCAAAAGGGGAAGAGGCAGTTACAAAGGAAAAACATTCCCGTTGTTGCTCCCACTCTGAAATCTCAGCCAACGCCATGAAACAGGTCTGGAAGTTACAGAATAAGAGAAGAGAATGAAAAAAGCCCCGGAAACAGGATGGGGTTAATGCATCTGTGTGACAATCATGAGTATGACAGCAGCCGCCCTGACCTTGTCAGGCGTGGACAGCTACCAGATGAGCTTAGACGTGGAAAGGTGTAAACTGGTTTCCCGGAACAATTCCAAAACATCTGTGGCTCTCTGTAAAGAAAAAGGGTTGAAAATGCAGTTTGACCTTATTGAACTGGGGGAAGAACGTGAGCACGCTCAGTGGACTGAAGGGATGGAAGCAGCTATGAGTAAAGAGAAACAGAAGGGGATCTACAGTAGCTTGGCAATGCAGCATGTCGGCATTGATTCTGCACAGGTGGAACCTTCTGACACAGAACCAAAAAAGGACCAAAAATCAGGTAATTCTGTGCCAAGAGTACAGGAAATACGGAGCAATAAAATTCTGTGTTTAATTATACTTCTCTCTTGTGTCACTACTTCATGGTTCGTCTCTGTCGCGGAAAACGATGACAAAAGCTGGCGAGCAGAAAAAGAAAGGAAGTTGATGGTAAAGTGGAGCAAGTGCAAAAAACAAACACAAATCATTGTTACCATGTTGAGTGAAAAAGCCTCCCAGAAGCAGCAAACAGCAACATATTCATCACAATTAATCTTTACTATTTCAGAATAATCACACAATGAAGCTTTTTTACAAGCTCCTTGTTCCAGCAGTTTGGTTTTGACTTCTTCTCTTTATCTTTAACGATCTTTAACGTTGGAGTAGACTCTGATCATCTGTTTACGCGATCTCCCGCCAGCTCACAACCCCTCATACCCTCACCTAACATTGCCAGTGCAACAAAAATGGTGAGCTGATTTTGAGTCAGATGCCAGCTCAGACTAGGAGAATTAAGACCTGCATGGATCTAGCCGACTGCATACTCAAAAATGATGTCTTAAGCTTAATTTTCTTCATCTATGTCCTCCATCATCAGAAAAATGACGAAAGAACGTATTAAAAACACACAAAAACTCACTTCTCATGAGCGTGGGTCTGTAAGAAGTGAGGAACCACAGAAGATGCTCTCAGTCAACTTTGCTCCTGTGTTTGGCAGAATCCTAAATCTGGACATGATGTAACGTTGAAATATTTCATTCCCTTTGCAGTTCTAGAAATCTGTTCTAAAATTAGCTTCTTATCAGGAGAAGAAGTTACTGATGAACAAGAGAAGAAACCCTACTTTTATAAATAAATAAGAAATAAACAAAATCATTTCACAAAACAACTAACAAATAATGGATTTAAAATGTCATTTTATCAGTTTTATTGAAGATCTAATTAGGACATCATGGGGATTGGAACAAAGGAAAAAGGGCATTTTAGGGGGTCCTCTGGACTTATTTGGTGTATTTAAAACAATTTTCAAGCATTTTTTTCTCTTCGTTTTTGCACATTTGGTTTCAAGACAAGTTTATGTAGACCCCAAAGGACATATTTTTGTATTTCGTATGTGGTCTGTTTGAATTAGGATGGGTGGGAAGTATTGTAAACAGCCGCTGTGTTGTGATATTATTCATGTTGAGGGCAGTTTATCACAAACTGTTTTCAGACAGTTCTTGTTTTCTATCTTAAGTTAATAACAGAATATGTTTAAACAAGCCGTGGCTATGATGTTGCTGCTCCTGGCCCCAGCTGGATCACACCTGGGTGGGACCGATTTCTAATTGTGTTTGCCCCACCCTTATTACTCCTCCGTGGGGCCAGTAACCCACCAGCGCCAACAGGAGGATCCACATTTGCACAGGACAGCCCCGAAATATGACACTGAAGTAATGTGACAAGAATGTCCCTGTAAAATAAAACTTACTGTCTGTGTACCCCCACCCCATCTAAAAATACTGTTCCTTCATTCAAACTTCAAGCCTCTTGTCCACTGATGCTCACTCCACCCTTCTTTCATGTCTTTGTTATCAAGATTTACTATCCCGCAGTCAGAAACACACAAAACAAATTTACACCTCTTCTTACTTTCACACTTTTCCCCCCAAGTGTGCAGACAGGAGAGCTGCAGTATGTTTCTCTTCCTCAGTCAAACAAAGCCATATGGGACATGTTGTCATTCCCCATATAGATTCCTCCTCCACAAATCCAATGGTAAAGTAATTGCTCAAGAGTTGAATTCATGATTAATTGATGTAGGGGTTAATTTATTAAAACTGACTTATCAATATTTCACACGACTCTTCCATTATTTACATCAGAACATGCGCTAAAGCGTATCTGTGTCAGGCCAAAGAGAGCGCTTGGCAGCTGTTTGTTTGTCTGACGCTCCTGCTTTTCTCCTCAATGAAATTAGCTTAACAAAAACAAAAGGAAAACGAGACGCAATTGATGAACCTACGATTTGTTCCGAATCGCATAGATTGGAGGCAGTTCCCGATGGGGGAAAAAGCTGCATCAGGTTTGGTCGGGGCACCATGGTATGCTTTGAATGTTGTTCACCAGGTGGAGACAGCTGCTGCGCCTGTTTGAATTTTAATTTGCCGTCTGTACAGTACAGCTGAGACACTCTCCTCTCGCTTACAAGTGACGGGCTCAACAGGGTATCAAAACGTGGGGAGTCGTGGGCGGCTGAATGTCAGACTCCATCTTATCATGCAGTTCACACACAGAACGAGCAGAGGATTGCTATCATGCACTTAGCTCAGTGCCATCTCAGAGCATGCAGCCATGTAAAAGAGACAGCCGTGAGGTCCGACTCACCACAAAAGTTATCACCTGTTCAAACACGCCTGCCAGAAAACACGTTTTGGGCTTCAAAGGTACAGTGGTGAAAGCAGTTTTTTCATATAAGGGAAAAGCCTGGATCAGTGCCAACACTTTAAGACAGATTAGAACTCATCAGAAGCTCAATGAAATGCTGAGCAATAAACGGTATGAAGAACCACAGGTCTGACACGACTCAGGTATCATTCTGACATGAAACTAAACAAGAAAACACGCTTTTAAATAAGAGCTCAAAGGAAACCATACGGACAGGCCAAAAGGACCTGCCTTTGAGTCTAAACTGAGGATTTTTTTCTTTTGTTTTCATCTAATCTAAAGATTTTCTTTCATTGATGAGTCGCAGCTACTTTAGTAGCATCAGTTCTGGATTACGTTTTTATTGATGCAAATCAAAAGTCTTTGCTCCTTTTTCAGGGCTGCAGAAGAGGCTTTTTTTTTTATCCTGAAGCACTAAAATGCTTTTTTGTGTTTTGGCGATTTAGAATGTTTGCCAACTGCAAATGACAGCAGATTTCTGCTGCAGTTTTTTTCAGATAAATGTACTTTTTTCTCACCAATCCATGCAGACTGCACTACCTTTTCTCTGCCAAATGCGATTTGCTCGTCAAACCTGCGTCTGCTGCTCTTTCGATGCATGTCAAATTTGTAGCTGGATCCTTGTCCAGAATTGTGTTCAAAAACTTGATGTTTCCATTGCTTGTGGGTGGAGCAACATGTGGATTAACCTGAACATCTTTTGAGCGGCATCTTTTGGGAGCGTTCCGTTGAACCTGACGTGTAACAAACAGTTAAACACAGTACAAGAGGGAAATATCAGTGTAATCTTGTGGATCTTAAAAGCCAAAAACATACCAACGCTGATCCATCTTGAAGGAAATCGGTTTGCATGTGGAAAGCCTGAACTTCCACATGAATTTTGCCAATTTCTATGATTTTTAACCCTTTTTTTACACGATGAGTAAGTGAACAAACAAAATAAATTAACTGATTAATTTACACACAGGAAAATATTAGATTAATGGTGAAACATATAGTAGTGATTTCTTAAAACCTGAAAAGGTTCTTAATTAAAAGCTAAATGATGTTAAATTAAGTTGCTTACCTGATTACCTAGATAATTTGACAATAACTGTGCTTTTGGTTTGCATGTTTATGTTTGATCTCTGTGAGGTTTCATCATGTCGAGGACAACACAATGGACTCTCAAATTCCATCTTTGTGTTCCTAACAAGCAAAGCTTCTGGATTTTTTGGTTTGGTTTTCCTGAATGCTCATCAGCGCTGGGGGTTTGGAGCATTTGTAGGAATGCTTGCGCTGCACATGGTGCAGGAATATCTCAGCAGGTGACAGAGCGAGAGGGCGTGCTGTCCTGCCGTCAGTGTGTTGCGGCGTGGTACGCCCCATCCCCTCCCTCATTCCCTCTCAATCCCACCTCCCTCAGTGTCTGTCTCTTCCCCACCCTCTGTGAGATTACGGTCACCATAGTAACGTGGCACACTGGCTCTCAAATCACAGTGGTTGTGGCTGCTATAGCAACCCACTTATGCTTGTTTTGTGGCTTTTAGTGTGAAGACTCTGCACACACACACATAAACAGAGGGTTTGGTCCATACAGATTAAAAGGACAGGAGTGTCAAGTCATTTTGAAAATGGCTTATGATTTATGCAACAAACTCAATGCACTTTGTGTCTGTGCCAAGACTCTACAGGACAAGGCTGTTAGTTGGACACATGGGGCTGCATGAGAAGATATCATGTAGGAGGACTGTTACCATCACAGTCCGTTGAAAGTATCAATATTTAAAATGAGAAGCAATGCAGCACAAGAACAACCAGTACATTACAACAGACAAGCTGACCCCATACACGGTCAAACTCACCCACACCTTTTTTCCCTCCTTCTCTGTCATCTCCATGCGATTGTAATGTTGAGGTGGCGTTTCCATGGAAACAGTCACAGTGGGAAGAGTTAGAAGTGTGTATGAGAGGGATGATTTCACTTGACTTGAAGACTCCCGTTCTCTTGTACACACGCACCCGCGCGCACGTACACACTCCCACATGCGTTAGCAGTAATCACTGCCAGGGAAGAAGTGCTGTGGAGAGGCCGGGCGCTGCCGAGCGCAGGAAGGGAAATAATCATTTTGCAGGATTTTGTCTTGAACAGTAACAATTATTGCACAGGCCAAAAAAAAAAAAAGCTGCCTGGCTGCATATTGCTTCTAATTTGAAATTACCCTGACAATTAATTTCGAATATATTCAAGCAAATATCCAAAACTGAAAATTTTATGAGAAATCTGCTATGTCTCTGTGTGTGGTAAATTCAGTTTAAAAACTCATCTTGATTTGCTTTTTAAATAGAATTACTTGTGATTTGAAATTAACTACTGAGCTAAACTGGTTGCTGTTTTGTGCCTCCAGTTCAGGACTGGTTCAGCCTCTTCTGTCAATCTCATTCTGGGTTTCAGTTTCCAAGATGCAAAATTAAGCCAAACGGAAGTTCTCTCAAGTGAACCCATGTGACGAGCTGAGTGTGTCTTCATGTTTGAATCAGACAAATGTGATTACTGAAGACTTTGTTCCTCAACCGAGAATTTCTTCAATACTAGGTTGATAAAGTTTGAATGTGATTTTGCGCCGACTGATCATCAGCAGTAATAACAGCGGGGATGATTTCCCTCTCTACTGCTTTAATGGGGCGGTTTTCTGCTCTGCTCACACGTTTGTAAGAAATGACTAATCATTCAGATGTTCATTTGCTTACATAAAAAGCTGATTAGATTTTTAGCTCACATTACTAAAATTAAATGAATGCTTTTGAAACCATGTGTGTGAAGAAGTCTCAAGCTATGACTGGGATTTGTGCATCGGGGGATCCAGTTTGAATGTTAAGTCAACTTACAGATGTAAACAGAGGTCCTGCGATGCATTTTTAGGCATTGGTTGACCAGACTGGCAGCAGCACATTTTGGGTGTCATGTTGGGAGTGGCGAGTCCACTGTTCAGATTTTTGACTTGAAGGACAGCAAGTCGTCAGATTTGGTCACAGAGAGAGAACTGAAAGCGGTAGATAGTCCTGAAGTTGATGGTGAAGCTCACTGTAGCCGGAGAGCGGCAGAGTCTCTGACGTGATTATCGATGCTTTTTTAGAGATTGTCAAACTAATTAAACCTGATCCCTTAACGTCATCTCACTGTATCTGAGATTTACAGATATAGAGTCAATTCATGAGTGATGAGGCTAAAGATGTTTAAAGCACTAAACCCGGGGGCTTGAACGCGCATTTAGTGAATTCTTTTTCTTTGCCTTCTGTTTACTAGCGCATGTCCGCCACCTACAGTTGGAGGAGGCTTGGTGTGAAATGTCAAAATGGGGCAAATCTGGTGAATCTTGCTACAGGCTTTTTTTTCACAGCTCTACTCTGCTACATGAAGGACTTGGTGTCATAGAATTCCAGTCAGACACAAACCACAATTAATAATTTATCCTCCATGATCAATTATTAAATGGTTGGCTCTTTAGGGAATTAAAAGGGGACGCCATCTATCCTTCACTACCACATCTGAGTCCCTGATTGGTCAAAGTTTGACCTTGTTTCATTTGTAACGCAGATTCAGTGGTAATGTGTTTGTCCGTAGAGCCCAAAAATGGTCATTGAAACTTGCGCAGCTACATATGTACACGAGAATTCAGAAACCCAAACAACGTTTATGCATGTTTACTTAGAATAGTCATTGGAAGTGGCCGCTTTAAAGGGCCTGTTTCATGCTATTGTTAAGCTTCTCAGAGTAAACTACATCCATTTATTTGATACTGCATTCCATTTGGCACACAAAAGAGCAAATTATTTAGGAAGTACAAGTTATGTTTGTGAGCTTTTTTCCTACCCGGAAGTAAGACGCCTCGATCTCTGAGGCTCCGCCTTTCACTTCTGTGGGTGCCGTCTATTTCCTGACGTCATCCTAGAGCCGGCCTCGGTAGTGCGTCTGTGTTTCACCCACGAAAACAAACAACCCTTGAACTTTTGCAAAGATGGATGTGCCAATTGTGAATATAAAATGAAAGCATTTTGCTGATCACCGTTAACTCTGCAGAGAAAGCGGGTGTGTGAGTTAGCTTGGGGGCGGAGCTGGCAGCTCACACACTTCCTGGAAGGGGCTGTTCTACACTTGAGCTCCCAAATGAGTGAAAATGCCAATAATTGTGTGACAGCAGTAATGAGGACAGAGTCCACAGAACTGTCTAAGGTGCCCATGAAAAAAAGAGCCGTTTGACAACAAAAGATGAAGATTAAAGTGTAAATAGGACCACAAGCATTATTGTCTTCCCTGTTTTTCTGCAGGTACCTGATGAATGTGACATTTGAGGGCCGTAACCTGTCATTCAGCGAGGACGGATACCAGATGCACCCCAAGCTCGTCATAATTCTGCTCAACAAAGAGAGGCAGTGGGACAGGGTGAGACAGAAACACTAAAAACTTGTGTTTTTGTGTCTTCTTCTTTTAAGTTCTTCATAGGACGAAAGAGGAAACTGAAATTGTGACATCCAAGTCATATCTAACTGTCTCTTGATGTTTCCAGTGGAGTTGTGTGGATGTGAGCGCGCGTATGAATCCTGCAACCTTTAATTTTCACTTTTTAAGCATTTTAAGCCCTAAGCTTCTTAAACACTCCACTGATTAGATATTATCAACCCGTTGAAGGTGCCTTTGAGTGCTTCAATTCAGCAAAAGCTTCAGCGAGCTGGTGTACAAAGAATGCCCGTCTGCAGCTGCTTCACTTAAAAATCTCATGAAATCAAATTTCTTCACTGTACCGCTCTCAGAATTCCTTCTGTTCTCTTGTCGCAGTTTGAAAGAAAACATTTTAACGTTGCGCTGCTCAAGTGTAATGTAGTGCGCACAGCTGCTGATACAAAAACCCTCCATCCTTTTCAATTCACTTATCTTTCTACTGAGATCAATGCTCTTCAAATCTGCAGTACAATGAAAGATCTATTCAAAATGAGGATGTTTTAGAGAAGACGTATTCTTTTCTTTGCATTTTTTGAGATTGGGATTATAGATTTATTTTGAGCACTTTGTAAAAACAGAGAAACAAAAACCTACTTTTTGTGATGCTTAAAAATCTTGTAAATATTTATGGTTTCAGTGTGATACCACAAAGTTTTTAGCTGCTCACTGATCCATCCAAATCTTTTCTCTTCAGTATAATTTGCTCTTTAGATAACAAAACTCCAAGCTTTATGATGAAAAGTTCTTTTTTAAGTGTTTGTTTTTTGCTTTCATTTTCTTACTGAATCATATTTGAAAACCATCAGGATCTGAGCCACTATTTTGATCTTGTCCCCGGCATACAGAGATTTCTCTAGAATTGTAACTCTGCTCTTTTTTGTTTGACCTATAGAAAATTAGACAGTAAATTAACAGTTAAATAAAACTAAAATTGAAATATTTAATGTAATTTTTTGTCATCATGTCTAATTAGCTAAATGAAGCTCTCTGCATTCTCAAGTTTTTGTTTCCCACTCTTTTTAACGTATACAGTGCCTTATCAAAAACAAATAACACTAAAAATATGTTTCATAATAGAGCTAAATATAGAAATAATGACTTTCAGAAATAATTATAGCAAATATCTCATCTTATTCTGTTTTGTACACTCAAGGTGTCCGAAGTGCTGCCATAAACTAAACTGCTACCAAGGTTTCCTTTGATTATCTTAATTAGAGTGCTAGGAATATTAAATAGCAGATAATGAATGTGTTTTTTTGGTCTTACGGTTGGGAACTGTATGTACAAACTGGAGAGCAGCTCCCGTCTTCTCCATTTAATCTGTTGGCTTTGTCACAAAATGTAAATTGCCTCTACAGACTCCATTTTCTTCCACTAAGACCTGCAGGTACGCTTAATTGCTGACTTCAAACTGCCTGTAGGAGTGAAAATTACTGCCTGCCTGTACAAGTAAGCCCAAAGATTGACTGGCAGTCTGTCAACACACAGGGATCGGCCTCAGCCCCCACACAGCTTTAAGAACAGGCAGTCAGAGATGCATGAAACTGAGAGCTGCGAAAGGATGCACGATCTCTATATGTGTTTAATGTCATATGGACACACTGAGACAGTTTTAACAAAACACAGCAGAAAGTGGTGGTGTGAATAAAAGTATTTATTTAAAATCCCTAAAAAAAACTGACCTGACATGACCCCACCCCACTATACATTATTCTTTTCTGTATCTCCGTCCTGCAGCCGGACTCTTGGCTGCGTATTCTCTGTATATTTTACCACCTCTGCCTCTCTAATCTATATTCTGTCCTCTGATCTGAAGACAAGGTGATTCGCTCCCCTCTTTTCTTACAACCCCCCCACCTCAGGCTCTCTCCCCCATGTTTAATTCTTAGCTCGCCTCCCGGCTGAACCTCTTGGATCCTAATGAGTTCCAGCTCCTCCAATCATCCTTCCACTCTCTGCACCTTTGAAGTGTTGTGAGGACTCTGGTGGTGTCCAGTCCTGTTGGCCCCCCTGCAGAAGGATTTTAACCCTGTTTTGCACCTTCTGCTTCTTTTTTCTGCGTGTTTCTCTGTCACGTTTTACTCCCTCTCACCTTTTCTCTGTCGGGAAGTAAAGGCTGCATCTTGCTCCGGGGAGCCTCAGCATGTTTAGTCCAGGCTGGATTGTCAAGTTTGTGTTCCTCAGGGTGGAAGGTGTCGGAGCACAGTTACATTTTTAATGAGAGTGCAGACTCTCCACACCTGCATTTATGTGTTGCAGAGTTATCTGGAGATCCAATTCTGCCTCCTTCCATGGGTCTTCACAAACTTTAGTGGAAGGAGTGCATAGCGAGTCGCAGGTGTAACCCGCGCTCAGAGTAGCATCAGGAGTGGGTGACAGTTGTTCAGCTGAGTGAAGCCTCAGAGGTTAAAGGGCCCTTCAACCACACAGCTGGACACTCGTTGATGAAAGTACCAGCACTTTGCATTTAAAAACGCTCCTCCTCTGACATTATACTTGCTTGTTCTTTATCCTCAGGTTCTCCTCTTCTGTCTCTGCAGTTTTTATTCCTAATTTCCAATGACTCTGTGTCTGCTTTTCTCTCCCTGCGCCTCTCACCTCGCCTCATGATCTGAATTCTGCTCTTTCCTCAGGTTCAGTCCTGTCCTTCAGGTTAACCTTGCTCTCATTCTTTATTCAGGGTTCCAGGCCTCTCCTTATCTTCTGATAATCTAATTTTCTTTTTTCTTCTTCTTCTTCTGATACAATAAATAATTTGCCAAAAACATGACTAGATTACATGCAGATATAACAAGCAGAAAAACTACAATAAATAAGTGAAACTTTAACTTTGTTGAAAAACTTTGTTCTGTAACATCACTCCTGCATAACAAGAAGAATTAAATTCAATTGAGTTTTACTTATTTAGCCCAAAATCACAGCCATTAGAACTAATGCTACAATCAACGCTAACATGAATGATAGAACAATTGACAAAATGCTAGAATGAATGATAGAACAATAGATTAAATGATGGAACAAATGATAGAATGCAAGAAAGAACAAATACAGAGATAGAATGATTGACAGAACAAAGAATAAAATGAACGATAGTATAATACAACGGATGATTGAACATACAGCATGATAGAACGATAGAACAAACAACTGAATTATAAACACAACAAACCATAGAACAAACGAATGAAGGCTAGAACGAACAATAGAACACTAGAGCGATTGACCAAATGATGGAGTGAACAACAGAACAAACAAGAACAGATAGATAGATAGATAGATAGATAGATAGATAGATAGATAGATAGATAGATAGATAGATAGATAGATAGATAGATAGATAGATAGATAGATAGATAGATAGAAGCTTTAACACGCAACAAAAGAAAAAAGAAAACATGCTACGATACTTAAATCACCTTAATTAAAATAAAAAAATCACAGAATTATTTACTACTTTAGTTTGACAGTTTTTCCAATAAGGTCAAATTGTTAGAAATGATTTGACAGAAGCGATCAAAGGATTGCATTAAATCATTTTTCATCTCTCGGACTGAGCTTGCATTCGGAGGAAAACTCCCTCCAGCAGGAAGGAACCTCCAGCAGAAACAGACTTGGTGAGGGCGACCATCTGTCATGACTGGTCGAGGTCAGAGAGGACGGGACACACAAACACAAAAACAGAAACACTGGAGTCTTTGTTATTTAAGAACTGCTACAGTCACAGATAGTGAATGGAGTAGAGGAAAGGAGCGTCATCACATCCCTAAGAACTCCAGCAGACAGGTCTGCAGCAGCAGTGCAACCAAAGAGTTTGAGTGTAAAGACGGAGATGCAGTCTGCCTCTTAAACTGAGGAGAAGACAGATAGAAATCTTAAAAATATTAAAACCAAACAATCCTACAAATGTAAAAAGAAATGCTCTGTTTGACAAAAGAAAAAGACTAAGGAGTGATGAGGCTTGTCCCCTTTAAACTTTACATTTTAGCAGAAGAACTTTTTCAAACTCCACTTTAATTTTAACAATCAGCAAATAGAGTATTGCATTGGATAAACCTGTAAAGCGCCTGCAGCCGTTTGGATCAGATCGAAACCTTTCAGAGAGGTTCTAGAACAGCCTGATAATGAAGAATTACAGTCGTCTAATCTCAAAGTGAGAAATGCTCGAGTTGTTTTCCATGCATCACTCTGAAAGAGGATGTTCCTAATTTTAATGTCAAATCAAAGAAGGCAGCTCAACAAACTTGATTTACGTGGCAGTTTAAAACAATGTCCTCCTCAGAAATGACTCAGAGGTGTCTGGCAGAAGAGCTGGCATGGAGAAAAGACAAACACTTTCGGAGTAGATTTGTATGCCTAGCATGCTTCTTGAAGCACTCTGGGTGTGTTTTTGTGCATCTCTGCAGGTGGGTAAATGGGAGAACGGCTCCTTGTCTATGAAGTACCATGTGTGGCCTCGCTATGAGTTGTATGGGGGGCCGGCAAACAGGGAGGATGACCACCTGTCCATCGTGACATTGGAGGAAGCTCCGTTCGTCATCGTGGAAGACGTGGATCCGCTGAGCGGCACCTGCATGAGGAACACAGTACCCTGCCGGAAACAGATCAAAACAGTGTAAGACTCACACCCAAAAGCAGCATCTTTTGGGTAAAGTGAAATGTGTTTACTCCCTTTCTGCCAAAAACAAACAACCTCCATCTTGTTATACAGTAATCAGACAAAGGAGTCTGGGATCTACATCAAGCGCTGCTGTAAGGGCTTCTGCATTGACATCCTGAAAAAAATCGCCAAGTCGGTCAAATTTACATACGACCTTTACCTGGTCACCAACGGAAAACACGGCAAGAAAGTCAACGGAACCTGGAACGGCATGGTGGGAGAGGTGAGCGGATGGTGCTCCTTTGTGTTTGCCCCTCTGTGCTGACTGTTTGCATTGGTGCAGCCCGTCATCTGTGTTGACTGTCCATGTGGTGAGGCTGGCCTTCCACTGACAACAGTCAGGCCGTGCAAATCTGCCAGGTTTCAGAGGGCAGCAAATAAAAGCCTGTTTGTGGATCTGAAAGTCATGCAAATGTACATTTTATGAATGACACTTCTGAAATGTGTTAGTCAAGCCAGGAAATGAAACTGCGCCTAATCCCACTTTGTTGTCCAAAAACCAAAAGTCGTTGTTTTAGCTCACGTTTGACCTTGTGTGTCATTTAGAGGGGTGGGAGGAGCCAAGATTGTCTATAATAATAATATTTTTACCACAAATAATGCTTAATGCACTCACATATTCTGCTCTCAAACCATGACCCACCACATCAAAGAATTGACAGAAAATTTGGGGAAATTGAGATGTTTTTAAAACATTAAAAATACAATATTGTTCTTTTTTAAATTAGATTTAGAGTTCATCAATTAAAAAAAGCACTTTATTTACTCACTGTCACACATTAGTTTCACACATTTTTAACGAGATGTAACTGTATTATTAAGATTTAACTATCAACAAATTTTGCACTTTTTTAATACAACATGCAGTCATTTAAAAAAGAAATAAATATAGAAGAGTTATTGAAAATCATGAGCTTTGAAAATTAGAAAAACGTTTCCCGCTGTAGGTTTCATGGAAGCAGCCATTTTAAAAAAGCAAGAAAAGTCCTTCTACTGCCCCTACTGGACCAATGATGAACTACAGGACAGAAAACATGGACTATGTTCAGGGGTGGCTCCAGGATCTTTTCGGTGGGGTGGCTTAGGGGTTGATAAGTCACTGTAAGGAGTTGCAAATTTGTTTTTATGTAAAATTACATTTTCAAGAACGAAAGTAACAGCACATTCATACGATATTATTAATACCATGTGATGAATAAATTGTCAATAGGTTGCACTTTTTAACTGCGTTGACTGTCGAAGTACAAAGAAAGAGATCTTACAGTTGCTATGGCAACCCCTAGCTACCCCCCACCCTGGCGCCGCCTCTGACTAGGTTCCATACAATGGGTTTTAAGTAAAGTATTGATCATGCTAATAAGATAGGGGTCTTAGAAATGTGTGCATCAAATAGGATGTAAACGATTATATTGGGTTAATATTTATCAAATGTTTGAATTTTTCATTTGAAGTCCAGCTTGTATAGTAAAAGACTTTGCTGCCTCCTCAGAACAATCCAAAGCAACTGTTGTCAATAAAAGAACCACTTCTACCGAGCTGTTGATAACTGATGCTTTCTGATGAGCTTTTGAAAAGAGGCTGCAGAGAAGTGAGGTTTTTCTGGAGGAAGTGCATGAAACCAGAAACAGACCCGACAGAAACTAAACTTCTTTGCAAATTAAACATAAAAAACAAACAAAAAGAAAAAAAAAAAACTAAGACAACTTTATTGATTGAAACTGGTTTATTGAAAAACCAGTAAAAACCAAAGCTATGAAACATTTCTACCAAGACACATTCTGTGTTTTTAAAACGATTGTTTCCAAAACCTTTAGGCCTTCAGCACAGAGTCACTACACCTTCTTTACAGGGCGTTTTTATCCCCTGAATTATGTGCTTTTGGGTCAGCCTTGTGTCCAAACACCTTAACCGTTCTGTCAGATGGATGTCAGATGGGTGTGTAAAACTCACTCAGTTGCAACAATTCCCTTTAAAACGTTTCTAAACCAACTTTGGCCTCAAACCAAGGCTGTGCTTGACTTTGTGCTTCAGCTTCTGACAGCCAGATGCTCCTCTGCTCACTAATTTTGTCTCCTTGTTAATGAGGGAACAAAAATCGATACCCAAGCCTGTCGTGAAAGGTCCCGGACTGCAAACACGCCGAGCGCCTCTTTGTGTGGACGCTATCATCGCGTCCAGAACTGTAAGGAGAGAGAAGCTTTTGCCATTCAGTTTGCATTCATCTGACTCACTCCTTACATAAAGGTGCGACAGTCTTCCTGCCAGCCTCTTTAGCAGGCATTGAGCTGTAAATGCGGTCATCAGATACAAACTTTCACCCTGGCTAAAAGCAGGGTAATGCGCCCTGACGGCCTCACCTACACAGATGAACAGTCGTTAGAAAGAGGAAGCTGCGTTCTTGTCCAGCACCACTACTGAAGACAAGAAACATTCACGCAGGAATAATTGCAAACAGAGCGTATGTGGGCAAAAATCCAGAAAGCTTGTAATTAAAACGCTCTTTATCCATATTTTCATTAAAGTCTGACGTGTGCTGCACCTCGCAAAGCTGACCTGTGCCTCTCCTGCTGGCAGAAACCCTAAAGCTCCAACCCGTTTCAAACTATTAATGTGCAAGTGGCTGTTCTGCTTCCAACACGCTCCCTGAAAGCTTTTTATACAATTTGTCACCATTTGAAAAGACAAAAGATCAGAAAGAAAGGAAGACAATTTCTCTTTTCAGTCAGAATTTCACGGACTGCGCTGACTTACGCCGTCCCTCACGTCACATTCCTGATCTAAAAACATCAGAGGCAACACACACTCGATTACACAAATACAGTTGCACAAACGCACTAGCCAAGACGCACACAAGCCAGCGCAGATCCCTCGCTCAATCATTCTCAATAACACCCACATGGGTCACTTTCATAACACAGAGAGAACAAGTCGTAGGAGGGAGATGCAGAGAGCGAATGGAGAGAGGGGAAGTGAACGCGCTGCTGGATGCACTTGTTCTCTTCCCCAGGAGAGACGCACATTCATGCACACACAGACAACACGCACGTCTGCGCGCTGGCAGACTGAAAATGACTGAAGAGTTGGAACACATGCTGGCATGCATCAAGATACTTGACGAAAAATTGCAGATAATGCACAAAACCTATGCTGGTTATCATCATTATCCAGATTCAGGTGGGAAACAAAAGGTTCTTTTGCTTGTGTCTGCTTCCTTTCCCCCCTCTGTGACTCACTCGAGGTGCAGCTCTCAGACGGAGCTTTGACTTGTCAGACACACACCTTACAAACTGACAGAGACAGCCTCAAACCGCTTTCCCCCGCTGCTTTAAAGCTGTAACATTTGGGGCTAAATTTACAACCTGTGCAGGGTAATGGAAGGAAGAGGAGAGCAGGTAGAGAAAGGCATTGGGCCGGCTATTTCAGGGAGCCGTGGCCCACTGCGGTAACCCACTTTTCTCCTCGCTCCCTTCGTCTTTCCCCCTCTTTCTGTCCCCTGGCGAGCATCACGAGTGTCCACTTGGAGAGCTGTGTGTGGAAAATGTGTTGGCCTTCAATCTTTTACTGCCTTACTTCCCTCTTTTCCATAGAAATCCACTTCCTGTCACTTTAGCTCATTTCCTAAAATACGTCTTGACAACTAACAGATGGAGTGTCTGGATCTCCTGGATGCTCTGAACGTCTACACCAGTGTTTGATAGATGCGCTTTTGAATGCTGGTGCATTCCTTATGGATGGATGACAGATGTCAGAGACAGATGACTGAACTCTTCTTGCTTCTGTCTTTCTTTCTCACAGGTAGTGTTAAAAAATGCCCACATGGCTGTTGGGTCCTTAACCATCAACGAGGAACGCTCTGAAGTCATCGACTTTTCTGTCCCCTTCATCGAGACAGGAATTAGCGTCATGGTTTCCCGCAGTAACGGCACTGTTTCACCATCAGCCTTCTTAGGTGAGAAATCTGCAGCAACTTGAGGCAAAAGTGGGAAGGATGTGTCAAAGGAGGATACGCACGTGACCACTGGGTCTAAGATATGAAGCCAAGGGGGAGCAGTGCCTGCTTTGACCACTAAGAGAAATCATACCAACTTATTTATCGCCCTTAAATTGTCTGTGGAGACCTGAAGGGCTGTACAACAATCACGTAAATAAATAAGAAAAATATAAATATAAAATACAAACAGAAAATCTACTCAAATGGTTTAATCCTTTGAAGTCCCACTCTGATCACCTTTAGCTCTGTGCTCCCAGTGGTCTTTTAATTCTGATTATCCCATACGTAGCCAAAATCTAAAATCGTGTGTCATTTTCTAGGACATCCTTCCTCCAGAGCGGCAGCAGTCTCTGAGTTGTGGGCTGGAACGTTGCTGTGGTTGGTGGTTTACTGCCTGTCACAAAAACTGTTTCATGGTTGTTGCTCATTTTATAATTATGACCACCTAAAGAGGGCTAATTATATCTAAAGCAGTAAATCCGTCTGTCAGTACTCAACAAAACTCTTATTTAGGGTGAAAACAGAACTAAAAACAAACAAATGTACAGAAATATGTAACTGTTGACTATTTTGGAGTTCTGCCTAAATGCTGAGCATCTAGAAGCTGGAATAGATCATGAGATGGTAACCAGGGTTACAGCCCTTTTTTTTTCATCATCAGAAAACATTAGATTTATGACAAGAATGAGCAAAAATGTTTTTTTTCATCAGCAAATAGGTGATATGTTTGGCATTAAAAAAAGAAGTGAGCATGTGTCTGAATTGCACTAAAATTCATGGTTATGCATATTTCTACTTTATATAGTCTGTTAGGGGATGTGGAGCAGTGAGGAATTTGAACATATATGTCTTTAGTTGGTCTTTAACAATTCCTTCCAGTTTTCTTCCATGAGATTTCGACTCCAAAGTGGACTCATCAAGTGGGGAAAACTTGCAGTGCTTTGCCACTTCAAGGACTTGCAATAAAATGTCAGATAATGTGGCAAACTGCTTATTTTCTCTCCGTTCACTCTGTGTTTCTGCCCTCTTCCATTTCCTACTCCTACTCTACTGCTCTGCTGCTCCATGCCTCTTTTCAATCGGATGCACCACATTTGCATCTCTTACCTTCTCTTGCTTCATTTTGTCTTTCTCTCTGCCGCCTGCGCTCACGTAAAACTCTTCTTCTCTTTTTTTTTTCCTCTAACCTAACCATTATCTCCTCCCCTTCATGCCCCCCCATCTGTCTCCGTCTCCTGTCCTACCTCCTCTCCCACGCCACAGAGCCGTTCAGCGCTGACGTGTGGGTGATGATGTTTGTGATGCTGCTGCTGGTGTCAGCTGTGGCCGTGTTTATATTCGAGTACTTCAGCCCTGTGGGCTACAACCGCTGTCTGGCTGACGGCAAAGGTAAGAACCTGAAACTCGGGACGTGGAAGCAGATGTGGAACCTGCTAGGATGGTTGATTTGTTTCTAAAACAGGCGTTGTTCTTCTTGTTTCTAAGTCATGTTACCTTCTAAATCTCTCATTCAGTTTGTCCAAAATACACCCAATACCAGGTGACTGACTTCCCCATTAAGCTTATCACACTACATAAGAAAGAAACAGACTTTATGCAAAATGAGGAAAAAAAACAACATTTGCTGTTTGGTTTCACAAAAAAATTGTCATGATTTCCTCAAAAATGTCCCTTTAATGCTATGATCACTCGTTTAACATGGGGCGTTCACACTGGACTTTTTAGTGAACGCGGTCGCTTGATCGTGCATTGAAGAGGGCGGTGTGAACATCGCTTATGTGGCGACCCAAACGAATCC
Source organism: Oryzias celebensis (assembly GCA_014656515.1). Taxonomy (NCBI): domain Eukaryota; kingdom Metazoa; phylum Chordata; class Actinopteri; order Beloniformes; family Adrianichthyidae; genus Oryzias; species Oryzias celebensis. Next base: position 17,733,637 of record BNCR01000008.1, read on the forward strand.
TGTTCAGGAACTTTGCTTTAAGTTTGAAGGTTTTCCACTCACCCATTTTTAGAAGATGCTGAATCCCTTTTGGGGTAACGGGGCTCCTGGGATTCTTGCTGTGAGAGCACAAACCACTACATGGAGCTGTTTTTGGTTTCTAAGGTACTTATGCACCAATCCCAACTTCAGTTTTAACAGAAGAATGACGACAAAAAGAAAAAATAAACATTTCAAAGTCTGTAAATTGAGCTTCCAAATGCACTCTGGATTACCACGGTAATTTGCTTCTTCAGACAGGAGAGCTTTTGATGAGTAATGCTCCATCCTGTCGTTTGTTCCATGCAATCAAGAGCGAGCACAGGCATTTTTGTGGATGATGCTTGATCTGTGTTAAAAAAAAAACAACAATGCTCTGTGATGCAGAGAGTTAACCGCACAAGAACGTTTTTCTCTGAGTTTTAGTTCCAGCAAACCTCCAGTCTTGCTTTCTTTAAACCGTACCAGTCATTTACACTCATTTCCATTTCTACCAAAAATCACGTGTGAGCTCTGACAGCAAAGGACCAGTTTTGTTTTCGACCTTTCTGGTGGAAAAGATGAGGCAAACGCATAGAAAAGAAAGAAAATCAATGTCTCCCACAACTCCATCTCTGACGTGTCTATATATAGACAATAGCCATCTTTTTTCATTCTTCTCATCCTCCATCATCTTGCAGAGAAGACACGCTCCTCCCTGAAGTGCTGCTCTCTTCCATGCTTCCTATTTTCCCAGATTTAGTGGGAGTTTAGTTTGTTTAAAAAGTGCAGAATGACGTTTGCAGTCAGAAGATTGGGATGTGATGAAGTATCAATGGCTGAGTAGCACCATTTTTTGATTCATTTAAGCAACTTTCTGGCAAACTTTACATGGGAGCATTTGGCATGAGAAAGTCTGTTTGTGGATGTCCAAGAGCAGGACACAAAACACGCCCACACGCTCGCACACTCTCACTTCTCACATGCCCACACAAACAAAGGGACTGCTGGCTCCAACAAGCTGAAATCCAGACTCTGATGTCTGCCGTGCTTCCTTTCAGAGCCTCATGGCCCATCTTTCACCATTGGTAAAGCCATCTGGCTGCTGTGGGGTCTTGTCTTCAACAACTCTGTGCCAGTTCAAAACCCCAAAGGCACCACCAGTAAGATCATGGTGTCGGTGTGGGCCTTCTTCGCTGTGATCTTCCTGGCCTCCTACACTGCCAACCTGGCTGCCTTCATGATCCAAGAGGAGTATGTGGACCAGGTCACCGGTTTGTCAGACAAAAAGGTAAAAGTGGAGGGGGAGATCGGGACGACGTGTTCATCAGTCTCAAATTTACCCGCTTTTTTTTTTTTTGTTTGTTCTTTGCAGTTCCAGAGTCCCAATGACTTTTCACCCCCATTTCGGTTTGGTACAGTTCCCAACGGCAGTACGGAGAGAAACATCAGGAACAACTATCCTGAAATGCATTCCTACATGACCAAGTTTCATCAGAGGAATGTGAATGAAGCTTTGCAAAGTCTGAAGGCTGGGTAACGACCTTTAAAGTAACATTTCCTTTGCTTTTGCAGCTTTGTCTGTCGCCTGCATGGGTTAGGGATTGTTTGTAGGGCTGTCCAACCACAGAGGAGCCATTGAAAGCTCTGTGCTGCTGGTATTATAAGTGCTTTACTGATTCAGCTCCAGAGCTTTTAAAGAACCTTCATGCGTTTGCACAACTACAGTAATCTAATGTCTGAAAACTCAGTGTGCCAAGTGATAGATTTAAAGTTTAGTCATTCAATCACAATATAGATATAGTGTCTGTTTACGCCTGCTTCTTTTGGCCAGGTAACCTCCTCCTGCAGTTATCCTTTACTTTAGTTTCAAACTTCTCATTGAGTTTTATCTGACTGGACTGTTGCTGATACATTTTCAGAAGTTGCTGTTTCTGTACATCAAACATAAAGTTTATGTCCGGTCTTGTTTCTTACAAAAGTAACGTCTTACTCACGAAAGTTTGAAAGTCATGGAGGCCCATAGAAGAGAGGTAGAGCAGCCGCTGAACCCGCATTGCTCTTGGTGGTTGGCGCCAGTGTGAGAAAGTAGAGCTGCCATCAGTGCGTGAATGCGCGTGTGCGTGGGTAAATGTACGGTGGCCCTGAAGTGCAAATCACATCTACAAATCCCTCGACCCAAAAACATTTGAAAAATCACAATGGCAATTTAAAAAGCAAAACAAATATTTAAAAAAACAAAAAAAAACCAGAAACAAAACAGCCTTACATTTTATAAAAAAAACAAAAATGAAAAAAACCTTTTGGAAAACAAAAGTCATTTCCAGAAAACAAAAAGAAATGTTAGAAAAACAAAACACGATGAAAAAGTAGGTATTTTGGGGTATCGCTGATTGCATGATGATGTGAAAAAACCATCAGTTGAAATGATAGACAAGCATCCTCATCCCATCAACGATGTCCCATAGTACCTACCTTTTCCGGTTTCTGTGAAACAAAAGCATTTTGAAAAGCAAAAGTTATTTCTACATATCAAACTTTATAAAAACAAAACACAACAAGAAAGCAGAAAAGGTCGGGACTATGGGACATTACCAGTTTTCATTGTGTTTTTTTTTTTTAACATTTTAGTTTATTTTCTGGACATTTCTTTTGTGTTTCGAATGGATTTTGGCCTTTATTTTGTACGTTTTGGTTCCTGAAATACATTTTGTTTTCTAAAATGTAATGCTGTTTTCTTGTGTGTGTGTTTTTAATTGTCATTTTAATTTTTAAGATGTTTTTGTGTGGAGGGATTTGTTGATGTGATTTGCACTTTAGCGCCATTGTATGAATGGAACTATAAAGAACTTTGAGTCTTAAAACATACAAAGCGCTCTAAACACCATTTACTATTTAATGCAAGAAAAAACTCATCAGACCAACTGAAGATTGTTCAGTTAATTCAGTCCAAAGTTTTAGAATATAATAGCATAATTAGTCTAAAGCAATCTGCTTGATCAAATTATCCCAATTGTATTTAAAAATCAGCAAACCCTGCAACTGAGCATCCAAGTTGATCAAACAGTAGTAGCATCCATCTATCTTTGAAACTTACTGAATCCCGTTTAGGATCACGGGTTACTGGAGTCAATCCAGCCACTGTTGGTTGAACCCGGGGTGCACTCTGGACTGGTCATCACTAAAATAACAAACACTTTAATAGACCCTATATTGGAATAAAAAAAGAAAATAACGTCCAACAAATCCAAACCTATAAAGATGAGAAGAAAGAGAGAAAAAAAAAACAATGGAACTCCATTATAGAACAAAAGGGAGATAAGTTTCTAGCTGCAACATTGACATGTTCATTAACGGATAACGAGGTTTAAAGTGAGGAGGGTAAAGAAAATACATCATACATGCCTCCCAGAACCAAAGCAGCTGAACAGATGCAAGCGTGGATCTTCACGAGTCCACGCTTTAGTCATGTTTTTCTGGTATAAAAACAAATGGTACAGAAAAAGAGGGAGCAAAAACAGTCGGGAAAGCCCCTTCTTTGTGCATTAATCCTTACAAACATATTGCAGTTGATTAACCCTAATAGTACTTTCACTCCTCCTCCTTCAGTTTTTATCAGGTGTTTCTTTCCACCAGTCTGTGTGCCAGCTCCAGCTTCTGCCAAACCAAGTGGAAGTCTATTACTCTTATCAGTGGCTTAGTGCTATTTAGCAGGTTAATTGGAATGTTGTGGCCATGATGTTTGACTTCTGAAAGCTAATTAATTGAAACCTATCTATGTCTCTCTCTTCCTCCTCCTCCCTCTCACCCTTATTCTGTAGCAAATTAGATGCATTCATTTACGATGCAGCCGTGCTGAACTACATGGCTGGCAGGGATGAGGGCTGCAAGCTGGTGACCATTGGCAGCGGCTACATCTTTGCCACTACGGGATACGGCATCGCCATCCAGAAGGAGTCGCTCTGGAAGAGACACGTGGACCTGGCCATTCTGCAGCTCTTTGGAGACGGTGAGGGAATGAGATGTTTCCTTCAGTGTGTGGAGACCGACAGGTTAATGTAGTGGACGCTCTCATGCGAAAAGTACGATGGCCCTGATGTGCAAATCTCTCACCACAAAAAACCTTTGGATCCTAAAAAAAACCCAGCAGTTCCTAAATCTGGGTTAAAAAAAAAAGCAGACAGAGGAACATGAGTCCATATCAGCAGTACAAACCTGCACAACTGGATCCAGAAAGATCGTCCTTTCCCATCTAATCTGCTAAAAATAAACAGTAATCAAAGAAACACAAAGAAAATAGGTACAGCAAACACTCCAAAGCTCTATTCTGTCAAAGGATCAGCAAGCCATAAAAAACTGAGCAAAAATCATGAAAAGATCCTTAAAATGCACCTTGATGAACATAGTTATTTAATAAAGTCAATTCAACATAAGTGTAAATTATGGCTGCTTTGTTTACCCTTTAATAAACAAGGATCCAAAGTTCTGCAGTCACCAAAGTGAGAGTTTTAGGGGAGAGAACCGAAAATCTAAATAACTAAGAATAATATTGTCCTTCAGCATCTCTGTGTTGGTCTGAGAGCAAACTTTGAGCTAAGAGGACTTTTTTCAGCTGTAAAACTGCAAAAATCTGCAAACTCAAACCACATTATGATGTCCTTTAGCCATGTAAACAAAACATATTTTTCTGCATTGATTTTATCATTAACCATAGAAGCAAAAATCAAATCTGTAAAAGAAGAAAGACTTCATAATAAAACCCATTTGTCCTCCATGAAGTCATTGAATGTTTTTGACTCCTGATCCAGCGTGGATATAAGCGTTTTTTTTTTTCCATTTTCTCTCTCAGCTGACTTATAAGAACCTCCAAACTTCTGCTGCTGCCACAATTGAATCAGCAAATGCCAGCGTGTCATCTGCACCCACACATGCCTCACCAACACGTCTGATTGATGGCGTGAAGTTTTTAATGATTTCTTTTTGGTTTCTCAACATTTTTCATGCAGATGTTTAGGAACAAACGATCATAAAAATGTTGCATTCCAAAAACATAAAAGAAAACATAGACGAATTGTATCCTTGAAATGTAACCTTGAAACATGTGAAAAAAACAAACTACAGTTTTGGTACCTGTTAAATGGTGTGTTTGTCTTAGTAGATATATACGGTGGCCCTGAAGGGCAAAACACTAAACGCAAAAACGTATTTAATGTTACCATAGAAACTACAAAAGCAAATAAAATTTCAGAAAACAAAATGTAATTCCATGAAACAAAGTGAAATTCTAAAAAAAGAAACATAATAAAAAGAAAATCAAAGGAAAAAGGAGATTAAAAGAAATTCCTGAAACCAAAATTTAAAAAAAGCATTTTGAAAAAACAGTTATTTCAGAAATAAAACATTAAAAATTGAACCCAAAAAAGAAAAAAAAAAACCATAACTGATTGGATGACGATGTTCTCCTTTTCAACCAGAGGTTTTTTGGCGTGGCGATACTTATCATGACCTTTAATATGTTTTTGTGTGCAGTGATGTGTTGATTTTATTTGCAGTTCAGGGCCACCATACATGTACTAACTAAATTGTAGCAAAATATTTAAAATTAATCCTAAAGTTTACCCCCCCACCTCAACAAACTACCTGAAATGGGCAAAAGGATGGAGTGATGTCACGTGAGAGTTCTTCTGCCCCCTAAATAATTAAAAGAAGTATTAAATTCTAAGAAATCTTTTAATAGGAAAGCTTCATGGAGGAGTTACTTTTAATTGGTTGCACGCTGTGTATACCATTTCAGAACATCAACAAAAAGTGGACTTCGCGTTTGTCTAAATTTCTGTTTTTAGCACATTCTTGAACGCGCCCAATATGAATGTAACTTCGGAATAAAAATGAAAACATGTCTCCATAGTTGGGACTCTCCTCTAACAGGAGGCCGGCTGAGCTTTGAGGACTTTGTGCTTTGGAGGTGCAGCTCTTTCTGCTGGAACATTAATGTGCGTCTGAATGAGTGGGGAATAAATTGAAATGTTCCAAATGTCCATCCCTGGCATTTATACCGATGTAAACATGATTTATTGTTTTCAAACTCTTCATTATAAACTGATTTAGATGCTGCAGAGTTGCTGTCCTGCTTTGATAAACATCATATCTCAGTGCAGCTTGCGAGCTATAATGGAAGTTGGGTGTGCGTCTAGGTTTATGTGTGTGCATCTTTGGACGCGGTCCATCTTGTTGTGAGCACCCTGAACCAAGAGCCCTCCGGGAGCCCAGTATAGTGCGTCCCAGTTAGGACGCCAGCATAGCTCCTGGTGTTTTTGTGTGTTTGCTCGCACATGTGAATATGGGTCAGCCCTCTGAAAACGAGAGTATCCGTGACAACCAAAGGCTTCAGATTCTAGTTATTTATGAAGCAGGTTTATCTTTGTCAACCCATAATCCACCAGGACACTCCTCTGCATGTTGCTAACTCACTGATCATCAGTTTGACTAGGAGTGTGTAGAATCCTAAACTTTGACGATGATGTCCATTTGCACGTGGGTTGCCTCAGAAAAAACAGTTGAGGCAGGTCTGTCTAAATCCTCTCAGGATTTCAATGTCACTTTGCCCCGCCTCTCCATCCACCCCACTGCTGGTGGCCTAGAAACTGATGGAGCTCAGGTGGCTCTGAAGGAAGCATGAGGGGAGTTAGAACAGACTGACAGAGCTGAGCGGAAAAACTTTCCTGAAAATGGAGCTTTAATTCAATTCTTCATAATCACCGTTTCCTAGAAAGTTTTGCAGATTTTTTTTTTTACTTAACTTCCCAACAAAGGGCTAAAGAAGATGAGCAAATGGTTTGTAAGAAATACATTTTCTCAAATTCTGGCTTCAAAAAAGTTTAAGCAGAGAGGACAGTGCATACTAAAGGATGCAGTGTCTTCATCTGGTATGGGTTACTGACTCACTGCACTGCACGAAGTCCCAATGCTGCCCCAAAACAAGCACAAAGCAGGGAAAAAGGAAAGAGGAGAATGAATACCCAGTTAGACTTCTGACTATGAGTCATGAAACAGTTCCATTGTTTTTACTGTTTGCACTTTGGGCTACTTTTTAATTTAAAACTCAAATGACTTGCAAGGATATGACTTTCTTTATATTGTTCATTTCCACTCTTTTCACTTGTAAGCAAACCAAGACCCTTAACTTTACATCAGAATTTAGATGAACTTCCAAACTCCCCAAACACTTTTCAAAGGACAACAAACTCGGATCTGGACCAAACGGCTCAGCATGAAACTTTCATTTCATCATTTCCAGAGGTTTCAAAACATGCGTTTTTTTAAAAAATATTTTTCTGCACATTTAATTCCTTAGTCGCACCCATCGGTACACGGACTGAACCGTACGTCACTTCAACAGCACTGACAGGCACTTTGGGCTTGGTGGGCTTAAAAAATGAAAACATGCCTGCATCTCACCATTTGTGTTGTGAAAGTGTCACTACGACCTGCCTGCAGCATACCTGCAGAAAAAAAAGTGCAAGATCATTTGCACTCTTTGGGTTCATGGAGCGACTACCACAATGATATTTTGTATGGGCCTCCTGCCCCTGTCGATTTCTTGCCTTTTTGTCACAGATGTGTTGTTTTACAGGGAAAGATAGCTATCATACAGTTCAAGGAAATTTGTGTCATAATTTTAGCTTCACGGTTAGATTACTGACCTACTGTTAAATGTGTTATTATCTTCCCAATCTCCACTGAAAGACTAAAAGAAACATTTGCTAAATAGGAAAGCTTATTAGTGCAAATAGTTTTTATTTGGTTTGTTTGATCAATTAAAATGACCTGAAGAGCTTGTGTTTTTCTCCTGATGAACTCGTGAAGTACCCAGGGTTTACCTCGCCTTTGTCCGATGGTGGCTGGATATAGGCTCCAGCAACCAGATAACACCAAGTGGAACAAAGGATAATAGAAGAGGGTGGATGGAGTTTGTGTTTTACAGTATTTGATCAGTTTGCATATTCTATCAGAGGCCTGTCCTAAATTGAAGCTTATTCAGGAACTATTGTTGCATCCCATTGCTACTTTAGTTCAAAAATTTCACATACAAGACAGAAAACCTGTACGATATTATTTAATGGTGATCCTAATTTTAAGAAAGGCTGTTGTTATTTGCAAGGATTTGCATGCGGCTGTGCACAGAAACTGATGGAAATCAATGTTGGCCACGTGTAATACGTACTGCCAAGATGCAGGTTGCTGTGTTGCCTTTTACCGTTCCTTCCGGTCCTGGACATTGCAGATCGACTGGGAATGTCTGGCTGTATGGGCAGAGCGTCCTCAGGAGGTTGAGCGTTGCTGAGGGGCTTTTGCTGCTCAGAGGCCAGGCGGCGCAGGAGTTGAAATGTAGCAACCGTGACTGAATATATGATTAATTAAGTGGCGCCTGTGGTGCTGTTGTCTGCTTTGATTGAAAGCACCTCGTGATAAAACAGAAGGTGACCCACAAAAAGACAAAAAATTTGGGGGCTGGAATCAGACAAGCTTCACACAAAAAACCCATTGATCAAAAATGCTAATAAGAGATCTGTAATTATCGTGGGAACAAAAGCACAAATGTGTGAAGCACATCTCAGTGCCGCACTTCACTTTTAACCAGCCTCAACCCCTGTTTTCTGCATGCCCTCCATCTCTCCATGTTGCATCATTTTCTCTATCACTTATACTTGTTATTACATCATTTCCCTTTTGTGTTTTACATATGTTTGCAATGTCCTGAACCTTTTTCTGTACATTTTTGGGCATTCATCTCTTTCTGCCTCCCTTAACCTCCTCACCACGTGTCTCTGTCCTCCTTCTGTCCTCAATGTCTTCCATGCAGGTGAGATGGAGGAGCTGGAGTCTCTGTGGCTGACTGGGATCTGCCACCACGAGAAGAACGAGGTGATGTCCAGTCAGCTGGACGTGGACAACATGGCCGGCGTCTTCTACATGCTGGGCGCCGCCATGGCGCTCTCCCTCATCACCTTCATCTGCGAACACTGGTTCTACTGGCAGCTGCGCTTCTGCTTCATGGGCGTCTGCTCAGGTCGGCCGGGCTTTGTCTTCACAATCAGCAGGGTAAGTAGAAAACTTGAGCGCCATTAAAGACAAAATAAATCAGTTCTGAATTTACATTTATGTATCATAAGAAAAGGTGGAGTAAAACAGGTGGTTTGGGCTTTTGACACATTTTTGGTCAATAAAAAATACATAGTTTCATTAATTTTATTTAAAAGATGCCAACTAACAACTGAGGTTGTCTTAATGAGCTTAATGACAGTTGTTATAATCCAGTTCAATCCATGACATTCCCAGATGACCAGACTGTATTTTAATATCATCCCATGACTCTCTGAGTCTAAGAGGGAACCTCCAGCAGAACCACGACTATCTGATGTGGTTCTGCTGTGGTCTGAGGGAACAGAAACAGACAAACAAAAACACTGAATATCTGTAATGGGAGTTAAGCACTGACCACATCATATGCCGCTTAATGCATGTTGATGCAAATATGCATCAAACCCCTACAGGTATAAAATCTTCTACATTCAGGATATACTTGAAAGAAAAAAACTGAGTGATTTTTTTTCATTGCTGGAAATAAATTCAGGCATCAAGGGGTTAAGACAGAATTCAATCCCAGTCTTTTCCAGTTTTTTGAGTTCCTTTAAGTTCTCTTAAAGTTGACAGTTGGGTGTTGAAGTCTTAGTGCAACTGGCTCCACTGTCCTGTCTGTAAAATGACCTTTTACGCTTTTTTAATCAATGTTTTAGCAAAGATGCTTTACCAGTTTTTGACTATTCATTAAATACATTGTTCCCTCAATATTTTGCTCGCTGTTTTGCTGTTTTGCAGAATTTTTATAGTGCAATTTTGCATGCCTTTTTTTTAACAGGAAACTGTGTTCTACATCCTGATTGGTTGTTGATCTTATAATAGTGAACTTATTTTTTTATGAAGGTATGAACTTTAGGGGATTAGAGAAGAATGAAAACGTTTTTGTCTGTCTGAGAAAAAACAAACAAAGTGTGTAGAAAAGGATTTTACAGTTTTAAAACAATGAAATACTGTACTCAACCCAACAGCAGAGTCAGAGAAATGAGGGCTCCCTTCATTCTGAAGCTCATGAGGCAAACATTTACAAAATAACACTGAGCCAAAATCAATGTTTCACTCAACAAAAGAATCAGCCACCCTACCGGCAGGGGTAGATTAGTGGATCTCGAGGGACCAAAGTCACCCCAAGGTGTTTGATTTGAATTGTTTTGACTTGGCTATGGTGTAATTGACTACATGCCTCTGAAGGTGAGCCGCTGCAGGCTCAATCACATGGCTAATTTACAGCTTGAACTGCACACTGGTGCGCTCTCTCTTAGTTTGATTTGTTGTTTGGGCCTAAAGAGCAGAGCTGAAAAAAAAAACCCTCTGATTTATGGGTTTGCTGTAGTGTTCAGTTCTGATGATTTTGTTCAGCGTTAATTTCGTGTTGTTAACAGGCATGTATGAGGGGTTGCACTTGTTGTGGAAATGTCAGTTGACTTCTCATTTTATTCTGCCTTGTTTTTGAGGATTGCATCGTTATTATTTGAATGGGGATCTGATCACAGGCCAATTAGGCTCTGTGTAACACTGACTGATTGTTCTCGTTTACAAAAATGACATCTGTTTTTGCAGTGATTGGACAAATTAAATAAACAGTTTGCGTCCCCAGATACAGATGGTTGGGTCTGATCAAATGTTCAGGGGGAAACCCTCCGATGTGATTTGTTTTTTGTGGCCTTGAAGACCCACTCTGATCATCTTTTGCAAAAGCATTCCCAGTGGTCTTTAATTGTGATCATGACGATTTTAGCCAAAATAAAAAAAAAACTTGTGTTGTGTTCGAGGACATAGTTTCTGCAGAAGAGCAGGGGATCATTAGAACTTCGCCTCCGTGATGTGGGCGAGACTGTTCCCACTTCCTGTCATCCATATGTTTACACTCTCTCCCGCTAGCTTACAGCCCCACACACTTCCAACCTAACTTTAGGGATACAACAAAAATGGCGAGCAAATTTGGAGCTATTCTGCCAGTTTGGAGCTAAACGCCAGCTCGGCCAAGGAAAATGAAGAGGAAAATGGATCTAAATGCATCTGAGCAGAGCAGGGAGCTTGTGGCCCGTCCAGTGTAGCTTCTACATAGCAAATAAGCTCTTTTTCAAACTTCTTCTTTTTGCATGCTGCTGGTTCACAATTAAAATAAAGCCATTTAAGTAAGGAAATTCTAAGAAAATAATTTTAATTCTTTATTTTCTTCATAGATGTTTTTCATCTTTGGAAAAATGCCACAAGGACGTATTAAAAATATAAAAACACAATTTTCATTAGAATGGGCCTTTAAGCCACTTAAATATATATATATATATATATGTATATATATTTAGTTATATATGTAAAACTTAAGTCTCTTTTGTTGTCACAGCTAGGTGTGGGAAATTTGTTCTCTGCATTTGACCCATCACCTGGGGGAGTGGTGAGATGCAGACTTGAGAACTGTTTGGTGGTTTAACCCCCCAATCCAACCCTGTAATGCTGAGTGCAGGGAACCACTGGGTCCACTTTATACAGTCTTTGGCATAACTCGACCTGGTTTTAAACCTTCCATTCGGGGTGAACTACCAGCTATCAAATCAATTTAAATACCAGGTCTACTTCCTCTTCCTGAGTCATAATGCTTCTCTAGATGTGGTTCTTTGTTAAATCCCACAGTTTAACATAATAAAGCTTAATGTTATCTCTCTGCAATTAATTTAATTCTAGTAGCAATAAAAACAATGCATTTGTCGCAGTTGGTCACATGGTTTCAGGGACAGCTTTGTGGTTAGCTTAAACTTCCTGTCTTTTGTGAGCTTCTCTCTCCCTGTTACCCGCTCAGCCAGACCCCTTCTTCACTGAAACTCATCATTTATAGTGATTTATGTTGCCTCTGATGACTATTAAACAGTAAATGTATTGGAGGGGAGATTTTCACAGCCCTCTCGCAGTATCGTAGAGTTCATTTCAAGAGCGTTTTTTTGCCTGGTCTTAAACTGTAAACCAAAAAGGTAGTTCAGACTCTGCATGCAGTTTGGAGCCTTTCCTTTGTCATCCTATCATGAACAAAACATGTGTTTTTTCCTTACCCTCCACCTGCATCGGGGTAAAAATCTAAAGGAGGAGGGGGCACTGCCCTGAGATTAAGCTAAGTTACAGAATGATTGTCATTGATGTCGTGGGAAGGAAAAAGTGACAGATTTCGTCTGAGGTGGGCTGTAATCAGAACTTGAATGCAGTGATGACAAATTATGCACAGCAGCGGATGACAGAGATGAAGTGGAGGTGAGGGGATCAGCCTCGAAAGACAGATTTAGGAGGAGAAGACTTCAAATTCATCAAGATTCCTTTGCCATTTTCTCCTCTGATGTTGGAGTTCTTCTTGAGCATGTATACTTGATCATTAACAGACTGTGAAATTAAACAAAGTAATAACATCGTCTATAACAACAGTATGAGTGATGACACTTTTGTGTTGCAGTGTAGCAGGCAGAATTAAATCTAAAAAAAAAACTAAGAGCTGGAGTCAGGAGATATGTGAAGACTCATTGGGATGATTTGTCTGCAGCACGATGCCTCATCCCCAACCTGACCCGCAGCACAAAGGTCATCTGGCCTTACGACTGTTAGCTAAAAACAAAACGCCGTCATTTTTCCATAATAATCTGCAAGTGTCCGGGGGAAAAAAACTGGAGTTAAAAGTGTGTCGGGAATCGATGCGATCCTTTACGGCCCTCATCTGTCACGCCTGGTTTGCTTTCAGCTGAACATCCATTTTTATCTGGATATTGTACCGGACATCACTCAATGCAAATGGAGCGGTTCATCTTTCTGTCACTGTACGGATCAGCTGCTTTCTCCTTGGTGTGGCCGGGTTCTGTGCTCGGGTTTGTTTTGTGGTCAGTGGCGCTGGGGGCTCGTGAAACTGAAGTCTTTAATAACTGTCAGAGGACATTGTACTGCTGAATTCTAATCACATTGATTAAAAATATTGACCAGTCGGTCTAAAGAGGTTTTTACGGCTCTTTCGCTTTTATCAATCACCCACCATTGAGCCACAGCACTCTCAGTGAATCTTCATACTATTTGCTCAGTGACAATCTTTCTCATTTCAGTGACTATATGACTGGAGTGTCCATGAATTATACTATGCCATACCTTGTATGTCAGTTTTCTTGCCATACAATGCTGCGTCTTTACAGTCTCTCATTTACTAAAAGCACAGTCCAGTGACAGCATGAACGGGTACATGTTTCAAATTAGCATCAAGCTAGTTCATGGAGCATCTCTTTTCTGTTATTACTTATTAATAACTGCAGAAAATTTTACATTAAAATAAGATAATCCTACTGGAACCTTTATATCTGCTTACACTGTATCTGTACATACGGTGGGGAAATAAGTCTTTTATTTCTGGCTGATGCTCTAGGTTTGCCCACTTAAAAGTAAACTGACAGTCTGTTATCTTTATGATGGGTTCATTTGAACAGTGAGCGATAGAAAATCACAAAGAAAATCAAGAGATCAGCTTTAAATAATGTTTATGCATTTATTAACATTTCATTGAGAGAAATAAGTATTTGATCCCCTAATAACCATTAAGTGTTCTGGTTCACACACACCGGTTACACTCTCCTAATCAACCTGTCCCCTGAATTTGGCCAGTTTAAACTAATCGTCTGTAGACATAACATCTCTCCGCAGAATCAGTCTATCAGTCAGACTCCAAACACTTCAACATGGGAAAGACTAAAGAGATTTCAGTGGATTGAAGGGAGAACCTGCACAGGACCGGAGTGGACTACAGAACCATCAGCAAGAAGCTGGGGGTTAAGGTGACAACTGTTGGTGCAGTTGTGCCAAAATATAATAACCATCGATCCATCTTTAGGTCTGGGGCTCCTAACCAAATCTCACCTGGTGGGGTTTCTGTGATCATGAGAACAGTGACAAATCAGCCTAAAACAACACAGCATAAGTTAGTTTATGATCTCAAAGCAGCAGCTTGAACCACAGTCACCAAGAAAACCTTTGGTAAGACTTTACACCGCAATGGTTTAACATCTTGCAGTGCTGGAAAAGTAGTCCTGCTTAAGAGGAAACATGTGCAGACCCTCCTGAAGTTTGTCAATGAACATCTTCATAATGTAGAGAGTGATTGGGAGAAGGTGCTGTGGTCAGATCAGACCAAAATGGAGCTCTTTGACATCAACTAAACCTGTTTAGAGGAAGAGAAATGCTGCCAGGTCAACCAAAGAATAGCTGAAGATAAGGCATATCAAGGTCATGGAGTCGTTCAGTCAGTCTCTGGACCTCAATCCTATGGAAAACATATGGAGAGAGCTGAAGCTCTAAGCTGCTAAGCGACAGCCACCAAATCTGAATGATTTAGAAGTCATTTGTAGAGAAGAGTGGATCAAAATTCCTCCTGATATGTGCAGAAACCTGACCATCTACAAGAAACACCTGATCTCTGTGCTTAATAATAAGTTTTTCTGGCAAGAGGGTTCAAAAATCTATTTCCCTCAATGAAACGCAAATAAATGTAAATACATTCTGTAAAGTTGATTTATAGATTTTCTTTGTGATTCTCTCTCACTGTTCAAATTAACTTATCATTAGGATGACAGTCTATAAGTAAAAATCAGAAAGGGATCAAATACTTGGTTCTTCCCCTGTAACAGAAGTACTGCGTTTGCAGGGACCTAATACTTTTTGTTGCTCTGTGCTCCGAGTATTGACTCGGATTTTTTTACTTTGGCAAGATTCTTTGTCTCTATGGCTACACCTGTAAAATGATAGAAAATGATCCTGCAGTTTGTTCTGTGTGCCATATTTCTGGGAAGTGTGCTGACAAGATTTAGAGGTCTTTCCCAGCAGGAGGAAATAGTGTCATATTATCCCTCTTTAATCCTTCTCTTTCTTCCCCTCACAGGGCATCTACAGCTGCATCCACGGAGTGCAGATCGAGGAAAAAAGCAGTTCTGCTTTGAACTCCCCATCAGCAACCATGAACAACACCCATTCCAACATCATGCGGCTCTTACGTACGGCCAAGAACATGGCCTCCCTGTCTGGGGTGAACGGATCACCACACAGCGCTTTGGACTTCATTCGTCGAGAATCCTCAGTTTATGACATCTCAGAGCATCGACGCAGCTTAGCTGGACATTCCGACTGCAAGCCTCCGTACTTACCAGAAGACAACATGTTCAGTGACTACATCAGTGAAGTGGAGAGGACATTTGGAAACCTTCACCTCAAGGATAGCAATGTCTACCAGGATCACTACCTACACCATCATGGCTCAACACTAGGGCTGACTGGCCCTCCACCCAACAGGCCTCACAGTCTTGGAGGCAGTGTGAGTTCCCTGGAGGGGGGCATGTTTGATTGTGATAGCCTCGGTGGAGGAGTGGCCCCCATCTTCGCCACACAGCCCTGCTCTGCATTGACCCACAGGAACATGAGCAAGTTTGACCTGCTGTCCGGGCAGACTCCCCCTTCAGGCCCAGGATTCAAAGGAGGACTGCCTGACGTGTACGGGAAGTTCTCCTTCAAGGGCGGTGCTTCAAGTTCCACGTACATCCCAGGGCATGGCTATTGTGGCGGGAGGGGAGAAGAAGATGGGAATGTCCGCTCAGATGTTTCAGACATTTCCACACACACAGTAACTTATGGAAATTTAGAGGGTAATGCCAAGAAGCGCAAACAGTACCGAGACAGTCTGAAGAAGAGGCCGGCCTCTGCAAAGTCCAGACGGGAGCTGGACGAGATTGAGCTGGGCTACAGAAGGAAACCCTACCACATTAGTCACCACCACTACCACAGTCAACGCTCCGCCTCCCCACCATTCTTTCCCACAGAACGAAAGAGAGGAACCGGAGGAGGGGGGAACAATGACGGGAACGCGTATCTTTTCAGAGAAAAGGAGAGCGTTAGGGATTTTTATTTGGACCAGTTTCGTCCCAAAGAGGGTGTCCCTCAGTGGGAGCATGTGGATTTGACTGAGGGCCCTGGGAGTCGAGATGGAGGAGTTGGAACCTGTACCTCACTGGTGCCAGTGGAGGATTTTCTCAAGAGTAAACCCAAAAAGTCCGATTCAAAGAGTGGTGGAGGATCTGGGTTGGCTGGGGGAGAGTGGGAATGCAGAAACTGTCGGGCTAGTGGGGGAGGAGGTGGCAAGCAGATGTCCATCCATGGAGGTGGGAGTGGTGGGTATGGCGGTGGAATGGGCTGTGGTTCCTCAGGAGGAGGTAACAGCCGACCAAGCTCTGCAACCTGCATGCGCTGCGAAGGTTGTAAAAAGACAGGAAACCTCTATGATATCAGCGAGGACAACAACCACCTCTTGGAACAGATGGGGGGAGGGACGGGTGGGGGAGGAGTTGGAGGCATGGTTGGAGGCCCTCAGTCTCAATCTCAGGCCCAGCAGAGAAGGAAAAGTGGAGGACTTGGTAAGCAGTTGAGGCGCCAACATTCGTATGACACATTCGTGGACCTTCAGAAGGAGGAATCAGGCGGGATGGGAAGCTTGATCGGGGGTTTGGGAGGAGGTGGAGGGATGAGCGGACCAGGCATGGTGGGAATGTTGCCCCCACCTAGGAGTGTCAGCTTGAAGGAGAAGGAGCGCTACATGGAAGGTAACAGTCCCTTTGCGCACATATTTGAGCGACATGGGGGCTCAGAGAGAGACAGAGACAGAGACCCACTGTTTTATGGAGGTGATAGTCGAAAAGGTCCTGGATCACCGTTTGGCCTTTTCAGAGGTGGTGAGGGCCCCCATCGCCGCTCCATCGGAGAAAGGGACATGAGGGACAGAGACAGATCTTTGATGGAAGGAGGAGGTGGGGCAGGATTCTCTTTATCCAAATCCCTTTACCCTGACCGGGTAAACCAAAACCCTTTTATACCCACCTTTGGCGATGATCAGTGTCTGATGCATGGAGCCAAACAATATTACATGACAAAGCAACAGCAGCAGCAACAAGTTGCCAAAAACAGCCGCAGTGACTTCAGGAGCCAGTTAAGTACAACGACTTACATGCCGGCGCCTGCCTCCGCCGGCGGGATGTCTAACGTGACAGCCCGGTTCCCGAAAGAGCTCAGCCTCGGTGGAATGAACCACCATGGCTCCATGCTGGGGGTCGGTCCCCCACGTCCCTTCAACGGAAGCAATGGCCATGTGTACGAGAAACTCTCCAGCATTGAATCTGATGTGTAAAAGATGAGGAGGAAGGATGAGGAGGAGAGCAATACGGGCATCAGATGTTAGGGGATCAGGTGTGCTTAAGACATTGTACACACCAAGTCCTTAGCAAACAGAGATGATTTTTAGAAAAAAGATCTTAAGAATGTCAACAAAATCAGGACATCCCGAGGAGGTGTAGGATGCTATCTCTTTCTCAAAACTGGCCAAAGCTATTCTGCATTTATGTTCAGACCCCATCAGAGAACATTCCCATCAACCCCACACATCTTCTGAACCCCAGCTCCATCATTGTCCCACCAGTTTTTGAGAAGCCACTGTGCTTTGTTGATTTTGTAACGATGCAACATCTCATCTTCGCTCGCCACTGGCCTTGTGGTGCGTTGGCAGTCGGAGGCTCCTGCTGGGTGCTACTGAGGAAGGAGTGAACTGTCCATCTGCCCCTGTGTCAAAGCAGAAAGTAGACACTGTCACTTTTACCAGATCTCTGGCGCCGGCTGGATCTGCTCCCATCTCACTCTTCTTCCTCTCATCCTTGCTCCTCCTCATCCTCCTCCCTAAAGAGCTGTTTGTTACGAGAAATACAATCATGGATGAAAATACGATATTCTTATAGAAAAACAGGGTATAAGAACAACAAAAATGTTGTGAATAACAAAGACGTCAATGCTGTTCATGGTAACTCATGATGGTACCACTACGTTATTTTGTTTTCTGTTCTACTAATATAATATGTCATACATTTCTTGCTATCTAGAGTTGTGTTTCATCTGCTCCTAGTGGCAGCAGGGAGGTTGTTCTTACTTCAACCAACAAGCCAGAAAGACTGAGTCTTCAACTCCAGTTTTTGTTCTCTTTATTTAATATTTTACAGCCTTCTGATTTGTGTTTTTTGCTCCCTGTGGAAAAACTCATTTCCAAGACATTCCGTTTTTTTTGTCTGTCTGAACTTGTGTTACTGTGAATATCCAAGTTTTTGTCCGAAGCTGCTGAGGGGATGGACGTGCCTTACAGGTCTTCAGTGGAAATGTCTCCAACGCGTGGCAGCACCAGGACTGACCGGCACACTTTCAGGCTGCTTGTATTTTCATCACATATGAGCCAAAACCGCAGCGGGCATCGACAACAGACTGCTGCTGGCGGTTTCAATAAAAAAATGTTAGGTCTTTTATACCTTTGTTTAAGAAAATGTTAGGCTTGGGAAGTGTTTTATGAACCTGTTGAATTCAGGATGTCCCAGTGTTCTTGTCAGACTGGCATCTCTCGCTTCGCAACAGCCTTTCGGCCGCTTCTTTTATTCAGGTTACATAACACTCACCAGGCACTTACTCTTTCAGCCTCTGACTATTGTGTTCTTGTGCTTTGATTTATCACAATCAAAACCTGTGAATAAGTCGCATCCTTATTCAAAACCAGTGGTGGATGTGAAGACAGTTTCATTGAGCTGTGCTCACAGTAATTTGCAGCTGATTAATGTGTGTTCAGCAGAGTTCACCACCAGAAGTCCTGTTTGGTTGCACCAGTGTGGTTGCACTTTGGAGTAGCTGACCTCCTCTTTCTTGCTGCAACTGCCTGACTCTCCATTTCATTTCCTTTTTTTTTAAAACAGCTATTTACAACCCAAATTGTCTCAAAACGCTTCCCAAAATGGCAAGAAAAACATCAAACCAAGAAAAAAACAATTTATATTATGATTCTCCTAATGAGCCAAGCTAGATATCGTCCAACTTAGTCCAGATCTGTCCTGTGTAAAGATTCAAACTAATTTATCAAGTCTATAGTGACTAATAGAAGCATACTTGCTCTTTTCTGTACGCTAATAGATGAAATCTAGTGACTGATGAAAATCTCTTAAAAGCAAGAACAGAAAGAAATCTTACACAGAACCATATTCTGTTTTGGTGACCATCTACTGTGACCAGATGAGGTTTGAGAAACCTTGGAGGAAGAGAGACGAGTTATCAGCTCTAACAATGATGTGCTGCACATTCACGGACGGGCATCCAAGCTTTTCCAACAGCGGCAACGTTTCTGCTATGAATCCCTGACGTGCTGTCTGTAAACGTTCAGCTAAATGCGCCAATATTTAACCACAATATAGTATTTTCAGCATTTCTGAATAAATATTTCTGATGTCTCTTCGTTTAGGCTCAAAAAGTCTGACCTCCTAAGAATGAGATCGGTCAGTTTCTGTCAGACAAAGAAATGCTTTAAAAACAAATGCAACAAGAAAAGAGAACACAGGTCTTTAATTTTATACTATCAAACAATTACATTTTGGAGGAAATACGAAATGTAAGCCCCAAGAAAGACACTTTGTATTGTTTTTTTATGTTTTGTGTCCCTTTACATACTTTTCTTGAACTGTTACACAGTTTGAAAGCATGCTTTCTGTTGCGATTTCTCCTGTTTTTACATTTTTCTTGGACTTTATTAATTTACTAATAAACTTTGTTTTTAAATTACTTAAATATGCCCAAAAAATCCGCTGCTTAAGCTTCCAGCGCAGCCGAACACAGCACTGGCAGGAGCTAACTGTTCAGATGAGAAACATTACGTTCTGCACAACCAGAGACACTAGTCAGGAGATCAGTTGCTGCAAAACTGTCAAGAGTTTTTAAAATAACAGCTAATATCAGCTAAAAAATATCAGCTAAAAAACAAGTCAGGACCGGTCGAGCGGAATAGTTTTATTCTTCTTTATAAACCCAGAACAGACAAACTTATCTGCAACTGGGAAAAGCTGAGGGGCATCTGGACCGTGATGGAATTACAGGATGTTAAGTAACTCAAGCTTGCGCTTGTATCTCATACTGAGCCACAAGTTTTGAATGAGGCAAGAAAATGAGTTTATAAGAAACCTTAATACATTTGTGAGGGCTGCTCACTTCATTCCTGAGTGAGAGAGCTTCAGAACAGTCCTTTTTTTCCCTGAAACAGTTGCAGACCTTGATGGGAAACATGGGAATCTGAAAAGAAGTCTTTTAAGTTATCTGCACAGCATTTATGACGTTTCCTGAGCTATTTTATCCCGAATTTCATCAAGACTTTGCCCAGCATTCCTTTTCTGCTACTTCAGTCTGATTTGAAGTCAAAATTGTCCCAAACGTGCATAGTTTTGAATCCATTCTGACTTTCAGCTGTTCCTGCTCAGTGATACACAACCTTTACAGTGCCCTCTGCTGGACACATGTTGCATAATCCCACCAGACTCAAGGTTCAGTTTGTGTTGCACATTTCTAAGGAGTGAAAAAAATAAAGATGTGTCCTATTCACAGGCTGGGTGTGTGGAAAAGTGCTTGAAAATACTGAAGCTGAGAAGAAAGCCTTTCCCGTGAAAATCACGAGGATGAGAATTTGAGCTGTGGAGGCCTCGCCCTGCAAGGAGACGGTTTTTGTCTGATCTTTAGGTGAAGAGGCCTCATTTATTGCACAGGAATTTTTACTTAGTGTACAGTTGACATGCCTTATCACTCCCATCCTTCTATTCTTCAATACTGTCTGATAATGACTTGTCATGTTCAAAATAAGGACGTTTCCGTTAGCTATTTGATCGTCGATTAGTCGGGGTCAGAAGGTGAAGGGCTGTGGGATGTTCGCTGAGGAGGAAATGTGATTGTAGACATCAATGACCCCGATTTTCAACCTCCATATACATGCATCTATAAAAGGTTTCTCTGTGAAATTGCTAGAGCTGCTCCTTTCCACTAACTCTGCTAGCTGAGTTAATAAATCCAGTGTTCACGCTAAAGCAGGACTGATCGAGTTGGCCTTAAACAAGACTCATCCAGCCTCTCACTATCCCCCACGACTTTCCGAACAAACAGATCGGGATCTCTGGAATTTTTATACGCACACACCTTTGAAAGTTCAGGTCAACCATTATCAGCAAGACGGTGCCGGAAGGAGGCGGAGATACGAAGAAGAGCGTGGAGCGGGCGTCAATCAGCATCAGTGCGTTCAGTCTCTCCCTTGTAAATAATCGATTTGAAACCATCTCACTCTGTACAGTAAAGAGACAGACAGGATGTACCTTTCACTATGTTTTACAGCTGTTTAAGAAATAAGCAAAACCACAATAAAAAACACGTAAAAACAAGAAAATAAACCAACAAAAATATGCAAAATGTAGTTAACACGCAATTATTACTAGACATAAGTGATATAATTGAACCTCTTTTTCTTTCAATCTCATGTTAATTCAGATAGTTTACCAATCAGTATACTGATTATGTTAAGAGTAATGCTTTTTCTTCTTTTCACTGTTGGAATTTGAGGATAATTTACTGTAGGTGTAGACGTTTGGTGATTTAAGGGGAAAAGTTTAGTTTTTAGCAGTCTTTGTTAAGTTGAATTGTGTTAGATTCTCTCTTTTTAAGGTAAGCTACTCTTAATGCTTTTTGAGATCAATTATCTACACTATTATGTAATACAATATTACACATATACAGAGGTATTTGCATATAGAGGCAGTATATTGTGATCTTTTTTTCTTCTTTTTTCAGCGGCTGTTGTTTTTGCCGCCCGGTTTTTGATCTGGTCTCTTTAACAGTGATTGCACACAGAATTTAGAGCCATCGTCGGCCTGGCCTGTCCTGTTCCCTCTCTGTGTTTGGGAGTGACATCACTGTGGTAAAGGAATATAGAAATATATCTGTATATAAATAATGCATTCATTAAAATCACATCTGCATACACTGGAAGTTTGCCAGTGTTGATTTTGCTGAGAAATCCAGCACAATATCGCAGAGAAGCCAAGCTGAAATGCATTTGTGCAACCCCTTATTAGAGATAAGCATTTGTGTCTCATCTTGTGTGGTTTTGCTCCAAAAGAATCAGCTGGAGTTGCTTTATTTGAACCCATCTATTACTAAGCTGTGTTCCTTGACAGCTGAAATGTGTTGCATTCTTGTTAATTTTGCTTTGCTTTGCGTCTCTCCTTATGAGGCTTCAAATAATATCTGTAATTTGTAGTGTGCATATGCTATTTTGTCCCCCGCATCCAGAAGTTATTTCCTCTCTCTCGTTTTGTGTGCTACTAATTCCAATAAGTCGCTGTAATCTTCTCCTGTGCCCTGAGAGAAGAAACTCATCTTCCTTCTGTTTTTCTGCTCTGCTGCTTTCATGTCCACAGGGGTGATTGAAAAGTGAAAAAATGCACCCTCGTGCACATAAACTCTATTAGGTTTCCATATTTTTCTTACTGGCTGACCGAAATTATTACCCGTCGTTTGCAATAAATGTCGCCACCAAACTGAAACGCTCAATGTGCGGATAAATCAGTTCCTGTTTTGAAAGAGCTAAAACCTTTCCCATCAGATGTTCAGCACCTGCAACCAGCACGCAGAGACAGCAGGGCTTGTCCAGACTCTCCAGCTCCCTTTAGGCCAAACGGGTTCCAGTTTCATCATGCGGGGCCAAACTTTCTGTTACAGCTCCAGAAATTGACTTATTGAGCCAGAACATCCCGATCCTGGAGGGGCTTAAATCTATCACATCAGCTGAGGTGTGTTGTTTTTTTTTTTATTTTCTGTCAGGAAAACTGACGCTCGGGACCAACTACCATCACGCTGCAGGGATGGACATACCGGTGAATCTGACAAGTGAAAATATGTGTGAGAAAAAAGCTGGACTTGACTTTGAAATGTGTAACCTTTTTTATGAATGAGTCACGGGTGTGAGTCCTTATGCATCCTGGAAGAACTAAACTGTCATGTTATATAACTTCCTTTCCCATTCTGTCATTGCAAAACCTGTTTATTTATTGTATTTACTAAACAATAATGCACAAAAATTCTGATTTGTTTGTTCATATTACTTGTTTTCATTATTAGTACACTCAGACCTGATATCAATGAAAATCGCATAAGGGGTTGCTACTAAATGTATTTCACACATTTTTGAAAGTACAGATCGTCACTGAAACGACGTGATAACTAGGAATAACTGTGGGTGACCGCATTGTACCATATAAATACTATCACTTGTATACATACTACTATACAGAAATATTATTCTTGGCCATTCTTTTCTCTTTTTGTGGCCCGTTTTTCTTTTGAAATAAAACCAAAATTTTTACACCATACGAACAGAAAACCACACAAAAAAAGTTGTACAGGCTGTGTAAATACTGGACACCAGGGAAGACTCCCCTTCACCTTTTTTGTATGGAAAACAAGCAAAGTAATATCAATAACAAATTTAACCATTTCATGACAAAATGGCAAAAAAGAAAAAAAAAATGTCATTAAGGTACTTCTAATAAGGATGATATCTACAATTATAAGTGCTGAAATAAGCCTATTCTTTCTCTTTGTACATGATAAACAACTGGAGTGTTGAGTATTATTAATAAAAGACTATAAGTTTCACACCTATGGCAGAGAGTCTTTTGGAGTTTTTTCTTGTTGATTTATGACAGCATCTCATTCATGGAACTGTAGACCTGAAAAAGAAATGATTTTTCCTTCCTCTGTCTGCACCATTCTGATTAAACTTTTAGTGAAAATGCAGTTTAAAAAAACATTTTGTTTGTGATGTTGAAAATTCTCTGGGCGGGGCCTCAGGCTCCCTGCTCCGCTCAGTTCCGATGTTTCCACTTGTAGACAAATCCGTCCGTGTGGGTCTTTGTTTTCCTCGTCTGAGCTGGAATCTGGAACTAAACTGTTGCACTGGTAGCGTTAGGTTGGGGGTGTGAGGGGCTGTAAGCTAGCGGGAGAGCACGTAAACAGAAAGCTCTCAGCAATGGGAAGTGGGTGCAGGGTTGCTCCGGTTTCTGCGGAAACGATGTCCAAGAATGCGGCACAGTTTGTTGTTTTGGGGGCTAAAACTGTCACAGCCATAAGTAAAAGACCACTGGGAACGCTTTTACAACAGCTGAAGCGATTGGAGTGGGACTTTAAGGGAGACGGAGTGGAGAAGGACCACAGACATGCCAACATTGGGCTTGTTCCTCTAAACACCTCTCACTGTTGCCTCCTCTCTCTACATCACTGCTCCTGTTAGAATCAGCTGTCAAAATCAGAAACTTTAAACAGAGCCCCCCACACCCGGTCAGCTTCCACACTGTATGATGGGATGCAGGGCAAACTGCAAAACCCACATGATGGAAATACATGAACAAAACAGTCCCTCCCTTTTACTATTCCCAATATTGTCATTGACCGCAGCCTTTCTATTTTTATTTCCTATTTCATACTTTTATTTTGCTTGCCTGAAGCCAGTCTCTGGTGTATGCAGGAGTGTTCACATGCAGACCAGTCAAATGTTGCTTTTCTGTCTCGTGGCATCAAATATCTCGCTCTTCGTCATTTAGAAGTGAAAACAGACTTTTACAGTTCCACTGTGACTCACAAAATAAGGAGAATCAGCATCTGCTACTGTTTGAACCCCAACAACTAAAGACCTGCTCAAAGATGGAGCAAGTCGCTCTCAAACTTCCACTATTTTCTCGCAGCTTTAAATGTTGCATGCAGTTCTTTTGTGGGGAGTTTTTTTTTTTCTTTCCACAGTTTATAATAGTAAAGTGCTGTTTTAGTGAACCTGTGACAGTCTGGTGTACTCTCTCAGCTCTCTTTAGATAAATAAACACAACCTATAATACAGCAGTGTAATGCAGTGTAAATTAGCACACATTACACCCAATAATGATATCTTCTTTCCTGTATCTTTCTAAAAGTGTTAGAATCTTTGGCAATAATGAGTTTGCTTCCTCATATTTATCAAAGCTTTTCTGTAAAAATCCTCCGGGGATGCTCAGCTCATCTGACGGCAGCGTCTTAATTATCCCAAAAGTGAAAACAAACACATATGGCGAAGCCTCTTTTTCCCACCGTGCCCCACATCCCGGGAAGGGCGTCCCTGTAGACCTGAGTGTGAGGCTGAGCGCTTCTCCTTGGTGTCGTTGAAGTGTGTTGGGCTGTGCACTTCTGTAGCGATGTTGGTATTTCAAGTGTCTCAACAGACAAAACGGGACTGTTGGAACCACAATCAAGCTTTTTTTGTCGTCAATATCGAAATCATTACTGACAAAGATTAGGAAATCATACTCTAAGCAGTCTACTTGAGCGCCACATGGAAGATGAAGGCAGAAGATTTTATTTCAAAGTTTTGGAGAAATTTGAAAATTGAAAAATATTTTCTTCTGCTGTGAAGGTTTAGTATTTAAATATTTTTGATCTCTAATTGTTCTGTTTATCTTTCAAGAACTTCTTTACACTTTTTATTTGTTGATGCAACTTTTTACTTTAGTAATTGCATCTAGTTTAATACAAGAGCAGATTTAATATTATTAGCAATGATAAAACTGTTTGAAGTACATACTATTGATCATTTGATTTGTAATGGCTGTAATGGCCGTCCACTCTGCTGTTCTCATTTGCCGCCCATCCAAAGTTTTCTGCCCCCACCCCATATAAAACGTTCTAGCTTCGACCGCAATAAACAAACAAATAAACACATTGGTCGATAAAAATAGAATAAACTTTAGGAGCAAGTGGTTAAAAATGATGAATTGTTTGCTTGACATGGTGAAGAAGATGACCTTCTCCTCTGACCTCCACTCTCCACACCCTCCTCCAAACAGAGGAGCTCCAGCCTGCACGCCACAGAAATGCTGCCGCCGCTGATCCCTTCCTCAACTTCGTTGTTGATTTCATAAGCGAAATCGGTTTCAGAAATCCGTTTGGATTTCTTTGGTTTTGTCCACATTCAGGTTCAGGAAGTTCTGCCTGCGCCTGACCACTCCACTTCCTGTCTGTAGACCAGCTCTTTATGACATCTGGTGACATCTGAGGTGTTCTGCCCAAATCAGCTGCTGAACTCCAGTTTCACCACCAGTTGCAGAGTTTACATTACTGGACACTGAACTGAAGAGTAGAGACAGCATTCTGGTGCCAGATGTGCCAGCGCCACCTGTGGAACAATGTGGAAATGCAAATTGGAGGCAGTCAAACAAGGACAGGAGTCTGGACCACGTGTTCTTTCGCAGGCCTCTCAAAGCCCTTTATCACTACTATCAGAGAGGTATTCGGTGAAATTTGTTCAGCCGTCTTGGTTCTGGAATTCTTGTTATTAAATGTGGATATTGAATCAGGTTTGAATTGTCTGGTTTTGACCTTTTAAAAGATTACAGACTTCAGAGACTCCCTGCACAAGTTGGACACTTTTTACCTGATAACAGAGCGCTGCCAGCTGAAAGAGCGGAGCGGACCACCAGGGCCCCTTCAGGCTGTCATTCCAACGAGTTTGGCACAAGATGCAAGTTGTTCTGGAAATCAGGTTTAAATCCGGGTGGGATTAAACATTCCAAATATGGGATAAAAAATAACATTTGAAAAGAAAAAAATAATAAATTTGAAACATGTTAATAACAGTTTGAAGCTCTATTACAGTTCAGCCTGTTTTGTTTTTTATTTGTACCATTTTAAAAAATGTTTTCTTCTTCTTCCAGCTAAAATGTTTTGACTTTGAAATTTTCAGGTTTATTGTAAATTTAGTTTGGTGCGTCTTTATAAAACAACAACGCAAAATGAAGCATTTATAAGGACCAGATAAATAAATTTCATTTAAAAAGGAACAATAGAAAGGTGATATTTTGTGCATCATTTTTCTACAGCATAACCAGCAGGCTAATCAGCTGATTTTGCACATAGCGTGATTGAATTGACATTTTCTCAGTTGTTCCTTTTTCTTCCTTATCCCTGCTCTGCCGTTTGACCTTTTTGACAAGCTTTTAAGCCAAATTATACTGGAGCTTAACAGTCAACAATGTCAGGCATTAAAGCTAAGTGAGAAGATTTCTTTTGACGAACATTTCTTTGAATTTTTCCTTAATTAGAAAACTTGATTTCTAGCATATTGCAAAATATAGGATTCTGTCTTGGTCCTTCGCAGCACATTTTACACTGTTAGAAAGTCGGTTTATGTCTTCCTTAAATCCTGTAGATTTTGCATGGAATTTGTACCTATAGGATAGTAAATCTTGTTAAAGCTCTAACCTGTAACAAGCCTTCATTTTGCTGTAGGAGACATCCTCCCTCACCATCACACTACCACCACCAAACTATGTCTCTGTCAGCTATTATGCTACTGCCAAATCTGAACTTTCAGGATGGATATTACCTGGATATTTCTAGAAAAGAAACCCTGCTGGCTGAGAAAATTTGAAACCAGTTTTTCAACAATTCTCTTTCCAGTTCTGCTGCTCAAAACACAAATCAATGGTTTTTAGTCTTTACAAAAGTGAAAGGAGAAAAAAAACTTTCCAGCAGTGTAATGTTTGTTGCCAAGTATGGCTACAAAAATAAGCAGTTAAATCTTTTGAGTGCTCATTTTTTAGTTGCTTTTTTATTATTCATCAACACGATGCTGTCAAACTGAAAATCAATAAAATAGGAATAAAAAAAGAAAAAAGGAGCAAAATCAAAACAATTTTTTTTTTAAAAAAAAGGAACTATTTAGACAATAGAAAATAGAATCTAAAAATAAGTAAAAATTCATTTTAAAAAATGTCTTTTTCTCTGTAATTTGTTTTTGTCATAGCTTCTTCTTTTGTCATGCTTTTACATAAAACGAGCCATCCATCCTCTCTGGATCCGCCACCATCACCACTTCCTTCTCAGCCAGCCATGAATTTTTCAGCTTCTCTGCAATGTAAAACTTTTCTTCATTATTGATGGAGGAAACGAGGTGAGAGAAGGATGGCTGAAATATTTTAGAGTCATAACCGAGAGTCATGTGAGGTGGAACCTCAAGAATTTGGCTCATTTTTAACCTCTTCTGGCTTAAGTCTTTCAAAACTTTCACAGCTAAAAGTCAAGCTGCTGCTTCTTATCCATCCAAGCATCAGTTGGATCTGTCCTCATGTATAATTCTACGCAAATGTCTTCTTTTTTCTACACCTTTCCCTCCTCCAGTTGGACTTTTTGAGCTGAAAAAGCTGTTTTTTTGGCTCATCAAGCTATTGTAAAATATATTAAATCAAATTAGATGTATAAGTAAGAGCAAACAGTTGAGTGTTTACAGGGAAAAAATTAAGATTACAGCAGTAGACGAGCCACTCAAAGCTCTCCGAGTCTTAGCGTATACATCCAAACCAACGTCCTTCTCTTTTTCCTTTCTTTCACTGCTGGTCCCCTTGATTTCTACTTTTCGTGAAGTGCCTGCATAATAACAATTAACAGTTACCTAGCAACACTATGTCAAGAAGGGACGGAACAGAAGGATCTGAGGCAGACGTGTGTACTGTGCTTACATTAAAGCGAAACCGCTTTGTTCAGTCAGACACGACATTTGAAAGATCAAGAACAATTACATTTCATTCCTGCATTTACTGAAATGCAGCGCAGATGCATTGTGTTGTTTTTTTCCTGTTAATGTTAGTAAAACTCTTCTGTGAGATTTTATTTGACTAAAAGCTGTAATTAACTATTATGACACTGTGTTCTTCTGCTGGAACATACATCAGAATATGCATCAGATGCTTCTCCGTGACGGATTTCTGCTTTGCTTTGACATTTTTATTCTTAAAATAATTTTAAAAAACATTTAACTAAAACAAATATCAACTGTACATGTCTACACACAGATAAACTAAAACATGAAAAACAGTTGTAAGTAGAGCCTGGCATAAATCCATTGAACTTTCATCGAAATTTAAGAAAACTAATTTGAAAAGTTAAGCTGTAGATTTAGTCATTTACCAGTTTGTTTTTATCACAACAATAAAATATGTCGACAAGGCAATCTTACAGTTTAATTGGCAAGAAAAATGTACGTTCTTCTACAAAACACATCTCTATGGAGCATTTTTTCAATTAGTCTTAAGCTCATGTCTCTTGTCTCCTTTAAAACAGGGGTCCATCAGTGAGTATGTTTTGGTTCAGTTCTGCAGTATTGTCTATGAACACAGGCTGTTTAACAGACCAATCAGAACAAGTGAATCAAAGAGTAATAAAAGCTCATTTTAGTTCATCCTGCCTCTTGTTGTTATCACAACTGTGTGAGATGTGTCTGGGCAGTGTAGGCCACTCTAAAGAGTGCAGTGTGAAAACAAAATCTCTGAGTGGGACACTTTTATCATCAGCTGTCAGATTATAAGACGTTTCCTAACAGCTCCAAATGGACAGTCTGCACTACTAGATCATTTTAGATTTGCTTCCGGTTTGCTTGTGCAAGTCATCACAGGTTGAACATTTTAAAGATTATTAAATGAGCGGCTGTTCATTTTCAAATATATTTTTGCTTTCAAGTAGAAGCTAAATGAGTAGCAATGGGGTTAATGCTCCCATCTGGAATTTTTGTTTCCTGAGAGTTGCATGCTGTCCCAGTCCAGCAAGATAAAGGCTTAAAATCATTGTAAATGTCAGCTTTAGTTTTCATATTCACAGAAAACGTGTGTCTGGAGTCAGTCTGTCTCCCTCTCTACTCACTGTCTCCAGGGTACTCCCTGCAGCCCCAGCGTACAGTCCCTGGATGCCACTCACTTTACTCCAATCTGACAATCACCCACTTGTCTCTTAAGCAGCACACACATCCTCGCTCAGTGCGAAGTATTATTGTGTGCCGCCCTGCTTGCATTACCGAGCGTTTCTATCTGAACCTGAACTTCTGCTTATTCTCTGATTGCCTGCCCTGACTTGTGCCTTTCTGACTCTGATTTATCTTTGTGGACTTTTAGCTGTGCTTGGTTTCTGTCTGAACTATTCAAGGGTCTGCAACCTTTAGCACTAAAAGAGCCATTTGGTCCAGTTTTTTACAGACCAAACCCCAGCGAGAGCCAGAAAGTCCCACCTTATTGTTTAGAAAAATACACGATAATTATGTTTTAGTGACTACTAAATTTTTTTAAATAAAATTTAGCTTTAAATATTACAGTATTAAATTACAATGGTGTCTATATGTTTCTATAACAGCTTTTATTTCTTTTATTTTTGACAGCAACTCACACAAGTTCCTTTCAAAATAAAATACTCTCTGTGTTATAAAAGATCCTGCTGCTGCAGCAGAGTAGCTTGAAATAAAATCAAAGGCAGTCAAACATTATGTCTTTATCATTAAGGTTTTGGTGCACCACCACCTTTTTTTTTTTTTTTTGTTTTACCGTCAAATGTTGAAGCAAAAACAACATTGAAGTTAAATCCAAATAATAAAAAACTAATAACAGTTAAAATAAACTAATAAAAAACTTCTTATTCTCATTTTTGAAGATGTGAGGCACAAAACACACAACTTTAAATCATTTAAAATTATTTTAAACTATATTTGCTCAAAACTATAACCACTTTAGTGTAGTTTACTAAACTATATGACTTTTGAAGACTTATTTGACAAACTTTGCAATAAAATCACTTTCTGCAGAATTTTCTGACAGTAAATTAAATGTTTTGCCTTCATATTGCTTAGTCGTTTGACATATTAAAATTCTGAACAGAAATGGCAAAATTTAAAAGTGGTTACTGGTGAATTGCCAGACTTCTTTTTACCCCTCTTTTTAAGGTGATTTTATGTATTAGATTTCAAATTGAGCTATAGAACAGCCATGTGGTTTTAAAAGTGAACTCCAAAATGTTCTAAAGTAAGCTACAAACTTGTAAAACGAGTACACACTAATAAACATTTGTCATTGAGATTTAAAAACTTGAATTGAAGAAACCCTCCATTTTCCATCCGCTTTCTTCTGCTCATCCAGGACCCGGTCGCGGGGGCTGCAGTCTAAGCAAAGATACTTTCCTTTCTCCGGCCACTTTCTCCAGAGGCGTTCCCAGGCCAGCCGAGAGACGTAGTCTCTCCAGTGTATCCTGGATCTTCGCCGAGGCCAGTGGGACATGCCCAAAACACCTGACCTAAGGAAGCGTCCAGGAGGCATCCGGATCAGATGCCTCTAGCGGCTCTACTCCAGGCTCCTGGCAGGTGACCGAGCTTCTCACTTCTATTATGGAGGAAGCTCATTTCGGCTGTATGTATTTATCTATGTTTTTCTATTTATATGTGTTTGTGTGTGTATCTTTTTTTAAATTTGTATTCGTTTTTTCCAATTACAACATAAATAAAACAAGAAAAAAATGAAACTATTTTAAAAAAGTCCGAATAAATGCAGAGGGATTGTGTGAGAGTAAAAAAAAAAGTATATATAAAAAAAGTATATATATATATATATATATATATATATATAGATATGTGTGTGTGTGTGTGTGTGTGTGTGTGTGTGTGTGTGTATGTGTGTATGTATATCGTATATGGATATGGATATGGATACAACAGAACTCCCTTTCTGAGTAGGAGCTGTCAAGACTTACATGTCTGGATTTCCTCAGTCTTGCATGGAAGTCTTCCTCTTGAGGAAACAGAGACTTAGCTAAAGTCTCCAAGGTACTCAAAGAGGACTGTCTGTCTGATATGTCCCTGCAGCAGCGCATGGCAGTTGGGGACAGTCCTGTTGGACTGACAGACAGGGTGGGGATTCCCCTTTTCAAGCAGGGGGACTGGAGGATGTATATCCCTGGGAAATTTTCCAGGGAGGCCCAACTCCTCTCCAAGGACTGTGATTGGGATCAACCCCACACACATTCTGGGTTCTGAAACGCAGTCTCTTAAGACAGCTTGGACTTACTACCATTCTGAAGTTGCTCATTGTGAGAGGGGGCGAATTGGTGTGGGCTTACTTGTGAGCCTCGAGTGCAGCCCCCAAGTGTTGGAGGTCACCCCAGTAGATGAGAGGGTCATCCATTGGGAGTGGGGTGGGGGGTGTCACAGACTGTGGTTTCGGTACACTGGCTGAAAAACAGTACCCAGCCTTCTTGGTGTCTCTCAAGTGGGTACTTGAAAGTGCCCCAATGGGAGGCTTTATTGTCCTCTTGGGGGACTTCACTTACCATGTGGGCAACAACAACAGCACCTGAAGGGTGATGGAAGAAATGGCCTCCCATATTTGAACCCAAGCGACGTTTTGTTTTTTTACATTTGTGCTTGTTTGTCCTTAACGGACATCATGTTCGAGCACATGGGTGTCCATCAACACACGTGGTATCAGAACACCTTAGGCCGGAGTTCGATAATCGACTTTGTAGTCGTTTCAGGCGAACTTCAGCCGTGTGTCTTAGACATTTAAGAAAGGTGTAGGGATGCAGTTCTGAAACCAGTACTGTTTGGCCATGTCATCAATTTTTCCCAGGTCGATAAGTTTCAGTCTTAACAGCTTCCACCTTCCTTGCTCTCTACATGTCTACCCAGTGTTTCACGTCAGCAAGTTGAAGCCTGCACAGGATCGTGTGTTTCTTATATTGTGTATATGTTGTGTGTTTCCTGTATTGTGTATATGTTGTATGGTGAGTGTTTCTTGTGTTGTGTGTTGTTGTGTGTTTCCTGTGTTATCTGCCTGTTGTGTGGCATGTGTTTTTTCTCTATTGTGTATGTGTTATGGTGTGTGTTTGTTGTGTTGTGTGTGCGTCGCACGTGTTGCTGTGACCTCATCATAAAAGCTAGCTCGTAGCTTGTAGTTTTACAATGAGACACAGCAACATTGAAATGTGGTCGGGTGAATGCAGGCTGATTAAAACAACTTTTCAAGTGATCCTCATTGTTTCTCACTGTTTTCCCGACAATCTATTTATCATAAACACTTATCGTCCTACATTCATAGCCAACGTCTCCTCAGTACTGCAATTGCTAACATCTTCTGAGTTAAAGCACACAGCATGTCTTCTTGCCAATAACCGTCTTGCATCATCAAAGTAACACGTGAAATTTGTTGTTCCTGTCCTTCAAAACTAGTAATCGAAATAGTTTTAAGAAGTTAACCATCCCGACGAGGACTCAAAAACGCTGCACCTCCGACTTTCTCTTGTTGTTTTGACCCGCCTCGTACTTCCTGGTCAATGACTGAAGAGATCTTTAGTCACATGGTTTCGTTTACAAGCTTTGGTCAGAAACAGAAATCTCACATTGACGTCAGTCTGAATACAGACCAAACTTAATCTTTTCTATACAAATTTGTGTACTCTGGCCGAACCCAGCAATTTTTTTTTTCATTTCTGAACCGCTTTATCCCTTTCGGGGTCACGGGGCTGCCGGAGCCTAGCCCGGCTACTCATGGGCGAAGGCAGGGGACACCCCTGGACTGTCGCAGGGGCCACAGTCACACACTCATGCACACTCACATCCACACCTAGGGACAATTTAGAGTGACCAATTAACCTATGAAGCATGTTTTTGGATGGTGGGAGGAAGCCAGAGTCCCCGGAGAAAACCCACGCATGCACGGGGAGAACATGCAAACTCCACACAGAAAGGACCCCCATTGGTGACACTGTTTCAAGTCCCCCAGCCAGGACATGAACTGGGAACCTTCTTGCTGTGAGGCAAGAGCGCAAACCACTGCGCCACCGTGCAGCCCCAAACAATTTTGTCAGTCTGAATACACCCTGAGTTTGAAGTATTTGTAAAATCTCAATTATCCTTCATTTGATATGTGTGGACAAGATGTTTAAGTCTGATATGGATTCATTGTAAATATTCCTCTGACACCAACTCAGGGGAGGGAGGAAGAAATGAATGTCACATTTCTAGTGTCAGTACTGAGTACTGGCGGTGCCGCCGTATTTCTGGCGTGGAGAAGTGATGGTACTCTAAAGAGCTATTTTTAGAAGTCCCGGTATTGAGTACCAGAGAGTACCGGCCCATTTAAAGCACTGGTCCAGCCTTCCTGGATACTTGTTTGAAGCTCTCCCTGATGTGGGAGTTAAAGACTTCCCTGACGGAGAGCTCAGCCAGACGTTCCCAGCAGATCTTCACTGTACGTTTGGGTCTGCCAAGTCTTTTCGGCCTCCTTCCCTGCCAGCAAATCCAACTCATCACCGGGTAGTGATTGGTGGACAGCTCTGCTCATCTCTTTACCCGAGACAGACAGCCGCAGGTGGCCTGAAATGACTACAAAATCGATCATCGATCTCCAGCTGAGGGTGTCCTGATGTCACGTGTATTGATGGACACTCTTGTGCTCAAACATGGTGTTTGCTATGGACAAACTATGATGAGCACAACAAGTCCAACAACAAAACACCACTCGGGTTCAGATTAGAGAAGCCATTCCTACCAGTCACACCCCTTCAGGTGCTACTGTCATTGGCCACGTGGGCGTTGAAATTGATGGAGTACCCTGTTGGAACGCTTTCCAGTTCCTCTTCGAGGGACACTGAGAAAGCTGGGTACTCCAAACTCCTGTTCGACCCATAAGCTGAAACCACAGTCAGAGACCTGTCCCTCACCCGAAGGCGAAGGGACACGACTCTCTTGTCAACCGGGGTAAACTCCAATACTTGGCAGGTGAGCTGGGGGCTCATGAGTAAGCCTGCATCAGCCCGCCGGCTCTCACCATGAGCAACTCCAGAATGGTAGAGGGTCCAACCCCATCAAGGGACTGAGCTTCAGAACCCAGACTGTGCGTGGAGGTGAGCCCAACTATATCTAACCGGTATCTCTCAACCTCCCGCACAAGCTCAGGCTCCTTTCCTCCTAGAGAGGTGACGTGTCCAATGTCCATGTACCATGTCCAATGTCCATGTTCCATGTCCCAAAAGCCAAGTTCCGTGACCTGGGTTTAGACTACCGACGCACTTGCCTTTGACTTCCACCAAAACCACATTGCACCGGGCCCTTCTGAGCTCTCCTGCAGGTGGTGGGCCCACTGGAGAGGGGTCCCACGTTGATCCTTCGGGCTTTGCCCACCTGGGGCTCATGGGAGGAGCCCCAGCCACCAGGCACCCACCCAAAAGCCTCAACCCCAGGCCTGGCTCAAGGGTGGGGCTAAGCCAGGCGATGTAACAGGATCTGTGATTGTTCTTCTCATGAAGGAGTTCTGAACCGCCCTTTGGCTCGAAACCCCACCAGACAGCTTACCTCCTGAGATCAGTCGAGCACTCAAACCTCTCCACCACATTAACAATTAAAGACTCAGTAATGGTTTACCTTGTTTGGTTTTTTTTGTTTTGTTTTGTTTTTTTATTTACCACTGATAACTTAAATGTTCATATTTTGGGGGAAAAACAGAAATAAAATAAAATGCTCCAGCATCTTTATCTTGCAAGAAGAACTTGGTTTCAGGCTACAAATCACTCAGCTGTCTTTTTTTTTTTTTTTGGCATTGCAGTGCAGTAACTAAAAATGTTTCTGCATAACCCTGATTTCCCTTTTTTAGATTTAATGTAAAAGGAGCAGAATCACTTCAGTTTGTATGTAAATTATTGTGATATTACACTGGAAAATTATACTTATTGGCACTACTTCAGGCTTTTTGACAGCACACGGGCAGTTTGGCTTGACTACAATGTTTTGCAAAAGTAAATATTGTCATAACTTCAACCACACTTTTCAAAATGATTGCTACCCACTGCTGCCAGATCTATTTTGGATAATAGATTTGTTCCATGAAGATGCATCATGCCTTAAACTTCTATCACACAAGAGGTAATGAATGGCTACTGTTCATTTGCACATACTGAGATAACAAAGATCTGTGTGCTGCTGACACGACGAAGGGCTTTGATCAAAACGAAGATAACCCCCAGCGGCTCACAAATCAGAACTGTGCATCGCAGACAGAGACGTGAAGATAAAGAGAAGCACAGATGGAGTGATGGAGCATCAAAAAGTGAGAAATCGCTGTGATAGTAAAAGACAGAAGGTGAAAAGGAGGTGCCGATGAGAAATAGTTTAAAGAAGAGAATTGAGAGGGAGGTTGCCTCGGCAACTGCAACCAATTTTCCCTGTCTGTAACAATCACTTAAACACACATTTCTCTCCTCCATTCTGAATCTCTCTGCTGTTTTTTGTCATTCATCTTTTCTGTGGTTTTAAGTTATATTGGGATGTTCTGTTTGTTCTCATGTGGAGATGTGAATCTGCTGAACAGTTTGGGAAGCTAAAAACGATCACACACATTTCTTTTTTTTTGGTTGTAGGAAGCACACAGAATTGGAGCTTTAAGTCCTGTGACTCCAGAAGAGCTCCAACCTCACACTGATTCCACCTCAGACTTCCTGACCTGGTATGCATGTGTGCATGTGTGTGTGTGTGGCACGTGACAGCTGCCTCAGGGAGGTGGAAATCCAGTGTCTAAGGTCAGTGCCTCACACAATGCATGTGTTCAAGCTTGTGCAAAGGTGTGTGTCCACTCAATGCAGCAAAATCCTGTGTTGTGTGTGAGTGCAAGTCATCATCAAGGAAATGACACATGTTTAATGTAGCACAGAGCTACGTTGTGCTTGCAGTAAACATCTTTATCTCTGCACATGCATCCAGGCACATTCTATATGTGAGACAGGACCATAGATCACTCAGAGGGAGAAAGACTGCAGACCCCCGAGGAGGACTGGAGTCATAAAGTGTAGAGGCCCATCATGAGTCACAAGGACAGTGCAGAGATGATGAGGCCGCCATCAAATTTAATCTGCAGGAGTGAGTATTAGAAGACAAGATAGGAGGAGATGCTGAGAGAGAAGAGACCAGGAATCAAAGGAGACCCTCAAGACAAACTGGTTTAATTGAAGCAATCACTCTCCTCCACTTCACATTATTTAATATCGCTGATTTGAATTATGATCTCCGTGTGTCCCTGAGACACACGACTCTGTGATTCACCTCTCCCACTCAGCTCTCACCATCCAGCATGATCCACCTCTAAAAACCCTTGCACCGACTTGTCACCTGGCACTCCAGCTTTGCACGCTTTCAAATTCTCTGCTTGAGATGCTGATGCTGAGCCAGCCTCCCCCCTCCATTCCCCCTCTTTCACACTCTCCCATCCTCCCTCCATCCCTCCCGGTATCCGTAGTGATTGGAGGCAGGGTTCGGGGGTTGCTAGGCGACGAGGAGAGTGTGGCAGCAGGTCTCAGTGTGAGAGTGATAGAAGAAAGTCGTAAGGAACTTTAGGAGAGAGCGCCCCCTTCTGGTTACTGTTAATCACTGGTTCTCAGTTTGCCTTGGATCATTTCAAAGCTCTAAAACACGTTTTGTCTTTCAAAAAGGAAAAGGAAGAGGTATGTTTCCATACCTCTCTGATTATCTGAGATATCTGACATTAGTGGTTGTTTGCTGCATATTATGTGCTCATTGAATCATTTAAAATGATGCAAATCTCTTCTCTCTGAGGAGGATGTATATTTGCATCAGGCTCTGATCAGGATTTAAAGACTTCCTGTTGCACGCGTATTTCAGCTAAGCTGCATCATTCTCTTTGATTTGAAAGAGTTGTAGTGAGTCTGTGAGAAGCCTGCCGCCGCTATGACAGCAGTCAGAGTTCAACATCCCATTTCTCTGTCCTCAGACTCACATCAGTGGTTTATTTTCAAAGCTGCACTTATCATACTGGCATAACACC
Organism: Oryzias celebensis; assembly: GCA_014656515.1. Classification (NCBI taxonomy): domain Eukaryota; kingdom Metazoa; phylum Chordata; class Actinopteri; order Beloniformes; family Adrianichthyidae; genus Oryzias; species Oryzias celebensis. Next base: position 17,771,313 of record BNCR01000008.1, read on the forward strand.
TCCTCTCATTAGGACTCTAATTGCGATGTTGTGAGACTCTCTGGAAGAAGACACATTAAAGACTGTAAAATTGGACCAAAGTGTTCACTTCAAAGCCGCTGATGGACTGAGACTTTCAAACCAAATAATTTAAGGGTTATGTTTCATCTTGTTAAGCTCATTCACAAGCCCAGTTCTGGAGAAATGATGGCAACATGTTTTTTGTGTGACTCTGACTCCATGTGGTCATTGAGGAAAATGCTGCTGTGTATTCTACATCTGTAATCAGCACATTTTAGAAAACATTTCTATTTTCTGCCCATATTTAATCAATCATTGGAAAATAGTCCTACACATTTGAGAGAATGAATAGTTTAACATTGTGAAGGGATGATCTAAAAGGTATTATTTAAGCTCGCGAGGATGTGTCATTGTTTGATTAAACGAATAAAGGTTTTTTGCATTTAAACCGTTTTTATTGCAAGCATGAAGGTTTATAAAATGTGGCTGTAAGTCTTAGCTCACATTAGATTACATTATTTTATTATTGTAACCTTAGCCAGTTGTCACAGCAAAATTCAAGCGTACATTTTCAAGCTGTGCTTGTTACTTGATTGAGAAAGCTCAGTGGTTCACAGTATAATGACAGACAATGAAAGACTAAAAGGAATATTTCTAAAGACTAAACTAAAAAACTAATCAATTTGACAAGATGCGCTCAGCAAAACAGAAAACACAAAAACAGTGAGCTGCTTAAGTCTTTTTTATGTATATTCTGCACATTTTAACTGCCTTTTGTTTGTCTTTCCACTAGAATTGGAGTATGCTTTTATCCTACCTTGCTGTTCATTGTTTGCCTTGCTTGTTGAACGTTTCCATTGTCGTGATTATAAAAACAAAAAAATTAAAGGAACTTTTCTGTTTAAATACATTTTGTATGCTTGTGTTTGTCATTATTGTTTGCCGTGCAAAAAGCAAACAGGTGCTGGTATTTTGCCAAAAAAATGTGAGGTTTTAAAAATGCAACCAAACAGCACTAAAACCAACGGAAATATTTGGACTTGCAATTCTTCTTATGGCCACTGGAGGCTGGCTGCAAAATCGAGTAAACCCTAATTGACGTTCATGCAAGGATGTCAAATTCAGCATGAAGATACACATATTTGTAGTCTTTTTTATTTTTTTAAGCCAGACTTTAAATTATTGACAGTACGTGTACATTAGCTTTCCTCCAATCGTGTTAGAGTCCCACCAATAAGTGCTTGTGCCAGTTTGTTCTCACTGTCCATAACATAGTGGCCATAAAAACTCATTATAATTTAAAAATAATCTTTTGGACATTGTCTCTCAACCTTGACTCCAACCATCAACACTGATGCACAAAGTTGGCAGGATGCTAATGCACAAGTACCATACTGACAATGATATGGGGTATAATTTTGTATACAGGTACTTATCCATTTTTTTTAGATGACTCTGATTTTTTTTTCTTTTTTTTTTTTGAGAACGTTCACATTTTCCACACATTACCAACTTTGCAGATAATAAAACCACGTTATGCTTATTTTAAGATTGCAAGACTTGTGCTGCTGCTAACAGATGTGATTCAGATTTGGGTAAATGGGTTCAGATGAAAATGTCAGACATTTCAAATGAAATTCAACTACTTCAAACAGCATGATAAGCGCATCTATAATAGTTGCCTGAAGACCCACTCAGATGAAAATGTTTTTTGGGTGTTTTAAACATGTTCTTGTGGCATTTTTGTCAAGATGGAGGACATATTTAATGAAAATTAAACTTAAAATTCAATATCTGAGTATTTCTTTATTCAAAATATTGTGAATCAGGAGCAGATGATAAATGTAATTAAAAAATAAAGATTGTGGTTGTGAATTAAAAGCTCCAATTGGCAGGTTGTAAGAGGCTGTAAGCTAACGGGAGAGGGTGTGATTCCTAAAAGTTAAAGGTAAATCAATATACTTACTTTGATGATAAATTCAGTATAGAAGACTTATTGTGAACTTGCTTTATTACTAGTTACATGGCTTGCTTCAACAAAACAATGCACAAAGTGTAGCATAGTATTTAATCATTATAGTAGATAACACTGGAATAGACCAAAGAGAACACATCCCATAAAAATGTTGTCAATGTTTCCATTTATTTTCTTAATCCATTTAATCCCTTAAGGGGTCACAGGGCTGCTGGAGCCTAGCCTGGCTACTGTAGGGCAAAGGTGGGGTACACCCTAAACAGATTGCCAGTCCATCACAGGACCACAATCACACACTGATGCACAATTTAGAGTACCCAATTAACCTATGAAGCATGTTTTTGCACCGTGGGAGATAGCCGACGTCCCCACAGAAAACCCACACATGCATGGAAACAACATACAAACTCTATACAGAAGGGGCCCAGCTGGGACTTGAACCAGGGCCTTCTTGCTGTAAGGTGAGGTGAGGGTGCCAACCACCTCACCACCATTCAGCCCTGTTATCAATATTTATTTGATTTATTTTTTTAATTCTGATTATCTTTTCTTCTTCAAACATTCATGCGTATATTCAGTCATCCATCCATTTTCAGTACCCGCTGAATCCCTTTCGGGGTCACAGGGTTGCTGGAGCCATCCTAGCTACTGTTTGGTATTCCCTAAACAGATCACCAGTCTGTTGCAGGGCGGTACATCCTCAAAAACGTGTCTATCCTGAAGCAGCTTAAATGTTTCAGTCATTTGTAAAGAAGCGCAAATTACGAAATTCTAAAATGTTTGTGACTTAGAAAAGGACAATGGTATATACAATGTTAAAAACTGTTATTTTACAAAAGCTTTCAAAATTTCCTGAGCGTCTGGTCTTTGAATCTGAATCCGTCAGCCACACAACCATGACTGCAGATTTAGTAACATGAGCGCTTAAAAATGTTGGCTGGGCATACTAGCACATAAGAAGGAGCTGGAGATCAAACCACCTCCTTTCCCATTGGAAAGGCAGCCATTCATCTGTGTGAGAGTCAGCCAGCCCCAAGTTAGTATACCAGCCACTGCAGGAGTCCATCTGTAGCAGCATCACATAGCAAACACACATCTGCTTTTGCAGTTTTCAAAGAAAACAGTGATTAGGATACATTTAAAAAAATTAATCACGGTTTTGAATGGAGTAAATGCACTGCAGACAACAAAGCAGGGATATGTGGTTTTCTGTATAAAAGATACAGTATTGATTTGCCTCCAAATTGGGAGTTTCTTCTGCAGCCGTGTTCTTTCAGCCTCCTCTGTGGAAGATGTTGTGACCTTGTCCATGATGGAAAGAGTCTGACTGTTTCCCAGCAGGCGTCCCTGTTGATTGGACAGGCCTGGCTGCCTGACTTACTGGCTCAGACTATCATTCCCCTTTATCTCGGCTCTCAGCTTTTTTTCACTTCTTCTGGCAATAGAAGTACGCAGGTGATGGAGGATCGACCATTTCACCAAGAAAAAAAGATAACAAAAGAGTAGTAGAGGTTAGATTTAATCATTTATGAAAATAAGAAGGCAAAACAAATCAAATGAAGATACGCAGCTAAAAAAATTATCCAGTTAAAGCTCTGTGATGCAGTTGCTATGGCAACTATGATGGAAATAGACGTGTATCTGCAAGGAAATGAAATGTATTGACCTGTTGGTTGGAAAAAAGAGATGGTATGACTGTGATTGGCAGGTTAAGTGAGTGACTGAATTCTGGCTTTTGTGAATTTCAGACTGGACATCAGCGGTGGTGAATCTGCCTTTGTTCATGTGTGGTTTTGTGCGCCTCTGTTACGGTGGCTGAGTGCGTACGTGAGCAAGACTGCATGTGTGACACCCTGCAGTATATTAAAAGTGCAGCGCCGTGGACGGAGGGCATAGGGCACATCATTACTGTGACGAGAGTGTGTGAGCGGGTTGGCACTGCATTCACCGGGCCCTGTGTGAGCACAGATAAGAAGAGGCAGAGACAACACAATAAATTTAATGGTAGCAGCATTCTGTTTGTAGCACCTCCCTTGTTATCCTGGCAGTAATGATGTTCTAAGAGTGCTGAGTGAGACATCAGTCAACAGAGTGCTATCATTTTTAATTTCTGCAAAGCAATTTGGCTTTTCTAGGTTTGCATTTAAGCTTTATGAGGACAATGCTACAATAGTTTTTTTAGTCTTTCTCACAAATTTGTTGCTTTATTCAAAGCAGACATATTTTTTGTTCTTTTCACATTTACACCCTTAATAATTCCTATGATTTAGGGGGTTAACGATTAATTGACTTAATGGATGAATCGATTTCTATTCCTAATCGAATCACCTTTACCGTGCTAAAATCCTTTCAAAAATGAAATAAATCATTTTATATCGATTTTGGAAAATACTATTCGGATTGAGTTTTATTTTACTATAACGTAAAAATGACCAAGGCATCACAGCGAACAGAACACATGTAAAGGGAGCAAAAACTGATCAATCCATCATTACAGCCCAATGAGTGAAAACACTGAATTGTACAAAATCGTGACCATACAGTGTGGTATAATGTTCTAACAATGTGTATCATTGTTTACTTGTTTGTTTGTACACATATTCAATATGATTGATTATCTAGCAAGAAATACAAGGAATCTGGAAAACTTTACTTGCATTGTTCAGTACCAGACATTTTATATCACTGAGTCACACTGGTTGAAGTTTGGGTGTTCTGGATCAATTTTAGGTCCATAAATCGAATCGGATCGGATTGTTCAAAACGAACCAATATTGATATGGATCATACTGTCAACCACAAATTCTGATTTAAATCAAATTGAAATAAAATGAATCGTTACATCCAAAGCCAGATAAAGACATGGGGCGGGGGGTGGGGTGGGGTACCATGACTTCCCCCCCCCCCTCCAAAAAATGTGATGGCCCACAAAAAAGTCACAGTTAACTAAAGAAATACAAACAATTAAAAATAAGGAAAAAATGTAAGGATGACAGAGAGACAGATAAAAAGTAAATACACCTTCAACAAACCAGTGCCCTGCTTGTGCCTGTCCCAAGCCCGGTCAGTGCAGAGTAGAGCATTCAACATGACACTTAAGACATACTAAACAGATCAAAGGAGACAATATGGATATATGTACTGGTATGATGATAGCATGTTTTTCTATGCATTTTAGGGGCTCTGGAGGGATTTGACACCCCAAAGTCTCAGCACACCCGGATTTCCCACCCCATAGTGGGGCTGGCTAAATCCCTGCCTGGTTACACCCCTACTATAAATGCATCCCGATGGCTTCATGAGGCTTCACTTGACACAAAACAAACGCGGCCATGGCAGCATTTACACTTTTTGAATAATCTCAGTCAGATTTTAGGGAAGAAAAACACGAAAATCAATTATCTAGCAAAAGCTTGATAGAGGGAGGGGCGGTGGAGAGATGTGATGGAGTGAGATGAGGGAGGGGGTGCAGGAATATGAGCGTATGCATTTTCAAGGCGGTCTTTCTGCTGCGAGGAAGGAGGAAAAAAACTGTAGTCTGACAGGAAAACGAATGGCCACTGATCAAAGCATGGAAAGGCAGTTTTAGCGGCTGCAGCTGAAAGCCGCGGCTGGTGACGGAGGCTGCACGCCCACAGATGTGTTGGATTTTTTGTGGTTAAGGTGGAATCACCTCCGCGGCGCGCGTGAAAGAGGGAACAAGAGCGGGGAGGGGGCGGGGGTGCGTGGACCCTCGCTCGGACCCACAGGCGCCCCGATTGTGCTCCGCTCCCATCCTTTTTGGAGGTGAGGACAAAAGAAAGGAGCGAGAATAAGAAGGGGGGAATCGGAGCAAAGGCCCGGGATTGTGGGTGTCGTGACGGGGGCCCCCGGATTCTCGCCGCCGCTGGTCGGGGTCGTCTGGACTCCAAAGGCTGAGGCGGGAGCGGCGGAGCGGTCGACTCGAGGCTGGGGTTTCCTGCCACAGCTGCGGGGTTGTCACAAAACAGCCTTTCAGTCTTCGAGGGGCCTCGTACCGCTGCGTTTTCAGGTATGCATCCAGGGAGAGTTAGCTAGCCCGTCTCTGGCTGACTTTCCTCCGCCTGGCAAATGTTTATACAAGGAAAATGTCAGTCTGCGTGACGGTAGTTTTTAACGCCGCTCGCTTGGTAGAATTCGTTATTTGAGCTAGCTAACCCATTTCAGTGGGTTTCTGAAGGGGTCACATCTGCACCTAATCACCTCTCTTTAGCAGCTAAACGCTGCTCGGCTGACTCCACAGATAAAACTATAGCAGCTTATAATGTGAAATATTACCAGTCTGGAGGAAATGCTAACGGGGCTAGCTTGTGTTGCTAGCTCGAATATTTAATTTGCAGTGTCTGGGGTATTTTAGCTAAAGCTAGCCCGAGTAAAGGCAGCCTTCCAGGGCTAATTGCATTGCGTATACCTCGCTGTTTGGCTAATGTAGCTACAGCGGCTGCATTTGTGTTGATGGGGTCCAAATAAAACAAAGCTAGTTGTCGGTTATTCACACTCATTAGGCTCCAGCAGTGGTTATTGGGGCTCTGACAGACCCGTTTTTATTAGCGCCGCACTCTTCGTGAGTCTGGTTCTTCCTCAGTGAGATGCTGTGATTAATTAGTCCAGATAGGGGCTAGTAAATGACTGTATTTTCATCTAAATTGTGCACATCACTCAAACATTTGCTGGTTGGATACCTGGACTTGCATGTGGGATTCACTGATCAACTGTTATTGGCTTGTTTTCCTTGTATTTTATCACTTGTCATTAGGTGGCCTTTGTAAGTTTATAACCTAACTGTTGCAGACAAAAGGGGCTAGATTTCTACGGGCTGTTAAACATAATATACAGGTTGTTTGCATCTCCTTAAGCCCTATTAAAAACAAATGTATCATGTTCATGTTTGCTTAAGCTTTGGAGTTTATACTGCAACCACCAGGTTGGTTGTTTACCTGCAAAGTTTTTTTTGTTTGGTTGGTTGGTTTTTTTCCCCGAGTCATCTTGTTGCCATAACTCTGTTTCCTACTTTTCTCCTGAACAAAGCTGCTTCTCATGAACTGCGAGAAACAGCTGAAGCTTGTATTGTTGCAGCCACAGCCGACTAAAAGCTGCTTTCAGAGAGCATATTAGAATCGGAACAATAAAGAGACCAAAGCATCAGGCAGGCAGGCTTTTTAATTAAGCCAGTTGAATGAGCTGCATGAAATAATGTTTACATTACTCTTGTTATAGAGAACTTACTACGTTTCATTTTGACTTAAGTGATTATATTGTATTTGATCACAAAATAAGGATCCTAATAAGGAATTCATAAAGGATGAATGTTTGACTTTCTATCACTTTGTAGTAAGATTATCCAAATGTATATATAACAGAGCTCTGCTGTGAACTTTGTATGAAAAGTGCTTAATGTTTCTAACCTCCTTTGTTGTTTTGTCTTTTGTTTTTACAGAACTGTGGAGAGCTCTGATCAGCCGCTCATGGAAAGCAAACTTCCACGCTTGTATGGACTGAAAAAAAAAGCCAAAACACAGGAACTGGAATTGATGGAACCTGAAGTGGACTGAATGGATTACAGTTGTTTCGTTTAAGTTTTCCATGGATTAATTTTAAACTGAAATGACAATTGAAAGGAAGTAAATAAAGTTAAAAGAAAAAAACTAAAACATGCAGAAGATGCCACCAAGAAAAAAGGAATCAAACTAAGCACGGACCAAATTCTTTTTTCAAACCTGCATGAACCTGGAGATACATTTGAGCTGATGAAGACATCCATGGATTTTTTTCCTCTTGGAGTCTTTAGAAAAGATCTGAAATCAAAACTGAGTTTTGTTTCTGGAGCTTTTGTCTCACGCTGGTGTGAGTCAAATCCAGGGAATCTTTCAAATGTTGACAAACTGAAGGGTTGGTTAGCTTAGCAAAGCTGTGTACTTTTTTCAGATTTAGATAAACAACAATTAATTCAACCCAATTTATTCCTAAGGCATCATTTTTTGGTTGAGGTGTCACAGTGCAGTGCATCCATGTAAAGACATTTTGGGTTTAGAGAATGGCACTGTGATGTGGACCATAGGAACACTGCACTTCTTGGGATTCGAATTTTTTAAATCCTAATTCCTGTGAGTCTCTGAAAAACATTTTTGAAGATCAAGTTTGAATGACAGCAGAAGAAAAAAGATTTATGAATGTTCAACCTTGTTGTCTACAAGTTGTTCTCCAAAAAAGACAACATTTATATTCCATTTGCTTCAGTGGATTTCAAAAGATTTTGTGGTTTTACTGCCAGGCTGTAGGCTTTTTTTTTTTTTTTTTTTTTTGTGACGGCCATAAACTTTCCAGATTTTGATCTGAGTCATTCCCACCATCACATGGACACTGACATTTTTTTTTACCGAAACTTGGACAAATAATGCAGAATTTTTCAAACAGTCCAGCTCCCCCTTCCCTCCCCCCTGGTTTCAGTGGGAGAGGTGTGGGTGGACCTTCATATCCCCCTCAGCCGACTGAACCCCAGATCTCCCCAAGGATGACAGATGACTATGTGGGGATGCAACAGCAAAGCATGCACAGAGGCCTTCCTCACCCAGGTCAGGCCAGCCACATGCTTAGCTACAGCGCCAGAAGCAGAGGAGTTCTGGAGCCAACTCCAACACAGGGTAACATTCACAGCAGCGGCGGCAACAACCCCTACAGGAAGGACGCTATGGATTATTATTTTTCAATGGGTGGAAAGGACAGACACAGACGGGGAGGGATGAGTTACGGCAGTGGTTTTGGGTATCCCAGTATTGATGGACATATATCCCACCAGTACCGGCATCCTGGACCTACTTCTGCCCCGTCTTCTGGCTTGATGTCGCCTTATCCAGTAGACTATGGTTCAAGTACTGGATCGGCTGGAGGTGCAGGAGCCTTCTCTCCTTCTCATCAGTATGGTATGAATCAGAGCTCTTCGATGCAGCCAGTCCCAGGAGCTCAGATGCCACACCGCCAGCATGGGCAAAATTTCCCTGCTGTGCACCATGGACAGCAACATCGAAGCTATCCACACTCTGGGCACAGGATGACCCCACAGTACCCACAGTACTCGCCACAGGGTGGAGCCTCCACAGGGTCGTCAGGAATGTACAGCCCTCCTCTTCAGCGGTATCTGGATGGAGCTGCTAACACTGGGTTTGATCCCAAAGTCAACACTTCTCCCAGTGTCAACTCAAGCCTAAATTCTGTGTCAAGTTCAGTTGCTGCTAACAATGTGGGGCTAACGGAGACTGTTCCACAGAGTTACCACGCTTCAAATTACCCAGGATTTTCCCCACAGTCACTTCATAAGCAAGCTACAATACAGCACCGCACCTCGCAGCACAGTTTGGCTCCAGCTTATGACACCCCTCTCAAAATGCAGCACCAGGGTCCATCTTCAAGCTCTGCTTATGCAAAGCATCATCAAGCCTCTAATGCCACTATAACTCAACCATCATCTCAAGAAATGGCAAAATCCCCAATGAATCCCACCGCACAGCAAACCCAGATTAACCAAAACTTTAGCCCAATCTCCAACCCCTCTCCAGCTGCCTCTGCATTGCATTCACCAAGCTGTAGCTCCTCTCCATCCCCATTAATGGGGATTTCAGATGCACATGGAAACCCTCCGAGTCTTAGTTCTTCACATCCTTCTTCATCAAACCCTCGTAGCAGCCATAGTCAAGGTAGATTACTGCAGACTATGCCTCAGTTGAGCCCCACACCCAACTCAAATAGCAGCATCAGTAGTTCTGGTAGTAGTGGCAGCCATAAAGCTCACAACGTGAATTCCATCGGAGGGAGCAATCTTCCTCCAGGTGGTCGCAACAAAATGAGTCAAGTCGCAGGGATGGCATCCCGTGAGGAGTACTCCGCTTCTGCACTTGATAAAATGCAAGATGCTGGTCTGAATAGTCTTAATGCCTTGAGCTCACAAGTAGCCAATATACCAAACACTGTTCAGCACATGCTCCTTACCAACACAGTTCTCTCACAAAAGAAGAAAGATGTGGGACAGATGCAGCAGGCCACACACACTGCTCCTCATTCCCAACCGAGGAGTCGAAATGAAAGTGTTGCCTCAAGCGCTAGCACAGTCAAAGACGGAAGCGTTGCCGGGACCTCTGATGGCGCTACCCTTGATGTTGGTGTTGATGAAGACTTTTCTTTAGCATCAGGTGGAGGCTCATCAGGGACCAAAATTGAGCGAGAAGAGCCGCTTTCTGAAGGAGAACATAAGAGAGTGAGGCAGATGAGTGGTGCGAGCAGTGGATCAGAGACTATTTGCTATAGTCAAACGCAGACTGGACAACCGTTAAGTATTAAATCCTCTGATATACCATTAAGAGAAGCGTCTGTGACAGAAAGTAAATTAAATGAAGTTAGCGTTCCATCCCCACCATCATCTTCTCCATCCTTTAGGTGTCAAACTTCAGAAAATGCTCCAAATCTGCAATTATCAACGGTAGGCTCCTCTTCTCCAGCCTTCACTGTCTCCAGTATTCCTCCTCCTCCTCAATCCAATTGTGTTTTACAAACAGGTTTGGCATTTAATGACAACAGTGGTGGGGAGATTAAAACTGAAACTGAAACTACACTTGAAAAAACCCAGAAGGTCAGCAGCCAAATGCAGCAAGATGCAGAAGTCAATATTCAAAGTGACCAGGACAAAGAAAATAGATTGCACTTTGCATCCAATTCACACAGTAATAAGAAGAAGGACAAATGTACATCAGAAGAGCAACAAAACACAAGCGGCGTTGGTGTAATCGTCTCGGCTCGTTCTGAAGGAAGTCATGCTGAAAAGAGTAAGCATCACCAAGACAACTGTGTGAAGGAGAAACAGCCACACTCTTACCCAAGGGAGTCGAGCAGTCATAATGGGGAGGAAGGCATAGACCTGAGTCTTTATTCCTCCACCCACCCAAAATCAAACTCTGGGAGATCTCAGAACCCTCCCCAGCCTGCCCCACATAAATATTCATATCCCGAGTCCACATATGGCTCAGATTTGTCCATGAAGAGCAGAGTGAGGTCTGGACCTGCAGGTGGAATGGAACCAAACCCCAGATACTTGGGGTACCAACAGTCGCAGCCTGCTTATGGTCCCATGCATCCAAAAGAATCTGGATCTTTAGCTGAGGCTTTAGTAAAGAGGGGCCAAGTTGCTGGACCAAAAGGTCAGGAGGAAAATTCCCAGATGCAGCCATTCCAAAGTCTTTTGCAAGAGGTTCTTCAGGGTTACAATTTAGATAGACGCTACGGTAGGCCAGAGCAGGCATTTCCTGGCCATCATCAAATGCAGCAGCAGTTTTCGAGCAGGCACCCGTTTGGCATGACTGAGGGCACAAGAATGCAAAGTGGATTATCTGAGGGTTCGACTTATTCCGCCCACATGGACAGCTCAGGAAAGCCCCCAAATCAGAGGCATGGAAACGAGGCCATAGATCCTCAATCTTCAGTCAAAACAGAAGTGTCTAACACTAAGGTTCCTCAAAATATAGAAAAAACAGAGGCGGGTGTCTCCCAGAGTCATTTATTGCAAGAGTCCCAGCACGCTCCTCCCAAACATATAAACTTAGCCGACTATTCTCTGCCTCATAAGAAAGTGTTATCTAATTTTCCCACTACCTCTTCTGCAGTGCAGGAGCTCCTTTTGCAAGAGCCAGAACCGATAACTGGCCCTATTGGCCAAAGTGAGGCTCAGAAATCATCAGGCTCCACATTAGCTCCATCAGAGAGGCGCTCTGTCATATGTGATGTGTCGCCAAACAGACGCAGCACACCAGAGAGGGACAGGGAGGGTGGACGGGAAAAAAGTCAGAGCGGAGCCTCTGTGATTCAGCAGCAATTTTCCTCTCCAGCAGCAGCCAATGATCTGAGTAAAAAGGATCCTAAAGAGAAGCAAGTTGGGAAAATGGAAACGGCATCAAAAGAGGCTGGGATGGAGGCTGTAAACGTACAAGCTGAACATCATTCTAGTGGTGGAGGCAGCGAAACCGATGGGGAGTATCTGCCCAAATCAGCCCATTCATCGGCTGAAATGGCTGCTGATCCCTTCAGGCGAGGCGGTGTGGATATGAGTCCAATGGCTTCTCACTCTGTAAGCACCAATCCTTTGTCTTCACCATCTAGGCATCAGTCGTATCTTCATGGTGTCGATCTGTCAACCAGTAGCGGCAGGACTTTTCCTGGATTCCGGTACGGAGATGCAAGAGAAGGCAGTATGAGGTCACGTAGCAATCCACACTTTCCCTCTCACCATCCATACCAGCATTTACCCCCTCAGCCTCAAGCCACAAACAAGCTTCACATGTATCCACACCCCCGTGGCCTTCCTCATCACCCTCATGAAATGAGTGACTGGGTCAAAGCCATGAACAGACCTTCTAAGGAGATGATGATCATGCAGCCTGGCTCTTCTCCTGGAAGACACAAAGCTAGCCAGTCGGAGCAAAGACAACGAGGAACCGACATGCCCAGTGAGCAACTTGCAAGCAACGCATCACTCCATCATCAAAGCGGCTACTATGATATGAAAATGTGGGATTTACCTCACAGTGGAGGAGATGGTGCTCGAATGATGGAAGGAGACCCTTACTACAGAATACAGCCCTCCTCTTCACTTCCACCTCCATCTTCTGCTCCCAAAGGTTCACATGGCCCTGCTCCTCCAAAAATTCCTCACAGCCAAAACGCTGCCGAACCTGAGGTCTCCAAGAGTGGCCCAGAGGAGGCCAAACATCCCTGCCAGCCTCCTCTTCCAAGCTCCGCTAAGCTTCGAGCCGATACAAACTCCACTCACCCACAGCTACAACGTCACACTAAAGCTGGGGGTTCAGGAGACACAAACCCACTAATGCTAAGAAGGAGAGTTCGCTCTTTTATCTCCCCAATTCCTGCCAAAAGACAACTCCAGGAGACATCTCAGCAGAGAGCTGCCACAAACTTAAATCACTCCCCTGGTGTTCAACCAGAATCCAGCCATCACCACGAAGATGACCCATCCTGCTCAGATATGTCATGTCCCAGGCTCTCTTCCCCTCTGGCAGGAGAGACTTCGTTATTGCAACCTCTATCTCCATCAAGCAGTCACACAAAGACTATCCCTTCCAGAAAAGGAAGAGGGTTGAAGCTGGAGGCAATAGTGCAGAAAATCACCCCAAATATAAAAAAGCCAGCAGGACATGCTGACGATGAGTCCAATCATTACCCGGGCTTCTCACAGTCAGAAATACCAGCATTTAGTGACTCACAGGACCCAGACTTGGGACATTTCTCCAGGTCTGCGGGGGGGGATGATAGTTACATGGAGGAAAGTCACTCGCTAAACGAAATGATTCCTTTTCGAGGAGTTGATGACACTCTACCTCCACCTGCCTACTCCTGTGAACCCCATCAGACACCTCAAGTCATCAAACAAGATTTTGATTTCGGATTGGGAGCCGCAGTTGCTTCAGCGTCCGGTGAGAAGGAAGATTTCGCTTTGCTTGGACCTTTACCCCCTCCTCCTCCACTTCCTCGCCCTGTCCAGGGTTCACCCCCTCCGTCCTCATCCGCCCTGTCCGATATTCAGCATTTCACCAACACTTATCAGCAGCTGGAGACACGAAGAGGGGAGCAGTCTGCCGCTAACCTTCTTCGGCAAAAACTTCAAGAAACTGGCATGGGATTTGACGATTACCCTGGCAGTGACTACTACGGGACCACCCCTCCCCATCAAGGACACATGCTGAACAGACAACATCAGATGTCTTCTCAAAGATCCAGTCTGTCACCACAAGACTCAAAGCCCCTGGAGAATGTTGTGCCTAAAGGCTATTTCCCTTCTGGAAAGAAAAAGGGCCGGCCCGTAGGGAGTGTGAATAAACAAAAACGGGCTCAGAACCAAGTTCAACCACAGGCCCAGGCTCAAGTCCAGATACAGAACACCACTCCGAGCGCTCCTCAAGCTCCATCCGTGTCCACTCCAGCTGCTGCCACACTCCCAGCAGCAGCACAGCCTGCCAGCAGCAGCACCACCCCCACATTACCCGCCCTCTCAGAGAGTAAAAGCACTCCACCACCAGACCCACCCGTTCTAACCCAGGTGGTGAAAGCAGATGTGGAGAGTGAGGACACGCAGCCAGAAGTCGAGGTGAAAGCTGTGCGGCGCAGACGCAGAGGAGTGAAAGACGAGCCCTCGGAAGCAAGGGGCCGACAGAGGAGGAGGAGGAGAGTGGGTGTCCCTCCTACGCCGTCAGTGGCCAAAGATGACCCTGATGAAGCTGTAGGGGGTGGAGGAATCCGAGTTTTCCTGGATCCTAACAGAAGAGGCCCGTTTATCCCACACATACACGTGGAAAAAAAAGTGCCAGAGATCGGGGCAGTGTGTACCATTGTTAATGCTGAGGAGGACAAAATGAAAGGAGAGCGTACTGCAGTCGGAGGAAAAGGCAGCGGGAGTGGAATAGATTCCCTCCTGACCTCAGCGCTTTCCTCTCAGGTATCCAGGCGAGACAGAGAAGTGGAGAAAAGAGACACAGACAAGGTAGAAACTACCCTTCAAACAGGCAAAGCACTTCCCTCCTCTGGTTATGTTGTTTCAGGCCCAGTGATTACAGAGAGTAATCACTCGGGCCGCCTGCTTTGCTGCCTGTGTCAGAAATGGGCAAATTATAAGCACCTCGGAGATCTCTATGGGCCGTACTATCCAGCTGAATATGCTGCAAAGCTTCCCAAGAACCAGCCTCAGATCAGACAGGTTCAGGCCAGCACAGGCAGAACTGGACCAAATTCAGACACGAGCTCCAATGCTTCCAGCACAAACCAAGACACGAAACCACACGGTGCTGACGCCAACAGCCTAGATTTAAACCTGACTCCTGCAGTAAGGACGGCCTCTCCAGCTGGAACAGAGGAGTTGATGTTCATGGCAAGCAAGCTTTTTAACGCCACTTCATCCTCCTCCTCATCCTCCTCCTGTTCCACTGTTAAAACGTCTTTGACCTGGGATTTAAATGTGGATAGCCGACCTATCCCCGAGCTCAAAAGAGAGCCAGATATTGAGAGTGAGCCACAGCAGTCACAGAAACAGCCCACAGATGAAGCTCAGCAACGTGCTCAGCACAGAAAGCTGACCTCCCATCCCCGCTTCAAGAGAAGACACAAGTCCCGGGAAGATTCCCCCAGGATGGTGCCCTCCAACAGCAAGGCATCCTTGCCCTTTCAACCCCCTCCACCTGCCTTGGACTCCCTGGGACCCTTGGCACAACTGGCGCAGTTGCCCCAGATGCCCATGGATCCAGAGGAGCTGTGGGTACACGAAGGATGTATAGTGTGGACCAGTGGAGTGTACCTCGTCAATGGCCGACTGTACGGCCTCCAGGAGGCACTAGATGGCGCCAGAGAAACAGTAAGCATAACGCTTTGCAGACTTTCAGTCGTTTGTGTGTATTTTGAAGTTTCTGAGCTGGAGGAGCTCTTGAGTTTTTTCTGCTCCAACCTTGAAGCATTTTTTTCATTTGTCTGTTGTACTCAGAGCTGCTCGTACTGTGAGATGCTCGGCTCGACCTTGGGCTGCTACAGCAAAGGCTGCACACTACGCTATCACTACCTTTGTGCCATTGAAGCAGGTGGGTAGATGTAAAGAATGCTGTGGCTCTCACCCAAACGTAAGATCAAACTGATTTAAAACATTTCAAATATTCTCTACAGAGTTAGCATGTTTTCTTTTCTGCAGATTGTGCTCTGAATGAGGATAACTTCTCTTTGAGGTGTCCGAAGCACAAGGTAAAGAAGGAGAGGTTGGTTTTCATTTATGTAGTTCTCTGATGATCCTCATTTTTCTTTGTATGAAGTTTCACACCATCACATTAATTCTGCTTGTCTTAACTCAGTTTACCCAAAGCCTCCGGCCAGCCAAGGCCGTGGAGCAGTCAGAGAGAGGCTGAGGGAACCGGAGAGAAAGAAGAGACACTTGAACCTGGGATCTGTGAGTTCAAGCTCCTCTTGATGGTTTTGTGTTCTTGTGGATCTTTGTTTCTTTCTTTTTTTTCTAAAAAGTGTTTCAGCTATCTTCAAGCCAAGTCTGTCTTTTTCATAAAGTACTTCACAACAGACAAATGAAGACACAAAAGATAGAAAACCTAAAAAAAAAAACTAGAATAAAATAAAACTTCACTGATCCCACAAAGGAGAAATTACCTTGTTGTCGTAGCTCTATTAAAAACTGCAGATGATAAATAACAATAAAATACACTTAAAAATTAGTGACAACAGTAATTATTGTCTAGGATATGAGGGGTTGTAAAGTCAAATAGCTGACAGGAATTAACTTTGACGAGTAATTAACTTTGGCAAGGTCGCCGCAGTGCGTCAACCAATCAGGGATTCAACTTTGGGCATGTGACGTTTTCCGTGACAGCAGGTAGAATACACATCCAATATAGTGAAATGGTCCTATAGTTCTCCTCCTGAACTTCTCATTCATTCATTTTCGTAAGCCGCAGTATCCCTTTTAGGGCAGCGGGGTTTCCAGATCTTGTCCCGGGAATTTGTCTCTTGAGTGGCGTTCGGTTTGAACGCTGCTTTAGAGTCCCGCAAACTCTAAAGGACCTCAGTCTCTCCAGTCGCTTCCCTGGCAGCATTTTGTTGTTGCCAAGCAACAACAGCTGATCTTGTTAAAGATGCACCTACAGACCGCTTCAGACCCAGAAAGTCATCATCATCGAGTTTTATAAATAAACCGCTTTAACACAATTTAAAATTTAATAAAGTACTGTACATTAAAGAAAAAAAAGACTGAACAATAATAAAAATAGATTCAATAATAGATAATTATTTAATTTATTAGATTTAAGAGAGTTAAAATATAAAAGCAAAAAATAAAAGAAAGCATGTAGGTAAGAACAAAACAAAAGAAAACACTGAGGGTAAACACAAAATAACACAATAAAAACTTGAAACATAAACTAACAGCAAAATCTCAAGCGTAACTAAAATCTTGTTAGTCTTGAGTGGATTTTTAAAAATGGACAGACACTTGTCTGATATTAGGCGGCAAAGTGTTCCACAGCTTAGGATGTAGTCCCACTTTATCTTCTTGACAATGGGAACATACAATGTATCCGGAAAGTATTCACAACGCCTCATTTCTTCCATATTTTATTATGTCACAGCCTTATTTCATAACGGGTAAATCTGTCTAAAAAAAATTGGTGAAAAACACCCCATAATGGCAATTTTGAAATTGTTGCACATTGATTAAAAATGAAAAACCTGAAAATGAAATGTACAAGAGTATTCACAGCCTTTGCTGTGAAGCTCCAAAGTGAGCTGAAGTTTATTTGGTTCCTTCAATGAGCCTTGAGATCTTTCATCTGCTTCATTGAAGCCAACCTGTGGTAAATCCAGTGGATTGGACAGGATTTGGAAAGGTACGACCCTGTCTACATGAGGTCACAGGGTTGACAGTGCATGTCAAAGCACAAACCACGCATGAAAGAAAATGAGTTGTCTGTAGACCACAGAGACAGGATTGTCTTGAGGGACAAGGCTGGGGAAAGGTCCAGAAACATTTCTCCTGCTTTGAAGGTGAGGTCGAGGAGGTGACCAATTACCCAATGGTCACTCTGTCAGAGCTCCAGCGTTCCTCTGTGGAAAGAGGAGAACTTTCCAGAAGGACAACCATCTCTGCAGCACTTCACCAATCAGGCCCGTAAGGTGGAGTGGCCAGATCATAGTCCCTTCTTACTAAGAAGCAAATGGAAGCCCGTCTAGAGTTTGCCAAAAGGCACCTCAATGATTCTCAGCCCATGAGAAACAATATTCTGTGTTCTGAAGAGACCAAAATAGAACTTTTTGAATTGAATGGCAGGTGTTATGCTTCGAGAAAACCAGGCACTGCTAATCACCAGGACAATACCATCCTTAAAGTGAAGCATGGTGGTGGCAGCATCATGCTGTAAGGAGGTTTTTTGGCAGCAGGAGCTGGAAGACTCGTTAGGATAGAGGAAAAGCTGACTGCAACAATGTACAGAGACATACTGGAGGAAAATCTGCTCCAGAGCGCTCTTGACCTCAGACTGGGGCGACGGTTCATTTTTCAGCAGGACAATGATCCAAATAACACCACCAAGATATGGAAGGAGTGGCTTCAGAACAACTCTGTCAAAGTCCTTGAGTGGCCCAGCCAGAGCCCAGACCTGAATCCAATTGAATGTCTATGGAGAGATCTGAAAATGGTGGTGCACCAACGCTTCCATCCAACCTGATGGAGCTTGAGCGATACTGCAAAGAGGAATGGACCAAACTGTCCAAAGAAAGGTGTGCCAAGCTTGTGGCCTCATATACAAAACGACTTGAGGAAGGAAATTCTGCCAAAGGTTCAGCAACAAAGTATTGAGGAAAGGCTGTGAATACTTCTGTTCATGTCATTATCAGGTGTTTTTCAAATAAGGCTGTGACATAATAAAATGTGGAAGAAGTGAGGCGGCGTGAATACTTCCGGATTCACTGTATAACTGACTATCATCAGCATAGCAATGAAAGTTAACAATGAAACTCCATGTTTTTTGTGATGAGCCCAGTGGAAGGAGGTATAAGGAAAAGAGAAGAAGCTTGAGCTCCTAAAAATAAGCCTAAAAGTGGTGGAATACTGTCCAAAAAGGAGAAGCAGGCATGCCTTTACATTCCCTATGTGATAGAAAAGTCCATGTAGTTAAAAACGGGTCAATAATAAGAGAATAACAAAAACAAGTAAGCTAACATGGAGCTATGGTAAATGGCAGCCTACAGTGGTGTTAGTCAAAAAAAAAAAAAAAAGTAGGAACCAATGACACAATGGACAGGCTGTCAGATCCTCTGACCTGCTCTCATCTACAAGTGAGTTGTTTAAGTAAAGTGAATTCCAAACACAACATAAAGTAAAAAGTGTGTCTCTAAATTCAGGAAAAGCCTTTTAAAGCTGAATAAAAGCCATCAGCTGGTCCCTGCTTCTCTCTGGGCTAAATCATGCAGCCTTTGTTTGAAAAGCAAACAGGTTAATGGACTCTATTTTGACTGAAAAACATTTGAATGCATCACTTAAACTAAATTCAATTTTGCTCTTATAAAATCAAATTTCGTTTTTCTTCAAGTTTCAATCATTTTGAAAGTCTTCGGACAGAACAGCTACTTATTTACATGTTTTTTTTAAAACAGAAGCAGCATCTGAACATGTAAAAATACTGCAGCAGTCCTGTGGTTTTTTTTGGTCTTCATTTGTAAAGTTTCACAACTGTCCTTTTTATAAATCCTGGCTGGTGTTCAGGATTCTGTTTATGCAGCATTCATTGATGTGACCCTGATTTCCTCACATCTGTTGTTCCATCACATTCAAACCAACCTGTCACCATAGAAACGCACTGTATCCCATCTTCTTTTAGTTTATCACTGTAGGATGTTTTATTCTTATGAAAGATGTTCATTACATTCTGGTTTCAGCATCTATAAAGCAGAGAATTCTGAGGGAATTTTGTTAGTTAAATTTTCATAGAAACGTTTGGGCCTCATTTACTAATATTTGTCTTAGATTTTTCTGAAGTTTCATCCTAACAGACTCATTCATTTTGTATTCGTAGGAAGCAGAAATGTTTGTGAATCAGAGATTTTAAATGAAAACAGGTGGCTGTTCCTCCTCAGAAACCATAGAAACACATCTTATATTGTGACAGTATTTAGTAATTCTAGTGCAAAAGTACATTTGGGGGAGTGGGGGGGTGGGAGTTCAGGTTTGCGGGTCCTCAACCAAAGCTGACCAAAACAAATAAGTGATCATACAGTGGATGACGCCTCCCCAGAGTAAACAAATGTATTCAGGAACGTAGTATCATTGTAAGAAATGCACTAAAGGTTAAAAGTAATAGAAAGAATTCAAAAGAAGCAACAATAATAATAATCATTAAAAAAATACTGGATTTTTTAGATATGTCAGATTTCTTAAGAGTATTTATTAAGATTTAAATTAAATAAATATCTGCTCTTCAGTGTTTTGAGCATCAAAGACTTTCACTGTGCATTTTTTTCTCCTAATTTCCTGTTTTTGATTTCATGCATTTTTAGGGTTAGATTTTTATCTGCCATACATCCCTCCTGATAAACAGGAAGTCTGACGTCTGTCTGAAATTTAAAAAATCTCCACGCCCCCAACAACTTCTCTGTAAATAAGCAGATTCTATTTTTCTAGCACAATAAAAAATAGGCAGATAAATGTGCAGTGCTCCCTCACTAAGTCACGGTTCACATTTCACGACCTCACTGTTTTAAGGATTTTTTTTCAGTGCTGTTTTGCAGGCATTTATTTTTTACAGCACACTATGTTCTGTATTTTGATTGGCTGTTGACCGTGTCAATCAAGCTCTGTGCTGTGTCTTTTTTTTACAGAATGCGTTAATTTTGCTCAATTTGCATAAATCTCGATCAGATCTTTGTTTTCATTCTATAAAACTGGACTTATTTTTCTATGAAGGTTTGAACTGAGTTTAAA
Source organism: Oryzias celebensis (assembly GCA_014656515.1). Lineage (NCBI taxonomy): Eukaryota > Metazoa > Chordata > Actinopteri > Beloniformes > Adrianichthyidae > Oryzias > Oryzias celebensis. Next base: position 17,791,817 of record BNCR01000008.1, read on the forward strand.
CGAGAGAAAAGTGTGAAAATGCTCATGTCTGAGAAAAGCATATAAAGTAGGCATGTCCAAAGTCTGGTCTGTTGACCAAATGCGGCCCACATTCAAATATTCAACTATGGAGAGAAAGAAGTATCACCCCAATTTGTCCAAGCTTAATTCTTTATTTGTGTGTAACTTTGAATTTGTGCGTGCATAAGTGATGCAAAGATTCTGGACATAAGTGATGCGTTTAAATGCTGCTAGAATGTTTGTTCATCAAAGTTTTCTTATCAGCCGCTTTGAACTTAGATTAGGAATAATATCTTAAACAGATACAGCGGCTAATTAATACAAAAAAGTCTAAAGAAGTATTTGTAAAACTTTGTGTAAATTGTATTTTTTATTTTTTTAATTTTGTAATGTTTGTTTTTTTGCACAAAATGTTTTGTATGAGCTACAAGTCAAGATCTTTGCACGCACAAATCCAAAGTTATGCTCCAAATCAAGAATTACGCATACAAATCGAGGTGATACTCATTTCTTTCCATATTCAACTGCCTCAGGCTCCGGTCATAGAAATCTATAATATACATCCCCCAGCATTTTCTAAAAATGTGTCTTTAGTTTCTTGATTGTGATTGGCTAAATTATGTTTTTTTAAGCCATTTTAAACCTGTGGCAACGCTGTTGTGCGACCCTTGTGTGACACTTTCCATGTCAACTGTAAATAAAAAAGAAAAGCTGACAGTGAGAGCCACTGCTTTCTGAACAAATAGAAATTGCTTTTTTTTCTAGCAAAAAATATAACAACTGTGTCTTCCTACTATGCCAAGAGACTGTTGCTGTTTTCAAGGAGTTTATCAGACTAGACATGCTAACTCTGACAAGCTAACTGGGAATGAAGAATTGTCAAATTGACATTCATTTTGGTAAAAGTGTATTTAGATGTATTTGTTACCCCGCAATAAACAAGGGAACACTGTAGCCAATTGAAGCTGACTAAATGTATCCTTTTTAACAAATAATTTACTCAAATAAAGTGTTAAGAATGGTACTATTTTTCCAAAATAGTTTTTGAGTAAGCGTTACCTGCTATTAACCATCTTTTCTGTTCAAGAAAAGCAAGCAGCTCCAAACAAGAAGTGGTCTTTGATGTTTTGCTTTGTGAGGGGCCTTCACACAAGTGTTGTGCTTGAGCGTGTTTTTGCTTTGCAGCATCAAAACCTGAACTCCTTCTGTGATTTACTGGCTTGTTATCAAAAAGCTGCAGGTAAATGTTTGAATCAGACCCAGTGCTCGTTTGAATTTTCTTTTATTCGAAGGAAATCGTCCAACATAAAAGTCTGCTTTCATCTGCATCTGTAGAAATGCAGCCAAATCCTAAATCTTCAATTAACTGATTTTGATTTTGAATTAAACTGATATTTTTTTTTTATTCCTCTTCTAGGTTACTTTGGACAATAGGAGTCTGGAAAGCAGGACGACGTTGGACTGGCATTTTGCAGGAGATCAACTAAAGGGAATGTACAATTTCTTTATTGGAATCAGCATTATTTACATCCAAGACAATGGAGAGCAGATTTTTTTAAACAAAATCATTGATCTTTAAAAAAGAACAAACACAGAGGAACAAGAAAGAGACTTTGATCAAAGTGGGATGAAATGAGACATCAAGACCAACAGAGGAATTAAAGGAACTTTGATACCAAGAACAAAAGAAACAGACCTTCTCTCTAGGCTTATTTTCATTTCTCAGGCTCCCTTTAGAGTTTTTGCCTCTTGTTTAACATCATCTTCATTATTGTTTCCTTTTCTTTTTTGTTTGCTTTGAAGAAGTGAACTGGGGGAAAGTTGGGTGTCCAGTTATTACTTTAGTCCTTATTATCATGTTGTATCCTCATTAGCATTTACTCATATCAAAGGAAACAGATGTATCTCACATTGTATTTAGTCTGCGGGGTTTTTTTTTGTTTTTTTTGCATTCCTAGAGAAGAAGTGATGATGTCTGGAATGTCAGGGTCAAGTTTACCACAAAGACATTATTGCCTTGGAGAGCGGACATCTGTTGCCTTTAAGAAAAAAAATCCTGTATGAGTGAAAAAGGAGCGCGTGAGGAAAAAAAATACATGTCTGAGTCTTTGTGTCCACTTTGGTCCTTTTGAAAAGTGTTCTTATTTTTCATCGCTGGGGTTTTTACGGTACAGATAGTATTCATGAAAAATCAGATGAAAAATCTTATTTTTCAAAAACAAAATGTTACAAGAGATGGAGAGACACTCGGAGCAGGAAAAGGCAAAACCAGTGGATTAGTGTTTGCTACCATTATGAAGCGGACAGAAGAAAGATGGAGGACATTGAAAAACTTTCTTCTGGGTGAAAGTTTTTATGTGACTTACTTTTAACTAATATGAGGCGTGGATGGACCCCTTTTGGAGCTCAGAGGAGGAGTGAGCGTCACACCTGCGACTGGGCCAGCTTTCCTGGTCTATGTGAACTGAGCCAAACCAAGGACTTGAATGGTTTTGATGTTGGGTCACTACAGCAGTTCAAATGCTAAATCCTTTCAAACCAAGCATTGCCATCGGATTTAAAAGTGAGTCATACATGGTGTCGTCTTTCTCATTTTCTATTGTTATTCTTGTAAAAAAAAAAAAAAAAAAGGTCAAAGAAAACAGTTACACTATCAAAAACATGCTGTATTACAAACCTGTCAATATGTATATGAATTATGAATACACTTAAAAATGCTTCAACTACCCTCTTGTTTATTCTGGAACATTTTTATTTTATTTCTTGCAAAGCAAACTATTTGGAGGGAAAAGTACATTATAAGGGGCAACAAGTCTCCATCAGTATTCACTGATGACTCACATTTGACAAGTCAACCAACTGTCCACCCAGATTAGGCTGACTTTGATTTAGGATATTCTAAATATTCTATATATATATATATATATATATATATATATATATATATATATATATATATATATATATAAATAAGTGGGACCCTGTATTAAATGGTATTTTGCAAATTTGAAACATTGATTTTTCTTTTTGTTTTTTTGGTAGCAGGCTGTAGTTTGTTCTGGTGGGACTTTTTCATGAAGATCAATTCAATTGACTAAAAAAGACAATCTATTTTAATCACCAAGAGTTAAAGCAGCAGAAAAACAAAACAAAAAAAAAAAAACAGATTAACCATTACACACAAATAAATACCTTAAAATATTTACATTCAGATCCATAAAGGTTTATGGATCTCTTTCTTTCTGTTCCAATGTATCACCATTAACTTCACAAAGCTTTAATGATATCAAGCATTATTGTGACATAGGAATCAATGGTCAAACATTCCACACTACTTTAATTTGAGCACAGGGGCAAAAAAGCTGGAAAAAAAGGAATCCTCAACCCATTAAGACAAAGTTGCTCAAGATCCATTCCATGAACTTCCACAAAACTCCATGAAACCTTCACGAAGCTCCATAAAAATCCCTAAAACTCCCCGAAACTCCATAAAGCTCTACAAAGCTCCACAAAAGTCAATGAAGCCAGGTGAAGCTCCATGAAACTCCAAAAAGCTCCATGAAGTTTTATAAAGCTCCATGGAACTCCACAAAGCCCTATGAAGCTCAGTGAAGCTTTGTTAAGTTCTTTAAAACTCAATAAATCTCACTGAAACTCTACAAAGTTCCATGAAGCTTCACAAAACCCCATGAAGCTTCATAAAGCTCACTGAAACTCCACAACGTTTTACAAAACTCCACAAAACCCTATGTAGCTCAATGAAGCTCCATGAAGTTCCATGAAGCTCCACGTTATTCCACAAAGCACAAAGCTCCAATACATAGTGAGATGGTGCAAACGGATTGAGGGCTTTAAAACAGCAAAGCCTTTACCAGCTGTGGACCTGCTTTGAGTTGAAACAGTCTTTGCCCCAGTAGCTAAGTTTCAGATGTTTGGAGCAGCAGTTTGTTCCACTATTGTGATTTAACCAAACACGTTAAATGTTTAGGTTTGCACTGCTTTGGATTACAGTCTTTGTGATATTTTTGTGGAGTTTTTCCTGCTTTTTTTTGCTGTATCTGGTTTGTTTTTTTATGCGTTGCTATAAGATAAAACATTGAATGCACTTAAGGTGGCATGGAAGGCTGTTTACTCAGTACATGTGTCTAAAGGCCTGAAAATTATTTTCACACTTTTTTATTTAGACGGTTTAAACGAGTATCATTTACCTCAATGCGAAGTCTGACAAATCATCCTGGCAAAGACGCTTTAATGATATAAGCAGATTCCACTACTAGAGACAAGATGAGAAAGCAGCAAGATGGTTTAAAAAATTAAGGGAGTATCTGCGCCTGTTAGCAACAGATAAAATCATCCAGGTGACTCATTATGAAAAAGCAGATGTACCACACAGATAACAAAGTTATCTTTTGGTTGGCAGCTGTGATTTCTTTTGCCAATAGTACACATTCCATCCTCAGCTGTTGCCAGTGATGCATATAATTTCTGTTGCTAGGTTACAGTTACAACACTACATTCCCGGCAGTCTTAGGAAATTTCACCCACTCCTCTTTCTATCATTTCTGCAGCCTTCCTGCTGTTAGTCAGCTGCTTCAAAACAGAAAATTTAAAGATACTTGAAGACCTTCAGTAATTAAAAATATATTTTATTTAAAGTGAATTAAATGTTTAAATTTTCTAGTAAAAACACTAAAGACAACAAATGATATTTGAAAAAAGCATCAGTGCTGCTCATATTCAGATGATTTCGCTTCCTGAAGGCTGCTTGACTCTTAGCAGTCCAAGTACCTGAACATCAGGGCTGCTGCTCGTCCTCCAGGATTGGGAATGTGCCAAATAAAAATAAGGTTATTTCAGGAGGAAGTACGACGCTATAAAAAAATTTATTCTTTAGTGTCTTTAAGTGTTTGTGAGCCTAAGGATGTATCAGACTGGAAACGTTTGGTTCACTTAAAGTAAATCAGTTTGTTTCCACCGATATTTCGAAACAAATTTTCAGTCTGAATAAACCCAAGCAGATCCTGGTCCGGAACAACTGGACCAAAATGGCCACTGAGCCGGGAATTACGGGATGTAAACAGAGTAGGAAGGAAGCAACCGATGAGCAGCGGACAAACATGGAGCAACGATGACCACAGCAACTCACTGAAATGTGGTTTGGACCTTCTTAAACGTTGTTTCCCCAGTAACCACCTCAGCCATCCCAAAGCAGCCATATGGTGTTGAACCTGACGTTAATGTCACATTCAAAATCTGTCTGCGAAATCTAAAGTTTGAATCAGTGAACTATCCCAACAAGGATTGCAAAGTGCAAGACCTCCGTTATTCTTTCTCTGGTTGCTTTCCCCACCCTTGTAATTCTTGGCCAATGACTGAAGACGTCTTTTGTCACATGGTTTTGTTTACAAGCTTTGGTTCAAAACCGAAATGTCCGGTTGACGGCAGTCTGAATACAGCGCAAACGCAAGGTTCAGGACTTGATCCAGACAATAGATTTTTCTGGTCTGAATACACCCGAACTTCAACCGTTTGATTTGTAAAAAGTTTGTAAAACAATTTAAAATGGGTTTACAGTTCAGCAAATGGGAAGCATGTTTGTAGATAGAAAAGGGTCACCTTGCTTTAGAGATAACAGACATAAACTGTGCCCTTCTCCAAAACCCAGACCTCACAATGTCCAGTCTCACACATCGGACAGTTGTATCGGTGGACAGCTTTTGTTGACCGTGTCAAGGTCCTGCTAAAAGTATGTCACACACTTTTTACAGGATATGAAGTATCATTGGTGTGTTTTTGCGGTTTGGGAGGAGGCGGTAAATGAAAAGGATCAGAATGAGTCTAGGAATCCAAATGAAAACAGAACCGTCTGTTTTGGATTTATAAGGATGGATTAAAGAGGAGGTTGTGTGTGTTTGTGTGTGATATCCTCACACTTGTTTCTATCTGTGAGATTGGATCATAAAGAGTGACGGTCACAGCTCGCAGAGGTCAGTGTGACTCGCCGTCACTCTCGCCGTCCAAAGTTGAGGGAAAGCAGGCTCGGACAGCAGATTTATTTGTTTGCCTTCTACTCTTGACTTGAAAAGGTGTGAAGACTGCATTAAAAGACGGAGAATCTTGTAAGTTTTACCTTTTTTCTTTTCTTCTGTCTTCTCACCAACTGTCACTTTGGTGCGATTTATTTCTGTTTTTATTATTCTTACTGTCTTGAACGTGTCATCTGGCTCTGCTTTAGTCCTTGGAAACTAAAGAATAAAAATAAATAAATAAAAAGAACACATCTTTTTTCCCTCTCCTACCAGCTTTCAATCCGACCTTTCATGATGGCTTTCCTGCAGAAGATGCGTTCCCCTTCCCTCTCCTTCTTCCAGACGGTCGTCTCTCTCCTCCTGAGCACCTTGGCCCTTGTGTCCTCCTTCTGGTGCTCGGGTAAACAGAAGGTGCCCAAGCCGCTGTGCTCGGCCACCAAGCACACCAACTGCATCCCTGTTCCCGGCCTGAACAACTACTCCAACGTCCAGTTCTTCTGGGAGACCGGGGATGACCGCTTCGTCTTCCCCACCTTCCACACAGGGCTGTTCTTCATCTGCGAGGAGAACATCTTTGCGGACGGAGGAGGTAAGACAGAGAAGGAGAACGTTTTCTGTCAAATATAAATACTGCAGTTCCTCCATGATAAATGAAGTATTATTAGGTATTATCATCATGCTTATCACTATGATGGCTGAACAGAGCCAAAGCAATGAGCAGGAGGACAAGAAGGTGATGCAGATTCCTGTGTTTTTGCCTGTAGCTGTACATGTATGATTGTGAGCGTCTGTGTGTGTTCAGCCCTAAGAGGATTATCGTCAGTGTGTGTTCGGCTTTACAGATTTCAAGCAGCAGGACTCAATTATGAATTAAAAGCCAAAGAGAAAAAGGTTAAGAAGATTTTGAACCATCAGCTGTGTTTTGTACAATTCTGCAACTTTATGGGCTAGAAACAGGTTGAATCCAGTTTGCAAACTGCTTCGTAAGAGTTCTCAGAACATTATAAACGAGTATGAAGAGAAATGTAATGGACCAAAAAGCTCTTGTATCTGCATGCCACGCTAACTTTTGCTCCATGTCTGGGGCTGCCAGCTCACACTTAAAAATCTTGGAGAAGGGACAGCACAAGTTCCTCTTGTGGCTGGCTGGTCAGGCCAGAGAAACGGACACAGTTTTGACTTCAGTTTTATCTCCAGACCACCAACATTTTTCCGTGTCCCAACACTTGAATTACGTCGCCTTCAGTTAGATCTCACTTTTTTGAAGAACAAAACAATCGACTCCTCACTTCTGTTTGGCTGTTTTGACTGCATGTGCCACAGCGAACAAGCTGTTTTATCACATGTTCTATTTGCTCACATTTTAACAGGCAAATTTGTCACATTAGTATTTTTGGCAAATGTTTTTATCTCTACCTGTCCTCACTTTGACTTACTCACTGCTGATTCTTGCACTTTTTAATTTTGTCTTTTAACTTATCAAAGGTTGTTCGGAAACAATGCACCTCTCTGTCTTTATTATATTTATGTGGTAACTTTATATAAAGAATGTGTGATTTTAGTCTGTGATTTCACCTCCTTTTATTGTTGTTGCTTTTAATCTAATGTGTCTTATGACTTTTTATTATTTTAGCTAATGCTAGTGCATTCTAGCATGCTACTAGTTGAATGCTAGTTCAACATGCTAGTTCAACATGCTAGTTCAACATGCTAGTTCAACATGCTAGTTCAACATGCTAGTTCAACATGCTAGTTCAACATGCTAGTTCAACAGCATGTTGAACACAAGGTACTATAAATACAGTGATTGATGGATATTAATGAACTTCAGCTTGTTGGCAAAAATGTATAAATTATTAAAGTTCTAGAAATCTAATATCTTCACAACTCTAAAGCATACTTTCTATTAATTCATGTAAAATAACACAACATTTATGCAATATTTAGGCAAAAAAATAGCTCATATTCTCCACGCCCCACGATGCATCTTTAAAGTCAAAATGATGAATTAAATTGACTTTAATTTGCATAGTTTGTTGTAAAATAAATGAGTTGACGTCATTTGGTTAAAACATCAAAGAGCATAGAAGTGTCAATCATGTCGGTGGGATTTTTCTGAAATTTTGTCTCAAAGGAAGACACAGTTCAGACAAGTGTGGCTTCAAACTGACGAGCTTTTTTTAAACATGAGTGTTCAAATGTTGCAATAACCAAAGAAAGCCTTTAAACATTCTGCAGATTTATAGAGAGCTTGGTGAGCAAGTCGTAACAGCATGGAGGAGCTAGCCAAAATTCCTTTGTAAAAGTGTGAGAAGAAAGCGTAATACAAGAGTACAAAGCCTGTTGAATCATGGGAAAATGCTTTATGATCACCTTTTAATTAATTTTTGAATTCTTTTTTTTTTTTTTTCTTTTTTTTTAAATTCTTGAAGTGCTGCACGGTGGAGCAGTGGTTAGCACTCTTGCCTCACAATTGGTCACTCTAAATTATCCCTAGGTGTGAGTGAGTGTGGGTGTGTGACTGTGGCCCCTGCGACAGACTGGCGACCAGTCCAGGGGTGTCCCCTGCCTTCGCCCATGAGTACCTGGGTTAGGCTCCGGCAGCCCCGTGACCCCAAAAGGGATAAATTCAGAAAATGAATGAATGAATTCTTGAAGTGTCACCTGTAAAAGCTTAGGAATGATGATTCTTTTCCACACATCATTTTTACTCAGGGTGCATTGACCAAAATCACATGTTTAGACTAAAGTTCTATTTATAAAAGAAATAATTTTAAAAGAAAAAAATATTCTGTAAAATGCAGGTCAGTAAGTTGTTTTTTTTCCCCATTTGCTTGTGCTCTTACTATAAGCAGCTGTTACCTTAAAGCTCAGATGTTGGTGAAATCATGGCCAAAAGAGATTATTGGAGCTATCATGTAAACAGTTTAGTAATCAGGCCACAAAGAAGCTCAAGTGACACAAAAACGGCTTTTTTCCTGTTTGTTTTTGTAGCATTTTTAATGTGAATGTGTGTTTACCACACACAAAGACTTGTTTGTCAAATCCAAGTGAAATACAGAAAAATAAATGTTACATTTTCCAGCTAATAGATTGCTTAAAGCCTCCGTCCTTCCAGATCTGTGCCAAACAAATCCTATAATCTCCTATGAGGTTACTCCATAGTTGGCAGGACTTTGTGCTAACTCCTCTCAGTCTTATAGCAGTTTAATTAGGTCATACCACCAAATTTGATTAAAAACATAAATACACAAGCTGCTGCAAGGTTTTTAACATGTAATTTTGCTTTGGAAGGAGAGAAATATCCAGGAATTTTGGAATTGACCTTCACTGTACCAATACATGGACACATTTCCTCCATCTTTACTACATTTTGACGATATCATCTGTGTTTTTTTTTGTTTGTTTCAGAGGAGACGTGCCGGGAGTTTTATACTTTGCCTCCAGGGTCAGAAAAGGGTTGGTATTTGTAGTTTTTATGCGTTTGAAGTCTATTCTTTGATGGAGTCTTCACACTTTGTCTTCTTCCTCCACAGCAATCATGTGGCTGTCGCTGTCACTGGAGCTCATGTACATCGGTCTGCTGCTCATCAGCTGCATGCTGCTGTCTGTGCAGCTGTGCATCAGGGCCTGGTTCCCGTCCACGCAGCGCTGGGGCCAGCTGCTCAACGCATTTGCTGCTGTCTTCACAGTGCTGGGAGGTACTTCGTTTCTTTTCTTCAGAAAGACTGGAGCGACTTTCTCTGGAAAACACATTTGACATATTTCTTTGTTTCCCTCTTTTCTTGTTTAGGTTTGCTTGGAATGGTGGGTCACATGATGTACATGCAGGTGTTTCAGACCACCGTCACAATGGGACCAGAAAACTTCAAACCTCATAGCTATGGCTACTCCTGGGCTTTCTAGTAAGTATATTAGAGATGTTTGTTTCACTCGTATAAATAAAAACTCATTTTTGTTTTATTTCTGAGATTTTCAAAAGCAGTGTGTCTCAATTCCCTTCAACACAGTCATTCGGGTTTACAACAACTAAGTGTGGAACTGATTAAAAATGTTGCAGTTCCTCAAATGACCACTGGAGGCTGGTATCAGGAAGGAGCAATTTACCAATTACTCACAATTACACCCATTAGTGCAGCCTGGTGTCAAAAACCTTTTTTCAATGTTTCATTTTCTATTCGTGACAACTTTAAGGCTGTACTTTTGTCACGTCAGCTAATATGGTGTTATTGGAGCTCCAGCTGTGTTTCCTTGATTAGCAGCACACTAAATAAAAAGCCAAGTCACATTTTGACTTAAAAAGGGGGGAAAGAGTATTTTATTCATGTCTCATGGATGTGCAGTTTTGGTGGTTCATCAACCTTTTTCATAGCATCTTCTATAAACACTTGCCATATCAGTATTACTGTTACATTAAGAAGACATGTTTCATGTTCAGTTTGACACGATTTCATGCCCTGACAGCAGAACTACTTTATTTTATAGGAATAGTAAAATAATGCTTTTGTTTGGTCCGTTATGCAAAAACTGAAGGTGACTTTTTAATGAGTCTTGAGGTCATAGTTTTTCTCTTCATATGACAAATATGTAAATATATATCTATATATATCTATATATATCTATATAGATATATATATATCTATATAGATATCTATATATATATATATATATATATATATATATATATATATATATATATATATATATATATATATATATATATATATATATATATATATTTAATTACTCTATAAAAGTCTAACTTGTAAATTGAAAATGTTGTATTATAAATTATCAATAAACTATTGTATTTTTGAGGAGCCACTGCCTGCTTAACTAAACAACAAAACACATAATTAAAAAACGTTGTTAAAAACAGGAAACAAGCAGCAAAAAACACATTTTTTCATTGATTTTTTCTTGGTTGGGTTTTTAAAGAGATGTAGGTTCAGAAATAAGGAAAAAATATCATCTTGGGTGTTACTCTGCCTTTGCCCTCATCCTGAAGTTTAAAGCCCCAATTCTGTTGACTTTGTTCCAGCAGGTGTGTCTGCTTTAAAACCAGGTTAGACAGATGAGAAGTTTTAATCTGTTTGGGGAGAAACATTATTATTTATTATAGACTGACAGGTTTGGCATGCATGCTTCAGAGAGCACAAAGCTTTAATCCACTTCAACAGATCCAAACATGCACTAGTGAGGGAAAAATCTCTGACCGGATGTTAAATTTTGGCCTATTTTTAATTTCACACAATTGTTGTAAAAATGAAAGAGCCAATTTTCCTCATATTCAAACAGAACAAAACAAATGATAATAAATACAATCGCAAAAACAGATTGTTAGTAGTTCTGGTGCTGAACTTATCAACTCAAAGGTGAGATGAGCAGCAGCACAAAAGGAGTAAAAGAAACAGAAATACCAGAGAGAAAAACGAAACTAAAAACAATTGTCTTTAATTCATAAATAAAATAGAGCAGCAGGTTTCTGTTTCTTATTTCTTTTCCTTTACTTATTTCTTGTCAACTAACCTGCAGGAGAACTAGAGATAAAAAAAAGTTGTTTCCAAACAAAAAAATGTCTAATAAACCGTCAAGTCCCTGATAAAAAAAATCCTTTATAATGTTTGATTTAGAGCTTAATGCATCAGTTTAGAAGACTTACTGTGTCTTATCTTTGTTTCTTTTATCCAGTTAAGTCAGATTTAGTGTAAAGATCATCAAAAGATTGGAAGAACAGACAATTTAACAACTAAAAAGACTAGAAAAACACTACACACTACATCAGAAAGATTAAATGAAGATTTCTGTTTTTTCTATATTTTTTAAAGCAGTTTGGCTTCATTTTAACATCACAGTTGCTCATTTTTGTGATTAAATATCTCTATTTTGCATGAAGACACATTTGTGTCCGGAATTCGTTTTTATGTGTCCCTTAAATATTTTAGGTCACCAAACATCTTTTTAAAGCCTCCATATTGCTTAACTAACCAAACGAAGGGAGAACTTTATCAACCTTCACGTCTTAGAGTTTGTTTTTGTCCTCGGCCTGCTGAACGTTTGCACAGCCCATCTGTCTTCATCACGTGCTCCTCTTCCTCAGTGTGGCCTGGGTTGCCTTCACTGTCTGCATGGCGGCCGGAGTCTCCACCCTCAACAACTACACCAAGAAGGTCCTGATGGTGGGTCCCAGGCGCAGCTCCAGCCTCAACCCCTGCAGCTTTAACTTTGTAGGGCTCCTGCCCCCAGCCCCCTACTACACCCCTCCAAACCCAACCGTCACTCTTGGCCCACCCCTGTCTGCCCCCCTGATTTCCCACCTTTCTCCTTATTACGAGCCCCCACCGGAGGGGTCGCCGCCCTCCCCTCGGAGGCTGATGCACTCCAACTCCTTTCCTCCTCCTCCCACCCACCCAGCACCCTCGTCGCCGTTCCACCGCATGTCCCTGCACTCCCCGTCTCCTCTGCATGCAGCTCCCCGCTCCATCCACCTGACTCTGCCGGGACAGAACCATCCGGATCAGGACGAGGAATACAGCCCGCTCTGATTCAGTCCAAAAACCTTTCTGTCCCACACTTTCAAAGGCTCCTTTAAGATCCATGTTCATACTTAAACCACAGAGCTGCTCAAAAAGGACCGGACGCAAATCAAATGGTCTTACTGGCAGCGTGAGACAATAACAAAACGGAAACAGCATCATGGGAAATAATTCCTTTTTACATAATGCAGTCATGCTTGAAGATTTCTGCCTGATGCCTTTCTGTCACACTCTGGAGACAACGATATGAGTGAGTGAATGGCTGTTATGGTTAAAAAGCCTCATCAGTTTGTCACAATAATGAGGCATTCTGGCCTCAGAGCCTTTACTGAGTCATTTTTGTGCGTGGTTTATTCATTTATGTTTGATCTACTCATATTTTTTCAGTTTTTCTCCTGAATCTAGTCTTGTTGTACTGCCCGCCCTCAGCTGTGGTATTGAGGTTTGGCAAACACCGACAAAACCACCTTACAGCCGCCATGCGTGTTATAAAAATAATCCATAAGAACATTTATTTAAATGGGATATTATGAACACACCAGCATTTTATTCTATAAATCAAACTTACTCAGTACTGTTAATACAATGCAAATAATCTATAAATGTGTTAAAAAAAAAAAACACTTACAACAACACAGAACATACAACAACTGTCAGGAAAGAGAAGGAGAATTTTTAAGCAGAAAAATCAAACAATCTGTAGGAACAACACAAAGGTTGTTGTATGTGCATTTCTGTTTGTGGGGTGAGTTTGTAGAATTACTTGGTGGAAAGTATCAAAGTGAATACAAATGTTACACAATTTAATACCAAAAATAAACTGAAATCTTGGAAATGTATAAATGAGAAGCCTAATGGGACAATATACGGGCAACCCTGACTTTGTGACGTTGTTTTGGTACCTTGATGCTTGTTTTTGCTTTGCTTTTTTGAGTTATTTTGTGTTTATGTGACTATTGTTTATTTGTGTAAAAATCTATGCATAAAATATAGTCAAATTGGTGATGGGAGTTAATGAGATTTTTCTTCTATACTCTAATTTTATGAGCACTTTATCACTTTCTGTTTATCATGTTTATTCATTTTTTTAATTTTATTTTGTGTTTGAAAACAAAACAGATGTCAAATAACCAAGCAGACAGTAAGTCAATGATCTCAGTTGTGTGACTGCAGGAGCAGATGAAAACACACACACTTACAACACATTAGACAAAAGAAAGCATTTTATTGGTGATAAATTTATACAAAACATAAAACAACAAAGGCACACTCTTTTGAACCGTTCTGACTCCACGTGTATTGCAATAATATAATAAAAGTGACTTTAATCTTCCATTATTTTCTTATATTTTTTAATTAATTTTAAAGATAACACATTATTATGAGGGTTTTAAACTCATGTTAGCATTGTCTGCTACTGGATATGTTGGACTGCAGTTTATCACATGAGTGGATTTTTCCTAAAACTTATTTATTTGAAAAAAAATACTGGGCAAAATAAATAAATGAGCTATTTTCAAATGAGTCCTAATAATAAAGTGTTATCTTCTTTGCTTACAATAATTGAAAAAAAATGTTGTGTTTTATTAGCAAAAAAAAAAAAAAATTCCTTGGATACAAAGAAGAGATCCAACTCTGGAATCAAATACATCTGTGATTGACACCAATGGTCTAAAGTCCAAAGCCTTTACTGTCTGAGCACAGGCCCAGTCAGAGGATCAGCTGGTCCGAGCTCCGCTTCATCCTGACTTCTTACGTAGCACAAAGTAAGTTATTGAGGAGAAGAATGTCAGGCCAAAGGCGATCCATGCCAGGATGTAGCTGTGGCCATAGTTGCCCTGGCTCTTGTCGACATGGAAACGGTTTGTGTAGATAGAGGCTGCGATCATGATGAACAAGCCTGAGGAAAGAAACCTCTGGTTAGAATCAGGGAGGCTCACCAGAGCTTAAGATGACCATCAAAGAAATACTCACAAGCAAGCATCTGAAATACCCCGGTGATAATAAACCTTTGTCCCTTTGGAAGGGTGAAGAGCTGAGCCAAAAACACGACAGCCGCAATGATGGAGAAAATGCATGCCAGAACAGAGGTGGCCTGCACTGCCTGGAGGTAATCTGCAGAGGGAGCCAGAGAGCACAATCACTGCTGTGTCTGAATCGTCTAACTTTGCCACTTATGGTGGAAAAAAAGCAATCAAACAAATGTCAGCTCTACCGAATTTGTTGAGAGTATTAACTTCATTACATGTTGTAGAACAGTCGTGGGAAATCAAATAAACCATTATCGTTATATTTATAATTATAAGTATCGTGTCTGATTTTGAAGAATTTATGCCTTAAAAGGTGAAAAAAAATCGTCTTCAACCCTATGAATGTCATATAGTAGTTTTCATCTTTCCACATCCAAAAATAAATAAAGTAGTTGTTGTTTACCTTGTGGGTAGCCTGACTCTGTGGGGAGGTCTGTGTAGTTCCAAACTCCATTGATCTGCACCCATCGAGCCCAAATATCAGTGCGCATGGTGTCCGTTACCCACCAGGCCTGAGGAGAATTCAGACATGTTACAAACCTCAATGCTTGACCTTTTTTAATTCAAAATGCTGTGACACAGCAATGCTAGTTGTTAAGGTGGAACGTTCTCATCCATGTGGACACAAAGAGAAGGTTTTTTCTGTTCCAAGTGACAACAGAACTTGAAGTTTAAGCATGCAGGAGGATGAGTGGACTTCTCAGGAGGAAATGAGAGAAAACCTCACACCAAACTGAAACTCCTGGCACTTACATTGTCAATGGTAGCCACCAGAAGCAGGACGATGGCCGAGATGTGAAGGATGAAGATGCCAATAAGGAAGAGCATGACGACTGTTCTGGAAAAAGAAGAAAATCGTCATATTTTGATTGCATCCCTACTCCTCCATAACAGCTAAAATGAAACACCTCCTCGGGGTGTGGAGCCTCTGCTGCTGACACGTCTAAGTCATGAGCGAGGAGAGCTCAGGCTAATCTGTGTCATCAATCACTCAGCGGCATGTCCACTTTGTGGACTCTCAGGAACCTTCTCAGGGAGGAGTGAGCTTCATCAAAGTTAGATGAGTTTGGGCTTGTCTGATGGAGCCGCCCCTCCTTGAAGCAACAGCACAGATGCAGCTTGTTTTTTTTTCTCACAGAATTTCACGTCAACTTTTTTCTTTTTTGTCCATGTATTCAGCTTGAACCAATCGTCAGAGCTTTTTTGAACACACTGAGGCCTCACTGACAGTACAGGAATGTCTCCTCAGTAAAGGAGTGGTTCAGGGTTGGGTCCTCACATGCACACTCCCTATTGCTTCATGTGGCATGAGGTGCAGAGCATCAATGAAGAACAAGTCAATCAAATATATTTTCAAACTTTTACTTCTTTTATTGGAACTTATAGAAAATGCAAGCTGAGTTTAAATTCTGTTCTTCGCACTCACACTTTAAACAAATTTAATTATTTGCAAAAAATATATATTTGTATAAAAGCATAATTTAAAAGTCCATGAAGCTTGTTTCAATATAAACCCCAAATGCCTGAATGTGAACTTACTGCCATTTATTCCAAAATTCCTTTTTTCTTTAAATCAGTGAAAAAGTTGATTTTAAAACTACAGAATAAACTTTTTAACAAGAAAAGAAAAAAGGATCATTTACAGAAGAGGACTCAGACTTACTGTTAGACGGACGTGGGTAATTCCTTCTGCTGGAACTAATTTCAGGCTCGGTCTCCAACGTACAAACAGCAACACCAACTGCTTCGGCCTCTTGTACCCTGCCCTGCTCTTATGTCCACACCCCTGACAAGCCTCCAGCCTGAGTGCATAATCTCTGCCTCCTTTCCAGTCTTCCCTTTTCTCCTCCTCCTCCTTCTCCTGTCCCAGCCTGTTCTTCTCTAAAAACTAAGCTCCAGAGGGCAGACTCCTGGCTTGTGTTTGGGGTCCCACAGCTTTGTTGCTCAGGGAGCGCG
Organism: Oryzias celebensis; assembly: GCA_014656515.1. Classification (NCBI taxonomy): domain Eukaryota; kingdom Metazoa; phylum Chordata; class Actinopteri; order Beloniformes; family Adrianichthyidae; genus Oryzias; species Oryzias celebensis. The sequence goes on from BNCR01000008.1 coordinate 17,808,368, forward strand.
GCTGATGACTCACTGGTGTTTGAGGGCGAGGATGGGGATTCCTCAAACCATGACTTTTTATTGACAACTACTGTAACTATGGCAACAGACAGATGACAACTGCCCTGCGGTTGCTATTTGTGACGAACCATCAAAACTTAACATTAAGAGTTTCCTCTTTCCCTTTTTCCTTTTCTTTGTCCTTCCTTTGTTACAGAGCGAGGCATCTCAGGATGAAGGAATGTTGTTGGCAGCAATCGATGGATGAGGAAGTGGGGCAAATGAATGCTCAAGGGAAAAGGGAAATATGTGAAGAGTGGCAGATACTCTAATAGTTCATTAGCAGTCATTAGTTATGACGAACTGATTTAGTCCAAATGAATTCAGTGACTCATCTGTTGTTAAAATGAATGAACTTGCAGTTTAAAATTGTACATTCCTCATTGTGTCCCTAAAAACGAATATTTTTTTGCTCCGTCATACTTCCCTTCTAACATGAGCCGTATTGTTGCCCTGCACGAGTAGATGTCAGGTCTATTTCGATTGGATAACTTGACAAATGTTACTGCAGTTCAGCATTTCACTTTGTGCTGGCTTTGTTCTCATTGGCTTACTGTTCAAAGGCGGAAACAACCACATGTTCTGTCCAGAAAAACACTAACAGCTACTCAAAAAGACTGACCCAAAAAAGAGTTTTCCTTTTGTCGTTGTTTTCATTACAATTATTTTATTTGTCATGAATTATTTGTTTATTAACTTTATTATTTTATGGTTTTTACATTTCTGTCCAAAATGCAATTAGAACAGCATTGCAACAAAGCGCATTTACTGTCTCCTTCAAAGTACGCCCTCAAGACTGTTACTGACACAGCAAACAGTAACTTCTGGCCACTTAAAGTCCCACTCCAATCATATTTTTTTTCTGTTGTCAAATTGTTCCCAGTGGTCTTTTAATTAAGATTATGCCGTTTTTGGCCAAAATAAAAAAAAAAAAAAACTTTGTTGTTTTATAGGACATATTTTCTGCAGAGCAGCAGGAATGCAATAGAAATTCACTTCTGGGCTGTGGGGGGGACTGTTGGAGCAGAGCAACCCTATGTTGATTTCCCAGCATTCTTTTGTTTACACTCTCTCCCGCTAGCTTATAGCACCTCAAAACCACAAGCTAACATTAGCGTAGCAAAAAAAAAAAAAAAAAAAAACAGCAATCAATATCAGAGCTATCCAGTCATATACTGAGCCAGATGCTAGCTCAGACAAGGAAAATGAAGATGTGGATTCTTCTACAAGTAGAGAATTTAAAAGTGGAGTGGAGCAGGAAGACTTTGGCCTGTCCACTGCAGTTGCTGCGTCACAAACCTGAGCTTTTTCAAACTGCAGGTTTTTTATCAGCTTCTGATCTAACAGGATTTGAATAAAGAAATAATAAGAAGCGCAGATGTCACAGTGCTGCTGTGGCTCCTCCTAAATTGGACAGCTGTCGGCACTCATCTCATCTACTCCTGATCGCTAGTAAAGATGGATTTCCTCCAGTATTCATCGCCAGTTTGTTACCTTCTCTGGTGCCGTTCTTTGGCCTCGTATTTTTGTTAGAGAAATACATGTCACCCTTCGTTTATGCGCATTACATATCCTTGTCTCCAGGATTTCCTCTCCATGTGCCGACCTGGGTCCACCTCCACAACCACTGCCTGGTTCCTCACTGACCGCTCTACCGACTGCCCCGCCAACCCACCGTTCATCTCACACTCCTCCAAGTTCTTCATTCAGCTGCTCCTGGGTTCTGCTCTCACAGCTCCCCGAGACAAGTACAGGCTCAGAATCTCGACATCCTGCTGCCACTGAACTCCGTTCCAGCTGCAGTCCACTGGTCACTCCACGGACAATAAACGTTTTTTTCTCTCATCCATCGGCTTGCCATTGTCCTTCTGGGTTGCTGGCATCTTGGTCTGCTTCACCTTGCACACATCATGACTGTAGATTTAATCTTACATTTTTTATATATTGTTCTTCATGAAAAATGGTACAAGATCATGTTAAAAACGCCAAAAACAGGATTTTCATTAGAGAGGGTCCTTAAAATACTCCTTGATGTAATAAGCAGTTGTGTACAGAGTTTGGTCATGCAGTTGTCAATGATGAAGTGTTGCAAACAAAAAACTCTCTCTTGCCTGATATCTGATAAAAGTAAACTGCATCCACTGCTGTTGAGCAGAAATGCCATTTGAGGACAAGAACGTTTACATTTACTGAAATGAAATATGTAAAAGTCATGGTACCTCTGCTGAGCAGTATTTTACTTCGAGATGAGCTTCTAGCAACAACATTTATAGGAACATTAAAAAGAAAAACACTTAAAAACATATATATACATTAATTAATCAAATAAACCATGAATAATATTCTTTAAAAAAAGCACACATGGTGAGATTTACATCGTCATTTGTGCAAATCCAACATGTTTTACGCAGCAAGTGAAGGTAGTGTGACAGACTAGCTGGACAGGATCCCTCTAGTGAACATAGATGTCAGTTATTGTGCAAAGGTGAAAACACTTTAAATTCAATGGGAGCAGGAAAGTCAAGCATGTGAGGCGCGGTTGCTTCATTCTCACACACGACTGCTGTAAATTTCATGTCTTTGTGAAGCACAAAGAGTGGCCTCAGTGTGTGAAGGGTGCCGTATGAACTAAACTGACTTGTCTTAATGAAAGACCTGCCTTGTGAGACAAAGTGTGTGCGAGGACAAAGCTTGGGTGGAAAATACAAAGGTGGCAGGTGAACCTGCAGCGAACGCCGTGATGTCAACTTTCTGAAGGTTTGCCTGAAGCACAAAAGGTGGAAAAAGTTTTTCTGTAACTACGTGGTTAGTAGCCAAGAATTTTTAGCAAACTAGACATTTTAGTTCAAAAAGTCAGTCGGATTATGTGAAGCTGATGCTTGATCGACGATCCAGTTCAAGAAAAGTAAAAAATGTCCACAGAAACACGTAGATGAAGCAGCAGATGAAATACTCTTCATGCCAGCAGGGAGACTCAACATAAATGTGTGGTGGAGTACAAACAAACCAATGAGTCAAGAATTCCTCTGGCTTCTCTTATGGTAACAAGAGGCTTAAATAACTGAAATATTTGGTTAAAACTCAACAATACTCTGCTTTGTTTCTAAGTCAAGGAAAAAAAGACAGGAGGAAGAAGTAGAAACAAAACAATGATGCTGCAAAGTTGTAAAAAAGATTATTAGTAGGAGTTTCTAACAAATTCTTCCAGGGGTGCATCTGTGCACTAATCGTATCCATAGTTCACATTTTCCGTTTGTTTTCAGAGCTAGCGGATGCTAGCTCAAAGAGACTGTAGGCGCATTCCTCCTCTTCTCCGGCATTTTGACACCAGTATGTTTCTTATCTTTTTATCTTTATGCTCTGTCATCTCTTCTGCGGCTAGTTAAGAAGACATTCACTTGGTATCCACAGCGACCATGCTCTAACAAAAACTTGTTGTTTTACTTTTTGTGAGGCTGCATTCTGGCTGACACGTCAAGCTAAGCACATACACTACTCACAATAAATTAAAGGTTGTTGTTATTGTAGCACTTTTCCTTTTGGATCGGAACATTAATGAAATACAAAAAAAGTTCCCTTTGAAATGACTAATAATGAATAAGAAGAAATACAATTTTCATCAGTTATTTATTACCCCAGAAATTAAACAATAATGAAGACAGCCCCTAACAGCAAAAACTGACCTTGTCAATGGCGGGTATTTCCACCATTTACTGTAATAACAGCTTGACAGCGATGTCTTGTGTTCCATTCTACCTGGTCACTTGGGGGTCCAATCATTCAGTCTCTGCTTCAGCTGGTGCTCTATGGGGTTCAGGTCAGAAGTCATTGCTGGTTAAACCATATGAGCCACTCCCACTTCCTGAATTTAAGATGTGACCATTCTGACTCCATGTATTATCATCCATGAACAGAAAGTTGGGGCTGTGCTGGTGGAAATGGGGGATTAGGATGTTTCTATGACGTCTCTGGGGTAAGAACATCAAGAGGCAGTCAGCACTGACTGGAGATTCCTGTCTCAGCTGTTGTACCTCCTTCACCAAACCCAAACCTGGGGACAATGTTGACCTCGGCGCATGATTCACCTTGCCTTCTCCATTAATGCTGATGACCATCATTTCTGTGCAAGCTGACTGGACACTCATCAGTGAACAGGAGGGCAGATGACTGCTGCATTGTCCAGGTCACATGGTCTTGTACCCAAAACTTCACGACGATGTCTTGGTGTCAGTGGAGTCCCCTGCAACGGTCATCTGTCATTCAATTCAAACCGGTGGAGTCAAGTTGTCAGTGGTTTGTCTGTACCCCTCACAGTGATGCTCACAGAGTTTCATTTTAAGGGTGGCCAGAGCAAAATCTAGGCTGACAGAGGGATATCATGTCAATTATGCATAACGACGAATGTTCACGCACCTTGCCACAAACTCTGCCTGTAGTTCTGACACTTTCAGACCAAGTTCAACTGCAACGAGTGAAGGATTGAAGGAGCTTTCATTCATTCATTCTAGGAGTCTGAATAGCAGACACCACACCTTTGAGCGTCTCATCAACATCCTTCCCAAATCCACGTGGGGAAGAATTTCAGTTGACTCAAATCTATGCAGCATCTGCTATAAGTTTGACTTAATCCAACAAATCCACCTCCATATCAGAGCTTCAGTAGGTTGGGAAACATGATCTGAGTGACTAGAATGTGACATATCTGTATTTCTAGAAATGAATTAATGAAAACCACCAAAACAGAGGCAGAAGCTGAGGAGGAGATGGAAGGGAAAACAGAATGCGGTTGGACCTGGTTGTTGGGCGTGTTGACCCAACCCTGCACAGGTGTGAGGATCTGCAGTGAGCAACACGGCACTCCTTTTTGCCCCATCACTGTTTAATAAGCAGCCTAAAGGTGGAGAGACTCCCCTCTTTGTGCAACAAGGATGCATTTTATGGAGAGGAAATGTTGTGAGACATGGATTGGTCCAAACTTTGCAGGCGTGTGCATGCACTGCCGTTTCTGCTGCATGAAGCTGAAGGGAAGCTTTGCCAAAAACCATTTTTGTAACATGAAACGTGCATGAGTACTTGTAGAGAAGGAGAAATAGGGCAACATTCTTAGCAGCCACGCCCCATAGAAGATGTGAATGTGAAACAGTACTTGAAAAGCCAGACATTAAAGACCCACTGTGATGAGAATCGCCTTTTTGGTGTTTTATTCTGTTGTGGCATTTTTCTGATGATAGCGACATATGTAAAAAAAATTCATCTTAAATTGCATTTCAAAGCATTTCCATGAAAATCCTGGTGAATCAGAAGCAGACAAAAAAAAATGCCGTTTGGAAAAACATTGCATTTTTGATGTAGAAAAAACGCTGGGCAGGCCTTCGTTCTGATGCATCCACTTGCAGACAAATCGACCCAAAACTGTAGAGCTGGATAGCTCCAGAATCGCTCGCCATTTTTGTGGTGCCGGTAATGTTGGATTAGGATGTGCGGCGTTGTTAAACTAGTGGGAGAGAGTGTAAACAGATGGATGGCGGGAAGGTGGGCTTACTTCGCGCCAACAATCTTGCCCACAACTCCTACGAATTCCGCTCTGCAGAAACTATGTCCTTGAAAAAACATGTTTTTAAATTTTGGCTGAAAACTGCATCACCATAATTAAAAAAAAACCTGAGAACACTTACAACCCATCAAAATATGATCAGAGTGGGACTTTAACACCACTAGTGTCCTTTTCAAAGTGCATAGATGTAATTAGACTTGAACATTTTATTAGCTGTGAGACCTGCAGGAGTCTCACCATCCTTTGCAAGCCCTCCTCCATCATCAACCTTCACTTCTTCTGCATTCTGTCCTAATGAACAGATGTTGAGTGCATTAGTAATGTTAACCATTCGTCTCTCTGACACGTGTTAAATGATTCTGAAAAAAGCATCAGACTAAAGCCGGCCGTCTGACAAACAAAGCACGATCAGGACGGACTGCCTCTGCTGCTTGAGTAATGGAATCCCTTAATGAAGGTGTTTGTGCAGAGTCTCTGAAGGAGCATTTCAACACCGCCGTACCAAACAAAGTCTGACTGCACACAGCAACGAGCTGCTTTACACAACAGTCAGGCAGCTCCCTGCTGTTTGTGGTCGGGCGCTCGATCTTTCACCGTTCTGCACAAAGTCTTGTCCTCGCTGCTCTTATAAGATGATTTGTGAATTATTTGTGAGAGCGATGCTGCTGAAATGACTTGTCTCTCTCTCAGCAATCAAACAAAACAGTGGGGAGGGTGACACAGTGTGTTGAAACTCCCACCTCACCCCTGGGCTGTTGAGTCAACCATCAGCACCAAACCGGCTTCTGGTGTGGCCTGGCAGGTTTTCACGAGAACTTACTACAAAAACATGTCATCCACACAAACGCACACACGTTGGTCTTCATGGGAAGAACAAGCCGCCTTAGAGAGGAAGAGAGAAAAAAACACCAATCATGATTTTCATCCCTTCTTCTGTTAATCCTTTTCAATCACAGACTTTTCCAAGAGCTGGAATGTTTTTCCAAGCACTCTCTTACACTATTTATAGAGCAAAATCTTCAAATTCAAAAATACTTTTATAATCCCCAAGAGAAAATTAAAACGGAGTTTTTAACATTCTTTTTTGTGCCTTTTTTTGTAATGTTCTCCAAAGAGGGGCTACACTGGTGCAGTGGTTAGCACTCTTGCCTCACTCACAGTGAGAAGGTTCAATTCCAGCTGGCTTCTTTCTGTGTGAAGTTTGCAAGTCCTCCTTGGGCACGTGTGGGTTTATCTTCAGGCCCTCCAGTTTCCTCTTACAGTCCAAAAACATCCTGCATTGGTTGATAGATCCAGCAGCCCCATGACCCTGAAGGGGATCCTAGGAAAATGGATGGATGAATTTCCCAAAGAGCTCAGAGGAGGTCAAAATGATTTAATGAAACAGTGGTAAAGTAGTTTTTAGGGGTTTAGTAAGAAAAAAAGGTGCATTTTTCTTTGGTGCTGCTGTTGACGTCCCAGAGCTTCACTGTCATATCACTGGAATTATAAGCGTGACAAGATGCTGGAGTCAGGAGGTCAGACAACTTCAAATTTGATTCATGACAGGTTAACAATTAAAAAAACGACGAAATCCACTTTGCAAATGGAAGAATATTGACAGACAGTCACAGCCAAAAATCTGTGAAACCTTTGTGAAATTTGTTTTTATGGTTTTGGTTCTGCTATTAGTCACTGTGACTGAATCTTCAACCATTATTTCCTGTGTTTCTTAATGTCCTCTTGTCAGCTTCAGCAGTTTCCGTCACAAAGCTTCTTTTGAAATACAATCACCGCATTCCCTTGAATGATTCTCGCTTTAGTTTCTGTTTGCCAAAAAGTCTGAGTAATGTTAGAACATCCCCAGAGTATGATACTCTAGATGTCCAAGTGAATCTGAAAATAAATTTTGCTCAAAGTCTGTGCAGAATTCATCCAATAGAATGGAGAGAATTGTTGCTGATTTAATAAGTGCTTCTACAGCTTGAAACCGCAGTGTCACCTGTGGGGCAGCGTGGGAATGAGATCACCTGACCACATGCTTAGATCGACCAGGAAAATGAGCACTTAGATGCATGTCAGCATTTATGTTGAGCTCAAAGGCCTTACAGCTGATGGGATTCCCTGCAGCTCAGTCATCGTGAATGTCACTTCTATGTGCTCCATAAATGAGAAGCAACAGTTGTTAGGCTGGAAGTAAAGCTAATCTGTGTTTTAACGCTGAATTTGAGTCTAAAAGAGTGGAAAAGTTCCGCTTTTTACTGTTTTGTGTGCAAAATAGAGACGTCAAGTTTTCAAGGACATAGAAAACATGTTATTCCAGCTCATCTCTAAAGCACGGACCTTTTAACTCTCACTTTCTGATGTTTTTATGTCTCATGGATGTTTAATTCAGTAAACTGAGGGTGTCAAACTCCAGACCTCGAGGGTCAGTGTCTGCCATTGAAGCTCCTTAAAACACACCTGATTCAGGTAATCAACTGCAGTTAAGGCAGGATTTCTGAAACAAAAAAACAGAGGATTCCAGCCCTCCAGACCCGCTACCATCACCTCTGCATTTAAATGTAAAAACAAAATAACCCCTGAACCTCAGAGCCTCATAAGACTCAACAAAAGATGGCAGCTTTTGACACAGGTGTTCCATTTATTTTTTGTGTGAAATTTGACTGTGTCTGTAATTGTGTAATCCCACCTGTGAGATAATCCTCAGAGTTTTCCCAAACCACTCTTTCCTCACCGTCTGGAAGCTCCTCCCAGTGTTTTGTTTTGAAAGACCCAGCCCTTCAGTCACTCTTTTACTGTTAACGTCATTATCAAAGAGCCGTTACGGTTGATGTTTATTTTTGCGTTTCACAGCCTGTCATTGATTACATCCAGTAAAACTGTTGTAGTTTTGTTTTTCTCAGGTTTGATATTTGAGATGATGGATGTTCATGTAAGTAAAATATAGGAAGGCTTGCTCAATGTGGTCAAGAAGCAATTTCAGAATATTTTTTAAAGACACATTTACTGTTTTTTTTTTGTTAGTTTTTTAGTTATTTGTTAGAAATGTACATATTTATGTGTAAGAATGAATCATAATTGATTTTTTTGACAGTAAATTTGGAGGTTTCAATCGTTTATGGTAAGGATGGATTAACAACAAAACTCTAATGTTTTGAAGAAACCGTTTCTCCACTTCACAGCAGTACTTCCCTCCAAGGTTTATTTATGTCTATAAAAATCCAGAGTACAGTAAAGTAAGTATCTTCTAAAAATGTGAATTCATTTTCTTCATTTCATTTTACTGGCTGAATTATTTGATCAATTAGACAGTTGAATGTGGCCTAAAGTGTCATGTTGTTCTTGTGTGTCAGCTGTGGAGCTCCAACCTGTTTACATTCAAAGAAAACACAAGTTCCTTATGGTTTCCATGGTTACTGGCCGAGGGATTCATTCCTGACTCCCTTCATGTGCGTTCTCCCGTTCAGCTTTCGTTTGCTTCCTTTCATCTCTCACATTACTGCAGTTCACTAGGATTTATCCTCACAGGGATTTCTCCCTTTTCTTTGGGAGTGTTTCAGCTCCTTCTGCGCCTCACACAAAGCCACCTCCTACACACACACTGTTCCACTCGCAACAATCTAGGCGTGCAGAGTACTGTACTCTAAAGAAAATAACTACTGGCTGTAGCTAGGCAACTCCAAATATGAGTCATCGTCCTGCCGCGCCCTTGTTCAACTGACACACCCTCCACCACATCCATCCATGAGATCCAGATCTTTTTTTTTTTTTTTTTAAAGACATCTTATTAAAACAACTCACATGGTGGAGCTGCTGTGACTAAAGTTGTAGACCGGAGTCTTCATCATTCTTTTATGGCTGTAATGGAAAAAATAGTACTGAAAATGTTCACCACTGAGTGAAGTTCCGGTTCTCTGTACAGCTTCAACACCACACCAGACTGTTGGGTTTGTGGGATCATTTTGACAGCGGAGAGGATTTTAAAGCTTTCTTTTAAATGGTCAGGAATTATGCAATTTATTTAAACAGAAAGAAAAGTCAAACCTCCTGCAAAAACCGTGAATGAATGAAAGCAGGAATCAATGAGCCGCTGGCATGAATCTCAGCTGCCCCACCCTCAAGTCTGTGAATGTTTCCTCAGATTTCCTCCCACAGCCCAAACACACTGGAGTAAGGCGTTAGACTGATCCCTCTGTGAAGCAAGCAGCCTCGGGCTGCAGGCCAGAGCCAGTCCATGAGGGCAGAAGGATTTGATTACGCTTTGACGTCCTCTAGTGGTCATGAAACTGTATGTGATGTTCTAGGGTTTAAAAGACTATCTCTAATGAAAATAGGGTTTTTGGTCATTTTAAATGTCCTTGTGGCTTTTTTCTCATGATGGAGGACATTTCTAAAGAAAATTAAGCTCGGAATCGCATTCGAGTATTTCTTTATTCAAACTGTTGCGAATCAGGAGCAGACGAAAAATGCTGTTGGAAAAAGATTGTTTTGGTCAGGTAGAAAATACACTGGCTGAGCCACAAGCTCCCTGTTCTGCTCCATTCCAATGCATCCACATAGTTTCATGTACGCCTCTGCTTTCCCCCGTCTGAGCTGGAATCTGGTTCCAAACTGTACGACTGGATAGCTCCAAAATCGCTCGCCATTTTTGTTGCTTGTATGAAAAACAGATCAAAAATGACTGGAGAAGGACAGACGAGTATTAATGAAAGTGATCAGCACCATGCAGCTAAAGGTCTTGTAAAATACTATTATGTCACCTATAAAGGGTATACAAAGCAATAACATGAAACTATAAAGTCAAGCTCCATAATAAAGACAACCTCAAAGAGAGGTTATTTCCAGCTCTGTTATTTTGTGAAAATTATAAGTGTCAAAAAGGATATTAACATAATTTTTTCAATTTATCAGATGCTTTTCATCCAGATAGACTAAGAGTTTTTTTTTCTCATAAGTGAAGTTAATGTGCAGGGTTAAATGTGTCTAAGTCACAGAGACACAAAGCTGGGATTCTAACCCCAAGTCAACTCAATGTCATTGATGGTTGTATTTGATGGATGTAAATGGAAAGTAGTTAGATTAGGTTTTTTTGTTGCTTTAGTAACAATGACTTAATATAAGAGCACATGTTGGGAGATAAAACAGTTTTTTAACATGGATTAGGCCTAACTTAGAGGTAATTAAGAAATCCCAAAAAAGAAACAAGCTAAAAAGAAGGCATGCTGTGATTTTACGTATTATAATTATTACTCCACAAAAAAATAAATTAACATTTAGGAACATATTTACATCAACATAACTGAAATTTAAGCAGTAATACTTGAACTTTTTGTGTTTAAAAACAGTTTTTGCAGGAAAATGAAAAGATCAAACAAACCTTTTTCATTGTGTTTACCTCCTGAATAAGTGGGTTATGGATTTCCCCTTTATATCTGTGTGAAATGTGATTGTTGACAGTCATATTTATGTATTAAAATAAATGTATCTCATGTTAGTATTGAACGTTTAGTATGTAAAGACAGGATCTCTATTTGAGAAAGAGCGAGTGAGAAAAGATATGTTTTGTGACTCATTCATAACAGTTTAGGCATAGGTTGGATTGAAATATAGTTGACAGTAGGACTTGCAATAACTTTATAATATGCTCCAAAAGGAAAAAATAATATAATAAAAAAAAGAAAAAAATTATTTTGTTGTTGTTTATTAAAAAAAAAATTTTAAATCTATTATAAGTCGAGAAAAAAAACGTTTATTTTTGTGAATTTTTATTTTGAGAGACATAAGAAAGTTTGAAATGTCTCCTTTGTCACCCAGTGCAGAGTGCGCATGTGCAATTGATTAGACCCAATTAAGTGACAGGTGCGGCGGCAGGAAGTCTACAAAAAATTCCTCCGCCCGTCATTCGGTCCCAGTGTTTTGATGCATAGATAGACGTGGATTAAAATGCATTTGAAACAAGACGCGCACTGCCTCGGAGTCCTGCTCCTCTTTCTTTATACCTTCACCTCCGTGGGTTGGTGTGACTCCGTCCTTACTCCTCCTGAGACTCTGCACCGCCTCCTGCCCGGCGCGGCAGTGGTCACCGACCTGCACGCGCCTCCTCCGCGCGGAGGCCTGGAGGAGACGGCGAACACCTCCTCAGGAGCACAGGGGCAGAAGCTCAGGCTGAAGCTGGTCTCCTCTGTCAGGAGCTCCTTCTTCAGGAACCGCTACAGGAGGAGGCACACGGAGGGAGAGTGGCTCTTCGCCGCGCAGGCTCCGCCCACCCAGAACTGCAGCGCGGGCCTCGTCAGCCATGTAGTCCCCGGGAAGTTCTACCTGTCCGGCCAGCTGGAGCAGACCCTGCGGCAGCGGGGTTATCAGTCCGACTCTGCAGGTTCAGGTGGGTTCTGCTGAGTCAGCTTAAGCCTACACCACTGGAAAAGCAGGAACTGGATTCAATCTTTCAGGGAAAACCCGGGGAAGCCAACCCAGGGTCAGAGGTCAGAGGCCAGGCAGCTCAGAGGAGAGCTGGCAGAAGCTGCAGCCGGTTGTGGAGTGCGGAGAAGAGGCCATGACCCTCACTGTCAGGAGGAGGCGGGCTGTGCAGTTATTTCTGGATCGAGGTCAGACCATCTACAGGAAATCCAATCTTTGTTTTCTGTCCTGCAGGTGAACAGGTGATTTATGGACAAGTTTGTACCTTTGCAGGTGAACAAGGGAAAACAAAAACATACAGTTTGAAAACGAAAGCCAACGAAAGGTGGCTGTTTGAGCTGATTTAATATGTAGTCTCTTATAAAGTTTTGATTTGACCTTTAAAGCAAAGCAGAAATGTATCTAAAAATCAAAATTGTTTAAATGATATATTTAAACAGCAACAATTATGACGTCACCCATTTGCCAAAGTAAAAGCCTAATAAATATGAACATTTTACTAAGACTGTTTATGAATCCTCTGTGTTCTGATGAAAATTACATTTTCTCCAAATGAGGAATTGTTCAGAGGCAATGCATTGTGGTCTATATTTGCTATTCTAGTGACTATTGATGCACACTGGTTTGTTATAGACTTCTGTGACATTTTCATCATACTCAGTTTTGGAATTGTTGATTCAAACAACCCGACAAAATGATGATGATAGTTCTATAACGCGCTAAATGGTGAGGAAATTCAGACACAACTGTTTGTCGGGTGAAGTTGAAGAAAAACTAAGGACTAACAAGCTTAAAGAACCACTCCAATGGGATTTTTAATAGCGGAGTAGTGATTCATTTGAACTTCTATTTCATATTTCTGTTTGCCGATTGGATTTACTTTCGATCTTTGGTTCCTAATCAGATCCGATTCACTGACCTATAATCAATCCAGGACATTTTTAGCCAAAACTTCCACCAGTTCGACTCAGAGATGAATATGATTGCTGACCAGTGCAGGGAAAGTTTTCCAGATTCCTTGTATAAGCTAAGCAATTGTACAAGTAAACAAAAATGACTGTCACATCCATTCACATTGTAATTTAAGTTCAGCCCACTGTTGTTTTTCCACATCAAAATAACCCAAAGAACATTGTTAGAACATTCTACCACACTGTATGATTACGTCTTTGCTAAATTCAGTGTTTCTACACATTGGACTGAAATGTGTTTTTTTTTTTCTTTTACTGCACATGTTTTTTCCACTGTACTTGATCATTTTTAGTAAAATAAACCTGCCATGTTTCAATCCAAACCTTATTTTCCAATATTGATTTGATTAGCGATTTATCTCACAATAATAATAATAATAATGATAATAATAGTAGTAATATCTTTTTTTTTTTTTTTTTTTAAATATAGGACAATTTGATTAGATTCTGCTTCAGGCAGATCAATCTGCTTGGATTGTAGGAATAGAAATGGATAATGGATGGTTAAACCCTTAATTTTTTTAACACGTTCTTGTAGCATTTTTCTTGTGATAAAAGACATGCATAAAAGAGTTTAAGATTCAAACTGTGTTTCTAAGTATTTCTCAATTTAAGTGGTGTTGGAACAGGAGCAGATGAAAGCCTACAGTTGGAAAAAGCTCAGGTTTGTGTTGCAGCAACTGCGATGGGCGAGCCAAAGTCTCCTGCTCCACTCCAATTCTAAAGCTGTGTTCACACTAAACTCAATTTTGAGCGGGAAATTAGCTTCGGCCACCTCCACAAAAATGTGTTCCTAAGCTTGATGCCCCGGCTTCATGTGGGATCAGATTAAATCCTACATGTGGAGACAAATGGATCCATTGTCCTTATTTTCCTCATCAGAGCTGGAATCTGGATCAAAATTGTACGGCTGGATAGTTCCAATATTGTTGCCATTTTTGTTGCACCGCTAATGTTAGCTTGGGATTGTGAGGGGCTGTAAGCTAGCGGGAGAACGCGTAAACAAAGGAATGTTGGGATATCATAGGGTTACTTCAGAGCCAACAGTCCTGCCCACAACCCCAGAGATGAATTCATAATGAGCTCCTGCTGCGCTGCAAAAATGACTTTCAAAATTACAGTTTCTTTTTTTGTCTACAAACTGCATGAGCATAATTAAGACCTCTGGGAACAATTTTACTATTAAGAAAAATAACAGTTGGACTTTAAGTCTTTAAGGCCCAGTTTTTTATCAAAACAGCAAAAAATAAACTCAAACGTCTAGATTTATGGTTAAATTGTCTTCATAGAATTTCTATAAGCAGAAAACGAGCTGCTCTTTTCTAAGCTTTCTTACCGTATAGTGTGTTCTTTTTTTATATAGAAAACTAAAAGGTATTTTTATCACAGCAAACGAGTCCTCCGTGGCGTTGTTCCAGCTGCCGCCACACTGTGGTTATGCAGTCCAGACCAACTGGAGGGACCTCAGCCTGATGGCTCAGTATGACGCCTGTCACATCAGTCTGGAGGTGAGACACCCGTCATTATGACACAACCATCAATGAAGTAGGATGTTATTCAAACTTAAATAAAAATCTGAAATCATTTTTGTTGTTATGATTTAATTCAAGTCAGACATGGCAGCATTTTAGATATTTTAATGTAGGGAATTCTGGTTGGTTACACATGTTCCATATGTCAGACCGTGTTTGTTTTTAACAAAGCACAAGGTTATTCATGAAGCTGTTTAAACCATCTCTCTGAAGGAGGACCATTATGTGCTGCCTTTGCTTTGGAGAGGAACTCCAATCAAAGTGTCCTGTCCGGTCTCTCAGCTTGAGCTCCTGGCTGTGGGTCCCTCCTCCCTCTGCTGTTCTCCGTATGGTATGACTGTCAGAGTAGAGGAAACGCTCAACGAGGAGGAGCCAAGCATAAATGGTAAAGTCTTCCTCGCACCAGAGTCACAATAAATCAAAGCAAATGTTTATTTGAGGTCTTTTTTTTCTTTCCTACAGTGAGAGGAGAGTGGACGCCTTTGGTGCTGCTGGCTGAGCAGTGCGATTACACTCTGGACAAAGAAGATGGAGAGATTGTAATTGTTGTTCCGTTTCTCACTTGTGGCATCACAATAAAGGTGAGGAAACGAGCAAAACTGTTGACTAGAGAGTGAACTGTGACGTGATTGACCTGCAGTGGGAAAGGAGAAGGGATTACCAAAGAAATGAAAGTATAGCCTGAATCTGTGCATCTGCAAACGTTTAGTGTCTAATGTGTCTGTAGCTCGTCTTAGAAAAACCATTTACCCAAATTCTACTGCTCATTACCATTGGAGAGAAACTCTGCTGTTTGAGCTGGCACTTAAAGGGTTAAGAAGAAGAGATTCTCATGAAAAAGCAAAGTTGACCTGCGTGGGTTCAAACAAATACCAGCCCAATAGTCAACCTGTGGTTGTGGACATGCCTGACTAACCTCAGAATACCCTCAGAGCAGCTGGAGGAAGTGACCGGAGAGAAGAAATCCGGGAATCTTTGCCTGGATTTCTGCCCTAGAGACCTGGTCCTGCAAAAGCAGAGGATAGACGGTCACTGTCGTTAACTAAATGTAGCAGACCTCGAGGTCTAATCCTTTTAATACCAGAGATGTTCCAGTGTTTACATTCTTTTCAACCATTAATTCCAGAAGATTCTGAGCCTTGTGCTGATATGCAACTCTTCACAGTTATGAAGTGCTTACTCGATCAGCTGGTTCTGTCGTGGTAAAAAGTGAGA
The DNA here is from genome assembly GCA_014656515.1 of Oryzias celebensis. Classification (NCBI taxonomy): domain Eukaryota; kingdom Metazoa; phylum Chordata; class Actinopteri; order Beloniformes; family Adrianichthyidae; genus Oryzias; species Oryzias celebensis. The sequence continues at coordinate 17,824,078 of BNCR01000008.1, forward strand.
GAACTTCATTGATCGTGTAAACGGCGTGTTGGAGAGCGCGCCGTTGAAGTGCTGCCGGTGACATGTCCAGTGTTAAAGGATCAAGTAGATCAAACCACTGATGTGCTGTTAAAAATCATATTTTTTTTTCTTCAGGATGGGAAATACACACTTTCTCTCCAAACGGGGGCAAGGATCTACACGCTGGCGTGTCCCGTCTCCCCCCCCGAAGGGCTTCTCTTTACCCATCAACCACTGTCTGACGGCCCTCCCCAGTTTAGCAGGAGGGCAGCTAAACCCCTGCTGGAGTCCTTCAGGCCGATGCCGTGGATTCGACCTTTCTACTTGGCTCCACCTTACTATCCCCACCCAACATTTCACTCAAACATTCCTCCTTCTCCGCCATCTTTTGCTCCTATATCCTCAGATTTAAATCTGGAGCCTTATCCTCACCAGATTTTTCCTGAAGAGACATACGAGCCCCTCTGGAGCAACAGACCTTTCTTATCAGGAGATCACATGAAGGATTTGACTCCGAAACTTCCAGATCAAAAGCGAAAAGCAGAAGCTCCCATCTTTGACTCAAACAAGCCCAGTGCAGCTGCTGGGGGGTTTCCTTACCAAGTTCAAGTCCAGACTTCTGATTCTCCAAGTCATGACTTCAGTCCTTATTACCATTTCTACCATCACCCTAAAATACCCCTTCCTGGCTCTCAATACTCCAGTTCTGGACTGGAGTCCCCCACTAATCCCCACGGCTTTAAATTTCCTGCCGTCTCCGATGTTCAGCAGGTTTCTGATGCATCACAACAGATCTCTCCGCCTAAAACAAGCCCCCATCCTGACACGATCCCCATCAGATCTAAACCTCATGCTCCGTACTCTTCACATTTCTTTCCATACTATTTGTTTAACTATCCGCCCACTGCAAGAGGAGAAGCCAGGAGACTGGGTCTGATGAATCCTCACCTGGTCGCGCAAGCAAACGTGTCCTACTTTCACACATACTCAGCCTATGACAAAAGCAGCATAAATGCACGCATTAAGCAGACGGAAACGGACCAACCGGAGCTCCTCTCCAACACCAAACCAAATCTGGATGAGAGACGTTCTCCATATGTCACTCCTGCAGCGCAGCCTCCACTCCCACAGAGTTACCCTCCCAAACCAAAGCTTGCTGCTTTTCCTGAGCAGGCTTCTGCTCCCCCCCAGGGATCTGTTTCCCGTCCTAACCCTTACCAGTACCTTTACCACCCCTTTTACGGCTACTATCTCATCTATTACCCCCCTGCAGCTTTGTCTGGTACAGTCGACCACGCAACCACAGGAGCGCCAAAACCTTTGCAACAATCTTCTTCCTTCTATAAACATCCAGCCTCTTCTTCTTCCACCGCCCTGCTGCTTCCTTACTATCATTACTACTTCAGTCATCCTCAAGTGCCCAAGTACATCCAGGGACCGTATTCATCTGGCAGCACAGACTCATCTGCTTCTCCCTTTCCTTCAAGTGCCGACTATGGTTGGATATTTTCTCTTGCACCTGATGGGAGAATTCCCGGTGCTCCTTTGGCGCCGTACAACGCCTTACAAAGTTATTATTTGACTCGGCATCCATTTGGACAGCACAGTGGAGGTCACACCAGAGAAAAAGAATATAATCTAATAAGAGGTACATGTCTTTGCATCATTAATGTTTGTTCTTGAACGAGAGAAAAATCTTTCTGGTTTTAGGAGCGAATCGACTCCTGACTGTTCCGATCTGTACTGAATATTTTTTTAAGTGACAGTTAAAAAAGCGAGGTCACTTTTCTTTTTTCCACTTCTGATGCTCAGAATACCTTCTCAGAACCAATCCATACTCTGCTACTGTCCCACTTTGTGGTTTTGGACTAGTGATGGATCCTGACTGCACGAATCGCTTGAGCTGCTGCTCGCACATCTTAAAGGGTGAACACATCAACAGTTATCCCGATTTGGGGCGTTTTATCAGGTTTGAGGTCAAAGCATCATAATTGAAGTGGCTCTTCGTTTTTCTGGTTTTAAATCAACAGATGGAACTCCAGAGCAGTATTTTGTCTTTACGGTTCCTGATTATGTTCTGGAGCCCTCTCTGCTGCCTGCTGCTGCTGCTGCTGCTGCGTCTTCTGGACACAACACGTCCTGCTCGCTGCAGCGGCTGACCTCCGATCTGGGTATCTACATGCTACCTCTGGACGGCTGTGGAGTGAACAAGCGCGTAAGGCATGCCAGAGGTTTCAGTCATGTGTAGAAAGTGTTTTGCTGTCAAACAGAATATCTTTTTCTGAGTCTGAGACGGTGTTTGGCTTTTCTGCATTAACTCCTCCCTTTCTGCCATAACGGCGGTCATCTGAATGGCTTGTTTTGAGTTGCCAGTCAACACAAATGGGCAGTTTTTACTAGCAGCTTGCTTGAGAACATTCTGGTTTTCATCAGAAAACGTCCCGTGTTCTGTCAGATATTCGGTCACGCCGTGGTTCATCTTCTGGAAGTCCACGGCGTTGAGACATCAAAGGAAGGCGGGGCTGCAGAGAAATCTCCTGTGAGGTGGGTTTATTTATATTCTTTGCTGCTTTCACAGAAGTTTGGGCTGTTTAAATGTAAGGTCATTGAGTTCAGTCGTGTCAGCATGCAGACTGAGCGCTTTGTTGGAAGGGATGCGTGAATTTTCATCACCGCCTTTTATTTCCGTGCAGCTGAAACGGCTTTGGAATGATCACAGATTTGCTGTTTAGTTCTTCTCATTTATGAAAGTGTTTTGTTTAACTTGATGAACCTGAATAAAATTACTGAGTCTTCATCCTCCCTGAAGAGTTGTTTTCAAACCAGTTGAAGCAAAGACTTTCTGTGGTTTTTTTTTTTTTTTTGTCCTTTTGGCTTATTGTTCTCCAACACAAATGTCTGCAGGCTGACGGTGGGATGTAGCTCCTCCCCTTACACTCCAGGTGAAGTGAGGTTTCACATGATGGATGAGACTCCAGTTCAGACCCCCCCAGTTCCCGTCACTGTGTTGCTGAGACTTGCAACAGGTTTAATGTTGCTTCTCTTCTGACTGTTTAAAAAAAAAAGGATGAAAATGTTAAACTTGTTAAAGTAAAACATTTTTAAAATAAAATGATCTGACTTAAGGAAGGAAAAATGAACTGATTGTATCCCCGCAGATGAATCCTTCACCAGCTTCTACCCTGAAGCTCGCCTCCCTCTGAGCCTCGTGCTCCGTAAGCCGGTTTATGCAGAGCTGAGTCTGCTGGACCCGTCAGAGCCCAGCATGCTGCTGTTGGTTCACTCCTGTTTGGCTTACACTCTGGCTCCATACCTCAGCTGGATGCTCTTATATGACAGGTAAGCTCATCAGTAGAAGTTTGATTACTTTTTGACTTTAGTTCTCTTGTTTGGCTGTGAGGCAGACGTTTGGTTGCATCTGCAGCTTCAGAGACCAACTTTCTCTGCTTGTGACAAAAACTCATCGACAGAATGACAGTCATTCTGCAGTGGCCTTTTGCCTAAGGCTCTCGTTGCATATCCCAAAATGCCACAGCACAGCTACCTGAATGCACGTTCTTCAGCAAATTCTGCAGTTGGTGGCCATTGACTGTATATTCACTGGACATCTAAACCCCGTCCCTCTCGTGTTCTCAAATAAGAATGACCATCTGGTTGCAAAAAGGCCAAAATCCCATAGACTTGTATTGAGAAATGGGCAATTGCTCAGTCATTTAATTGTCAGAATGACTGTTCTTGCTCTGGTACATTTCTCTTAACGTCTTTCTAGTCCTATTTTTTTCATGATTTTCTTTATTGCAAGTTTATTCAACTTTATAAAGTAACCAATCAGTAACCAATCCCATGTGGCGCCCGCTGGCCCCATCTCGGACGTTTGACGGCTTCTCCCAAGCCCACTTTCAGTGGAAGGGTTGTGAAGAATAAAAGCTTATTCATAATTGGCGACTGTAGTTCCCCTAAAAACTTTACTCAGATCAGTCATCGTCGACTGGACTCAAAATGACGGCACGTGTTTCAGGAAGCAGTAAGGCATTTTCTATGGGTGACGTCAACACCTCACTTCGTCCAGTGACGATGTTAATGTTGGGGGCACAACAGCTTTTGTAAACAGGAGGCTGCAGTCGCATTTTTGCGGTGCGGTTTTCAGAAGTTAAAATCAACGACAACTGGACTTTGTGGGGTTTTTTTTTTTTTTTTTTTTTTTTTGTTTTTTTTGTGTTCAATGACGGGCAGCAGTGCAATAATTGACTGATGGGAGGGTCTCCAAGGCTCCCAAAATTATCTGATCAGAGTTCAGACTGCCACCCTCCTGCCCCTGTGCTGCCGTTCCTGTTAGAAATTGGACAGTAGCAGTGCAGACACTCGACGAGGACTGTTGTACTTGTGATTACAATTTGAATGCGAATGACCAGCGGTGCAGAATGGCCCACTTTTTATAAATCCCGGTCTACCGAGTGGCTGGTGACACTTGATATGGTTGGCTATCCTGCTGCCACTGCCCTGTGGCGTCATTCCTGACATCAGTCGCCTGACTGCCACCGTCTGCATTCATGACCATGGCAACGATTAAAAAAAAAAAAACCGGGCGGCAGCATTAAATTTTGAAGATTCTGCCGATGCCTCTCCATTACACAGTGGCAGTTGCATTTGTAGCATTAAGATTCTCATCTTGCATCCTTGCATTCTTTTTTTTTTTTTGTTCTTATTGGCTGTTGATCTTGTCAATCTCCTCCCTGCCGTGTCTCCTGTACACAGACATAGAGAGTTACATAAATATTCTATAGCGATCAGATCTTGGGTTTTCATTCTATAATGCTGGACTTATTTCTCTATGAAGGTTTGAATTACGCGCTTCAACAAGCAAAATGTGAAAATGTCTGCCTGAAATGTTTGACAGCCTTAAAACATCAATAATCCTACTTCAAATGTCCCCATTGCCAGTTGTTTGTGAAACGTAACCCTCGTGATAAATGAAGGAGCATTGTACACTCAGAGGACGCTGTTACAATACTTCAGTTTAGCTGAACTGATGTGGTTGATCGTTTCTAAATGAAGGGTTGTGCAAAGGTATTGCTGTTGGTTTTGTACATGTTTTGTGCAACGCATTCCTACGATTTTCAGTAGTCAATGGGATTGCTGTTGTCATCCAGTTGTCCCAAACAGGGAATTTCGCAGCTGCTTCCTTCCCCAGACTCCCGCCACATTAAGAGGATGAAAATCACCATCCTCCCATCTCTGCCCGTGGGAGGCTCCTCCCACTCTGCTCAGAGGAGGCTGGCTTTGCTGGAGGACGCGGAGGTGCTTCTAATTTTACTGTTTTTTTTTTTTTGTTGTTTTTTTTATCGTCAGTTTTGCATCCATGTCCAGTCATGTCCGCGTTTCTCACTCCCCTCAGGTCTACTTCTTATGTACGACAGAGGTGTGTTCAGCTGCTTCAGGTGACTGCAGTCTGAGCTGCAAAGCAGGTAAGATCAGAGGAAATGTTTGTGCAGAATCAAAGGTGTGGGATCCACACAGGTGCACATTTACATCTTCTCTTTAACTCTTCTCTGCTACAGTTGTGTTTCCACTCATGATTCTCTAAAGGTGTTAATTAATTACAGTAAAGGAAAAACTTTTAGTTTAATCTTTCTATAGTTTTATTTTCTATTAAACTCTTTCCATATTTGTTTCTTTTTGCCTTTTGTCATAATGCTTCAAGCTTGAACTATACATTCTGTATTCAAAATGTTTTTGGCATTTTTGAAAGATTACTGGGAATGGAAGAGCTCAAATAAGCTATAATATAACTGTTAAAACTGCAAAATAAAAGAAATGTTTAAAATGTCATTTGTTATTTTTTTAATAGCAATAATGTAAAAGAACATATATAAATGTAAACGTATATAAAAATGCAGTGCATGACTAGTTTAGCTTAGCAAAAAGCTGAACAATGTTCAAGTGAGATCTGTTAATTTAACAAAATGCTGACAAATAGAATTTAGGGAAAACATTTTGATCTCAGAGTTTAGTTTTTTGCAAATGAAAGCTGGAATTTTAAGAAAATTATGCAACTGAACAAATTCTACATGATATACTAAACTCAGTGAAACATTTCTGATCATTACTTTACACTTAAGACGAAGAGAAAGGAGGGTGGAGGGACTGGAAGTTACGACAGAGTATTAGGGCCACCAAACGGAGATATATTACCAGATATAAAGTCTTAAATGTACATCAGTTAAAGTAAAAGATTTACTACTTTAAAACTCATACATTTACGAGAAGTCATAAAATACCTTATGACTTTTAAAGTCATAAATATACAACTTTTTTCTTGTAAATTAGTTCATTTATTTTTTTAAAACGTGACCATTTTTATTTGTTTTGTAAACTGGCCCTAGTACTTTGTCGTAGAAACTAGTTGAATAATAGGGAAAATTTAATTTAGAGAGTAGTTATAAAATAACCTAGTTTTTTTTTGTTCTCTCCCTGTTAAATGAACTGGGTTATAGATGAAGCAAAATGAATGTGATGTTGTAAAGCTGAACTTGCAGAAAATTGTTGACAGAGTTTTTAAGTTATTGGAAATGAGCAAAATGTGTCTTCATGTAAATTTTCATTTTAATTTGAAAGGCCAGAATGAGCATGGATAAATTAAAAGGTTCAGTGCTAAAGTCTGCCGGAGCTCCAGTCAGCACGCGGAGAGGAAATTTTGTTTTCAATCAACCTGACCTCAAAGAACCTCTGAGACCAAATGTGAAAATGTTCACCGTTGAAACGTTTGAATCACAGCTTGTTCTTCTTTCCTTGCAGGACCCAACAGTAATCAGTGAATAAAGACTCGTTTACACAAATGCATCAGTTTCTGTTTATCAAGTGTGAAAACCAAAGAAAAACTGTTTTATAAATGAAATTCAAGCAACAGCTATGTTTTAAAGACCAAATAAAACATGTAATGTTCAGCTAAGCAGCATTTTGACTTACTAAAAGTTCTTTTAAAATGTTTTCCTGTTTAAATTTAACGCAGAATTGAGTCTGATTTTCAGTGAGGACACATACATCAGAGTGACGTTTCAAATCGATGTTCTTCAAAACTAGGCTTAGAAAGATGCTGTGCAGGGAAATAAGATGGTCATCTATGAAATGGTCTAATGAAATCTGCAACTCTGGAATTGAATTGGAGTTTTTCACGTATGAGAAACTCAATAGAAACACAGAACTTGAAGTATTAAAGTGTTTTAGACTTTATTTTCATATATTGGAGACCATGCTTTACCCTTTGCTCTTGGTAAACGGTTTTCATTGTGTCCATTGCAGACATGATTGGTTTTATATTCTAAAGGTGATGGTGACGATGTCATTCACAAAAGCAATCAAACTGAACCTCTGAAGCGTTTTGTTGAACATGCCTTTCTTTTTCACTTTTTTTTTTTCTCTGTCTTTTATGTTTTAGGAATCAAAATTGAGTTCAGTTTTTATTTTACCTCAACCTGCTAAAAAACCAGGCTTTACTTTGGCAACAAACTCACTTAAGCTATCTGACTTTATAAAAGGGCTCCAGCTGAACTTCTCATCCATCGGTTTTCCTAATCCATTGATGTGCAACATATCCACAACCCCTCTAATGTGCAACGTGGGTCAAAAATGACCCTCATTTGTTTTATTTCATGATGGCTGAGTTTTTGGTGGTTTTTTTTTAGGGGGGTTATCTTTTGAAATGTATATTTTTTTATGGTTGAATATTCAAATTATTCTTTATATATTTTGTTTTGTATTAACAGATCATTTCCATTTTTTCTGTCCTACTTTATGGACAAAAACGGCATCATCAGTTATGTTTACGTGTGAATGTATTACCTGTTGATATTTTTAAGGTAATCAACATGAGATAATTGTTCTGTAAATAAGCAGTAATATTAAATGTCTTTAATTTTTAAAAAAATAGGCTTTTGCATGCAGCTTTATTTCAGAAACAGACGTATTTTGGTTTAGAAAATGTATTTTTCAGTAGTTTCGTTCTAGACCAGCAGATGTCAACATTGTTCTTTTTTTTTTTTTTTTTTTTTTTTTTTTTGGGGGGGGGGTGAAGAAAAAAGAGACAAGTAGCTGTTCACTGCATCAATACATGTTAAATACATAAATATATCCAAATGAGACATGACCTTCCATTCAGTCATTATTAAATATGAGGCTTTTGCCTGTTTGTTAATCTATCCAGACTTCAGCTTTGAGACAGTTCAGCTTTGTTGCTCAACAGCGCCCTCTAGTGTAAACGCACAGCAGCGCACATACATAGAAGCAGCTCAGTTTTCTCATCAGGATTTTATTATCAATGCAAACAAGTAAAAAAAAAAAGTTCTGACAGACGAAGATGGCGCAGCATCATTTCCTTCTTCCTTCAGAAAGAACTGGCAGCTTTGGCACCTGGACAGAAATGACTCAAGTTTCAGGAAATGTTTGTTTGCTTGCAGTGAATAAAGTTAACAGAGGAGACGCCTAATCGGGTGATCTATTCTGTTCCACTCGTCTTTTTTTCTGTTCATTGCAAACAAAAAAATCTTCCACCATCAAATCAAATTGTATTTTATTATAAAGCAACTCTGACTAGTTCTATCTTGGATAAGTCTTTATGGAACTGTGTTCAATGCAAAATGAATAAAGTCATTTTTAATGCAGAAAGGTTTTTCCAAAATACCAGCTTTGATTTGTTTTCCAGAATGTTTTAGCTTCAGTCTGATTAGATGTGCTTTTAAAGGCTGGAGTGCTAACTATAAGCACAATCAAAACGTGAACATGTCTGTGATGGTTCTCAGTTATCCAGGTGGCGTCTTGAAGTTGAGTCGTTACAACTGGACTTAGTCTTCTTCCCTCTTGAAACGCTTTGCCGTTCCTCCAAATGGCTTCATCCGTCTTGATGAATCGATTAGTTATTCGTCATCAGTGATGAAGCCACTTTGATGAGCAGCAAAAAGTTTCAAGGAAGAAAAATTTAAGTCCAGCTGCAATGACTCAACTTCAAGAAACATTAAAAGTACAGGAATTCAAGTTGAAGGAAATAGAAAACTTTCCAACTTGATCATCCAGTTCCTTTCAAGAATATAATTCTCATTAAAAAATAAAATCTGCAAAATATTCTAAAATACATATTTTTATCCATCCATCCATTTTCTAAACCTATTTTGTCCCTTTCAGGGTCATGGGGCTACTGGAGCCAAACCCTGGGCGGGTTTGTGGGTGAAGGCAGGAAACACCTTGAACAGGTCGCCAGTCTTTGGCAAGGCCACAATCACACACATACACAGGCGCCTTCACACCAAGGACAATTGTAGGGTCACCTATGATCCTACGAAGCATGTTTATGGACGGTGGGAGGAACCCGGAGTCCCCAGAGAAAACCCACACAGGCAAACTCCATACAGAAAGGTCCCCCATTGGTGATGTTTCAGGTCCCCCAGCCGGGACGTTACCTGGGGGCCTTCATTCTGAGAGGGCACAGCGCTACCCGCTGCTCCCATCGTACAGCAACTCCCATTTCTTCTCATTTCCACCTAAATGTAGACAATATTTCAACTGAATCTGCTTCTGAAGAATCGTTTAACTTGATTAGTTTGACATTCAGTTTGAACCCGTCATCCTTTGATGACGAGCACCACATGTTTATCATCTGATTTTTAAATAAAGATGAAAAAACGATATTCTGATCCATTTTTATTGATTATGTATTGAAAAGCAGCAGATTAGTCACAGTGAATAAAATGATCATTGAAACAACAAAGTTGAAAACATTACTTTTATACAATCTGAAAAAATACACTAAAATACTTTTTTCCAAGGATTTCTTTCCTATTATTCTTATGTTTTTTAACATGAATATTTGCCTTTGGGATCTATTGTGGTTTCTCTTTAGCTCCTCCTACCAGGCAGCAGCAGCCAATGTGTTTCTTTACAGAGAAGGAAATACAGTGATGGCATTTTTACATAACCAAAGGCGTCATATGCCATGATTGTTTTGTAATACACATGGAATCACAGTATGCTAAGATTTTCATCTTAATGATTATCATTAATCTTTGTATAATGTATGCGTTTCTTCTTAGCTCCTCCCACCAAAGTATAGCATTCACTCAAAAAAGTCTTGTTTTTCTTCATCGCTGGATAATGAGTCCTCGCTTTTTGGGCTCTGCTGTTCAACACTGTCTCCTCTCAGACGACGGTTTTCCTCTTCTATTTTGTTGCAGAGTTTGCAGACCCTCACCTCTTTACTGGGGTGAAGATTATCAATGACGGCTCGCGTCTTGGAGCACGTGTTGCAAACCAAAAACCCGCAGCTTCTGCAGTGATGTCTGCGCTTGGACAGAGTGAAGATCTTGAAGCAGCGCATGCATCTCTGGGAGATGTGGTCAGGAATCCAGGTAGGAGCATATGTGAGGCCCGATGCGCAGCCTCCGCCCTTCAGCAGGTTCCTGTGACACTCCTCAATGTGCTCCATCCAGGCCTTCTTCTCCTCCAGGGAAAGGGCAGACACATAAAAAGACTTTTTTGGGGAACAGATCAGCCACTGGTGCTTGAATTCCCCACTGTCCTCCAAGTCCTCCATCTTGATGTCCTCTGAAAAGACAGAACGCTTCATGAAAACATGCAACTCATCAAGCAGAAATCTGGGCATTTTGAAACATTTGAACTGAGCTGCTGCTTTTAGGTTCAGTCAATATTCAGGTAGACTCTGACAGCTCATTTTCTCTTTCTGACTGATGCTCACCTAAAGGGATAATCTTCTGCTTCTTGAACCATTGGCCTTTCAGAAGGATGCTGCCGTACACCAGAACATCGTTGAAGAGGAAGAAGGCTTTGAGCTGTCACTTCTTCCGACCCTGTTTCATCAGGCTGCCCATTCCTAACAGAACCCGACCCGGCTGGAGCAGCGGCTGCTTGGGTGGGCTGAAGGAATTATCCAGTTGCCTAATACGTCTGCGGTTCTCTCTCTCGAAAATAAATTGATCCATGCTGATCTGATATCAGGATTAATGCTCATCTGCAGCAACAGTCTGCCTTTTATGCTCGCAGGTAGCAGATGTTACGCAAGATCGATGTGACGCAGAGTTATGGGAGGAGCTTTTTTTAGTTCTCCCTGAAGCTGTGAAGCTTCAAAACAAAAGTTTTAACAAAGTGAATATGAAGATTTTCTGAGATTGAAAGCTTAGATCATAAATAAACCTTTCTAAGTTTTTAAAACAATGCATAAATGTATAGAGCCACTAATAAAATGTTGAGAGACACTTCCACTCAGGTTAAGCATTTTCTGTTTGATGTCAGCTGAAAATGAGCTTTTCTCCACCAACTGTGTTCCAGCTGAAAAGAAGGCCTCCAAGGAATTTTGGAGATGCTGATTTAGCTCTAAATTCAGTAACTTAAGCCAGACAGGTGAAGACTCTGCCTCTTACTTTATTGTTTTTAACTCCTAGAAGCAGAAAGTTTCCTGCAAAACATCTGCAAAAGCAACACACACTTTGCCCTGTTGAGCTAGAAGGAAATAATTAGAAAAATCAAACCACAGAACTTGCAGAGCAGCTCAGTTGCATCATTTACCAAACAACAACAAGAAACCAGTTCAAGTTATGACGTTGAAGACATAAACATCACAGATTCAGGTTGGAATAGTCAGAATTCTTGGATCAGATCTGCCAACGGTAAACCCCAATGGAATTTCTTTATTCCAAAAAGAAAATACGGCAAAAAAACAATGAAACTTTGTTACAGCTATTCCCAGTTTCTTAAACACTATAGACCCATGCTTTGATTAAAGTAACACAACTTGAAGCTTTTGTTATCATATTTCAAACACATGTACCCATACCTGGGGGAAATTGAAATCTCAGGGTACCATGTGAAAAACAGTTGTATCCAATACGAAACACTTTAGGTAATTGCAACTACTCAAGTACGCACCCGAAGCCACTTGCTTGCTAAGCCGAACACCAATCAGAGAGCATCAAAAAGCCCTCAGTTTGGCCATTTTAAAAACGTTGCAAGCGTGGACGGGGAGAAAGCGAGAGGAAGAGAACAAGGTCAAGGTTGAAGAGGCCATACACAAACCCCTACTTCAGACGATGTAAAGAGCAGCTTTGCTGGACCATGTCAACTGTGGCATGACTGAGGAAGCTGAGCAGAGTCCACCCACCTCTAGACCGCTTCACAGTTCCCACATTGCTATATAGGGTCAGGGTGTTGCAGAGGGCTGATGCTCCCTTTGTAGGCAAAGTGGTGTTTTCTGAGAAACATACCGTGAATACTTTGATGTTTCAGTACAGTGGATGATACAGTATAGACAGTAAAGTACTGTAAAGTACTGCCTGAGTATCGATCTTTATCATGCCAGTCTTTTTATGACCACAGTGTACAGATACACTCATAACAACTCTTACACACTATCCAGCTCATTCACACATACTATTTGTCCCGGTTCATCATAACACAACAGGCAACAAGATGCTGGAAGTGTAAACGGTGATCACAGCCGTTTACCCCCTAGAATGCTAAAGATGCTACTTTATGAATACTAAACCAGATAACACTAAGCTAGATATTTGCAAATTATGCAAATGAATAATAAATAAAAGCAATGACCAAGCACTGGTGAACGCTCACCTGGAAATGATGTCAAAAAGGATGAAATGATGTCACTGCTTAGATTGAACTGACATACAGCAGAACAGCCCAGACCATGACCAAGCCTCCTCCATGTCTCATTTCATTCTTCATTTCTGTGACTGTCAAAAACAGCAAATGAGCCAAAAAGCTGCAGTTTGTCCTCAAACAGCATTGTTGCAGAAGTTTCCAAATGCATTATGGGCCAATTCAAGCTCTGCTTTTATTTTGTGTTTATTTTGTGTTTATTGTCCATGTTCAGTGTGATCCACCATGTCACCAAAGACTCCCTGTTGTCATCCATGAAACAGACAGAAGGCTGAAGCTGCCTGTGAGTTTACCATGTCACTGTGGTCACATCATTGACTATGGCGTCACATCTCTGCTATTAATTGAAGGGCGCGTATTTGATAACTGAGTGCGCTGAGCTCTGACCGCGCGCGCTCAGTTTTTCTTTGCGCCTGTTCAGTTTCAGGGGGCGTTTTTGTCTATCGGCGGTAACCTTTCTGGTTGATCTGGTTGGCCGAAATTTCTGGTCAAATCCGCGAGGCAATGGGGCGGGGCTTTCATTCTTTTTATCTGCTTTAATAGAAAAAAACTATGATCTAATGATCTAATAATCGGATTCTGAAGGAGGTTTTTGCCCCCAAACCACCATTCATGGCCCCATTCCTCTTGTACTTAGTACAGATCAGTTGTCTTGTCCTCTCTGCAGAAAAGCAGCCCCAAAGCATGATGCTTCCACCTCCATGCTTCACTGTGGCCATGGTGTTCTTATGGTGTTCCCTCTAAACATGGCGGGCCACATTTATACCAACGTTTTTGGTTTCCATCTGATCACATGACTTTCTACCAATCCTCCTCTGGATCATCCAGATGGTCTCCGGAGAACTTTTAACAGTCCAGACATGCGCTGGTTTAAGCAGGAGGACACGAGGAGCTCTGCAGGATTTGAATCCATGAATCCAGTTGTAACTGTGGTACCATCTCCCTTCAGGTCATTGATCAGTGCAGTTCAGGGGTGTTCATTGTTTTCTAGGTCATTTGTTCCCCACCAGGTGAGATGTTGTGTGGAGATCCAACAGTTGATCTCTTCTCATCAAGCTGCTTGTTTATTGTAGATTTGTTCATCCGTCTTTTTCAAGTAAAAATCTTGTCCCGGGTGTCCTTTGACAGCTCTTTGGTCTTGGTCATGGTGGAAAGGTCCCAGTCTGACTGTTTAAAGGTGTGGACAGGTGACTTTATACAGATAACCAGTTCAAACAGGTGACATTATGAAAGGTAAACAGTGAAGGGGGAACAATTCATGCTCGTTTGTTGGAGCTTAAAGACATATTTTCTGCACAATAATACAAAAACATTATTTTAAAATCAACCAATGTGATTTCCCAGATTTGTTTTTTATTTTTTACATTCTGTCTCCCACAGTTGAAGCGTTTCTATGAGGACGATCACAGACCAAACTCAGCTTTAGAAATGGGATAACTTGTAGAATCACTAAATACTTTTTTGCCTCACTGCAATTGTCATCAAATAATCACCTATTTACTGTTCAATTGCCAGGCATCTTCTTTCTTCTGACTTCCCAGAATCATAAAATTCCAGATTGAGGTCGTCTGCAGCCGGTTGTGTGGGGGATGCTCCACAACAAGCCAGTAGAAATTTAGCGAAACAGCTGCAGGACTTTCCCAAACTCCAGCATTCACATGTTAGATGTGGAGCCAGCCGCCTGCCGCTTCTCAGTCTTCTCTCTGGAAAATGTTCACTACTTGTGTTTATTTGTGATTGTTTGGAGTTTTTCAGCATTCCTGACTCTAACTGTGAACCAAACTTCCGTGTTGCTTCACTTTACCTGCAGCTCTTTATCTACCATTTGATTTTGACTGTGATGAAAGACTGAGCGATAACGAAAAAGACAGAGACAAAAAACATGTTAGATGCTCAGAAAAAGCTGTGGAAAAGACATTTAGAAAAGTCGTTTTGCATAAGAAAGGATCTTCTTCATTCAGACTGGAGGGGTGATCATGACATAAAATAAAGATGTGACAAACAGAAAAACTTTGCATTTATCCTTTTCATGCCGTCCTTCATTGCTGCTGATAGTCTGGACACATTTCCTGACAGCAGGACCGATTTCAATCATTTTCTTGTTTCGGAACACACAAATACCTTCTTCATTTTATCTGTATGCAGGATCAGAAGTGATCCAGGAAGTCTAGAAGTCCTGACCCCATTCTGTTTGTGTATCAGTGCTGTAACACAAAGTGGTTTGTTGGAATGGTTCAGTGAATGGTGTAATTGTGTGTTTCCTTCAGGCAGTTTCAGTGCAGCTTTACAGACATGTTTGTCTTTTTTTAACTCTTTCTTTTGTGTGTTCCCAGAAAAAACAAAACGAAAGGTGAAGCAAAGAGCAGATTTGAAAGTGTGTTTCACATGCAGTTTTTATTTACATTTCCACGCAACAAGGAGACTGGAAAAAGAACCCAAACCTTTAGAGGAAAAATTCCTAGAAAGTAGTAACATCTGTTCATGCAGCAAATAATGCTTACTTATAAAAAAGAATCAAAATCTTTAAACAAGGAGCTCCACACAAGCATTCAAAAAGGAAAGAAAAAACACTAAAAACGCTAACTGTTGGATAGAATTACTTCAAATTAGGGGTGAGCGCATCGTTCTGAGCATTGGTACTGTAGATACCAAGGTCAGTATTAATACAAGTATGATGATTTGATATTTTCCCCGCAGTTTTTCTTCAATATGTACATAAAGTATTAAAATACCTTTGTTCTTTTTTTAAACAAAATAACAGTTTGGGGTGCTGTTCTGCATGCAATTTGGTGCATTGCTGCATTTTTGTTGCATCGCTGCATTTTTGTTGCATCGCTGCATTTTTGTTGCATCGCTGCATTTTTGTTGCATCGCTGCATTTTTGTTGCATCGCTGCATTTTTGTTGCATCGCTGCATTTTTGTTGCATCGCTGCATTTTTGTTATTTTGCACTAGTTACTGTTTTCTTATCATTATTAGGGGCGACCGTTGTACATTGGTAGGGCGGTTGACCTCCGATTGGAAGATTGCAGGTTCGATTCCCACCTTCCCTGTCCGTGTTTTGAAGTGTTCTGGGGCAAGACGCTGAACCCCATTTTGCCTCTGGTGGAAGGTTGACGCCAGTGTTCAGCAGCGGAGCCGCCATCAGTGTGTGAATGGGTGAATGGGACTGTGACTGTAAAGCGCTTTGGACCTTCAATGAAGGTAGAAAAGCATAGTACTATTGAATCATGTCAGTATTAAAATACTATTACATTGTTTTACATTTGATGCACCTTCAGTTTAGATTGTTGTAGGTAATAAATATTTTATTTTGCAGAAAGTATTTGTCTTCTGTTTTATCACACACCCAAAAAAGTCATCTAAAAAGCATTGATATCAGTGTTGCCGTAACTAGCCCTGTAATTAGTTGGTATTTGGATTTTATGTACCTAATTATAGTTCATGTTGATTGCAGCTTCATAAAAATAGAGAACAAAATGTGAACAAAGTTAGAATGCAATCTCAGCACAAGTTGCCAACTTAATGAGTCTTAAAAAAAAAACCAAACTAGCACACATTCTTAGAACATAAATCTTTTGTTTCTAAAATAATGACAATGAATGACAGATGAACTTGTGAACTTGTGACTTACTTAAAACTAAACCAAAAACTACAGTCCTTACTTTAGCAATTTGAGGGTTTTTTGAGTCTTAAATCAAGTTTTTCTTTTGTCAAGTGTATGAAACAAAAAGAAAGACTCATCATAGATTACAGAGCACGTTTTCTCTCTGTTATGTTATTTCTTAGGTGTCACACCTAAGACTCACTGTCCATTCATGGTGAACTGAATCTTTGTTCTGTTGGAATCTCTGTGGTGTTTTTGGGAAAAACCTGCAGGTCTGTTATTACTGGCTAAATTCTTAGAATTCTGGTCTTTTAATAGAAACACTTCACCATTTCTCACTGAACCGAAAAGTTTTCTTTTAGGTTTAACCGGTCTGTCTGGTTCATCGCATCCTGCCCTGACCAAAACAAGGTGCTGGTTTATGGTAAAATGCTGTCAGCTTTCCAAATTTGTGGTGAAAACACAAAAGCAAAACCTTTATTTGTGCATTTATTTATCTTTTTCTTAAAAATGAAAAGCAGCAGACCAGCAAAGTGGGACAGTCTTGCATTTAACCCTTCACTGACTGAAAACCCAAACAAAGATGGATTACGGATCAGCACGAGGCCCAGCTGGATTTACTGATGTTTAGCAGTTGGAATCAGATTATCAGGTTGGGATGAATAAGAAACAGAAGTCAAATGTTTCTCCGGTTAGTCATTCAAAGATTTTTAAAAGTACTTTTCATTGCGTTAAAGACATTTTAAAAAAAGAGGATTTTGTCATTTTTTCGTCAAATAAACAAATGTTTTTTTCAAAAAGCCTTGATATTGCTTCATAGAGGATGTGCTCTGCCTTTGTTTTAGAACTTTTTCATGATGCCACAACTCGGCTCTCTAGTGTCGGATCACCTCATGGTGCAAATATTTTCTTGCAGAACAACAAATTTTGCTCTTAATCTATGAAATTTTTAAAAGATGCACTTTAATCTACACAATTGTTGCTATTTTGTAGGATTTGAGATTCATTTTATAAATAGTTTGTTTCTATCTATTGGTTACCTTACATTAAACACATGTCCTGCTTTTCCGTTACGTTTCTTTTACCAAAAAAAGCCTGTTGTCTATTTTATTTTCATTCAGCATACAACTGCAAGCTGTTGCTTTTCTAAATGTATTTAATTCTTTTAATTTCTTGAAGCTTTGGTGTTCATTTGTGGCTGAAACTCAGATTGTTTACACGTTTGGAGTTTTGTTGCATTCTTGACTCTGACTGTCAACAAAACCTTCCTGATGCTTCACATTGTCCTTCTTTTCTGGAACTTTTTATTGACTGTTTGTCCTCATCTGAGGGGAAAGAACGAACTATGAAGAGATCTTAAGAAAAAGACGGGAGATCCTTAAAAAATTGAACATTGATTTCATTTGTGATCAGATCATTTTGTTTCTGACAAATGTATGTATATATTCATCTCTTATTTTTAAGGAAGATAAAAACTTATTTAATGCTTGCCAATGTTTACTTTTATATTTACTTTGATAAGTAAAAGTCTTCAGTTGTTCACAGATGCCCTTGTATTGAGACTTTTTGGGTTTTTTTGGACAGGAGAGACCTCTAGTGGCCAAAACATGAGACTTTGTTGTTGTCAGGAGAGAGATCCTGCAATGGTTCATGCTCTTGAAATTCAAACAAAACCCCAAAATATTTTGTAAGAGTTAAAATAGGCTGTTATTTAAAAAGACAGAAATCTCCTTTTTATGAAGCACAAAACTCTTTTGTGTTCCAGAGAAGTCTGAATTATGATGAAGATGAAGGAAATCTTCTCAGAGCTTCAGGAGCTGATGTTCACCAACAATACCCCCCCCCCCCCCCCCCCCCCCCCCCCACTTTGCTGAGTTTTTATTTAAAAATACTTAACTGCTCATGCCAGATTGAAAGCATTCTTCACTGCTTCCCACTGTTTGCTTCAGTTAATGATATTGGTTTGTTTCTTTTTAAGAACAGTGCATTTTTCCTTAAAAACATGTTTATTTTGATGTAAAAAAAAAAACAAGGTTTTCCTTGAAAAAATTGTCAGTGTTTTGTTCAAACAGATCTTTTCTATTGGATCATTTTCTCTTTGTTTTTATAACAACAACAATAGGAGATCTTTCCAGAATTTAAATTTAGAATTCATCCACTACACTGCAGGAACTCATATAGAACTCATTTTAAAGTTAATCTAGTTTAACATGCCTTCAGTTTAATGTTAAACTTAAATCCCGTTAGTGTTCACATACCGTGTGTACATTTTTTTCTCCGTATTGGACCCATCCTGTGTAGGGCAGGGCTGGCTGACCCCGGTCCTCCAGACCCACAGTCTTGCCTGGTGTCCAGCTCTACTTGACAATCTCTCTTCTGATTGGCTGAACACAGATTTGTCAGCACTTAAAGGTTTACAAGTTTAATGATAAAACCTGTACATTTGAACAGAATTATGAAAATACTTTGATTTTTTTGGTGAAGTATGGCATATTCTCGTCCTGCGCTCAGTGGAGAGATCTACACTCGCTGTCCACTTTAAGAAGAGGTGCAACTTTCTCAGCACTCACAAATGAAATCTTTCTTGGCCCCAGACTGCACAAGGTAGAAGGAACTTTGAGGTAGAAAGCAGAAAGGAAGAGAAGCCTGTTGATGTGGCATGCTTTGATCACGCTTTGACTCCAAACCACAGTGATTTTCTCTCATAAAGACGGCATTTATTAAAACCTCCTGTGTCTCCGTCTAAAACAAAGAACCCTAAAATGGAAAATGCTTTTCTTTTGTGATGAAAACACAACCTTCCACCATGGTGTGTGTTTTCATTGCAGCTCATCTCTGCAAACACCCATTTCTGTTTCATCTTCGTCCAACCTGCTGCTGCTTCTTCCTAAATTCTCCTTCTCTCTCTTTAGCCAGACTTTCCCCTGCAGATGCCAAGGTGTCGTTTCCCCATCTGTGTCCTTGCATTCTTCAACATTTCTAATAGTTTCATAGTGTGTACTTGTGCGCCACACCAAACATCCATCCTTTTCACATCGTCTGCATCCAACGTTCTGCTGACTGTCAGAAAAAGGGAAAACACTGATGTTTGCACAATTTTAAAACTCAGCTTCATGTTTAAGATCTTTTCAAAAAAGCAGGAAAGGAGTCCCAAAGAATAGATATTTCTCCACAAATCCAGCCTCTGGAGGGGGATTTTTATGCACTTTCATGGTTTGTTTATTGGTGATTTATAACTCATTTTTAAACCAAACTCAGTTTTCCTTTTTTTTTTATTACTTCTTTAAAAAAAAACACTGACACAGATTTCCAAAATGCTTGTTTATTTGACACAAAACATACCAAGAAATGCAAATTTCTCACTTTTTTTTTTGTTTTAATCTGATAAAATCCCTGACAGCAGAGCAGGCCTCGATTATGTTGGTTAAAAAAATAGGAATATAACGAAAAAATAATAATAAATGGCAAAACACGTCGTTCGAACACATCCCTTAAAGCCCCAAAGTGGTGGGGAGGCGTGATAACTGCAGATTAAAGTTATCCTGAGATTAAGGAAGAGATGAGCGGTGAAGTTCTACATGGGTGTAATGGCAGCTTGCATAATTTGGGGTTGTAAGGGGATTGAAGCGACACTGGAAGCTTCCCAGCACTTGGCCAAAGTCGACAGCAGGTAAATTAAAGTGTAAGAAAACGTGGAGCAGTGAACTGCGTTGGGGTTTAGAACCCGCGACTCCCCGCTGGCCTGAAGGACTGTGGGAGTCGATTTCGAGCTCCAAAATATCTCTGGTAGGCCTGCTGGTAGCCGAAGCGATAGGCGTAGAGGCGGCAGGGGGAGAAGTCCTCGCAGGTCTCTGCACGCATCTCAACTGGAGACTTTCTGGGCCTGGAGGACGGGAAAGGTTGCATTATCTCCTTTGAGCGTTCACCCTCTAATGCTGCTTCTGTGCTTTTGCTCGGGTGGATGACTGAAGCACATGTCTATGTTTTAATGATCTTAATGATCCTTGTCTGAGGAGCCTACAGTTTATGAGTGCTCGGCATGTGTGCAGGCGGCTTCAGAGCTGCTGTAAATAAAGTTTGGGCCGTGCCTACCTCCAGACGCTGAACTGGTTGAAGCCGGTGCCTCTGGGTGAGTTGAAAACATTGCGTCTTTGTGGCGTAATGAACGAGTTGGCCCGGTTTCGAGGCACAAACAAATCTGAAAGCATAAAGCAATATCAGCAATACACTGTGCTTCTGACCTGGGCCAAGCAAAGTAGCAGCTGGTCCAGTAAAAGCAAAGATGTGTCAGAAAAGCATGCACCAAGATGCAACTGTGAATCACCTTCAAAGGATTCTGTGCTTTCATTAGAATCTGAGGGAAAAAACACGGAATTGGGTTAATCATAAATGAAGAAATCCTGTCTGTGTGTGAGGATGTCTGGGAGGCTGTACCATAGCAGACGCAGAAAGAGACCGCTGCACAGAGTGCCAGAAACTGCAGAAGGCTCCTCATCCTCCAGCGTTTGATCTGCCTGACGGCTGGAAAAAGAGGAGACAGGATTTTCAGTGAGTCACGTCAGCGCTGCTAAGAAACTTAGAGAAAAGGTGGAAAAAATGGATTATGTTCTGAAAATGTGGGCAAGAATGGCAAATTTCTGCCTGCAGTTTGTGTGTGACGGTTGGGCATAGGGGACGTTCATGTGTGCTCTCCTGCGTACGGCTGCTTAATGCCTGTGTGCTGCAGAAATCAAAGACGCCATTCATGCATGAAGAGCCTGTGCTGCACTAAAGACCAGGTTAATCTGAGCCACTCAGCTCCGTTTGCAGGGAAGTGAATAGCTGTCAGGCGGCCAAATCATTCAGCACCAACTCACTTTTCCTCAGCAGATGGTGGAAAGAGAGACTGGCGTCCTGCATCATGCAGCATCTGCACGCCAAAGCCACCTGAAAACTCAACGTTTGACCGCACCGGACAGTCTGCGAAACTTTAATCTCCTGCTCTTTGGTTTTGAGGATTCGGATGGAATCCGGCTCAAGCAGCTTTCATGATGCAAACGAAAAGGAAATAAGTTCCAAAGACAAAAGCACACAAACGTTCAGAAAAGTCTGTGATGCTGTAAAAGACCAGAGCTGAGGCTGTTGATGCTGATGGAAGTTTTCTGGCTGTCATCAGACATGATGTGCTGAAGTCACTGGAAAAAGCTGCTGGCGTGACGGTGCTCAGGAGACAGCCCGCCTAAGGCCATCCAAACATGTTACCAAACTTTTCTGAGACATAATAATCGTCGTAAAAGAAAACTTGCAGTTTTATGGCTATAATTTTTAAGAAAGTGAAAGTTTAAAGAGATGATTTGCTCTGAAGTACTTACTGTGTCAGATTAGAGGGAAGTTGGTCAAATCTGTATTTTCTCCAGAGGAATATGTCATCATTCTTAACAGCTAAAGCTTTTATATGCATCGCCAAACCCCCCACCCCCTTTCATTTTTTACCAACCATCCACCGCCCCCCCACCTCCTCCTTTTCAGTCCTCCCTCCTCCCTCGCCGTATTATCAGCCCTCTTTTCCACCACCTAATCAGGCCGGCGGTGTTGGCTCACTCACTCCTGACTCCCACGCCTCCACCGACCAGAGCGGAGCTGCGGGTGAGAGGAAAGTCCAGGAGGAATGAAGGCAAACAAACACGGAGGGAGAGGAGGGTGAGGAAGGGTTGGCACGGCGATGCAGGGAACCTGCTTCATCACAGGTACATGGAAATATTTGCAGCCCTTTGGCAGAGCAACATGAAAAGGAGACCCAGCCTGTCCTGTGGGACTGCCTCAGAGATCAACGTCACTTCAACCTTCTCCCTTCACTAGAGAAACGTGTCATAAAAGCTTCAAACAGCAAAACGATTGTTTGTTTTGTAATAGTTGCAGCTCCTCTTTAGAGACACCAGTAATGATCCCTGCAGTGTGAGAGAAATCAAACACATTTTAGCTCCAAAAATATCTCAATGGAGACTAATGCCCATTTAGCGCCTCCTTCAACCCAGTGTGCATTTGTCATTAAACATCAAAAAGGGCAGCACTTCTGAACTTTTTCTGCTCAAATACGACCTGTACTCAGATATTTACGCCTGATGTGATTTACAAGGTAGAAAAAGACCGTAAGCATCAGCGCATGAAGAAACTCTTTCATGCCAGCCTCTTTCTTGTGTTTGTTGTCTTAACCTCGAACGACCACTCTCAACAGGCTCTCGCTTATTCAAGAGGAGATTTAGAACCAGCAGGTTTTCCTTCAGACACTCAGATGTGCATTATTGAGATGATTTCGTTTTCTCCCATGTTTGCTGACACACTTCCTGTGTTTATCCACACAAGAGGCGTGTCCACACGAAGAACCATTTAGAGCTCACATCAAACCACCATAATTTGGGAATTGATAATTTGCACACGTGAAACTCTGGTTTATCATACAGGAAAGACGGATAAACAGAAATGTTGATGCATTTGTTTTATTTACATCGATGCTCCGTCTCGTACAGCTCAATGTTTATTCTTTAGTCCACTTTGAGTCATCCTAAGCCAGTGTCGGGGCGTGGTATGGAGAACGCAGAACCACCCAACCCTCCAGATCCATCCCAGCCCTAACAACGGTTGCTACGTGGATCAGGTGTGTTCAGTCACCAGAAGCGGGAAACACCTGATCCATCAAACCGGCAGAGCAGAGGCTAGTTTTAAATTCAAGACAGATGGTGTGAGTGTCCCCTAAAAAGAGATGAGGGGCAGCTTCTCCTGCTCTGACAGCTCTGACTGGCTGAACACATCCGTAGGCAGTAAAATGAAATGTGGAGGACGATTACAACAATTAGAACAGTGATCATTGAACTCTTGTAGAGGCAGGTTTTTCTATTTGTAGACAAATAGATCCATGTGCGTCTTTGTTTTCCTTATCTGAGCTGGAGTCAGGATCAAAATATACAGGGCATGACAGCTCTAATAATGCTTGTTTGTTGCGTCGGTAATGTTAGGTAAGAGACTGTGAGCTAAGGGGAGAGCATGTAAATGGATGGATGATGGGAAGCAGGGGCAGACTCACACTGCACTAATACACATGCACACCCAGGGGCAATTTGCAGACAATATTTTATTTACATGTATAGTGTAGGGAAAAAGTGGATTCTACGCCAATGTTGTCATGTTTATATTTGATAGGAAAAGGAGAAAAAGGACGACGGCTCACCAAAATCACAACGATAGAATCGTGTTTGACTTGGCTGTTCAAGTAGTTTTATTTCAAGTGAATCTGCTGGAAAATCTTGTCACAAACACTTATTTAGGTGTATTTTGAAAGGAACTTGTATGTGCTGCTGTTAAAGTAAAAACAAAATTAAAATGTTCTAAATAGAAAAAATATCAAACTTTATGCTTCAATTATTGTAAATATTTTAAGCTACACTTTAAAGATGAATGGATTACTGTCCACAGACACAGATCAAATGTGCTTTTCTAAACATGGAAGTTGGACGTAGTGACCCTCACTGGGTTTTGATACAGACTAAACCCAACGGCTCTTTCAAGGTGTACCTTACCTTTGCCCAAGAGTAGCTGAGTTAAAACCAGCAACCCTGTGACTTCAAAAGGGATCCAGTGGCTACTGCATATTACAGTATTTAAAACAAGTAAATGTTTTTAAAAAAATAGGTTTACTTGTCTAAAGGTGTGGAAAACCTCTATACTGTAGATATCTTTCAGAACACTATAAGTAGGCATCTAACAGAGTAACAAAACAGAGCTGTCAGAGACAGGCTTCTACAGTAGATGTATACTAGTTATCAAATAGTCATCTTGTCCCCTGTGGTTAGAAACTATTCAAATGGCCTGTTTACAAGACGCAAGGCATGATGGGACGCAGTTAGCTGTGGGAAAGTCCTCTAATAGAGATGTAAACCGCGATACATACATACACTTTTATGAATTGATGTCTGTCAGATGCATATCTATAACTGTAAGCATTGAAATGATTTAGATATCAAATAGATGTGAGTAAAGTTCAGCCAAAATAACCTAAAACCAGCATTAGAAGATTAGGATAAAGAAATCTGACAGTAAAGGCACAAAAAAACATTAAGAAAACTGCACATTCCTGTTTAAATTTCAGATTTCTGTGGGAAAAACGTTTTCATGTTAGTTTAGTCTCCAGGAGATCCTTGAAGACAGAAAGAAGTGAAACTTTTGTTGGACAACTTCAGAGCAGCTCAGTCCATCTTGATAAAATTACAGATGACCGTTAGACTAAACTGACAGTCAAAGCTGAGCAGAAGAAGAGAAAAATAGAGTCTAAATAAACTTTAGGTGAACAGTTCTTATAGATTTTTAGTTTTTTTCTCTAAAACCTCTTACTGCAATGTAAAGTCAAAGAAGGATTTCTTTATTTCTTTAAGAGTCTCTGAATGGATAACCTCATCAACAACAGCAACATAAGGGGGGCCCAAGAGTAACCCTGGAGGAACTCCAAAAAATGGGTTGAGAGTGGGGGTATAAATGCAGATCCTGATACTTTTGGCTTTTCCATCCAGAATTGTGAACCTGTTTCAGTATAACAGAACACACTGATCTTCCTCTTTCAAATCATCGACTCACAAACAGGGTCTTCAGATCTGCTCTAACACCGACTGCTCCAGAAGATCCTCTTGCCTACGCCTACGACAACTCACAAGGACTGTGAAGCACGTTCGAAAATAAGATACTTCTAGTTCAGTTTGTCTTCTGAAAATGAATGACGCTTTGAAGGAGATATGGAGGTAAAATTGGGACAAAGGCAGGAGAAAATACGCTTTCATGGATGAACTCTGCATCCAAACAACTCCTGGTCACATGGGAAGAAACCAGACTAATCTTGATCCGAACTTTATCTTATTCTTTATTTTAAAATGGAAAACTAAATAAACGTAATTAAAATGTGAAACTCTTTTTAGTAATCAAACTTGAAATGGTAAATAGCGCATACTTAGATTACTTGGATCAGACCTGTTCTGATCCAAGATAAAGGAGAAGAAAATGGGATAACAAAAGCCTAGATGGAACCGGCATTGCTCCAGGATGGGCCATCTGTGCCGCTGGAGAGAATCCCAGCCACCACTGCTTATCTTTAAGAAAAAACGAAGAGGGAGGGACGCTCCCAATTGGACTTTTGAGGCATGAAATGACTTAATCTGTTTAAATGAGACGCGTCTGTACAGAAAGTGCAGGAAATGGGTGGACGGAGGCGTGAGAAGGAAGGACAGACTTTTGGAAGGAGAAGTCTTCGTTAAAAGCAAAAACCACAAATGTGCAAGTTATCCAAGTCATGTCGGCAAAAACATATTTTCTAACCTGTTTGGGGAGGAGTGTGTTTCCTTCAGTGGGTGAGGAGCTCTGCTGCTCATTCAGACAACAACAGACTTCACAGATCAGAAAAACATTATTTTTAGGTGTAACTTTCTAAATAGTTCTCATTGTGATTTACGATTTCTGCAGCATGTGAGGACAGTCAACATGGCTGACTCACAGTCCATGCAAACAGCCTGATGTGAAGAGTCCGTGGGATGACCGGAGATCTGATCCAGACATTACTGACTACTTTCCTCAGATGTCTGCTCCTCTGTGGTTGTGTGTTTTTTCCACAAGAACATCAACAAAGCTTCACAACATTAGGTGCAGCACGACATCGAACTTCTGTCTGTCCGTCTTCCTCTGCAGACATCACACCAGCACATTCACAAAACCGACCGAAGCACAAAAATATTATTTTTTCCAAGTCCTCACACAGCCTCCCAGCACCTCCCCTCTGACAGACTCGCCTCCTCCATCTGTCACATACTGAACCCCCTGTTGAAGGTGAAACGAGTTTTAAAAAACACAGTAACTGGGTGGTATTGGCTTGAAGTTTGGTCATCCTTGTGCAGACAGAATCAAAGCATCTGAAGGCCCGAGTGAGGTTCATGTTCCTGAGAAGTCTCCAGATGTTTTCCGCATGCAACCAAAGTTACAGCAGATGATTAGAGATTGGAAGAATAATGTTATACTTGGTCACTTGTTTAGGAAAAATCTAATCTAATCTTTATTTAACATCAGTTTGTGAAAATAAAGAATCTGTTGCCTGAGTAACTAGGGTTTCCTCCAACAATGACCTCATTAATACCAGAACCAGAGACTTTGAAAGAGTCCCAAACCTCATTTCAGAATAAAAGCACCAACCTTTTTCATTTAAATCAAAGAATATATTGTCAGGTGCACAAGTTTTGTCATTTGATTCTTTTTTATACTATATTTCTGTTTTTACTAGTTTTTTGTCTGTTTTTTTTGTGTGAAAATGTTCTTCTCAAAACAGGATGGGTTGTTATTTAAAGCACAATGATGCTGGTACAAGGAGACATAAAAATAACCATAAATGG
Organism: Oryzias celebensis; assembly: GCA_014656515.1. Lineage (NCBI taxonomy): Eukaryota > Metazoa > Chordata > Actinopteri > Beloniformes > Adrianichthyidae > Oryzias > Oryzias celebensis. The sequence continues at coordinate 17,850,757 of BNCR01000008.1, forward strand.
TGTTTTCATCGTGCTTGACATATTACTTTAAGGCACCCAGCGGAACCAAACACAAAACACAACCTTACCGTATGCACGTTTGTTAGATTGTGGTTCTGGGAAAACCTGATCATTAGAAAAATCTGTTTTTGGTTTGAAATGCCCGACTGTGACCAGGTTTATTTCACTTCACTTCAAAGAGGAATCTTTCATTTCCCACATCAAAACGAGTCTCTGACATGTAGATGTACGGATGTTTTAAGCCAGTAAGAATTATTATAATTATAGCATTATTATTGCAAACACAGGTTATTCCAACAAAATGTTTCCTTAATAAACCAAGTTTTCCCAAAACCCCTTGGATTTTGATTTATGTCATATTTGTTATAACCTGGTAAAAGTGCAAACAGATCAATCAGTGTTCTCATTTTCATACATGATCAGCAGACCACACTTTTCCCGTGACGTTGTTACAGTTCTGGTAAAAAATGCCGCACAGGTAGAACAAATATGTTGAGAACTCTGCCTTGATTACTTCACAGACGGTGTGACATATTTTGGTGAAGTAAGTGTGATGGTGTGGGCCAGCTCACTGAATAAACAGGTTTGGAAACATTAGAGCTAATGTCAATCAAGATGTGATTCTTTTATCTCTGCAGTTTGACCTCAGCCTTGTTGAACATTAGTGGGACGGGCCGCTAAAGCTCACCTTTGGAAAAGAAATGTAAAGTATAAATAATGATCCAAACGCGATTTTTGTTTTTTTTTGTATTTTGTCACTTTTCCCAAAAAAAAAAAAAAAACCTGACAGTTTTTCATTATGTTTGTGGCGCATAAACCCATCCATCCATGCATCCATCCATCCATCCATCCATCCATCCATCCATGCATCCATCCATCCATCCATGCATCCATCCATGCATCCATCCATCCATCCATCCATGCATCCATCCATCCATCCATCCATCCATCCATCCATCCATCCATGCATCCATCCATCCATCCATCCATCCATCCACCCATCCATGCATCCATCCATGCATCCATCCATCCATCCATCCATCCATCCATTCATCCATGCATCCATGCAACCATGCATCCATCCATCCATCCATCCATCCATCCATGCATCCATCCATCCATCCATCCATTCATCCATCCATGCATCAATCCATGCATCCATCCATCCATCCATCCATCCATCCATCAATCCATGCATCCATCCATCCATGCATCCATCCATGCATCCATCCATGCATCCATCCATCCATCCATCCATCCATCCATGCATCCATCCATGCATCCATCCATCCATCCATCCATGCATCCATCCATGCATCCATCAATCCATGCATCCATCCATCCATGCATCCATCCATCCATCCATCCATCCATCAATCCATGCATCCATCCATCCATGCATCCATCCATCCATCCATCCATCCATCCATCCATCCATCCATCCATGCATCCATCCATCCATCAATCCATCAATCCATCCATGCATCCATCCATCCATCAATCCATCAATCCAGCCAGCCATCCATCCATCCATCCATCAATCCAGCCATCCATCCATCCATCCATCTATCAATCCAGCCATCCATCCATCCATCCATCAATCCATCCATCTATCAATCCAGCCATCCATACATCCATCCATCCATCCATCCATCGTCAGAACCCACTGGTCAGCACACTCAATAGGACATTTGCCGTTTTGCCGCAGTGTCCGAATCGACAATTCCAAAACCGAGTGCTCTGGAAATTTCCCAGAAGTCTCTGTAAGGATCTTGTGTGCGTCAATGCTCACTAGATCAGTGAATATAAACCATAATGTTTTATTTGAAAACAATCTCTTGAAATGTATTTTTTATAAATCATTTAAGTTTTCATCATCAGGACAGTAATAGTCTTTGTAAAATGTGCACATTAATGATAACTTGACTTCAGCAAATGAGTGACATCATATTTGACTTTAAAGTATTAATCATGGTGTCTGAATTGCATTAAAATCCAGATCACCAGATAGTCTTTTGGTGGGAAGGAGTTCTGACATAGCTTTTGTTTCATCTTAAGTTTTTAAGCTACTAAGAAGACAAGCTTACAGTTATTTTCATCCCAGCTTTGGCAGAAAGAGGCTTTTTTTCTGGACGTGCTCCTGTTTCTTTAAAATGACAGACCTGACTGATGATGAACAGAGCTATACTGAGAGCTTTCAAGAAATGTTATTCCAGCTGTTTCTCCACTGAGTGGAAATGCATTTAAATTGCTAAATCTTCAAGCAGAACCAACATTTATGGATGGCTTGCAGACCTTAAGTTTTATATGACTCCTCACATGAAAATACAGCAAACCATTTACTGTGTCGTTGATGTACTGATCACTGTTTGAGCTGTCGAGTACAGTGGTGCTGGAAGCGTCCGTAGTCTTATTAAAACAGAAAGTTCCTGCTTACTTGTGAAATAGTTGAACTGCATGAGTTTGACACCTTTTGCTTTGTTGCATAAGGGTATTCTGCAGGGAAACATGCTTGACTTGGAAATATTCCTGCAGGAAATTCAACAATAATCTTGAAATCATCAGGGTTTGATGGGTTAGTTTTGGCTTGTGAGCTGTTGACACATATTAAGCCACTTAACTAGTCTTGACTAGTAATTGAGGGCTGCAGTGCATTAGTATGTTTGTGTTTGTGGACACACATTTTTGTTACCATGCTGGCTCTATTTCTCACAAGGGCTCCATCCAAAATGTTCCTTTTTATCTCTGTTTTTACTTCAGCTTCCCCCTCCTGCAGTTGTTAAAGTTGCCAAGATTAACAAACATGCCTGCGGGGTGTGTAACCGGCACCCAGCTAACCTGTAAGGAATTTCACCGTCACTCTTGCATAAACACACAGAGATGGACAGGCTTCATAACAGAAAACACAAACAAGAGCTCAGAAACAGCGCTTGTGTTTATGGAAGCTCTGCCGTCTGTGATGGAGGAACTCCTCCAACCGTGATCCGACACCTATGCCCATCTACCAATCAGAAACCTGCACTGCATTTATCTCATATAAATGTACTTATCTAATCTTTTTCCGCTCTGTTCCTTTCTTCTAGAAAAGCGAATCATTACCAGCATTCACACTATTACTGTATTGCTTGGGACCAGTTCGAAGTCCTTTTCTATTTAAGCCCTTCTAGAGTTTCTAAATTTAACCTGTTCTTCAGGACGGGTTCCACCCACAGGACTACCTCAGACATCATTACTTTAGGAGACCATTTCCTTTGCTACCCACACAAATGAAACGCCATCATTCCATTATGTAAAAAGAAAGTCAGAACAGCACAAACACGATGCAGTGCTTCTATGAAACTCAAATATTGTCACATTTAAAAGACAAAACTACCCAGATGTTCCTGTATCCTTAAAAAAAACATGGCAACTTATGAACAAAAGAACTGCAAAAATTGCGCAACTAAACTGCCGTATTACACATCGGCTAACAAACCTGAAAACAACTTCCTTATTTCCTCCAACAAACTCTAAAACATGCATGAAAGCAAACATGCAGGAGTTTGTGACTTTTTGATCAGCTTAAAGCTGGATCGTTTATGAGCCATCAAATACGCTGAGAAAGAAAACTGTTCACCACACTGAATTCTTTTTTCATGTTTTCTCGTAGAAATGTGTATTTCAAAAAAAAAAAAACGTCCACTGAAGCTTTGAGTGTTAAGTTTAAGCAGAACTTCAGAGTAAACGAGTTTGAATGTGACACAGCCCAGTGTTTGCTGTTCTTCCCATCTCTCATGACCTCTGATTGGCTGATCAACTTACCATTCCTCAAATCTAAAGCTGCCCAGAGACTAAAACAACATGCAAATGAGTCAATATTTGTTTTTAAATTAGGTTTGATGTGTGAGCTCATCAGACAAATGTCACCAATCCTCTTCATCAACCTTCCTCTCCATCCATCATTCAGGCTGTCATCTTTCCTCCCTCTGTGGTTGTCAGAAGTGGTTGGTGGAATGATATGTGTGCACGAGAAGCACACAGAAACCCTTTGGCCTCCTCTGACCCACATTTCAGAATCTGTCGTGTTCCGTGCAGAGAGAATGATCTGCTGAGGCTTCTCACAAGCAAGACGCTGCAATGAAAAGAAGAACAACTGTTAATATCAATGCCCAACCTGTTCTGAATGTGGTCATGGGTGATGCTTGTGCTCATACCTGCCATCTGCAGGTGAAGGTGAAAAACTTAAAATGTTTTGAAGCCTAAAAAAGTGTTTTGCAAATTTGATTTAAAACATAAAGCTGAAAAGATTTATTTTTGGTCTTGTACTTTAGCAGCAACATTGTCTAATTCACATTTCAATTAGGTGGAGGACAGGGTTGGAGGAGGGACGGCGCACCTTTTGTAGGATCTTCAGCATTTTGCCTGGAAAAAAAAACAAAATATACAAATATATGTATAGTATATATATATATATATATATACACTATACTATATGTATAGTGTATATATATATATATATATACACTATACTATATGTATAGTATATATATATATATATATATATATATATATATATATATATATATATATATATATATTATACATATAGTATAGTATACTATACAAATATGTATAGTACATGTATAGTATACTATTCTATACTATATGTATTGTATATGTATAGTATAGTATGCATATACTATAGATATTTGCATATATGACAAAACTTGTTTGAGGAACAAAAAACTTCTTGAGTTAACTGCATGGTAGAGTTGATATATTACAGATAGGTTAACATCCTTTTCAAATAAGAGTTTTTACTTAATTCTGGACATAAAAGGACTTCTGGCTATGATGCTAACACAAACATTTTTTTGTCACATAATTACACCAGAAAGATAAGAATAATGCTTGAAATGATCATTCTGATGGTGTGGAACAACTTGCCATTGAAGGACCACAATCCCTTTTCAAATTAGAGCACTAGTGTGATTAGAACCATGAAAAAGCCCCAGACTAAAATAACTGTTTTACCAAATTTAAAACATAAATACATGAATATGAATAAAAATAAAATGTCCCACTTCAGATATCACTGAGTGGTTGTTTGTCTTTTGGCGGCTGTCTCACATGAGTTCATGTGGCCGTTCAGAAAACCTCAGGAATGTGTTCATAGCAGGTTCCAGGAGCCATGATGTGTGAGTCATCCTGAGCTGCGGTCACGTAAAACCCAAATTATTTGCCATCTCTTACCTTTGTGCTACTGGAACCTGAAAGAGGCCATTGAGGCTCTCCTGAGTGCGCCCCCTGCAGGTGAACATGGGCAATAGCACAAACATAAATGAATTTCTTCAGGTCTCTTGTGGATCTGATGTGGGTTTAAACGTGATTAAAGTGCATTTTATTGTTTTTAAATGTTCTTGAAATTTACATTGAAAAAAGCAGAAGTTTTTCCAATTCAAAATGTTTTAGATTTTGCTTTAAAGTGAAATAGAATGGGATGGAGAGTTTCCATAAACACAAACTGTCACATGAAAGCTTCTTCTTGTAAATCTCCTTCCGGGAAGCTTTAGCACCTTTAAGCTCAGTGAGAGCCTCGCTGTGAGGCTCTGGAGTGTTCATGACCTCCACCTGACTGCCAGAGAGCTGCCAGCTCAGACTCTTAATGAGATATTTACCTTAATAGCAATTCCTGAGGAGCGCTGGAAAGTTCTGCTCCCTTATCTCCCGTCTTCTCTTTTTATTCCTTGAGAGCACAAACTTTAATTTCTTTCAAAGGCAGGGCGCAGCTTCTCCTTCAGAACTTTTCACTCGTTAATTGTGTTGCTGCTCTGTGGTGCTTCTGGGCTTTTTAAAGTTCCTTCAGGAAGACATGAGAAAAGCCACCTCGGACACAATAAAACCACCTCTGAGGATGTTACTTTTTATATTTAAATGATACAAAAGAAAGTGGAATCTGAAGTCTTCATTTCCGGAAATAAAACTGAATTTAAAAAGTGGATTACTTTTGTCTCCTTGCAGATTTTTTGTTTCCGTTTTATGCTCTGGTTTGTAATAAAAAGAGATGCATAACAGCAGATCCACAGGGATCGGTGGAAGTTTGAGTTGCTGGTTTAATGTTCTGTTCCAGTGAAAGGCCGTGGCTTTTGAGTCGGATTTGGCAAACAGATGAAATGACTGTTTCTGGAGCTCCGTGTTGATTTCAGGAGGAAGTTCACAGGGTTTCTTTTCTTTCTGCTCAGAACTGCTCAGCGTGGCATAGTTTTTATTATCTAACAGCTGCATAACACTCATAGGATCTATAATGTGCATTCCTCTGAGCCTCAGGTTTTAATAACTGCCAGAAAGCTGCAAAGCCAGCATGGCGTAGGTACAAACTCTGTTAAGTATTAATGAGCACATTACTGCACCCTGAGCCTGAAATGGGATTGTTAGATGGCCATAGGCGAATCCGCCCTCTCTCATGCAGTAATGAAGGAAATCAAAGCTCATGTGCTGCAACTGAAGACACACAAGCCTCAAACCTGCTCATCACGCTTAGCTTTCTTTAAACCGAGAACCTGCAGACGTGAATCATAACAGTCTTAACTGACTGATGTATTGCACAGCACTTTACATTTAGACGATGAAACATTAACTACTAATAATATCATTTATTCTGGTAAGGAGAAAGAAAGATGACTTTCTAACTTTATCTGTTCAAAGCTATGGGCTTATTATATTAAACATGTATGTAAACCATTGACTGTATAAGAGAACTGAACTGAGTGACTCCGGCAGGAAGTACCCACTAGCTCCAAGAAGTCAAAATCCCATAGACGTCTACTGAGAAATAAACAGCTATTTCAGTAAACTGACCAGCCAGATGGCTCCATAAAAGTTTGTGGTTGCACGTTAGCCGTGGTAAGTTTACAGTGGTGGCGGTGTGCTCTTCCAAAAAGCTCACTCCTGATTGGTGAGAGTGGTTGCCATAGAAATGATGACTCAGACCAATCACTGCTTACTGACAATTCCCAAGAGGACCTGGTGGCAGACACGGCGGCGGCTGAAAATCATAAGCCCGAAATGGAAATTGCCAAACATCTAATGCCAGACATTAGCCGGAAACGGAAATTCCAACCTTCTAAAAGGTTTTATTGTGAAATGGGTCAAAAAAGACAGGAAACGCTTTATTAATTCTAAAAGAGGATAATACTAACAACAGTGTAAAATTGTACCGACTTTTCCAACGGCGCTTTAGCTCCAACGTTTACGTTTCACCGCAGTAAACTTCAACCCTCTACGCGATCAACGCAAACCAACTCATTCTGTCGCTTTGTGCTGCTTTATGACATTTTATATTAGTCATATTTTGGTAAAAAGCCGCTTGAAGTCTTGCTTTACCAGCGCAAAGCGGCTTTTCTTTGCAGATCAGCTAATTCACGTTGATAAGGATCACAGAGAGTTGTTGGCTTTCACAGAGACACCTCAGGTGTTAAAGGTTCAAAGCTTAAAACAGGAAAAAAAAAGGTAACTGCTAGGATCCCCGGATATATTAGCCTTTTTCGATTGTGATGAGGATGCAAAATGATTTGCATTTTGGTTGTATTTATTTCTTTTCATGACTGCTTGAGTTTCCATGCTTATTATTATTTTGTAATTATTATTTGTATTATTTTATTATTATTTTGCTGCTCTGGAATGTTCTTTTCTTCACATATTTGTATTTCCTGTTTTGTTTCTGAGTAAATGACTCCTCATCATTTGCAGGTGTTTTTGCCAAATGTTCTTTTCTGATTGGCTGTAGAAATGTTTGCAGGAAATGTTCCTGATTATATAAGGAAGTTCTGAGATTGGGTCAAGAGGCCTTCCCTAATCTCTGCATTGCCCAATAAAAAATGACATGTTCCAGCAAGCATTGCATCGATCAATAACAAAGAATACCCTCAGACGGAAATGAGCAGCGCTTTCTTCCGGCTAATGATTTTCAGCTGCCACCTTGTCTGCCACAGGTCCCCCATCAGCTTCTGACGGCGTTCACACTGGAGCAGGAAGTAAACCATTTTCTACGTGTGATGTCACACTCGCTTAGTCCAGGTCTCATCTACAGTCAATGATGTAAAGTTCACGCCTCTGACCAAACACTCCTGTTTCTTTTCTTTACTGTTGTCATCGTTTTAATCACTTTGAATTCACTCAAAAGTCTTGAGCGATCAACTTCAATAAGTTTAGTCCATTAAGATGACTTTAGACATGTC